>CM028133.1:335040000-335640000 GCA_016271365.2 Neoceratodus forsteri
ATTTCATCTCAATTTTCAACAAAGCCTGCGACCTCTTTGCCCCTGCTAAAAGGCACAAAACAAAATCTCTCTCTAACCCATTGGTCACCGAGGCTCTTCTCTCACAGCTGAAACTAAGGGATCACCTCTGGGCAGTTGCCAGGGTCACTGGCAAACAACTGGACATCCAAAATTACAAACAAGCATGAAATGCCTGCACAAAAGCCATACGGCTAATGAAATCCACCTATTACAAAGATGCTCTCACCAATACATGGGGAAATGGTCGTGCTTTCTGGGACAATATCAAGGATGTCACAGGGAAGCAGCCAAAAACCTTTCCAGCCATGTTAATGGTTAATGGATCCTCAACCCTTGACCCCAAGGTGATCACAAACATCTTTAACACGGCTTTCTCAGACCTTAGTGCTGTTCTACCCCATGACTTTTTCGAAAACATGGCCTACTCCCCAAATACCTCAGCCCCTCAGTCTAACCATCCCCTCTTCTACTTCAGGAAGGTAAGGCTGAATGAAGCTCGCCACTATATTACTGCAGCTATCTCTAAATCTAGATCTAGTAGTGACACCCTGGACCTTAAGCTTCTGTTGCTCACCCTCGATGAGGTAATTCATCCATTAACAAAAATCCTAAACCTCTCTCTCAGCTGTGGAAAATTCCCAGACCTATGGAAAACATCCACCGTGACACCCGTCCATAAAAGTGAGGACAAGACGATTCACTCAAATTATCGCCCTATCTCCATACTGCCTCCACTCTCTAAGGCACTTGAGCGCATCGTGACTGATCAACTTACCGACCACTTGGATAAATACAATATACCTTGTCCACAACAACACGGCTTCCAGAAAGGTCACAGCACCACCACAGCCCTTCTTGAGTTCACTGGAACTTTACACAAATCCCTTGACAACGGCCTTCTCACAGGGGCCGTTTTCGTTGACCTCTCCAAGGCCTTCAATACAGTACACCATGGACTATTAATACACCAGCTACTGAATGCCGGGCTATTACCTGACTCTTCTCTCTTGTTTAAAAGCTACTTAGAAAACCGTCACAGAGAGTAAAATTAGTGGACGCTCTTTCTAACACCCTGCCTGTTCGCTTCAGGTGTCCCACAGGGATCCATACTGGGACTCCTCCTTTTAGCCTTTTCTTAAACTCCTCCTTACCACTGCTCTGGGCAGATCACACTATATGCCGATGATGCTGTTGTATTCTCCACTCACAAAGATCCTGCAATTCTTCAACACAACCTTCAACTTGGTTTCAGTTCTGTAGAGACATGGTTTCTTAATCATAAACTGGTCCTCAATGACAAGAAAACCAAATCTATGCTCTTCTGCAGCCAAACCCACACAAGCTACACCATTTGCCATTCTCCACCACCCAGGGGAACACTCTAGATCAGGTGGGGTCCTTCAAATACTTAGGGATACAGTTTGACCCTAATCTCTCCAATGGACTTCATGTAGATAATGTAGCTAGAGCTGCTAATACACAGCTTGGTCTCCTCTACAAACACAGACCACACCTCACGCCACAAGCTTTGAAGGTTGCAGTCCTGAGCTCTGTGATCTCTGTAATAGACTATGGTCTCATCATTTATGGCTTGACCACAACCACAACCCTTAGATGCCTCTCAACTACCTTAAATAAAGCATGTTGACTCATCACTGGTGCTCACCGTTTCACCCACACATGTGACCTGTACACTCAGAACGGGTGGCTCCAACTATCAAACCACATAAAGTTTCTCAACTGCTCCATGGTGAAAAAAATCTACCTTGGCCTTGCACCTTCTGGGGTCTCAACTCTGTTATAATACCGAATTAACAAATGGTGCCTTAGGAGATCCACGCTACAGCTACTGAAAGTCCCCCACTGTCACACTTCACAGGGACAACACTCTTTTGCTTATCGAGCGCCACTCTGGTTCAATGGCCTCAGCCCAACCATCTCCTCTGCCCCAACTATTGGTATGTTTAAAACTAGGCTCCAGGACTGTCTCACTACCAACAGCTCCTGTGACTGCCCAACTTAACCTTGTTTCTCCACTTCCCTTTCTGCTCTAGTTGTCCCCCCCCTCCCCTCCTCACCGGATTCTACCCTCACATCTTGGTATACCCAGTGCTGAACTTTTCACCCTCTTGCCACTCTTCCTACATTCCTTCTCCCCCCCATCCTCTTTCCTCTCCCTATGACTCTGGCACTTCTTATCTGTTGTCTATTTTCTCTGACAAATGCCGCTGGCTGCCTTGTTACAATGCTACCCTTGAACTGTATTAATCTGTACTCTGTTTGCAATGTCCACATTGTTGTAATGCCTGTCTTGATGTTCCCCATAATTTGTATTTTTCTGACATGGAACCTTTGTAAAAGAGCCATGGCTGAAAGGTATTTGTAATCCTAGACTTGATAAATAAATAAAAATAAAAAAGTGTATTATCCATAAAGGCAAGTGAGAATAAGAAAGTCTTCAGTGCCAGTTTGAAGTTCTCCACAGTCAGGCAATCTCTAATCTGATGAGGTACAGAATTCTATAGGCTAGGGGCTGCAAATGCAAAAGCTCAGGCTCCAGAAGTCCTCAATCAAACCCTAGGAATCTCCAGAAATCCCTCATTGGTGGAGCAGAGTGGTCAGAGGAGGCAGTAGGGATGCAGAAGCTCTTGCAGGTAACTCGGTCCCTGTCCATGTAAGGCTTTGTAGGTCAATAGACCAACCGAAAGGTGATCAGTCTCTGAACTGGCAGCCATGTAGGTCACGCAAAGATGTGACATGGCTAGATCGAGAAAGCCCAGTCAACAACCTGGCTGCTTCATTCTGCACCAGCTGCAGGCAATGGATATCAACCCCGGGTTGCACTAGGTACAGGGCATTGTAGTAATCAAGGCAGGAGGTCACAAAGGTGTGGACTAGTGTTGGAAGGTCACAGGGTGGAACCAGGTGCTTATTCTGGGTGATATTCCTCAGATGGTAAAATGAGGTCTTGATGATGGATGACACCCGAAATTTCAGAGTCAACCCCTCATCAAAAATAACGCCCAGACTCCACACCCATTCAGAAGCCAACAGCTGGCTGCCACCAACCAAAAGCCTGGAGGCCTGTCCAGCTGAAGACCCCTCTACCCAATGACCTAGTCCACCACCAAAACCTCAGTCTTGCCAGGATTCAGCTTCAACCAGCTGGCACTCATTCAGCCCTGGATCTCAAAGAGGCAGTTGTTAAACACAGAGACCGCGTCATCCTGGTCAGGTGCAAAGGACATGTACAGCTGAGTATCATCTGCATAGCAGTGCAAACTCAGTCCATACCACCTTACAATGTTTCCCAATGGCAGCATATACACCGTGAATAACATAGGCCATAGCACAGATCCCTTGGGAACCCCACATGGCAGGGAGAAAGTATCAGAGGAATAAATTTCCAACACTACTCTCTAACACCTACCAGTAGGAACAAATGGAACCATCTGAGGTCCATCCTCAACAAGCCACAGATTACCCACAGATGCTTGAGCAATACACCATGATCCATGGTGTCAAATGCCACAGAGAGATCAAGGAGAACTAAGATGGAATGAGTCCTCCAATCTCTTGCTATCAGGAGAACATTGAGCATCCAAACCAGGGCAGTCTCAGTGCTGTGCCTCTTCCTAATTAGCATCTGGAGAGGATTGTAGATGTCATGGATGAAAAGATGATCATCCAGCTGCAGTTAGAGAAGGGCCTGTAGTTAGTGAGACAGTCGGAGTCAAGAGAAGATTTTCTTAAGGAGGGGAGTCACCACTGCCTCCGTCAGTGAGTCAGGAAACTCATCCATCTCCAATGAACACCGGACTTTCTCAGCCAGGACCAGGCTGATGACCTCGACGCACTCCTCAAGGAGGTGAGTTGAGCATGGGTCCAAACTACAGCAGGTCAGCTGCATACTCTGGATGATCTTTATGACATCTGTGATTGCCACCCGATTGCCACCTGGTCGATAACCAACCAACAAAACCAAGGATCTGCAACCTCCCACCGATCACCTCCCAGCCCATTGGATGGGCTATGCTGATCTCTGGCTTAATGTGGGCTACCTTATCTGCAAAGAAGTGAGCAAACTCATCACACTTATCTTGTGACAAGGCTTTTTAAACCTGCAGACAGGCTAGATTACACAGTCCGTCCACAGTTTGAAAGAGCTGAGCTGGTTGGTTCTATGAAGCAGAGATCTCCCCAGACAGGAACTCTATCTTCTTATGGGAGATCGCCAATTGATAGTCCATATAGTAGGACATCAATCTAAGTCTGTCAGCATCAAGGCCAGATTTCTGCCAGTGATGCTCTCTCCTTCAACCCACTCTCCTCATCTCCCTCACTGTCCCATCAAACCAAGGGGACCGAGGGTGAAGGGTGAGGGGTCAAATGTGGACAGGAGGAATAGCATCCAGAGCTGCCACCTCTGCCTTAATTTAGGCTTGAAGTGGGTCATCTGGCCCCTGCATGCAATCAGAAATCCTGATAGGTCCAGGGCTGCCATCAGGCCATCTGGGGTCGCACCCTTTAAAGGGCAGAACTGGACCATCTCCAAAGGGGCAGGCATATGAAGGGGAGCCTGGAAATTGGACCTGATAGTGTAATGGTCAGACCAACCGACTGGTTCCACCACCACGTTGGAGGTCTCCATTCCCAGTAGAAAGACCAGATCCAGAGAATGACCAGAATTATGGGTCACAGAGGTAACCACCTATGTGAAGCCCAATGAAATCATTAGTTTGAGGAAGTCCTGACCAAAATGTGAGAGTTCATTGTCGATCCAGGCATAGAAGTCACCCAGTACCATCACTGTGGGGGACTCTAACACTGTGTCGACAACGAAGTCCATGACTTCCTGCAAAAAATTACTTCCTGTCCCTGAGTGGATGGTAGATGAGAAGAATTTTGTATCCTACACCTGCACCCAAGATACATTCATAGGATCTGGTCTCCCTCACTGGTACATCTACCAGGCCCAATTCCATTCTAAAACAAATGACTACACAAAATTCAATGTAGGCTCTTAACTGTGCTGTTTTTTCAATATTTCACACCAAATTTTCAAGATAGCCTTCTTATGACCCCACCTCATGAACAAGGGCAGAGAACATTTTCAACTCCAGTCTGAAAGGTGATTTCACACAGGAACAGCAAAATTGCCTTTTGTGACAGATCTGCCTAATGACAGTGCCATTGTTAATGAGGTGGGGTCCCAAAAAAGGCATGTTGAAAATGTGGGGCCAAAATATAAAAAAATGGCTACTTTATGGCACTAAGTTCAAAACCCCATTGAAAAACATTGCACCTCATACCTGTTTCTTCAGTTTGCAGTCCAGCTTTGAAGAGTGAAGATGTGTCTGCAGTTCACAGAACATTATGGTGCTGGACTTCCGGTGGCTAACTAAGAGCTTGGGGGTGGTGGGTCAGCTGGCAGGTACTGAGTGGGAGGGTTGGGTGAGGGTCAATAATGGCCACAAAAGACATAGATGGATGGATTTCTTTTTTTAGGTTTAAGAAAAAAAATGGCCGAGGATTCCCGTTTATGACACTGGGGGATTGGGCACCCCCAATGTAAGTGTTATGTTTCTGGGGGGTGGCGGGCTAGGTGCTGAGAGGGAGGGTTGGATGGGGGAGAAAAAAAAAGGTACAGATGCACACGATCACAACACTGGGGAATTGGGCACCCCCAGTGTCACTATTATGTTTCTGTGGTGGGTGGGGGAATGAAAGGATATATACAAAAAAAAGTAAATCACAAATAACTGTGCATCCATGGTAGTGGATGGGTGGGGTCAGTACTAGGATTTTTGATAGGGACACTGGAGGAAGGGGCACCCCCCATGTCTCAATTATGTTTCTGGGGGAATGCTGAGAGGGAGGGTCAGGTGGGGGAATATGTATAAATTCACACATAAGAAATCAGTGGTCATGGCAGAACATAGCACAGTCCACCGTGACCAAGATGGCCACTGCAATGTGCTGTGCATGTGCTAATAGTCGCACATGTTCAGTACTGTTTGGTGGCCATCTTGGACACAGTGGAATGTGCCATGTTCCACTGTGACCTCTGTGGGGCAAATAGTGCTGTGCTACTACAGTCAATGGAGACAGTGGACTGGTTCAACTGGCAATGGAGTGACAGTGCTGCAACTCTAAATCCAGTGTTGTTCGTTTGGATTCTGGTGACATGGGCTCCTTTTCTTATCGCGCAAGAGGTCTGCAGGGCTCCACCCACTGCAGCCCTAAAAAGTAAATCTTTGGAACAACCAGTGATATTTGTCACTACTTTTAACCCCCCCCCCAATTTCAAGTGTTGTTAATCAATTTTGGCGTGTTCTAGAATAGGATCTGGTTCTGAAACAGAGTCTATGGAATAAACTAAGAATCACCTATAGAAGTAGGATTAAAAGTCTAAGGAATATCATCACTAGATGTTTGTATTCTGAGCCAATAACAAATCTCCACCCACAGTAGATTAGTTTTCACCACAACCATTTGGCTGCTTCGATGTGGCCACTGGTAATGTTTGCCACCAATCCCCTCAAGCTTAAGAATTTGTGCATCTTATTACGGGATACACTGTCCAAATTTGTCAGTTCTTTAAATGTAACACATCTCATGTTATCTATGTGCTTCAATGCACCTACCCAAAAATCAACATTGGGCACACCATTCATGCACTAAAAGAATGGATCCATGAGCATGTACATTCAGTGTGGAAGGTGAGCCCAAATACCCCCCCGGGCTCCCACTTTCTGTGGTACAACAACATGGATACACAATATTTTAGATATATTGGCATTGGTCACCTAGACAGAGCACTCTCCTCCAGAATGAGTCTAAATAGACATATGTTTTGCAGACACTAGCACAAAATAACCTGAATTTATTTATTTATTTATTTAAGAGTTTTACCAGGAGGGCATACTGAGTGGTGTACATCTTGATTCCAGATGCGTCCTGGGGGTAGGGGGGAAAGGATATATACAGCAACATACACAAGGATTATAAAGTACATTTGCAGCATCGTATACAAGGAAAATAAAGTTCAATATACAATACATGTAACTTAATTGCAGAGAAAAGCAGTGGGTACACAGAGTACAGTAGATATGAGAAGAGCAGAGAGAAGTAAACTACTAACATGTCCAGTGTAACTACAATCAAGCTATGCAAATAAAGTGAGTATGTAAAACACATGAAGGTCACATACCAAGAGCACTAGAAGAACACATATGGTATTAGGAATGAACTTCAGACCAGTGTACTCCAGGAACTAGACTGAGGGCCTAGTCATTAGCTCATAATGATGTGCCATAGTTAAGGCTGTAATAAATTCACAGCATACATGAAATTCACGGATTCCGTGAAAATTGGCCCGTGCCGTGAATTAGTCCAAATCAGGAAAGTTCGTGAAATTTAGTGATATTCACCTACTTTAGCTCACTTTTCATTGAATTCATCTCCCTTTTACCTTGCATTCCCCTCTAATTAAGTGTGACCAAACACTTTACTACAGAATGTCTTGCTTTAGCAGGCTTAATCAGCATCAGCAGACCACGCCATGTCTCAGCCACGAAAGCCGATCTCTGCTTCCAAACTTGGGACTGTTTTCACCAGAAAAACTGTAGGTGTGCCACGCACAATATGAGAAAGGCACCCATCTAGGAAAAGCACAACTGCAAAGAGGAAGAAATATGTAGCAGCATTCCAATGTTTGAGGAATGTGTAAAAGCAAGACCTGAGCTGCAATCCTACATTAAAGACATACAATGCAGCATTGTATGTCTAATGTAGGATCGCAGCTCGGCTCTCACTTTTACATTTTCAATATAGCACAGTATATTTATAATCACACACCCCAATGATGAAGGTGAAGATGAAGGTGTGCTGTGTTTTGGTGCTCTTACATTACGTTTTGAACACTTGCATGCTCCATGAGCTGCGGAGCAGTTTTTTTTTTTATTACAGTGAAGTAAACATGAAGTAAAATGCATTTTACAATTTATTCTCCACTCAAATTTGTTTGCCGTGAGAAACTTAGTATTGGTTGTGCATGGGCAGTGAAAACATGTAGTTTTTACCATGAAAAAGATACAGCCTTAGTCTTAGTGCAGTAGAAAATAAGGGCGTGAGGTGGTATAATTGGCATCACAGCGGAGCTAACTGCATGTGCAGGTGGGGGAGAAAAGTGACTTGAGGAGATGGTTGAGCTGCTGAGTGCTGTCTGTGTGCCTAATGTCAGCCAGCAAGGAGTTCCATAGTTTAGGCAAGCAGTAATTGAAGGCAGCTTGGCCTTTGGCTGTGGACATATGTGGTACATACAGAAGTCAGGAGTCAGTGTTCCTGAGAGAGTATACAGAGGGGGGTTGAACTGAGAGGGCAGACTCTAGGTAAGGGAGGAGGGACTGTGCCCAGAATTTTGCAGTTGTCCTCGCACAGTGGACCAGTCTCTGATCCTGGAGCAAAGGTAGGTCTAGAGACTTATAGAGATCACTGTGGTGCATTAAGGGAAGGCAGTTCAGGGCAAACTGGCAGAAGGAATGGAACGGGGTCAAGTCTTGCTAGGGTAGACTTAGGGGCAGTGCTGTATACTACATCACCATAGTCAAATATAGGGAGGATCATTTTCTGTAGGATTGCCTTGCGGGTTTCCAGAGGGATGCAGTCCCTGTTTCGATATACGGCACCCAGCTTGGGGTGTAGTTTCTTGTGGATTGAATCGATACAGTATGTGCTAAGAAGTCGAGGTGCTGGTCAAGCCAGACCCCAAGGTACTGGAAGGAGGTCAGGCCTCCAAAGGAGTCCTATCGATGGTATGGAAAGTGGGGGTGTCAGGGAGTTGGGAGAGTCTCTGTCTAGTTCCGAAGGTTAGGGAGATAGATTTCTTGGGATTTAGAAAGAGATGTTTTGAGCAAAACCAGAGCTGAACAGCACTGAAGTCCTTCTGTAGTCTAGAGGCTAGAGAGAATTACTATATTGATATTATACTGTACTTTTCTAATTGCATGGGATCCATTTCAGGAGATTGTCAGTGTTATCAGTTCCGTGTGAATCTTGTTGAGTCATACTGTTGTTTTCAACATAATTTATGCATGCTGTTTTGCATCATATTTCTATATGTATGCACAAACAATATACCAGTTTAACATTACTTTAACTTGTATGGTCAATCACTTCCACATAAAGGTAGCCTTGCCTTGTTCCACAAGTTATATGCCCTTCAGATTTATACTAACATACTGCTTAAAAACGTTTTTGTTTTTAGGGAGCATGCAGTTCATGTTGAGCCATCTTTGTTTTTGCTGCATACTATTATTAGAAGCCACTTGGTCACTGTTGGAATTCATCAGTCTGATGGTGATATATTGCATTGTATTCTTATGCACCATCTGTTTTTGTAAGAGAATTGCACACTGTGTCATCATTAATATGTTGACTTGAATTGTTCTATTTTTGATTACTGCTCCAGTTTTTGTAATATGGATGAACTTAGGCAGAGGGCTTTTAATCTTTATTATTTTTCTCTGGAGTTTTTTAGTAACTTATTAATGTCTATTGCTGACACACTATTTCACATGTGATAGTACCTATACCTGTACCTTTAAATGAAAACTTTAAAATGACACTAGTAACATGTTTAGCCACACACCCTGACAAAGCTTCATGCTACAGAGGTAAAGCATTGGAGCTTAGTTATGTCTTTTCACTGGAATACACACTGTGGTTGGTTAACACTATCAAGCATGCATTTTCTTTGCTAAAGTGTTGCCTTTTTGTCTTTACTCTTAAGCAGTCTTATGCATTGTTAATTATGGGGCTCTGGATAAGAGGAAATACACGTTAGTACCCAGGTTTCCCCTTTTAGCTATCTTACTCAAGCAGCCAGCTCAGGACAGTCTGGCTGAGCCACTGGTGTAGCTTTTTAATCTGAGGAAGGAGCCATCACTCCAGCTCCTGGACAACAATGGGGTGGCTGCCCCCTACAGTTAATTTGCCTTTTTGCCATCCCCCACACTACTTTGAGGGGCTGATGCTGCATGGGTGAATGGAACCTACTCAGGTTGGGTCTGCAGTCATTTGTTCCACTGCCCCAGTCACAGCCACTGGAGGAGATGCTTGGGCACTTTTACATTTCCCCTTCACTTTTGTTCATCCATAGATTGACCTTGGGTGGGTGGGTTTTAAGCAGTGGAAAATATCACCCCTACAAAATTAAACAGATTGTATTTAATCAGGATCTTTAGCAACCAATACTGGAATTTTTTTCAAAGTCTCTGATAGTTTCCCTTCCAGACTGTGCTGTGCATATCCCTGTCATGTTGTACACAATGTCATTTGCGAGACTGTGTTCTGATTCTCAGTTCTGACTTAATAAAGGACATTTAAATGAATTCTTACATTATGTTGCAGTCCTTATTTCACTCCTGTGGGATTCCGATTGCCACAAAACATACAGCCAGCACCAGCATGGACAATAGTGAAAATCCAGCAGGGATTACTAAATTTAAAACAGGTATTTGAATTTTTCAAAAGTTTTAAAGAATTTCAAAGTTTAAGCTACCCTCTTGGGCTCCTGACTCCTTTCAATCTCTCCCAAGATGGATACGCTGTTCACGTGAAGCAGCCTGCACCTGTATCTAGCTACACCCACCTTTGGAACTTCTGACTAGTCACTGCAGCTAAAATGGGATGGGTGGAACTTTATCATGTATATTCATGAGTGCAACACATATATGAACCAGAGGTCACCCATTGTCCACTTGCTGTGCATGTGGCTTACACGTTTGCTGGGCTTGATTCCTAGTGCACTTCTTCTCCCCCAGGATAAGTTAGCCAATCAGAAGTGCAAATTACTGCAGTCCACAGGTGCCATTTTGATCAAACACACCATGCAGTTTGAGTTGCAGAACTTTATTGTTTCTTCATCTCAACAGCCACTTTGGTACTCCAACAACGAGCGACACCTGAAATCCTGGACAAGCCCCTAATGTAAGCAATCCCCATGAGGAAAGCTGCCATCTCTCACTATCTTTAAATACTCAGTGTGTCCATAAGCAGTCCTCAAACCCCTGCTACCGAGGGGTAATAGTTTGCAAAGCATTGTCCCAGATTTCTTTCCTCTGAATTTCAGAGGTTGTACAAATAATCTAGTGGGGCACAGAGGTACAGGATTGCAATATTTATCTTCACATTCTGACACACAGTTGATCTCCATTAGGCAGAAAGAAATACACAAAGGCTTAAGTGCACCATGGAGTGAGCAAGTGCTAATCCAAGATAAAGTCTAAAGAAAAAACACAAAAGAAAGCACTCTTGCCAAATCATTGAAGGCCACACAATATGAGGTCAGGCGTAAGAATCCAAAGCACACTACCCCAGTGCTTTGTGTCCTCTCTGGGATACTTCATCAGAAGGTGGCGTTCTGAAGCTTGGGATCTCTTTTTATTTTCAAATATTTAAAGTGACAGTGCACAGCTTATAAATTCATCACCTAAACATCGGAAACCCTTATAATCGTCCAAACACCAAAAAAAATAGTTAACATATGCATATATATATATATACACATTTGTGCCTACAAGATGATAATTTAAGAATATAATCAAAACTGCACTCAGAAATTGCAGCAAAAACTGGGAGATCAAATTTAGTGTAAAAGGTCAAATTTGTACAATTGCAAAATACCAGAAAGTAGGAAAAAACAGACTAGATTACCCAGTTCTTAATGGAAATATACATCAGATGTCAAAAATAATATAGTGATTGCAATACTTTTATATAACTTCCTAAATAGCTTTTTTGGAAAAGTATTTTTTAACTATTAAAAGTCTTTTTAAATGCTAATATATATCAGACCAACGCAGTAACAAATACTTTTATGGCTATGGATACAACCCAGTAGGGCTAATGCAGAAAATTAAAATCTCCCTAAATGCCAACTGAAAATTCAGAATAGGCAATATAAAAATTATAATTAACACAACCATATAAATATATATAATTGCATAGTTAGGAAGAATCTGCCAACAGCTCCACTGGGTTACGTCTAAGAACAACTTTTACCGTGGATGAGATACAAAAATAAAGCAATATTTTACAAGATGTAAAGAACCTATAAGGACAAACATTTATAGAAATGAAATGATGTCCAAACATTCATTCAGACTTACTGGAGACAGGGACCTAAGAGTATAGATCCATCTGGATTCTTTTTGGAGTAATGTGTTTAACCTATCTCCACCTCTACTATTAGACTGGACATGTTCCAAGCCCAAAAATGAAAAGTTAGCTGGGTCTCCACTATGGCAGGATGCAAAATGTGCACCAATAGGTGTATCAGGTTTTACTTTTAAAATTGCATGGATGTGCTCCTGCATCCTCTCATTGGGGGTCTCTTAGTATGTCCTACATACAACATGGGACATGTACAATGAACAATATAAACAACTTAACATGTTGTAGAAAAAATAAATTCCTTAATTGAAATTTTTTTATTTGAAACTGGATATACAAAGGAGCTACCCTGAATGCAATAACAGCACACATTGCACCTGCCACAGCAGAAACTGACTGTTGGTTTAGGGGGCATCCAAATTGGACAATTATTCTGAGTTGGTTTAATGTACAGACTATGGGTTAACATTTCACCCAGATTTTTCCCTTTTCTGTATGTTGTTCTTGGGCCTTCACTCAGAGCTTTAAACAATAGTGGATCTCCTTGTAGAACTGGTGAAAAATTATTTACTATCTTGGACACCTCAGGTGCTAGATGATTATATTCTGTTATAGAAACCACCTGTTGTTCACTATCCATTTCTCTAGATCTTGAGTTTAACAATGTTTCTCATTCCAGAACCAGAACCCTAGCTTTATTTAAGGTAGAAAGCAACATTTTTCTTGATACTCTCTTTGTCAAAAAGGTTCTTTAAGATCTAAAGTTTGTCTCTCCAAGTCTGCAATAGACGAAGAGTTTTGTCTTAGTCGAACAAACTGACCATACGGAATAGCATTTTTGAGATGTTTAGGATGGGCACTTTTAGCAGGCAAAAGCATGTTCCCCGATGTTGGTTTCCTAAAAGTTTATGTTTTAACCAATTGCCCATCTACTTCTGTAAACTGCAAATCTAAAAAAGAAATGGAATGTAATTCCATACTAGAAGTGAATTGCAGGTCCAAATCATTACTGTTCAGAAAATCCACAAATGAAGTGATAGAATCAATACTGACCCTTCAAATAATCAAAATGTCATCCAAATAGTGCCCCCATAGAAGGATATTGGGAAGAAAGGTGTTCCTGCCAGGATCAAACACCATGGTCCCCTCCCACCAAGCCAAAAAGAGGTTGGCATAAGAGGGGGCCATGGTGGTCCCCATGGCAGTCCCCCTTGTCTGAAGATACTGTAGAATTTTTTTTGTCAAATACAAATAGAATAATAGATGGGTTAGTGTGTATTACAAGGCTATAATTTCATCGAGAGTTTCTGGGGACATAGATAACCTTGAGAGCGAAGCTCGAGAGGTTTCTATGTCCCCAGAAACTAGAGATGAAATTTCAGCCGAGTAATACACAATAACACATTTGTTATTTTTTGTAATATATGGATGACGGAAGTTGGCAAGTTTTTACCTGCAATGGCTTGAAAGCTGAATCAGGAAGTTGACAAAAGAATTAGCAAACGTCGTAAAAGTTCGTTGAGAAACATGAAAAAACATAAGTTTTTTTTTTAAATAGATAGCCAATGATTGCAGCAAAAGAATGATGAACTGAGGTTTTACTGCCAGAGTATCATGAAACAGAAGCAAGCGTTACTTTCCCATGAATCACTTTTTTAAACTATTAGAGCTGTGAGGTGATTAAGGTGGCTTGTTGTGGGCGCGAGGTTGAAGGGTGCGCTTGCGCTGAGCTGTTGCAGTGATAATACTATCATTCATTGGAACGATAGTATTATTGAGAGTGAAGTGTGGTTTTATTGAGTCTGTAGAGTGCTGTGAGATGTATTACCAGGAATGTTTTGGATCGTTTTTGATAGTATTATTTTGGAAATCCATATATTACAAATAGAATAATAGATAGGTTACAGTGAATTACAAGGCTGTAATTCCATCGAGAGGTTCTGGGGACATAGATAACCTCGAGAGCGAAGCTTGAGAGGTTTCTATGTCCCCAGAACCTCAAGATGGAATTTCAACCGAGTAGTTTACTGTAACCTATCTTTTTTTTGTAATGTATGGATCTGATTCAAAAAATGTGCTGGTTTTTTAAATTCTGTGAACTGGGCTGGCCCCCTGTTACACTGAAGATGTGCTCGCTCTCAGCCGACCACCCACAGTATTGAAGTTGTGCCCGACCCACATTTATGACGAAAGGTTTTAGTTAAATTTGGTAGTCCTACCGTTTAGTTTCTTTCTTTGTTTGGCAGGTAATCCGGTTTTGTGAGGAAATAAAAATGAAAAAGCGAACTGGCCATAACTCGAGTTGCTCTCGCTAAGCGAGAGTAAACAACCACCATGTTTTTCCATTTGGTTTGCCCGCCTACTCAGAAAGTCTGCCAATGGCATTGCACGTTGTTACATTGGGTGCACAAACTGGAGCGTGGCACTATGGCAACCATGTTGTGTGGCAGGCAGACTGGCGCATGCGCTGTGGAGTTTCAGTGATAATACTATCGTTTGAAGCTGAAACGATAGTATTATCAGCACAAACGATAGTATTGTCAGCAGTGAACAATACTATTATCACTTGAGGAAGGGTAGTATTATGGGAAAGAGAGCAGTGTATTACAGGGATTTTTTATATGCTTTTTGGGGGTATTATTTTGGAAATCCATATATTACAAAATAATTACATGTCAAAATCAAGTCAATTGCATCCATAATAAAATCCTTTGGAAAATTAGAAGCCTTAAAATTCCTATTATGATGATAATCAATGCCTGTTAGGCCTAAATCATGTCTAATACTGGTATATAAGCTAACCACATCAACAGTCAGCCAGACAAATTCGCTGGACCAGACCAATCCCCCCTAGTTTGAACAGACTGTCCATAGAATCCCTAATATAAGATGGTTGATCCACAACCAATTGTTTAAGTAAGTGGTCAACAAAAATCAACAATTTTTCTGTTAGCGACCCACTACTGGAAATAATGGGTCTCCCAGGGGGTTGGTCTGGTCCTTGTGAATCTTTGGCAAAACGTGTATAGTGGGAATCACAGGATGTTTAACTTTCATATTTAGTGATTCTTTTTGAGTAATTTCCCCACAGCATAAAACAGTGTCCAAAAAAGATTCAGTTCTCCTTTTTAGACCTTCTGTAGGATCTTCATTCAGTCTCCAAAACTCTCTTGGTCATTGAGCTGTTGATAGATTTCAGCTTCATACATTACTTTTTTCATCAGGACTATTTCCCCCATTATCCTCTTGTTTAATCTCTATTTTATCCATATTTGTAAGTTCCTGAAGTGTTTTTACTTCTTCCTGTGTTAAATTTGACATGTCTGTCTAATGTTGATGCAAACATTTTATTGAATTCTTGCATAACCAGGGTTTGATAGGTTACATAAGCAGGAGAACTAGAAAATGTAGGATTAAAGCTGGATTTGAGCTTGAAAGATGTAAATCAAGCCAGGGTATTTTCATCTCTGTATTTCAGGTCCAAAGCAACTAGGTGCAATAAATTAGAGTCAGTGTCTAGGGTTTCCAGTTCTAACATTTCCTCCAAATTACCAACACTTTCAAATTCACTAATATTTTGATCAGATTCATCCAGAAGGTTAGTTAACATTTGTAACATTGAAGTATCAGTGGAGTGCAAACATTCCTCCTGAGAATTCAGTGCTGTCTCACCCATATTGCCAGTTTTTGCAAAATAGTGTTTCAAGTTTAACTTTCTAAAGAATAATCCGAGATCACAGTATATCTTGAACTCATTAACTATGGGGTCTGGTACAAAACTGAGACCATGGCTAAGAACATTTATTTGCACCTGCGTTAAATCAGTGTTACTTAGATTTATAACTTGGGTGTCCTACTCCTGAGATTCTCGGCCAATGTTCTTTCTGTGTTTGTTCCCTTCTCTTCTACCATGTCTTGCCTTCCATTTTTTCTTTGATTCTTTTTGGTCGGCCTCTGCCGATTTTGTTTGGGTAAAAAAAAGTTACTTGTTTACCCTGTTGGTTCTGGGAATAAGGGTGAGGAGGAGGGGGAGCAGAAGAATTGGATGGATTTATTGTTTGTCCTCTATTCTTGTTTTTATTTTTCCCTCTCGAATTACAGCATGTTCTGTATCTACCCCTACTGGTAGATCTACTAGGTCTCTGCCATGAAAAAATTTAATTACTTTCATAATCTTTTGTGTCTCTAGTTAATTTTGTTTGTTTACACTCCACTATCTCCTTCTTATGTACAATAATTTTTTTACTTAAACTGGCTTCATAGGTTTTAAACAGGGCACAATCTTGATAAGTTAGCACTTGTGTTTTTACATCATCCATCTCTTTAGTTAAGTCTTGATAGATTTCTTCATCCTGATCCACCAAGATGTCAACAAGTGTATTAGAACATGTGCTAAGTACTGTTTCCCAGCGGGTCTGATAAATTGGTTTATAAAATTCCCCAGCTGGTTCCTTCTCAATTCGAAGGCCTCATGGAGCTAAAAGTTTTCCTTTGTATGTTGTCAAAGAGGTTTTATTATAATGAACATCGATCTCTTTCACCTTAAGCTTTTGAAATCTATGAAAAAGTTCCTTGAAAGATAAATCTGTATCAGTGCTCTCACCAGTGTTGCTGTTAGTTTCAGTTGCTAAACAGCGTCTAGCTGATGCTGCTGCAGATTCCAGGCATGAAAATTTGAGCCATAACTCCTCTGTGCCATCTGAATTGGTGGAAGATGGTGCTCTTTTTATTTTCATATATTTAAAATTTGACCTGTTGCAATAAATTTGACTTCCCAGTTTTTGCTACAATTTGTGAGTGCAATTTTGATTATATTCTTAAATGATCACCTTGTAGGCACAAATATATATATATATATATATATATATATATATATATATATATATATTATAGTGGCATAGTAGTGCCACTATAGTTAGGGTTGAGTGCCCCATTTAAAGTTAAAGTGTGAAATTTTGCAGCTTAATAACTTTGCCACTGTATGACAGATTTACCTGAAATTTGGTAGGCATGGAGCGGTACCATAGATCTCAGGATCTGCCAAGTTTTGTAATGGTCAGCTGTACTGTTGTGGAGCTATAAAGCACCGTTCTGTGTCGCATTTATGCTTTTTTGTGCATTCTTTGTTCGTGCCTACAGGTCGCACAGTTTGTGCTACAGATTTGAAACCTTCAGGGAACATGCGGCCAGGGTCCCCGATGTGCCTTTCAAAGATTTTGTGAAAAAATATTAAACAGTTCAAAAGTTACTCGGAAAACAAGTTTCCAATTATAATCAATGTGAAAAGTTAACAAAAGGTACAACAGTGTTGCAAATGCAGTTTTTAGTGTCGCAAGTGACCCCTACAGCGTCATGAGTCAGCCATTTTTTTTTCAGTTACTGGTCACAGAAATGCTTGGCATTTAAATTTGGGACCCTCTAGGGACACAATTCTTTTTGTGTTCACCTAGTGGAGCCCTGAGGATGATAGCCATGTCTTTTTTGGGGGGTTAAGCACCCCAGAATGTTTTTGAAATCTTTGTAAACTGTAGTGTCGCAAAGTAGTGTCACACCTGCGACAATTTCATGATTTTTTTTTGCGAAAGTGATGTGATTTGCGACACTACTTTGCGACACTATGCCCAAAATAACAGGAATTCTTTGCCACCCTGCTGCAAAAGAACAGTCTGGTCTTTTGGGCTGAAATATGGAGGGAAGAAAGCCAACATCACACAGATGTGCCTTTTGGTGGTTTAGTGACAAAATATTACATTGATGCAAAGTTACGGTACTCCGAATTTGACACTTTTTCCCCATAGACTAACATCACGGCATCCACTGCGCCTTTCGGGGCCTGTATCTCAGAAACGCTTCGAGATACAAACTTTTTGTCAGAAAAATACTTAGCCCCCCCACCAGAGATTAAGTGCAAAACTAGCCAGGAAAGTCATAAATAATAGGAAATTGTAATTTTTTTCCACGCCATACGGTTCCTGAGATATAAGCAATTTAGTATTCCAAGTGCTCATTTTCTGCTCCGAGGCCCATTAGTATGCATATATTCTTTGTATTCACTGTGTTTCTCTATGCAGCTTTTGGGGAAAAAAAGGATGTGTGCTTTCGTTACTGTTGCACTTATTGTTTTCACTTTCGTTTCCGTGACCGTTTGAGTTACCGTTCCCATCTACGCCACCGTGTGCATTACCCTTCGCATTTTCATTTGCACTTGCATTTGTATTACTGTTACCATTTCCATTTCCATTACTGTTTCTGTCCGTATTTCATTTTGCATCACTGCATGCATTACCATTTGCATTTGCGTACGTGCTTCCTTTTGCATTTGTGTTTCCTTTGGCCTCATCATTGCTGTTACCGTTAGCATTTGCATTTCCAGTTGTGGTACCATGCCCGTGTGTGTTACCATTCGTGTTTTCGTACGCACTTGCGTTTGCATTTCCCTTTGCGTTACTGTTCATGTTGGCATCATCGTTGCTGTTACTGTACCTGTTTGCATTTCCAATTGCGTTACCATTACTGTTTGCATCTTTATCACTGTTTGCATTTCTGTTGCCCTTAGCGTTTGCATTTTTGGTTGTGTTTCCATTGTTGATTGTGTTACTGTTTCCTTCTGCAGCACTGTTGCCTTAACCGTTTGCATTTCTAGTTGCGTTTCTGTTACCTTTTGCATTTTCTTACCATTTGCATTTCTGTTGGCATTACCGTTTATGTTACTGTTTCTGTTACTGTTTCCTTTTACTGTTTCCATTAACGTTTGAGTTTCTGTTGCTGTTAGCGTTTACGTTACCATTTGATTTACCATTTTTGTTTTCATTAACGTTTGCTGCATTTCTCTTACCGTTCACGTTACCATTTACCTTTGCATCACCATGTGCATTACCGTTTGTGCTTGCGTTTGTGTTACCATTAGCGTTACTATGTGACAAAAAATTCACAAGTTATAGTGCTCATTCTCAAAAAGAAGAGAAACTCATGGCAAAAAAAATCCATTTATTGCATCAGTTAGGGTTGTTCCACAGTGACAAAAGTGAGGAAATTCTATGTTAGGGTTCCCACCCCATTGCACCCTTCCCCCACCAACAGTCATCGAGGTGTGCCTTGGTGTCGTCGGTCCTAACTCTCACCCCATTCTCCTTTACTGCACCACCTTAGCTTGTTTACACATGGGATGGGGTGAGAGTTAGACCATGACCCCAATGCACACCCTGATGCCTGCTGGTGGGGCGAGGTGGGTGGGGTAAGGGGTGTGGAACCCAACATCAAATCTCCCACTTTTGTCACTGTGGAACAACCCTAACTGATGCATTAAACTGATTTTTTTGCCATGAATATATATGTGTGTATATTATGGTAGCACGGTAGTGCTACCATAGTTAGGGTTGAGGAGCCATTTCTATGTTAAACCCCAAAACTTTGCACCTTAATAACTTTGCAACTGTTTGATGGATTTGGCTGAAATGTGGAATACAGGATCAAGAACCATAGGCCTTGGGATCTGCTAAGTTTTGTACCAGTCGGATACACAGCTGTGGAGTTATTAAGAGTGATCTGCGCGCACGTTTACGCTTTTTCTGGAATTGTACGGTCACGCCTACAGGTCGCACGGTTTGCGTGACCGGCCCGAAATCTTCAGGGAATGTGCAGCTGTGGCCCCCGATATGCCTTTCAAAGATTTCATGAAAAAATATTAAACTGTTCAAAAGTTATGGCAGTCCGAACTTATGTTTTTTTCCCATAGGATAACATTACAGCATTCACCGCGCCTTTGAGGGCCTGTATCTCAAAAAGGGTGCGAGATACGGAGTTTTTGTCAAAAAATTTTACATATATAACTAGCCAGGAAAGTATTAATACATATGACTTTTACATTTTTTTTCTGTGTCGTACGGTTACTGAGATATAAGCAATTTACTATTACAACTACTGATTTTTGTGTTCCGAGAGTCATTATTTTGTATACATTCTTTCTACTCACTGTCTTTCTCTATACAGCTTTTGAGGAAAACCAGCCTGTGCGCTTACATTACTCTTACCATTACCGTTTCTGCTTGTGGTTCCATACACATTTCACTTACCGTTCACGTCTACGACACCATGTGCGTTAACCTTTGCATTTTCATTTGCGGCTGCCTTTCTGTTGTTTTTAACATTTCTGTCTACAGTACTGTTCCTCTTTGTGTTTCACTTTGCATCATCATGCGCATTACGATTTACGTTTGCGGGCACAATGTTACAATGCGACAAGTCATCACCCCCGTGCTCCCACCGCTGCATTACATTCACTATTCCTCATTATCATTCTCAAAAAGAAGACAACTTAGAGGCAAAAAACTCCATTTAATACATCAGTTAGGGTTGTTCCACAGCGACAAAAGCGAGGAAGTTCGATGTTAGGGTTGAAACCCCCTTTGCACCCCTCCAGCTCACCCCCCCAACTGGAATCAGGGTGTGCATTGGGTCATCGGTCCTAACTGTCACCCCATTCTCCTATTCCTCAGCTTCCTTCCACATGTGATGGGTGACACTTAGGCTGGGGACCCCATTGCACACCCGATTCCAGTTGGGGAGTGGGCTGGAGGGGTGCAAAGGGGGTTTCAACCCTAACATTGAATATATATATATATATTATGGTAGCACGGTAGTGCTACCATAGTTAGGGTTGAGGAGCCATTTCTATGTTAAACCTCAAAACTTTGCACCTTAATAACTTTGCAACCGTTTGACAGATTTGCCTGAAATGTGGAATACCTGATCAAGAATCATAGGCCTTAGGATCTGCCAAGTTTCGTACTGGTCAGATATACAGCTGCAGAGTTATTAAGCGTGATCTGCGCGCACGGTTACGCTTTTTCTGGAATTCTAGAGTCACGCCTATAGGTCGTACGGTTTGCGCGACCGGCCCAAAATCTTCAGGGAACCTGTGGCCGGGGTTCCCGATGTGCCTTTTGAAGATTTTGTGAAAAAATATTAAACGGTTCAAAAGTTATTCAAAAAACAATTTCCCATTATAAGTCAACGGGAAAAGTAAAAAAATTTCGACAGTGTCGCAAATGCACTTTTTACTGTCCCAAATGACCCTGTTACTGTCGCAAATCCGTCATCTTGTTTTCAGTTAGTGATCAGAAAAATGCTTGGCATTTAAAATTGAGACCCTCTAGCAACCTAATTCTTTTTGTATTCACCTAGTCGGGCCCTGAGGATGCTAGCCATGTCTTTATTTTGGGGTAAAACACACCAGAAATATGTTTTTCAGATTTCTGGAAAAAGTACTTTCACAAAGTAGTGTCACACTCACGAAAGTGTGGCAAATTTTTAAAGCTTTCGCAAATTGCGACACTACTTTGCGACACTATGCCCAAAATAATAGTAATTCTTTGGCACTCCGCTGCAAAAGAACGGTTGGGAGTTTTGGGCTGAAATTGGAGGAACGTAGATGACATCTCACAGATGTGCCATTCAGTGTTGTATTGAAAAAATATTACATAGCGGCAAAGTTATGGCACTCAAATTGACAGTTTTCCCATAGGATAACATTACGCGCCCGACCTGTTACAGGAATCCTTTGGCACCCTGCTGCAAAATAACGGTTTAGTCTTTTTCCTGAAATTTGGAGGAAGACAGCCAACAGCCCACAGATGTGCCTTTCAGTGGTTTGGTGAAAAATATTACAGGAGAGCAAAGTTATGGCACTCCGAACTTCTCTTTTTCCCCATGGGATAACATGTATGCGCCTTCACGCATATTCAGAAGCCCGTATCCGAGCGCTTCACGAGATACGGACTTTTCGTCAGAAAGTGTAGCACCCTAATGGGAGCTAAGTACAAAATTAGCCAGGACAGTTGTAAATCATCATGACTTTTTACATTTTTTCACGCCGTCACGGTTCCTGAGATATAACCTATTTAGTATTCCAAGTTCTCATTTTCTGCTCGATACTCATTATTATGCATACATTATTTGTACTCACTGTCTTTCTCTATGCGAGGTTTTGGGAAAACCAACCTATGCGCTTACATTACTGTTACTGTTGCCCTTTCCGCTTGGGGTTCCGTACCCGTTTCACTTACCGTTGACGTCTGCGCCACCATGTGCGTTATCCTTTGCGTTTTCATTTGCGCTTGCGTTTCTGTTATTTTTTGCCAGTTGTGTCTACAGTACTGTTTCTCTTTCTGTTTTACTTAGCGTCACCATGCCCATTGAAATTTCCATTTGCAGGCACCATGTTACTATGTGACAGCACATCACGTGGCAGACCATTCCCATCTACACCACCATGTGTGTTACCCTTTCTGTTCTCATTCACGCTTGCGTTATCATGTGCACCACTGTTAGCACTTCTGTTTGCATTGCTGTTCCTGTTACTATGCCACAAGACATCATGTGGTGGGAGCGTGGGGCCCTATGTGTGTTATCCTTTGCGTTTTCATTTGCACTTGCGTTTCTGTTATTTTTTGCCATTTGTGTCTACAGTACTGTTTCTCTTTCTGTTTCACTTTGCATCACCATGCCCATTGACATTTCCCTTTTCAGGCACCATGTTACTACGTGACAACACATCACGTGGTAGACCATTCCCGTCAACGCCACCATGTGTGTTACCCTTTATGTTCTCAATCGCGCTTGCGTTACCATGTGCACCACTGTTAGCGCTCTGTTTGCATGCTGTTCCTGTTACTATGCCATTAAGATATCAGTGGCAGGAGCGCATTGAGGGCCTCGGCCTCCCCCACTGCATTACATTCACTATTTCTTGTTATCATTCTCAAAAAGAAGGAAATTAGAGGCAAAAACTCTGTTTAATGCATTAGTTAGGGTTGTTCCACAGCGACAAAAGTGAGAAATTCGCTGTTAGGTTAAAACCCTAACTCCAATTCACCTGCCAGCACCACACACACACACACACACACACACACACACACATGCAAGTATGGGGAGGACCAAGACAACACAACCAATGACAGACATCCAGCAGCAGGTGACAGAAATAACAAACAATTGTCTAAATGTACTACGAGACATCCCACCCACCTGACCAGGTACTGCATGCTCAGTGGAGATCAACAGCAAAACTGAGGCCATGTACACCAAACGTGCACATCCCTGATTGCAGCTGCACACAACGTACCACACTTAGTAGTTGCATGGCCTTACCCAACAATGCCCCACACCACACCACAACTGGTACTGTGCTGTTAGTCAATATAAATGCTAAAGGTGCATGATCACAGTTGTAGAAAGGTTTTAACACTAGTGAGTATACATTAATTAAGAGAAGTACATCAATTAACTACTAGACACTAGCATGCTCAAGATAAAAGTAGTTTTACATTTAGTATGTGATTTTCATAGTAGTACATTTACTGCAACTGTTTACTGAAGATAGAGAGGCTGATGTAAATGTATGGAAAAGCATTGCCTGTTCAATGCTGTGAAATTCGTACTGCCAGTATCAGATGCATTCTTACTGATGAAGCTGTACTGCTAATGTACATACATGAGACCTTCAGTGTGTTTCAATACTAAAGATGCAGTAAGTATTCTTTGAGAAACAGTATAATTGCATGGATCAGGCCAAGCAGCTTCTAAATATCATAGGACTACTGAGCCAACAATGACGTACCTGTATCGGAGATGTCTATAGGATAGATTTTCCTGTAGACACTTACTCAGTATGTTGTACCTGATAAAGACAATCTCATTGCATCTTTGAAGACTAACTTATTCAAATAGTGATACATTTACTATTGTTGCAATGAGTGATCTATGCTACTTATGGACACAGCATAATTTTTTTAACAGTTGTCTCATACTCAGGCTGTATACGTAGTGTTTGGGTTTGCCGCACTTCTGTCACTGATGCTATCAAAGCTATATTAATTGTGGTACAACAGCAATCAAGTAGGTATAGTGTAGATATAAACAGAATGTCTTTTAGTATTGATTTAACTCACAATGGGATAAGTGTACTAGGATGGCAAGGGTTATTCTGTATCACTGACTCTGTCAGTTATAATCACACTAAGGTTTCAATGACTGTAATGATCAAGTTACACTGTTCATCTTCATGAGTTCATATTCACAGCCATTCTCCAGTAAGTAGACAGAGTATGGTGTTACTGGGTGTGACACTGTGTTGCAAAACTCCTGCAGTGCCTAGCAGAGGGAGAGCATCTAGTCATAAAGACAATTAAGCAATAAGGCATGACAACGAGTTATGCTAAATGGTCTGTTAATCACCATGTAGGGGTTTAATGTTGGAATGAGGCGAGCCGGTTACATGTCGCTAGGATAGTGATAAACTGACCATTAACATAATACCTGGGAGTGGCTTATTGCTATCATAATAAAACTGTTTTTTTTAAACAACAGTAAAGCATGTTCATCAGAGAAGTGGTTAGGCTCTACATGTATGTTAATAAAACTAAACATAAGGCTGTTACAATGTTTACAGTCAATTAGAAAGCTGCATTTCTAAACCCTTGTTATAATCAGAGATATTATACCTGTACAATTCCTTGGTTTTGCTCAACTCTGTTGCTCAGGTGGCCCATCACATGTGGTGTGGTCTGGTGTGGGGCATCGGTAGGTAAGGCCATGCAACTACTAAGTGTGGTACGTTGTGTGCAGCTGCAATCAGGGATGTGTACATTTGGTGTACATGGCCTCAGTTTTGCTGTTGATCTCCACTGAGCATGCAGTACCTGGTCAGGTGGGTGGGGATGTCTCGTAGTACATTTAGACAATTGTTTGTTATTTCTGTCACCTGCTGCTGGATGTCTGTCATTGGTTGTGTTGACTTGGTCCTCCCCCATACTTGCATGTGTGTGTGTGTGTCTGTGTGTGTGTGTATGTGGTGCTGGTGGGGGTGAATTTGGAGTTAGGGTTTTCAACCCTAACAGCGAATTTCCTCACTTTTGTCACTGTGGAACAACCCTAACTACTGCATTAAATAGAGTTTTTGCCTCTAATATATATATATATATATATATGTATGTATATGTTAATTTTGTGGTGTTTGGATGATCATATTGTGGGTTTCTGATATTTAGATGATGAATTTATAAGCTGTGCACTGACACTTTAAATATTTGAAAATAAAAAGAGATCCCAAGTTCCAGAGCCCCACCTCCTGATGAAGTGTCCTGGAGAGGACACGAAGCACTGGGGTAGTGTGCTGCGGATTCTCACTCCTGATCTCATATTGTTTGGCCTTCAGTGATTTGGCAAGAGTGCTTTCTTTTTGTGTTTTTTCTTCTGATCTCTATTAGGTACCTAGACCACGACTGCATTTAGCTACTAGGTCTCCTGTAGCTGGAATCCCCAAGGGATCCTATATTCATAAAACCTTACTTCTTTACACTCTAAATAGGGTGAAGCTTACTTTCTTAACTGCCATGAGCATCAGTTTTCACCCTGAATAGTCATTCTTCCACAGAAATGGGGTATTTTACTCCTTAGAGCTACCTGGGGAATAGCCATCAACTTCCCCTGAACCTGGTACTGGTTTCTCACTACCAACATAGCCTGCAAAAGGATTTTATGGTAGGAGTTCAGGCTCATAGATTGACACTCCACAAGCATTCAATCCATATTAAATGCTGGTATCCATTGGGACAATTTCCCCACACAAATTACAAGGCAAGAAGAGAAATACTCTCCCTGGGGGTTCGAGGGGGCCACCCATGATGCTTTCCACTTTCTTCGAAAAACTGACCCCATGGGCAGAGAATCCAGCTCCACATTAATACTTATTATGGCTTCATCCCCCTCATAAGGGGATCACAATTTAGGGGCAAGCAGAGGCAGACACCACCTGGGGGCCCAAGACAGCCACAGGTGCCACTTCTCACCCTCTCCCAAGAACTGACTGCCATAGACAGAGGGGCCCAGACCTAAATGATAAACTTCTGGCTCCATTCCTGCTTATGGAGATCTTTGTGAGCTTCCAGACCAATCTAGAAGGTCAAGGAGAGGCAGACACCCAACTGAGAGTACAAGGTTACCACAGATGCTGCCTCCCAGCCTCTCTGAATACTTGACCTCCTTGGGCAGGAGGTTGCTTGCCGAAGTACATACTGCAGTTTAGTTCAGTTTATTTGTAGCAAAAAGCATACATAAAATCAGCCAATTGTTACATACATAATTAAGGAAAAAACAATATTGCACAATGATAAGATGCAAATAAAATAAAAATACATATTGTATGTGTAGCTTGTAATTTAAATATCTATTATAACAAGCATTTTCTAAGTATGATTATTAGTCTTGCAGTTAATATTTTCAATAAACAAATTAGGTGCGGCCGGCCCACTGGCGCAGTGGTAGGGCTACTGCTCACCGTGCCAGTGACCTGGGTTTGAGAACAGACTCAGGTGGCTGGAGGACCGGCCATGGGTAGGAGGATTGAGTGCCCAGTGGCTGTCCTCCTCCTCCTCTAGGAGCGGTGGGATGCAGGTCCTACTGCTATACCACCACCTGGGTGACCACTGGTGGAGGTGCAGCGAGATAGCATACAGCAGGTTGGGAGGACGTCTGCCGGTAGCTGGAGTGACAGCACGTCGAGACATGCTTAGCCCCTAGGCTTCGCTAGTGTCCAGACGTTCTGAGGGCAGGGGACCAGAAAAAACCCTGCACCAGGCTCCTGTAGATGGGACACGGTCATCCCTAGAACACCCATAACCAGGCTCCATAGAAGGGGCTGGCGAGGCCTTCTGATGCACACTTAATGACTGGAGAGGGTTGGGAAGTCCCTCTCCTCCCTGCCCGGGGAGTAAACTGAGGCAGGATGGGGGCAGGCTTGCTGGTACCTGGAGGGAGGTACCTGGGGTGGGACTACGGGAGCTCGCATGGCCTAGGGTTCCCCAAAGAAAGGAAACTGATGCAGCGAGGAAGGGGGCATAAAGAAGAAATAATAATAAAAAAAAAATTAGGTGCCATTTAAATATAAAATATGTTTAAACTTTGCTATAAAATAAATTACAGGTTCACTTTGAGAATATAGAAGTCTAGTGGTTTTAACATCTGGCCTGTTCTGTGTGGCCATTTTGTTTACGACTGGGGCTAACCATTTGTTTCTTGCCACTACAAATCTTGCACACTTCCATATTAAATGTTTGATTTAAAGTCTTATTTCAGGACTACAACTACAGTTGACATCAGAAAATGCTGATGCCTAGAAACTCCACTAGACACCACATTTTGAACTATGCTCAATCAAAGTTTACATAGGCCTTTCTATCATCTCCATTCTCACAAAAATGTTCATTCATGGCTGATAGATAGTTTTTTAGATGGTTATATTCTTATAATTTTACTATACCTTGAAAGAAATATGTAAGTCTTAATATCACATTATTTATATAATCAATGAAGGGGTGATCCCTGGGATTGTCATCCTTATTGCCCACCCCTCTCCTCTGAGCAAACAAGATCAGACCTTTTGTCTTTTCTTCATGCAGGACCTGAAATGAAAGATAGGACAGACTGCATTGGCAACATGTGGTAAGCCATACTCCTCTGTCTTCGAAGAGTGCATCACAATGAGGAACTGGCTTTGAGTTGTCCCTAGCACTTCAAATAGGATGCTATGAGCTGGGGGGATCGGATGGACATTAGGTTTGACAACCCCAGGGAACACCACACCACTGATTAGCCAAGATGCCAGAGACCATACTTAGTGTGCTTTGCATTCTTCAGTACTAATGTCTTCATTATCATAGTTTTTTGCAATTAATATATCTGTATTTATATAGTATATATTTTTTAATGTTGAAGATAACAGGTGATTGTAGAGGTGGAAGAGGAGGAGGATAAAGAAGACAGAGGTGAAGTAGTTGTAAATTGACTAGTATGGAGTTGTGAAGTATGCTGCCAGTCATCATGTCATCACATTATCACAGTAATAGTAGAGTATTACTGATGATGCCCCATATGACGCATACCTTGATGAACTAGCTGGTGATGGCAAAATCATAATCACAGTACATTATCATCATGAGGACTTGTAGTTGTATGCATTAAAGGAGTCCTTGAGCTGCTGCTGCTTCTGTTACTGAGAGGGATGACCTTGGCTAAGTCAGTGGTGACAGGGCCAGGGGGAGTTCATGGAGACTTGCAACTAGGAGGTGTGAAAGTGGAAAAAGTAGATACCACTCATGGTTTAAGCTGATCTGTGGTAACTTCGGTTTTAGAAAAGCTAAGTACTGGAGATTGGAGATTCTTTGGTTCTAGCCGTGAGTGATCAGGTGAAACAATATCCCCAGTTCTACTGAAACATTTATCTAAACCAACAGATGCTGAAGGGCATCCACCACAATACAAAGTATTTTAGCCAGTGTAGGCCAAATGACTTTCCTGTCTTGCTAGAATTTGAATGGATCATTATAGCGACTAAAATCTGGCTCTCCTAGATAAACCTGCATCATCTGAGTCTTTCTCCAAAATATTCAAGCAGCACCAGCATTATCCAAAAGCTCCCAAATTTCCTTAGGCATCTCTGTATCACCACTGTCACAGTCATCAATGTCAGTCGTGCCTGGCATTGTCCCCATGAGAAGACAGAGAGGAGGAGAAGTGGTATGAACAGGAGGTTGTGTATGCACATTCTTGCTAGTTTCTTCAAGCTACTGTTACTGATCTAGCATGGGCATATGCACAGTTTGTGTTTAATATGCTCCATCCATCCAGCAGGGATGAACATTTCTTTATATCTGGGATCCGGTAGTGTTCCTGGAGCAAAGTCTGTGTCCAATCTAATGCTGTCACTTGTGTCATTGTGTAGCAAACCTCAGGGCCTCTTTAATGAGTATTGCATCCTGCTGCCGATGTTGATGGTGCTACTTATGCTTTTGGTGCTGCTGAGAGGACTTCAAAGAACTAAAGATGTCACCTCCTCCACCACCACCACCACCACCATTGTGATCATCATAAACACCATCACCTGTATTGCCATATCTACTGCCACCAGCAACCATGCTATAGGTTACAGAATCTGCAATGATACCTTTTGGTGCCTGTTCATATGGTAACAGAAGCAAACCAACCTTTTGCTGAACACACAACTGCACCCAAGACAGATATCCTCCATAGTCCACATTGTAAAATTCCATAGTATGGAACACAGCTATCAGTTCCTTGACTCTCTCAATCATACTGTCTTGCCCAATCACCAATTTTCAAATGAATATAAAAGACTGAGTTCTACCATGTGAAAATATCTGTATTTAAGCAATGATGAAGAGTTTTGTGATTCAGCTGGTAATGATGGAGGAGTTCATAGCATTTTACTTATTGAAAGAAAATTATCAGGAAAGGCCTACTGCATTTTGAAAAAAATGATGGAACTATTTAGCCAAGTCCTGTACAGTATTAAACAGCTAGTGGAACCAAAACAGACAGAAAAATGATACAAACTTTAAGAAGTAGTCAGTTATAACTTTTTATTTATAAAGTATTTTTCTTTTTCTTTTTGCTCATTAGAATTTTTTTATTTAACAATATTGTGTTTGATGTGTGGAATAGCTCTCAGCCTGACAGCTGACATATCTGTCTATAGTACCCCACTACATTATCAGCATCGTGATCTCATTGACTATGACATCAGAGGTGATTGACCTAGCAGTTATTCAGTGGCTATTCCAAAGCAGCAGTGATGTCACAGTCAATGAAATCACAATGCTGATGATGTAGTGGGTGGAACAGAGCTAGATGTATTCGCTGCCAGGGAGAGTATTGTTCCACACAGCACACCTACTAACATCAGGTAAGCAATCATCTAATTAACCAAAGGGAAAGGAAAAAGTACTTCAGCTATAAAAGGCAATGATTGACTGCTTGTAAACACTAAAATTAGTTTTAGCTGGTAAACTAGCTCTTTAAATGTTTTGTTTAAATGTACATGTTTGTAAAGCACATGATTCACCGTGTGTGTGTGTGTGTGTGTGTGTGTGTGTGTGTGTGTGTGTGTGTGTGAAAGATAAGTTACATACCTGAAATCCTTAAAAACTCATTGCCTTCAGCATGTTACTGTCACTATACAGTGGCATCCCCCAGGATGAAACACAACTCTGCAGCATTTTGCATCAATCTGTTGAATGCTGCAGTAGACATACTGAATAAAGCAATATAATTTCAATGAAAATTAGTCCCTTTTGTCATTCAGGAAAATGTGACACTGCCAGGATGAAGTGAATGCCACAGTTTCCTGGATGACAAAAGGGACTAACTGCCATTGAAATTGCATTGCTTTATTCAGGAGGTCTGTTGCAGCATACTGCAGAGTGATTTAAAAGTGGGTTTCATCCTGGGGACACCACTGTGTGTCACAAAGATGCTCACATTTAGATTGTAGGGGGATATCCGGATGTTTAGCAGTAATTGGATATACTCTAGATCTTTTCCTCCTGTGCTTAACCTCCATTACTGCTACATTAAATAAGGCACTTCCTCTATTGCTGTGCCTCTGTGAGGTTGTTTTCTTTAAAATAACTCCTGCAGGTGGTGATATCACTTGAGGTGGGACTAGAATGTGGGTTGTGCTTGATTTGGGCACAACTAAATTGACAGCAAGACTGAGGAAGCTTTGGGTTGGGATACTGCTCCAGATAGTAAAATAAACATGACCCCCTCTGCCTCCTAAATATGTGTCACAATCTGCACAGTATGCATACTGACTCCCACTAAGCAGGGTAACATGCCAAGAGAATTTGAAGTGTGATGAAATACTTTAAGTGGGCATGACTTTCTGAAAGAATATTTAAAAGACAGTGTCATCCACTATGGAGAATGACAGAAGATCAAAGGTCATTATCTCCTCAATGACTTACATCATGAAACGTGGGGGTTATGTGTCAGTGTAGTCCAGGCATGTAATGAATCAGGAAGTGTAGTTTATTTTATTACTACTTCACTACCAGTGCTGGTGGGAGCAGTCACTGGGCCTGTTTTTGGCTGGTGGGGGTTGAACATCATCTGAAGCAGTGCTGGCTCCTGGGTGACACCATGGTGGCTGAATTATTTGAATAAACCACTTTACAGTTGCAGCAAATGACATGATCAGATATCTCCAGATATTTTGCAATATTTATAAAGAGATTCTGTCTGCTGGCTGTATAGTGCTACTACAGGCAGGCAGGGAATTTCTCTAGGGATATCTCAGACATTTCGGGAAATATCTGACCATGGCAATCGCCACAACTGTATCCTCTCACCTCTGTGGAGAATGAGCTGTGCTGTTGGGAAGATGCCATGTTTATGGTGGGTTTCCATAAAGTTTTTTCTCCACTGCTGACATCCACCCAGTCCCTGGGCTTGGAGGTATTCCTCCATGGCTGCCCCCCAACCTCACCTCTTCCTGCAGTTTCCCCACCATCTCTCAAGTAGGGGTCCACTGTGTGGGACCCAAGGGAGTTGGTGGCCATTAGCCTGACAGCAGCAGAGTTTTCCCCAATTTTCTTTCCTTCTCACCACTGTTTAACCCACACAATTGCACTGTCAGCCTTTATGGTGGCCTTGGACACCATGGATGAACTTGTGTGTGGGGGGAGCAAGCTCCACAGAGCTCCTTTTGCACCAGTTGCAGTGCTATCCCCTCTTCTGATTGGAAACATTGTCGGGACAGTAGTTTCCTTGCCCACCCTCCTGTTCCACATGTCCCAGTTCCACTCTTAAACCTGGGTCACCAGCATGGAATTGCAATGTGCTTCCACTGGGCCAGCTGGTGGCCCTTGTGTTTATGTTTTAAATGACTGTCTGGAATACTTGTTCCCAAAGTTTGAGGAGACTGACTCTGATCTTTTTACCACATGGATGGCAACATCTTCAGATGGATTTTTGGTATCATTCTGACACTGCAGAGGATTACTGTGGAATGACATTGCTGGATATGGGCAACTGCAGGTGATACAGTATTATGAGGCTGATAAAGGGCTTGGTCTTGACTTTAGATTTCCCTAACTAAGAGACTTTCTTTCCTTCTTTTCTCTTTTTCATTATTTTTGTTTTATTTTGCTTTTTTCTCCCATGATGGCCTCCACATCTCAGTATCACACTCAGTGCCACTATTCCGTGGTGTAACTGACATTGCACTTTCAAGTTCCTCTCATTCTCCATCCTCTAGTGCATGTGCTTTCCCCACCCCTACTCCCCATCTCAGGATTCTGCCCTCTTCTCCTTCTCTCATGTGTCTTCCCTGCTCCTCCTGTCATGATCCCCCCCCCCCGCTATACCTCCTATTCTTTTTCTTATCCCTGCCCCATCCCCTCCTATACTTCCCTGGCTGTGCTTCTATCCCCTGCCTTCCAACAGTTCAACTACCATCCTTATTGTTTTACTGGCACTTGCCTTAAAAGCTGCTTAAATTTAATTCACTTTACTTTCATCATTATAGCTTGCCTTTCTCCCATGAACAATTGTACTTTTAACTTTGCTGACAGAATAACAGTAGTGCCAGAGCCAGACTCAGTGTCACCTTTCTCACACCTAGTAGATGACTGAGCAGTACTGGACTATATTGTGCTGTGTAATATGGGAGGGGGGATTATGGGAGACAAACCCTCTCAGCCTATGGCGCCCCAACAAACTGAGATGCTACCTAAACAATATGACTTGGGTATAGTACATCTGCGCTTATACACCTCCTGTACTCACAGTTTACTAGAAAAATAGACCACTTAGGCCCACCTGCCCAACAGAGTGAGCATTATTACTGTGCACTCCCTTATCTTGCTCTGGGCCCACTCTATCCCAATGTTACTCCTCTTTGCCTACCTGCAAGCCTTACAACATTGCTGCCTGGAATGATGAAACCACACTGTACTTCATCCTACTGCCTGCAATGTAAATCCCTGCTGGTACTGTTGCTTGTATTGTCCCTGTGTGCTAATTCTCTTTAATGTAATCCTTCACTTGTTTTTGCCTGATGTTCATGTATGTACCTTGTAATCTCCCAGGTCGCACCTGAAAATTGTTCATGTATGTACCTTGTAATCTCCCGGGTCGTCCCTGAAGACAGGCACTTGGCTGTCTAGTGTGCTTACCTGGTTAACAAAAGCAAATAAATAAATAAAAATGTAGTGATTCTAAGATGCTCTGCAATTGTTGCTGCATATGACCTATGGCAGCTGTTGTTGTGTTGTTTGTAAGAGACTGGACAGGGGACTGCTTGGGTTGGATGAATCCTTTCTTTCTCATTCTGATATAGGGAAATAGAACTTGAACTGATAGCCTTCTTCTGAAGGAGATGAAGGAAACCAATGTCCTTCTAAATTTCTCAGGGTGATGTCAGATGCACTGGAAGACCTGGAAAGGCTTCTATTAGGGGTGAGAGTGAAACCAGTGGACTTTTATGGACTTCTAAACCAGAGTTTTTGTTTGGTTGTACTATCACATGCCCATCCCTAAAGTAAAATTCACATTAAACAATGATGCTATTGAATTTCACTTGCATTTCTCAATGTGTTGCACAGGTGTTGCTGAGAAAAACTGTTACCTTAGATTTGCAGCTTAAGACCCAATAAACAGATGGTTCCCTGCCTGGCTACATTCATGGAGGGATTTGAACAGTAGATGAGTGTCCTCTAGGTGCACAGCATCTGCAATGGAGGATACAGGCCTCCTCTGTACCTAAACCCTGTCTACATGCATAGCTGTGTGGGTAGGCAGTGTGGGGTTGGTCAGGGGAGGAGGTGTTCATTCTCTATGGATGGAGAGCCAGAGGAGGGAGAAACTACTTAGTCCTACAGGCTGCATCAGCAGCCACATGCTCCCACTGCCTAAGCAGATGAGCTGTCCGCAGTCCTGATTGGCCCTTCTTCATCTAACCCCAGCCTTAGGAATCTCCACTGTGGGCTGTGGCATACCCCAATACCAGCTAGTGCTTTATTAAGAAATTCTGTAAGTTTTGGTGGGGATATGGCAATCCTAGAGGACTGTCAGATACAGTACCTACATGCCGTGCTCCCTGAACAGGCAGATATCGACCTGCAGACCATCACGGGCATCCACTTTAATGCCTCTGATCTGGACCTGCCCCACCAATCTTTCCCCTGCCTCACCATGTAGATCTGCACTAGCACAGCACTGATGTAGGGGCTAAGCATGCCATCTGGTGTGGAAGGGCACTGAGGGACACTAGGCCGTGACCAGTATGTGATTGTTCCGAGCATATTCCATCCACCCACAGTATGTGGATCATGCCTTTAGTTTTGAATTGCATTGTGACAGAAATGCAGATACATTCCAGTTGAGTTGCAAACCATAAGCATTTCACAAAAAATTGCTCCTGAACTGGTTATGTCTTGAAAAACTTTACAATGTGACTTGCCAATGCATTGCAATGTTTAAAAAAATTATGCTTAAGTAACTTACCGGTATAGTTTTATGTGACTTCTACTGTAGTCTTCACTGCTCAGTGACTTCCAGTCTGACCTTGACTATCTCCATCACCATCAAATACAGATGTTGTGCTCAGAGTTAGCATGTAGAGTCATTATCTGCACTTTTCCTATCACTGCATCACTTTCTCTTCCTGTTCTTTTCTTGTTTCCTATTCCACATGCATACATGTGATATCTCCTTGTTTACGCAGGAGACTCCTGTTTTTTTTGACTGAACTCCCTCCCTCACTCCTGGGGAACAAAATCTCCTGCTTAAGTAAAATTCTGTCCAAAATATCCATCTTTTTTGGGCAGATAAAGACACATAAAAATTAAATCAGTAATGAACAATGTATCTGATAACGTTATATAACTAGTTGTTTATTCTTTTTAGTGCTTATTCTTGACAAAATGAAATGCATTACATTTTTGTAATGACTTTTTTCTTATGTTTTTGACACCATTTAAGGACAAACGCACAACGTTACGGCATCTCCCTACTAGCAGGCCAATCTCCTTCCTAATTTGACCCAAATCTCCCTCTTAAGCAAGTTGGCAGGCCAGTCTCCCTCCTAATTTGACCCAAATCTCCCTCTTAAGCAAGTTGGACATATCACCTGTATGACATGGCAATTTACACTAAAACTGTGATACAGTAGAATGATGCAATGCAATGCTGCAAGCTATAATGGTTCACTACAATAATGTGTATGTTGAAGATATATGACTGCATGTGGTATGATGAAAAACAAGAGGAAGATTTGTGAGTGTGAGACCACAGCCCCCTGACCAACCTAACTGACAGATCCCATTGGCAGACATGGAGTTAAGAGATCTAACACTCTCTCTGTAAAGTCTCACAGCAGCCCCCTACTTCACTTTCACTAGCAATTCATTTCATTGACTGGATGGCACCTGAATGGCTCACACACAGGGATGACATGAAAATATAGGTTCTACACAACACAATTCAACCACTCTCTCATATGGCTCTACAGCTTCTGCTAAAACTCCCCTCTTCCATATCTGGCCTTTTCAGTAATCTGCCTGCCACTATCCACTATGGAGCAGCTCATTCATAATGTTGGACATTCCTAACTCACGCACCTGCTTCTGCAAACTGGCCATAAGCCATGCTCTTCCAGCTGCTTGGAAAAAGCACAAGTTACCCTCAAACTTAAAAATCTTGTCTCACTAAATAACTTTAAAACTCTGGTCAGCAGCAAATTGTTTGAATCCTATTCTTGTCAACCTCATAAATGACCAATATTCATATACTTATCATCCTAATTTTACTTACCTACACACCTACTTCTCATTTATAGGTGGCTATGGTATTTAATCTCTACCAAGAGGATAATTACTCACCCCTTACCCAAGCCTTCTATCCTCTTGTCTATTCCATCTTTCTCATCACTTTATCCTCATGCCTGTCTCACACCCTAACTTTCCTACTCACACACCTCCCTGAACATCTCTCTCTCTCTCTCTCTCTCTCTCCATTTCTTACTCCTGCTATAAATGTTTCCTTAACTCAGGAGAAGGCACTGATATCATAAGGTCTAGTACTTAAGCCGCCATACTTATCCTTAACTTTAATTTGACTAATGTGACTGTTTGGATTGTACAGCTGTTGGAAAGACTTCCCTTCTGTACATTTATGTATCTAACTTGTTCTATTGTGATGCCTATTGTAAACATTATTTCAGTATTGTATAGTATGTTTTTGCCAGTTGTATTTCTTGTACCAAGTTGTCCGTTCAGGACCTCCTTGCAAATGAGCATACTCAATGGAGTTATTCCTGCTAATAAACTTGAACTTGAACTCTGCACCACTTCATGACATCAGTCAGTAAAATAAAAATTAACTGTAAAATAATACCTTCACCCATCTCCACACTTACCATGCCCCTTTCCCTATGTGGGATAACCCTACGTCCATGCCACATACACACACACACACACACACACACACACACACACACTGCACTACTGCTCTCTGCAGCAGCACATGCCTGACTGGCCTGCCTGGACAGAAATTATTATCATCTGTTAACTAGCTGACTAATTTATTCTATGTATTTATTTCAAAAGTTTCAGCAGGAAAAACATACTAAGGTACAACAGCTCATTTCTAGATGTGTTCTGAGATGGGGGATAAGGAGAATGCAGTGATAAGTTACATCAGTTAGGTTACAAAAATTTAAATTCACATTATACAATTAAGAGTTAGTAAAGTGGTAAAGTTGTGGAAAACAGCATCCGAAGAGTGACAATATAGTAATGTGCAGCTGGCAGCAAACTGTATTTATTTATTTATTGCAATCATCAGAAACAACCTTTGAGCAAGCTGCTCTTTTACAAAGTCTCCGCTGCATACAAGCGAGACACGTACAAGCATACAGAGACAAATTGCAGAAGGTTCATTGCCCTCAGAGATAGCTGAGTTACAATATAGTTACTACCATAGTTTTTAAGGAACAACTTAAGATAAAAAGGAAATCAGTGAGCAGCCCAAACATGGGCCTTGTTCATCGAAAAGAAAAAATAAATACTCCAGCTGTTAAGAAAACAGACAGGTGAAGAGATGGGGGGGGGGGGTAGCATAGAGGGCAGCAGGTGAGAAGAGTTGGCCAAAATAATGATCTAGTTGTAGTTGTGGTGGGCAATTACAACTAAAGTTGTAGATGTGAGCAGTTGAGGGGGGACAGACAGTGGGAAAGGAGAAGGCAGACTTAGAGTGTCTGAGTCAAGGCAAAATTTAGGAGAGGGATGTAAGGTTTACAGTACAAGGTACTAATGTGTACATTAGGGAACATTATCCAGGGGGACTAGGGAGACCTGGAATTAGGGCAGAAGCAGGGATAGAGGAATTTGGGGGTAGACAGATTAAGCCTGAAACCAGGATCATGGAGACCTGTAGTAGTAAGTTCGAAAAGAAGAGATTTTAGTTAGTGGAAAGAAGGAGCAATGTGAATAACAGGAGGAATGAGGATCCAAAGTTTGGGGAAGCAGAAGGAGAAAACAACTTGGCCAGCAGAAGATTTTACTGAGGAGAGAGAGATCGCGGGCCAAAGCTGTGAAAGGAGTAGGAGGTGGAAGAAGGGGAAGAGTGGTGTGAGAAAAGGAAGAAGGGGAGGGAGCCAAACCAGAATTTGTAGATAAAGTTGTCACAATGAGCATGCCACCTGGTATCAAAGGAAGGAAAGGAGAAGAAGAAATACAGGGAGCTGTGATGCATTCAATGGGGACAGACCAAGCAAAGCAGCAGAAGAAAGAGGGGGATCCAATCAGGCTAGCATGGACTTAGGGGCAGCAGTACAGACAATGTAACCATAATCACATATTGGAAGAATCATCTTCCAGATGGTCTCTCTATGGGTAGGAAGAGGGATACTTGCTTTGTCCCTGCAGAACATACTTAGTTTAGGGTGAAGTTTCTGTTGGATGGCATCCACATGAACTGAGAAATGGAAGTGATGAGCCAACAAGACCACCTGAGGTATTTAAAGGAGGAAATATTCTCAATTACAACACCATTAAGGGTATGAAAGGATGGGAAGGGGTAGACCCTGGCAAGTCTGTGCCTAGTGCCAAAAGTCATGGAAACCATTTTCTTGGCATTGAGGGACAGCTGAATGGACCAGAACCAGTGCTGAATGTTGCTGAAATCCAGTTGAGTTGGGCCATGAGCTAAAGGGTGGAGGAACCAGAGGCATAAAATACCATGTTACCTGAATGCATGTGAATGGATGTAAAGCAGTAAGCAGAGGAAAGGTTGCTCAGGAATATGGAAAGTAGAATATGGCCAAGAATGGAACCTTGGGAGATAACAGAGCAGATAGGAAGTGGAGGGAATGAGGTGTCACCAATACAGACAGCTTGAGTCCTGCCCTCAATGTAGAAGCTGAACAACTCAATTGAAGAGGTCAAGATCCTCACCATCATAAGCTTGTCCAACAGGATAGGGTGAGCAATAGTGCTGAATACTTTGACCAGGTCACAAAAATGGCAGATGTGACCAGACCCTGGCCCATGCCAGAAAGGATGGAGTCAGTGAGCTGCAGGAGGGAAGTGAATGTACAGTGGGACTTCCTAAAACCAAGAACACAAAACATTCAGTGCACACCAAAGTAGTGCTAAAACATTTAAAAGACAGCAGCAAACATTTCCCCGGCACTTTGAGGATGCTCTGCCTCTTCATCAGGGGGCAGAATAATCATACAAAGCACTTCCATTTTATACAGAAGTTCCTTAAAGTGACAACACAAGTTAAATACCACTAATGCAAAAATATATGTGTAGCTAAAAACCTTTTAGCAGTGCATAAATACATACATACAGTTGTATGCAGTAACAATAGAATATTAGAAATGGAGATGTTTAATTAGTAGAGGCAAAAGTGTGCTGAACTAGGTGATTCGTCGAAAGGCGATCATCCATTATATAAGAGAATTGGGTCCAGAACAAAGTATGGTATGCATACAAAAGCGAGGAACATTTTCCCAACCCCCAATAAACACCGATATGTGATGGAATATGTGAAGACTATAGTGTATAATGCACAAGATGTGGGGGTGGTAAGTGTGTTTTGAAGAAACAGAAAACATGGGGTTGGGATTTTGCAACTGTTTTTGCATAAATAAATATTTTTGCAGTACTTTGGTGTGTATTGTACATTTTGTGTTCCTTACCATCGCTGACCATCTGTGCATTAGGTGCACCCACTCCTATGTAGTGCGCAGGTCTTTTTGTGCTGTACTTCCTATAGCCAAACTGATAGGAAGTGAAGAAGAAGGAGGAGTCAAGGAAAGGGAGAGATATGAAATGACCAGGTGTTCCTGAAGCTCAGCCAGAATGGGGAGGAGGGAGATGGGTTGGTAGTTACAAGGGAGGGAAGGGTCACCCCCTTTGAGAAGGAGGATAACCTTTGCCTGCTTCCACAGATCAGGGACAGAGACAAGTGGAAAAGAGAGATTTAGGATGTGGGTGACAGGAAGACCAATGGCTGCAACACAGAGAGACAGGAGTTTGGAGTCAAGACCATTGAGGCTGTCCCCCTTTGTGTGAGTTTAGAGCTAGGAGGGCCTTGTGGTTAGTAGTGGGAGTGGTAGGGAGAAGGATAAGGGGAGGAGGGGGAAGGTGGTGTGAGTTTGGAGCAAGAGGGGAAAGGGAGATGGGGAGGAGGAGGAGGAAGGAAGGAGGGAGAGGTCACCAGTGGTAAAAAGAGGAGTTAGAAGATGAGGCAAAGGCAGCAGGATCAGAGATAGGGAGTTGCCCAACTTGAGAACAGGGAAGGGGGCTGGGATGAAGAAAAGAAGAGGGTGTGAATGACTTTCCAGATCTTTGAAAGGTGGTTAAGGTTGTTCTGGAATGTGGATGCAAAGTAGTCAACCTTTGTAAGCCTAATAGCTCTCGTACAGGCATCACAAATGGCACTGTAATTATAAAGGTTTCTTGGAGGAACCAATGGACTTGTCAGGCCGCCTGGCAATGCCAAGTGCTCAGTGACAGGCCAGCAACTCCACTGTAATCTATGAGAGGTGAGAACTATGGACCCCAGTTTTCCATAGAGGGGCATGATGATTCCAGACTGGCAAATATTTGAGTTAAAATACTGGAAAGCCTTGCTGATGTTGCTGGCAGCTAACATGGAGGATCAGTCAGTAGCCACCAGATCAGCATGCAGTGAGGTTAGGTCCAGAGGTTGGAAGGATCAGAGCTGGATGAATTTGGGGGGAGCTTTGGGGTGGTGAATCTTGCACACACAGTAGACCATATGTTTGTATATGATGGTCAGTGAGGGTGTGAGGGAGGGTTTCAGCATCCACAGTATGATGGGGTTAGAAGGGGAAGACCTAGTCCAGGAGTGAGGGAGGGGTTAGGAACTTGTAAGTGAGCCAAGTGGGGTCAGAGATCAATTAGAAGAGCTGCAGGAAGTTTACATTTTAGTATGAGGGTGACAGCCAAATGTGATTGAAGTCACCTAGGATGAGCAACTCACCAGAGGAGGCATGGGAGGATAAGCTGGTGTGGAACTCAGTAAAAGGAGGAGGAATATGCCAGGGCAGCAATAAACTCCAGCAATGACTATGGGGATGGACAGGGGAGGGTTAGTTTCAGGAGGAGCATCTTACTAGCATGGGGAGCAGTTGATGGATAGCACAGGTTCAAACTGGATGCAAGAGGAAAGGTAGATAGCTATACCACAACCCCTCTTAGCATGATCTTGTCTGATGATGGAGAAGCCAAGGATGGTGACGGCAGTATCCATGGTCTTGGGGTAAACCCAAGACTCAGAGATCTCCAGCACATCAGGTTTATGATTAACTGTGAGAGATTATAAAAGGACAGTTTGAGGAAGGAGACTGCAGAGGTAAACATGGGCCACTCTCAACCCTTTAGGGAGATGAGAGGAGGATGACAGGGCAGGAGTAGAACTGAGTTCAACTTTACCTGCTACTATAAGTAGCAAGGAGACAAGGAGCTTGAAATAGCTTATGAGAAGCTTATGTGGTGCACAGGGAGGGGAGGAGGAGGTGTGAGTTTGATTGAGGGAGAAGGAAGGGGGGAATGGTAGGTAGAGGGAGATAAAGAGGAGAGGCAAGCTAGGAGGGGAAGGAGAGATGGAGTTATTTTATTTTATGTTATTTATTTATGTATAAGCATATTTTACTGGGAAACAAGCAGAACCCAGAAGACTCATTTCCAGTTCTGATCTGGGGGAGGTAAGAAAAGACATAGGGAAGAATACATTTGCCTACATCGATTCTTAAATATAGTAACAGTGCAATATACAAAACACATGGTGACTGCACTGCTTATGCAGGTGCAAAGAAGAAGGAATGTACAATTAGCATTGTTACAATACAGCACCCTGTTTATCTGTGAGGTACGTTTCATACAACAAAACACTGTGCAAATAGGCTAGCATTACATAACATTCATGTCATAATAGCAGAGAAGGTGGTAATATCAAGGCCCTTGTGATTAGCTAGGATGCCTAGGACTTTTGTAGTGCAGAGAACCTACTAAGAAACAGCAGTCCAACTATGCAATAGTATCCCTATGTTAGTTATCTACAGAGGAGGCATGTCTGGGGCAGCTGTGGCATGAAATCAAAGAAGAGTGGTGGACCTTAATTAGTCTCTAACATGGGAAATATGTAGTGGATATGGGGATTTATGCAGGAAGATTGTTCCATACAGAGGATAGCCTGTAGCTGATAGAGACATGCCCTAGAGTTCTCCTGCAGTGTGGAATCTGGGATTGGCAGCCTTCCTTTGACCTAGATGTGGGAGTATGTGCAGTTTATTGCCAGTGTGAAAAGATCCCTGAGGCAAGTTGGGAGTTTCCCTGCCCAGTACTTAGCCTCCACTAGAGTAGTGTGCCACAGGTACCTCTCCAAAGGCGTTCTCCACTGAAGATCATTATACATGGTGCAATGGTGAGTTCAGGAGGGGCTGGAGAAAATGAATTTACACAAGGCATTGGATAGTGAGGATAGTTTGGTCAGGGTGGAAGAGATTTTACCAGCATAAACAATGTCCCAATAGTCCAGCAGGGAGAAGACAGAGAACTCAACCATCAGTTTTGTGATATGAGGCTGGAGACAGATATTAACTCTATAGAGGACTCCAAGCTTTGCATAGCACTAGACTGTTAGCTGGGAGATGTGATGGGAGTAGTCAAAATATTGGTCTAGGTGCATGCCTAGGCATTTGTATGAGGACACAGAGTTGAGGCATTCACTATGGGAGGAATGTAGTCTTAGTGAGTCTGGGGAAGTGTTTAACCAGTGGTTGGACCCAAACAACATAGAGACTGTTTTCTTCTGGTACATGACTAGTCGGTTATCCCGAAGCCATTTTTAAACTGTGGAGAAGTGCTTTTGCAGGGGCTCTTCAATGGAGGGGATAGTAGTGCCAGATATGTAGACAAATGTGTCATCGCCATGTGTGTGGATGTCACAGGAGGAGAGAGCTGAGGGTAGATCATTTATAAAAACTGTGAACAGCAATGGGCCCAGGACAGAGCCTTGAGGAATCCAAAGGGTGACCAGTAATAGGGAGAATGTGGTTCTGCCTAGTTTGACTGATTGGGAGCGGTTTGTTGGGTAGGAGCAGAACAAGGCTAAAGAAGTGGGGGGGATGCCTGGGACTGCAAGTTATCAAGGAGAAGATTGTCGTGTATGGTGTCAAAGGCTTTGGCTAGGTCAATGAAGCTGGCCCCTGTGCCCTTGCCAATTTTCATGCTTTAGTGGATGTGGTTGGTGACATGAAGTAGGGAGGTGAAACTGGAGTGGTTAGAATGGAAGCTAGACAGAAACAGGGTCAGGAAGCTCAAGTTGATGTAGCAGCTGGAGAGGTGCCTACCAGCCAGCCTCTCAAATAATTTTGAAAGGATGGGCAGGAGGAATATTGAGTGGTAATTAGAAGGTGCATCCGCAGTGCTACATTTGTGGATAGGGACAACTAGCTCATTCTTCCAGTTGTGAGGAAGTGCCAACTGCAAGGGACTATTTAAAAATGTAGGTGATTGAAGCAGCTATGGTGGTGGCATCATTGTCACAGCTGGAGGAAGTGTTAAGCATTCTCGGCAATCACCGTTAGGGTGACGGCACATTGCTGAAAAAATATTTTAGTGATGTACTCCCCGGCGCACAGCAAAACAGCACCGGGGAGTTGGGATTATTTGTTTTGTCCCCCGCACTTCCCTACTTAATTCTAAATTCCGGGGGGGTGTATGTCTGGGGGGGTGCAAACATGGCATAAATAAAATTTGGGGCCAGGCGCAACAATAAGTACCTGTGCCTGGACCTTGACCCAGCACCATTCCCGCCACATCCCTGAAGCCACCCACCATGCTACGGCAGCAACTCAGCAGCTCACCATGGCACCACTCCCTATAACCCTTCAGTCCCCTGCCACCCTACATTTGGTGTGCTTGCTCCCCCTGTACACGTAGGCATGTAGTGACAGGATGTTGCTATTTCGTGCATCCCCCCCCATCCGGTCACCCACCTTCCCCAGTTGCCCCAATGACATGCGCCGTGATTGAGTCACAGTCACCAAAGTCATGGGACACCTTCTGTGAAGTACTTGTTTGAGGCTTCAGCTGTCGGCGTGGAGCCAGGAGTGGCATGACCACTGGTTGACAATGTGGTGGAGGGGTTCAAGAGGCTGTGTACTGTTTTCCAAAATTTAGATGGATCCAAACCTTCACTCACAGGCTTGCTCTGGAAGTAGGTAGCTTTGGCCTTCCTTGTGAGACAGTACAGTAGTTGTGGTGGAAAGCAAAGCTTGCCAGTCTGATGGGAGACCTGAAAATATGTGCATGGTCGAAGCTGCATCTCCTTACTGATAGTTTTCGATAATATTAAGAGTGGTCCAGGGCAGATAGTGACCTCAGACTCTGGATCTTTTGACTGAGGCATGTGTGTTCTATAATTCAGTGAAGGTAGCAGTGAAAAAGGTTCATGGCTGCTTGGGGTCCAAGGCTGTTAGGGATGGAACCAAGTTAGCAGATAGAAGGTTTTGTAGAAATACTTCCAGCTTTAACTTTTTGAAAGATCAGGGTAGGGTAACCCTGGGAGGGGCCTTTACTGTTTTCATCTTTCACACACAGTAGTTCATGCAGTGATTGCTAAATATATCGGGCAAGGCATTTGCAGCCAGGATTCTGTACACGTGTGATGTCAGTACCTGGTTAGTTGTGCTGTGATTGTTAGTCCTGGTATTAAAGTGGATGGCATAAGAGATTATCTGACTGAGGTCCAGGGCTTTAATATTGGAGAGAGGAGAGGGGCTCAACCCAGACAACAATTTGACATTGAAGTCATCCAGTATGATGTGCTCCCCTTTGGGTAGGAAGTCTAGTACTTTTTGCAGAATACTTACAATCACTTCAGGAGGGGACCCAGGTAAGCACTAGGCTCCAGTGAGAACAATCTGGATACAGTGAAGCCTAGATGGGACCCCTATGATGATCTTGTGTGATGTAGGGATAGCCTCTTGAGAGGTGATGCTAAAATTGTGTTGACAAGCAGAGTATATGAGGATTCCACCTTCTCTTTTGCAGTGGTCCTACCTGTGGGAGAGGTATCCTGAAATGTCTATGACACAGGAGGCAATGCAGGGGGAGAGAGATAGGTTTCTGTTAGTATAGGAAAGTCTGGATTGTTCAGTGTGACCCATGCCTTTACTAGGTCACATTTGGGGAGGAGGCTCCTGACATTTGTGTGAAAGATTTTAAGGTCCTTAGGCATGGTATAGAGCCACTAATGGACTTGGGGGAAGGCCATAGTTTGATTCCACATATCCTCCCAGAAGGAGCAGTAGGAGAAAAAGTTGCTGGCCTTGCTGTGGGGTTTTCTCCTGGGAGTGACGGCTGGAAGGGACAATGCAGTGCTGTGAGGTCTTCAGCTTCGAGCCTCAACAGTGCCCCGAGTATATGCCAGTTTGGCAGGGGTAAATCTAGGTGAATTTTTGAGTGGTGTAAGCATGGGTCTGGCTTGGAGGGTGCCTGTAGGAGGCTGAGTAGGAGATGGGTCGAGATTATAAGCACCAACATTTTAGGCACTCCACACAGGTAACAAATAATTGGCATGAGCGCACCACACAGATAGGTAGGAGCAAGGAATAGCAGGTACTAGCAAGCTATTTGGGATGCCTGGTGGAGTGAGGATGTTTACTCTATTTTAATTTGTGGAGCATGAGGGACCGACCATGCAGACAGGGCGATTCTAAGGTACAGGGTACCTGCTAGTGATTGGGTGGGAACATTGCACCATATGTCTAGGCATGGGGTGACAAGAAGCATCAAGCACAGCAGATCTATACCCTGTGAAATCAGAACAGTTGTGAATAGCTGTGAGATTGGCTGACCAGTTTCAGAATGCAGCCTATAAGTAATCATAGGGATAACACTTGGTTGGGAGACAAATTACAGCATGCAACATACTAATGGTAGAGTTAAACATAAGGCTACTAGATCAAAAATGAACATAATAGTAGTTATTGAGGGATTTCTCCTGCTGTGAAGACAGTCAGCAGGATAAAACAAGAATAAGCTAGTGATCTATTATAAGGAGGCACCAAGTACATGAGCCAGATAACAGAATAAAACATGGTGAATATAAGACAGTTTTACAGACATGCAGGGTAGGAGCCAGTTTGCAAACAGAAACATGCTAGATAGGTATGAGCCAACATTTCTTATTAGTTCTGTACAGTGTAGTAGGAAGCAGTATAGCATAGTGGTTAAGAGCACTGAGCTACAAACCTGGAGACCTGGGTTTGAATCCCATCAGCTCCCACTTGTATACTGTGTGACCCTAAGCAAGTCACTTAACTTCCTTGTGCTCGCAGGTTGCACCTGGAAACAAGCTCTAGCTTAGTGTGCCTTTCCTGGTTAAACAATCCCCCCCTTCCCCAGTGTAGTGCTACAGGAGGCTGAAATACTTGGGAGCAGAGTTAGAAGCACATTGTTGTGGTTACTTTACCCATGAAAAAGGTCAGGTGTCATCTGTCAGCTTTGAGGTGGTATCTGCAGTTTAGAGGAGCAATGGGCTGAGAGAGGAGGGCTGCGTGTGACCAGTTGCCAACTGCCTCCCACATATGACTCCATAAGTCAGACTCTCGTCGCCCTTTGCACTGCAGACCACACTGTGTAGAAACACTTGGGAGGCTGAGTCTAGGAAGGAGGAGGAGGAGGAGCACTCAGAGCTGCTCCTGATTGGCTGGGAGCATCGCCAGCTGGTGGGGGGTATTGGTCCAAATCTCCAGCAATCGTTGGAGAAGAGATGAGTGTTGAGGCATACTGAACTCACTTCTGACTCCTTCTGGAAGTCCCAAGTGCTGGGGCAGAGTAGCATGGTGATCAAGCCCTGAGTCCCTTTGTGTTGCAGTGGCTGTGGCTTTGTCTCTGTTTCCGACACTCAGCACCACTCATGATTGGCTGGCAGGACAGCCAGCTTGTGGTGGGTCCCGGTTTAAATCTCTGGTGATCATTGGGAGCTGAATGGTAAGGCACACTGAACTCACCTCTTGATCCCTTCTGTTAGGAACAGCATGATGGAAAAGTGAATAAGCAGTTGCCCTGATTAGCCGAACAGGTGAGGGAAGCTGTTTCTAACAAATAAGGCTATATTTAGAAAGGAAGTCTGCAACTGATACAGTATGGGGGGGTGTAGTGTGTTTCACCCAGACAGGGAGGGGGCCTAGTAGGAAAAGTAAGGGTGTGAGCTTCACCCAGATTGGGTGGAAATGCTAGAATGTGAATATTGATGAGAACTACACACAGGTAGGGAGAAAGCTATATCATATGGCAATAGGTTACATCCAGCTATGGAGTGAAAATGTAAATGTGAATAAAGATGAGAGATTCACCCAGGTAGGGAGGGGCTAATAACATGAATATGGGCTTCACCCAGGTAGGGTGGGAATGCTGAATGTGCTATAGGGAAGTAAGATTTACCCAGCTAGGGAGTAAGCTAAACAATGAAACTTACTTGAGGTGAGGGTGGAATGTAGCCAAGATGGACAGGAAAGATAAGTAGTCATATCACAAGAGTGGAGACAATAGGCAATGCAGTTGGTTTAGCAGGATGAACTACTCTATGCTGTTACAGCAAATACAAAAAAAACCTATGGTAACTATAGTATATATGCAACAGGAAAAACAGCAAGCAATGCAGCTATCTGATAGTGGCAGTAAGCAAAAGCAGAACAGGGGAGCAGAAGAACAATGTAGGTATAATAATCAGCAAAAGGCTCAATGATCATAATAATTAAATAGACTAGTGTTACATACTGTAAAAGGAGGACAAGTAACAAAAGTCACTGGTGCACTCACTGAACTTTCTGCAGAATGACTTGCCTCCGCTTGCCACATGGCAGATGCCTTGGCAGACACCAAGATAAAATACACTTTGAGCTGTGGTCCTTAGCATTGTGGCTCACAACACTGAGGACCACTAGGGAACAGGACTTAAGAGGTGGAAGAAGATCCCACCCACACAGTCCAGTGCTACACTACCAACTGTCTTGAGTGGCATTTGCTAGGAGATGACCTGTGAAGCAGGCCTACTGATGTCTGGAGGATGACTGGCAATTCATGTAGATTCACCATACAAATCTGGTCAATTCTCTGGGTGCATAATTACATGAAATGCTTAATTCACTTGCAAACTGGAAATTCACCTACAGTAGATTTGCTGCATACAGTTGGCCACTTCATCAGGAGAATAACTACACGAATTGTGGTTATGGGTGAAGAAAAGTTGCCAGAATTCATGAATTTCAGTGCAAAGTAAATTTCAGAAACTTCACCCATTTCTAGATAGCACATAAGCAGTCCAGCACCTCCTTCGCACTACACTGCAGTTATTGGTATTACTCCAAGCACCTAGTGTGGGACTAGAAGCCACCACCTTCTGATCGTCTGGCCCCAGAGGTGAGCATGCTACCTACTGAACCCCTGACACTGACGATTGCAAGATTTTTTATTTTGTAGCACAGTATGTAATTTATGAAGTTAGTTTAAAATAGCTGTAATAATAGTTATAAACCATGAATATTATTAAATTAATAACTGCATACCACTTTCAAGAACATCCATATTATACATGAAATTATTTCAAAAACTCTATTGCAAGTCAAATATACCCCAAAGGATCCTGTTCCTATTGGAATGTTAGCTCTGTGGCATGGGATTGTCTGCTGTTCAAATGACACAATCGCATATATCAAATCAATGCACCATTGAATATCACAGCATGCCCAATTCCATTGTGTACCATGTTCTCCGGTGCCCACTGCAATGTCAGTAGGTCAAATCTGCATAGCTGTTTGAGCTATGTTTCCTACTTTATCTTCTTAGTAATGTGTTAAACAAGTGAGCATTCTGAAAGCTGAATGGTTTTATTGTCATGTTCCCAGAATCATGATTTGTAACTATCTCTTACCAACAGCCTTCTACCACAAAATCCAGATTCCTCATCAGCTTTTCTTTGCCTCTACTGGCCAGTGATCTGCAGTACAAATAAATCAATTTTCCCATTCCACTCCCTCCAGCTGGACCAAATTATGAGGCAAAAATGGAATCTTATTTTACAATGCTTTCCCATCCCACTCATTGCTGCTTGCCCTCCCCTAAATATTTATACTACTCCTTCAGTGAAATATATAGGCCAACAGCAGCCCCAGTGAAAGTAAATCTATATTTTTAACTTCTACACCCTTCTGCTGCCTTATTTCTTCCTGTTCTCCCATCACATTGTCACATTGGCTACATGTGGTACATCTGGAGGCTTCATGGAATCCTTCTCACTCCTTCCCACTGCCAAGTTCTCTTTTGTCATCAAAATGGATTATTTTGCCCTGCTTTCACTTGGGATCTGCTCGTCTTTGAGACAGAAAATATTAATGTCTCCTCGGCCTGTCTCTGACATTTCCTGTCACACACTCCAGCTCCAATGTTTTTATGTCTGCTTGTGCATGCAGCGCACAAGAAACATATTGAGGTAGTACAGCATTGCAGAGGTGTGGCAGTATTGTGGCCAATGCCGTGGATGCTTTAATGAGCGTGTCCCTCGGTCATCAATTAATGCTGAAGCTGCCAATGATGGCAGTTTCAGACCGAGCACCACACTTGAAAGAAATCTGCCGCTGCAATCAGGGGCAGTTGCAACATTGCAGCAGCAGTCCCCTCTCCCTCCCAACCAGGCACACAACAGCACAACAAATTTAAAAGTTAGCTCCCTCCCACTGCTGCTGCCTGCCCCACACCCACCATTCTCCATCCCCTGCTGACATGGATAGAAGATGGGTGAAAGACTAGGTTTGCTGACAAAGGCACCTAGCTTCTCCTGAACTCTTTTCTTCTAGGTTGCTTAAAAGAACAGAGCAAATAACCTTACCAGAGCAAGGAAAAGGATTAAGGCTTCTTTTGGCTAGGTAGATTTACTGGGTGTTATTATTTTCTTTTGTACTCACAGGGATTGTTACTGTTTGTTGCTAACATTTTATTGCTTTATTTTTCTCTGATTTGATTTGTTGCTGAGTATACCTTCTGCTGCATTATTATAGGGTGTGCCTACAGGTGTGTGCTTACAGATTACTGTTGTAATTTTCTGATTCAAATCTTTTGCAAGATCTATCTTCTGTCACTGCTTTATTTTTCTCTGTAGCTAAGTGTTTATTACAGGGTATATTGTCTGTGAAATTATTACAGGTGGTGCTTTACAGGTTTTACAGTTTTATCTGTCATTAGGATAAGCTTTCAGGGCTACTACATTTGTTGCTGGTGATTGTTTCTGCTCTTGCCTCCTTGTTTCTTTCATCCCTAGTTCTTTTTCGGCAGGGGAAGGGCCTAGCCACCTACTCCCATCCCCAACCACCCCACACTACACTACTTTTATAGGGTAGCACAGTTGTGACATTTCCTGTAGCAAAGCAGGAAGGAGCGTATCAGAAGGATATTCACACAGTGACCACATTTACAGGGGCACAAGTAATTTAACTTGTTATAAAAAGTAATACAAAAACAAACAAACAAAACACAAAATCAAATATTTGCTTTCATTTTCTTCCTTCTAATTACTCTGACCAGGTTATAAACCTAGCAACTTATCTGGAATGGACATTATTAACTGCAGGTACCATGGGACACTTTTCAAAAGGCAGTTTTACAGGATTTTAGGACACTGTCCTACATGCTGGACCATTGGAGCTCTAGAGGCTCAGCTACAGGCAGCATGGGCAGAGATTGCATGCCTCAAATTGCATATTCAGGAGGAAATATAAGAACTGCCTGCCATTTCCCCAACATCCAACAGAAGCAACTTGACCACAGAAGGCAGTTGGTCTGGGAGGTTGGCAGGTGGTTAGGAGGGGAAAATCGGGTGCCCCATCACTCTGTGCTCTCCAACATATCACCTCCACAAACCATATAAAAATTACAAACAGGTGTCTGTCTCTGTCTCCAAAATCAAACAAAGGGACAGAGGACACTGCAGAGCAGGACACTGCAGCACAGGAGCTAGCACAACAAAACTTGCCCAAAACAGGAACCAAAACAAAAAAAGCAAAAAGGAAATCCAAAAAAACTTCTGATCATAGGGGACTCCAAGATTTAGGGAGTTGGTACCTATCTCCAGCCAGGGGTAATGGTCAGATGTCTCCCAGGTACATCAGTGTGGAGAGACACTGACCACATTGCTAAAATTGTACAGGAAGCAGGAGAAAACATTTATGTCCTGGTACGCATAGGGACTATCGATCTTGCCAGCCAGTCAGTTGTGGAGACCAAGAAACACCTGAACAGGCTGGGTGACAAACTATCATCCATTTCATCCAGCATCTCCTTCTCTGAGATCCTGCCAGTCTGGGAGAGGGGGGGGGCAGATGGACAGAAGGTCAAAGAAGGGGAGACAGGGGAGCTAAACATGTGGCTCAAGGGCTGGTGCCAGGAAAAAAGGACACAAATTTGTAGGAATCTGGCAACAGTTTTATGAGTGAAAGTTATTTCAATTTGATGGACTGCATCTGACTAAGGAGGGAGTCACTGCATTGGGGCAGAAGTTTGATGTCTTTGCAGAATATTTAAACTAGCAAATGGGGAGAGGGGTGCAGCACACGATATGTTGAATGGGAAGAACACTCCTCCCCCCTCAGCTAGTGGTCAAACAGGAGTTCAGCATGTTTGTAGTTCATTTGCATCACCAGGTAAGGAAAAAGGTCCAGCTTCCCATACAATGTACAGGGGAAACACAAGACCTCACCCAACAACTAACACACTGAAATATGGTCAATGGAAAATCATGTATACAAATGCTCACAGTCTGAGAAACAAGATTCCAGACCTGCAGGCAATAATGACAGAGGCTAAACTGGACACAGTAGCCATTAGCGAGACATGGTTTACCAGTAATCACATTTGGGAGACTTCAATACCTGGCCATGTACTGTTCAGAAGAAGCCAAGGTGCAAAAAGGTGGGGTGGAGTGGCCCTTTATGGCAATGAAAATATCAAAGCTACAGAAATTCAGAATGCACATAGAGAGCCAGAAGAACTGTGGGTCACCCTGAAAACAGGAAATGGGACAGCCATACAAACTGGGGTTGTGTACAGGCCTCCAGGCCAGGTGGAGGACATAGACACATTACTTTTAGAAGATATGCACAGCATGACAGCTAAAGGGAAGGTTCTGATAATGGGGGACTTCAGCATGCCAGATACAGATTGGTCAATACCAGCAGGAACATCTGCCAGAACTAGACACACAGTGAATTCCCTGCAGATGGAGGGCTTCAAACAACTGGTACAACAACCCACAAGAGACAGGGCTATCCTAGATCTAGTACTGACTAACAGGGAAAGGATCACATATCTCCAGGTAGAAGGTCACCTGGGGGCCAGTGACCATTACATGGTATGGTTCAGTCTGGCCACTAGAACTAAATCATCTCATTCCAAGGCAAAAATATGGGACTTCAGAGGGGCTGACTTTGATAAGATGGCCAACAGAGTTAAGCAAGCCTGGCAAAAAGAAATACAGATGAGGGGGTACAGGCAAATTGGGAAAGCATTAAGGATGCAATACTTAAAGCAACATCCCACTGTGTTAGAGAGAAAAGGAAGTGCAAAAGAAGGAAACTACTATGGTTCTCAACAACAATAGCAGAAAAGGTTAAAGCCAAAAGGCTGGTCTTCAGGAAATATAAAGGAATGCAGAAGGATGAAGATAGGGAGGCATACAAAACTTCCCTAAGGGAAGCAGAGAAGGCAGTAAGCCGGCAAAGGCTCAAACCGTGGAAACATTAGCACAAACAGTAAAAGAAGGTGACAAGACTTTCTATAGATACATTAGTGAAAGGAGAAAGTCCAGAGGGTGTATTGCTAAGATCAAAGAGGATAAGGGGAAATGTGAGGAGGAAGACTATGTAAAAGCATATATACTAAATAGATACTTCTGCACAGTATTTACTGAAGAGAAGATAGGGCAGGGCCCACAGCTCAGCACCATGGACACAGGGGGAAGGGAGGTGTGCACTAGTCCGTTCACAAAAGAAAGGGTCCTACAAGAGCTCGATAAGTTCAGGGTGGACAAGGCAATGGGACCTGATGACATACATCCCAGTGCACTAAAGGAGCTAAGGGTGGAACTAGCAGAGCCATTATCAGAACTGTTTAGTGAGTCTATGAGCACAGGAAAGGTCCCAGAAGTCTGGAGAAGGGCTCATGTGATCCCGATCCACAAGAGTGGTAGCAGAAAGGAGGCAGGGAACTACAGACCAATCAGTCTTACCTCAGTAGTGGGCAAGATTATGGAGGCACTCCTTAAGTAAAGGATAGTGCAACTCCTGGAATCCATTGGAGCACAGGATCCAAGACAGCATGGGTTTACAACAGGAAGGTCATGTCAAACTAATCTCATAGATTTCTCTGACTGGGTAACCAGAGTGATGGACCAAGGGGGAGCAGTTGATGTCCCCTACCTTGACTTCAGCAAAGCTTTTGATACTGTTCCACATAGAATATTGATTAATAAGCTGGGTAGGCTCGGGGTGGATCAGAAGTTGGTCAACTGGGTGGCAAACTGGTTGATGGGCAGAAAACAGAGAGTACTGGTAAATGGTATACAGTCAGAAGAGATGCAAGTCACAAGTGGGGTACCTCAGGGATCAGTCCTATGGCCAGTCCTCTTCAATATCTTCATCAGTGACATTGCAGATGGACTGGAGGGTAAGGTTTGTCTATTTGCAGATGACACCAAGATCTGCAACAGAGTAGATGATCCAGATGGGGTGGGCAGAATGAGAAGAGATCTGGATAAACTGGCGAAATGGTCGGAAGAGTGGCAACTGGGGTTTAATGCGAAGAAGTGCAAGATCATGTACATAGGGAAGAGAACCCCTGAAGCCACCTATAGGTTGGGAGGGGAGTTGCTGGCAGTCACAAGGAAAGAAAGAGACATGGGCATCATCATCATAGATGATCTGAAATCATCCAGGCAGACCACTAAAGCAGTAGGTAACGCTAGGGGGATGTTGGGGTGTATTAGTAGGGGTATCACAAGTCGTAAGAGGGAGGGAGGTAATAATCCCTCTTTACAAGACACTGGTTAGACCTCATGTGGAGTACTGCATGCAGTACTGGAGGCCACACCTTCACAAGGGCATTAACCAACTTGAGGAAGTCCAGAGAAGGGCAACCAAAATGGTGCAGGGATTGCATCAGAAAACATATGAGGACAGATTAACGGAGCTCAATATGTATACCATAGACCAAAAACAGGAGAGAGGTGATATGACTGAAACATTCAAACACCTTAAGGGCATTAGCAAGGTGAAAGAGTCTAATATGTTGCAATATAAGAAAAGTAGCAGGACAAGAGGACACAGCATGAGATTAGAGGGAGGCCGATTAAGGGGTAATGTGAGGAAGTTCTTTTTTCACAGAAAGGGTGGTGGATGCATGGAACAACTTACCCCAGGAAGTGGTGGATATGAATACAGTGCAGAGCTTCAAACAAGCATGGCATAGGCATAAGGGAGCAACACAGATGAGTATGAACAGATAGGCCATCAACAGAGCAAAGGCCGATGGCACATTCATAAGGTAGAAAAAGAAATGGTCAGACTGGATGGGCCTTGTGGTCCTTATCTGCCATCAGCTTCTATAAAAAACATAGAAACATAGACTTTGATGGCAGATAAGGACCGCTTGACCCACCTAGTCTGCCCATTTCCCTACCTACAGGATAAGCTGCAGATCCTAGTTAACCAACAGCCTATTTCTTCTTACCCCCGACAAGAATTGTCTTATGTCTGTCCCATGTATTCTTGAATTCTCCCACAGTTTTAGACCCCACAACCTCCTCAGGAAGGCTTTTCCATGCATCCACCACCCTCTCTGTGAAAAAATACTTCCTCACATTGCCCCTGAACTGCTTCCCGTCTTTAAATTGTGACTCTTTTTCTGAAAGATGCTACCCTCTTGGACTTTGTTGATTCCACTGAGCTACTTAAAAGTTTCTATCATGTCTACCCTCTCCCTCCTTTCTTTAAGGGTATACATATTAGGCTCCTTTAGTCTCTCCTCAGATGGCTTCTGTTGCAGACCCTGCACCATTTTAGTTGCCCTCCTCTGGACTGCCTCTATCCTATCTATGTCCTTGCAGAGATGGGGTCTCCAGAACTGGACGCAGCACTCCAGATGGGATCTCACCTACTGTCTGTACAGAGGGATAACAACTTCCTGTTTTCTGCTAGTGATGCCTCTCCCTATACATCCTAGTATACTCCCAGCCCTCCCTATTGCCTTCTCACATTGCTTGCTAACCTTAAGGTCATCTGATATGATTACCCTCAGGTCCCTTTCCATTTTTGTTGTTACTACCTCTCCCCCATTGTGTAATCTTCCCCTGGGTTTTTGTTTCCGAGGTGCATTATTTTGCACTTCTTTGCATTGAATCCAATCTGCCATACTCCTGACCATTACTCCGACCTTGCTAAGTCCCTTCTCATCCTTTCCATGCCTCCTTGTGTATCAACCCTGTTGCAGATCTTTGTGTCATCTGCAAAGAGGCATACTTTTCCTTCCAGTCCCTCTGCAATGTCACTTATAAAGACATTAAAAAAGACTGGATCCAGTACTGAACCCTGTGGTACCCCACTAGTAACCCCCCTTTCTTCAGAGTGAACTCCATTTACAATTACCTTCTGTGTCCTGTTATCCAGCCAATGTTTTGTCCAGGCTACCACCCTGGGGCCCACTCCCAGGCTGGTTAATTTGACTATTAATCTTTTGTGTGGGACTGTATCAAATGCCTTGCTAAAGTCTAGGTAGGCCATGTCCACAGCCCCTCCCTGATCTACTACTTTGGTCACCCAGTCAAAGAAACCAATTAGATTCATCTGACATGACCTTCCCGCTGTGAACCCATGCTGCCTGGGGTCCTGTGCCCCACTGGCCTCTAGGTACTCAACAGTTCTTTCCTTCATAAGTGATTCCATCACTTTCCCTACCACAAAGGTCAAACTGACAGGTCTGTAGTTTCCTGCCTCTGTCTTGGTCCCACTTTTGTGAAGGGGAATCATATCTACCTTCCTCCAGTCCTCAGGTACCACACCATCCTCCCATGATTTGTTAAAAAGGGTAGTCAGTGGTTTCACTAGTTCTCCCCTTAATTCTTTTAGAATTCTGGGGTGAATTCCATCAGACCCCATTGCTTTGTCCACCTTCAGTTTTAGGAGTTCTTTCAGAACCCTTTCTCCTGTGAAAGGACTGGGATTGACCCCCCTATCAAGAGTCCTTCTATTACTTGGATTAGGCACCTCCCCCTCCTCCTCTTTTGTGAACACTGAGCAGAAATATTCATTCAGTATCCCTGCTTTTTCACTGTCCCTCTCTGCCCACCCACCGTCCATTCTAGTCAGCCTCACTATCCCTCCCTTTGTCTTTCTACGCTCCCTGATGTACCTATAAAAGGTTTTATCCCCCATCTTAACTGAGTTGGCTATCTTTTCCTCAGTTTTGACCTTTGCTATTCTGACTTCCCTTCCTGCTTCCTTCTGCCTTAACTGGTACAGCCCTCTGTCCTACTCCTTCTGTGTTTCCTTATTTTTATTTTTATTTTATTCAATCACTGGTTTACAGACCTTTGAGTCATAGACTCATTTACAAAGGCACCTCATCAAGAGAGCAATACATCACAGCAAACAAACAGTACAGTACATAATGCTTAGATTAAAAAAGCAACCAGTGTTACAGGCATTCCCTGGTGGTACACGCTTGCTAATAGGTAGATCACAGTAGTCATATACTTCCTAAATGCTATCCTTTTCTCCCTGACTTTCTCCGCCACCTCTTTTGAGAACCATAGTGGCTTTTTCTTTCATTTTGATTTGTTTATTTGCGTCACACAAAGGCTTGTTGTCTCTGTGATGTCAGTTTTGATGTTTCCCCATTGTTGCTCCACCCCTCCTTCTAGCCTGTTTGCTAGTGCTTTTCTAAGGCACTCTCCCATCTTGCCAAAGTCAGCCCTCATGAAGTCCAGTACCCTCACTTTTGTATGGCATAATTCTGTAGCTGAGTTTATCATGAACCACACTGTTTGATGGTCACTTGTTCCCAGATGGCAACCCATTTCTAGATCTGAGATCCTCTCACTGTCCCCATTTGAGAGTACAAGGGCTAAGATTACTCCCTCATGAGTGGGTTCCACAAATAGCTGTCTGAGGCATGCCACCTGTAGGGAATTGAGAATGGCCCTGCTCTTGGATGTGGCTGCAGCAAATGTGCTCCAGTTAACATCCGGCATACTGAAGTCTCCCATCAACAGTATATCCCCTTTCTCTGCCATACTAAGAATGCCTTCTATCATATCCTTGTCCGTTCCCTCTACCTGACATGGGGGTCTGTATACAACCCCTGTGCAGATTGTGGTGCCATTTTCAGTCTCTAGGGTGACTCACAGTGCCTCCTCTCCTTCCTGTTTACTCTTCTGTTCAGTTGTTTTTATCTCTTCATTTACATAGAGAGCTACTCCTCCCTCTCTTCTCCCCTCCCTGTCTCTTCTGTAGGTTATGCACTCTGGTATGTTAACATCCAGTCATGGTTCTCTGTGTACCATGTTTCTGTGACTGCTACGATATCTAGGCATCCCTTTTCCATCAAGGTCACCAGTTCAGGGAGCTTGTTGCCCAGACTATGGGCATTGGTACTCATTACCTTCCATTTCCTGATGACCTTACTCCTTTTTGCCCCATCCCTGTCCTTATTGCCTTTGTCACTTTCTCCATTGACCCCTGCCCTTCTCCCTATCAATGTCTCTGTTTCTAAGTTTCTATGTTCTATGACTTTGGGGTGCTCAGTCCCCATGTCAGCATGTATCTCCCTCCCCCCATTAATGTGGCACACTGGGAGCCCACACTAGTGTGCCAAAAATACTTCTTTGATGTTTCTGACACAGGGATGCCCACTCCCAGTGTCAGTTGCTCCACCCCCACATGCCTCTATGTTCTGAGCTGGTGTCAGGGTGCCCAATCCCCAGGTCAGCATTGATCCCCCCCCCAAGTACTCTGGCATACTAGGATCCAACCCCAGTATGCCAATATCTGTTTTATTAATATTTCACCTGTAAAAAAGAAAACAGTCCCACAACGTTTTTTTTAAACCTGAAAAAAAAAGAAAACAGTCCCTCATCATTCCTGCCTGCCTGCTCCCCTCCCCTTACCTGCACCCTCCCTCTGTGCACCCCACCTCCCTAGACCCCCTTCACCTATACCTACCTCTGGAGGTTGGAAGCAGTGATCTTCTGTTGACTGGGAACACATCTGCACTCTTCAAAAACCAACTGGGAACTGAAGAAATGATGATAAGCCCTATAATGGCACTCAGTGGGGGTTTTCAACTTAGGTTGATATCTTAGTCAATTTTTGGAGTTTTGGTCCAAAATGTTCAACATGGGGTTCTTGGGACCCCACTTCATGAACACTGGCACTGTCATTTCTTTTTTTGGTCCTGAAAGGTAATTTCATGGTCACTGCACAGAATCACCTTTTGGGACCAATTAATGAAACAACAGTGCCACTGTTCACGAGGTGGGGTCCCCAAAAAATGACGGCGTTACAAGTGTCCATTGTGCAGTTTCTAGACACACTTGTAACGTCATCAATTTTTAATATTTTCATTCCAAATTTCCAACATTGCCATTTTGTCACACCATTATGAACAGTACAGCTGTAATTTTTTGCATCCTTCCTGAAATGTATTTTTGCACCTGTGGCACAGAATGTCGCAGTTGCTGTGCGAATTCAACTTTTGGGACAGATTCATGAAACACAGTGCCACTGTTCATGAGGGGAGGTCCCAAAAAGGCCATGTTGAAAATTTGGTGAAAATATTCCCAAAAATGACTGTGTTAGGAGCATGCATTGCACAGTTTCTATGCACATTTGTAACTGTGCCACTTTTTCATATTTTCATGCTGGATTTTCAACATTGTCATTTCTTCACACCTCCTCATGAATGATACAGCTGTCATTTTTCACATCCTGCCCAAAATGTGTTTTCACACCTGTGGCGCCGAATGGCACACTCACTGTGTGAAATCACCTTTTGGTATTGTATAACGAAATGATACTGCCACTTTTCATGAGGTGGGGTTCCAAAAAGCCCATGTTGAAAATTTGGAGCACAAATACCAACAAATGCCTGGGGCATTAAGGTTTCCAACTGTAACACCCACCCTGTACAGACTGACAGCCGTTGGGGGTGTGACTTGGGGTCATTGACCATAATGCTCACCCCATTCCACCCCAACCCCACATCCACCCTACAGCCACTGACAGGCATTGAGGTTTGCCTTGGGGTCTTCGGCCTTAACATTCACCCTATTCTCCTATACTGCACCCATCTCAGCTTATTTTCTTAAGGAATGGGATTAGTGAAAGGGCCAAAGACCTCAAGGAACGCTGCGACATCTGTCGATGTCTACAGGGTGTGGTGAGGTAGAATAACATGAGTGTTATGGCCGACAATCCAAAGGCACACCCCCAATGCCTGTCAGTCTCTGCAGGGTGGGGGTTGGGGTTGCTGTTACTTTAACACTTCACTACCATTCCTATTATGCATCTCTCTAACTCCTACACTACCAATGCCAATACCAGCAAGCAAACATTCTGCACTGACACATGTTTGTTACTACTACTCTTACTGCTACTCTGCCCATGTTGGGCCAAAAGCCTTTCTCTTTTCCTGCTGTTCAGTCCTGCCACATGTACCTAAACAACTTATTTTTTCCTTAATCAGCACCTCTACAGCATGAAGGAGGCTAGCAACTAAAGGATGGTGTGTCTTACATCAGTAGTAGGGAAATTAATGTAAACCCTGCTGAAGGAAATACTGGTTGGGTATCTTGAATCCAGTGGGCTGCATGACTACAGGCTGCATTGATTCTTGGGGGGAGAACATATCAAATTAATCTGATAGATTTCTTTGTCTCGGTGACCAATGAAATAAATCAGAGAAGTGAATGTGGCCTATCTGGACTTCAGCAAGGCCTTTGATACTGTGCTGCACAGGAGGCTAAGGAAGAAACTGAAAAGTCTGGGGTGGTATTCCAAGTGGTGAGCTGTTTTAGAACCTGGCTAAAGGATAGGAGACAGAAGGTGGTGGTAAATGTCACTCACTCCAGAGATGGAGGTGTGACCAGCAGAGTGCCGCAGGGTTCAGTACTGGTAATAGTTCTCTTTAATGTCTTCATAAGGGACATGAGTGAGAAACTGGAAGGGAGGTGCAGTATAACATTTTGCAGACGACACCAAAATCTGCAATAGGGTGAACACTTAGGAAGAGTGGAGAGAATGAGCAGTGATCTGGGGAAATATGAGGAGTGGTCTAAAGCATGGCAGTTAGGGTACAATGCTAAAAATTGCAAGATCATGCACCTAGGGCATAGGACCCAGGCACTGAGTATAGGATGGGAAGAGGCACTGGCAGTCACCAAACAGGAAAGAGACCTTGGGGTTATCATATCTGATTATCTGAAGGTAGCAGAAGAGAGTGACAAAGCAGTGGGTAGGACTAGTGGGATGCTGGGTGCTTAGGGAAGGGTATATCCAGCAGGAAGAAGGAGGTGGTGTTGCCACTGTATCACTCACTAGTAAGACCCCAACTGGAGTACTGTGCCCAGTTTTGAAGACCACTCAACTAAAAACATATAGATAGGGTTCGGTCAATCCAGAGGAGGGCAACTAAAATGATGATGGGGTTGTATGAGAAGCCTTTTGAGGAAAGACTGAGGTGTCTCATCTCAACATGTACACCCTGGAAGACAGGAGAGTGAGAGGTGACATGATACATACAAGCACCTTACACGGATGAACAGGGTGTAGGAGGGAAGTCTCTTTCAAATGAGAAGGAGCACCAGGATAAGGGGGCATGCAATGAAGCTGGAGGTGGGGGGGGGTTAAGAGAGATTTGAAGAAATATATCTTCAGTGAAAGCGTGGTAGACACCTGGAACAGACTGCCAGCATATGTAGGGAAAAAGCAGCTGAGGGCTTCTAGCATGCATGAGATAGACATGGGGGTGTATGTGAAAACTGTCAAGAGGGAGGGTCAATAGAGACCAGTTAGGTTCTGTGGAGACAAATTAGGCAGGGAACAACTGCCATACTCAGTGGGCAAAATGGACATTTTCTGCTGACAAATTCTATTATTGTTTTTGTTTCTGCATTAAAAATATAATTTCTAGAATGATTTCTATGCTTCTCCTTCTGTGAGTCTTTTAATTCATTTTTACAGAGGAACCACATTTGTGGATGGGAGGTTGGAGTAAAAATCAAATTATTTCAGTAAAAGTTTTAAAAATGTTTTGTGTCACAGTTTAAACATAAAATTTGGTATTAGTTTCAAAAATCACAATAATTCTCCACAGGTATAGAGTGTGAGAAATTGTCAAATCTCATATAGCTAAAGGCACTTGACTTGCTCTCATACCCTAACAACATAAATGAGATATGATGATGATGTCTTAATTTACAGTACCCTATCATATATTAATTATTAAAAGTTAAAAGTTACAGGATAGGTTCAATGAGATATAAGTTTCATTTATAGAAGGGCCCAAGTTGTTGTTTTAAATGAAAGCAACAAAACTATTAATCAAGAGAAAATAAATTAGGTAACAACACAATTGCATACTGTGATTTAAACAAAGGCAATTTATTAGCCTTCATAAAAGTATGTAAAGTTGGACACTACTAAGCTATTCTGAGCACACTACAAAAATGATCAGAGTAATTCACCAAAAATGTGATGCATTTTACTGTATCTGTACCTGCCTTTCAACAAACACATACAGAATACTGGATGGGTAACTATGCACAACCAGTGTGCTCTGCCACAGAGGGGTTCTGATTCCCTCTGACCTTGAGAGCAAAGATAAAGAGGTCTGTGAGAACCAGAACCCCAGTGTGCACATCCTGTATTTTTTATAGTGTATAGTATAGAAACAAAATTCAGACATTTTCAGCAGTTCGACCAAAAAAAGAACAATGGGGCTTGCCACTAAAAGGCAAGCCAGGTTGTCCAGTGATCCCCACCAGGAAGAAGTACATAGGAGGGGGAGGAGGATGGGAGGGAGACAGAGGAATGGAGGGGGAAGGGCTAGTGACATCACCAGGCAGGAAAAAGGTTAAATGACAAGGGCAAGCAAGATCCCCAGGGATTGGCTTGTGGGGTGGACCCCAAGGAGGGGTCCTGACCAGGGTCCTATGAGGGGTATATTAGGCCAGAACTCTAGTAGGACGACCTCTTTTGCTGGGAATTTTTTGAGTGAAGATCTCAGCACATCATTGGCAAGTTTAGGAAAGACACAGGGTCGACAAGGCCTTGGAAGTCATCTGGACCTAGGTGGCTGGTTTTGTTTTTGATTTATTTGGCTTGTTTTCTCATTGTGATTAGGGAGCAGCAATGGCACATGGCTAAAGCATGACGTGGGTGCATAATGGGAAAAAAAAAAAGGAAAAACATTCCCAAGTAGTAGCACTTGTCTTATTGGTAGCAATTTTGCAGCTGTGGGGGCTAGAACTGGGACACAGAGGCTAGTGGGTTTGGTTTGTGTCCTAAGGCGATGTTATGTACAGCAGTTTTTCACAGATAGTCTCTGTTCATGGCATTTTCATGCGGATGACTTGCAACCGGGTTGGGTTCTTTGGTTTGGCCTGTCATTTGTATTTAGCAAGAGAAAGGTTGGGGCAGTGAACAAGGTGCAAGGAACGCTCGTGGCGAGATAGGGAAGCATGGGCAGCATGCATAAAATGGGGCAATAGGAGCTCCATTTACCTGCCTTGTAAGTGGAGGGCAACGTGGGCGCGTTTTAAAATGGAGGCTTTGTTTGCTGGTAGCCACATTGGAAGAAAGTGGAAGGAAGCGTGGGAGATTCGCTTTTGATAGTAAAAATTATTTTTTAAAAATTGGAGCTCAGTTGTGTAGGGCCACATGGTAAATCAGAGGGTTGGCGTGGACAGTAAAAAATATGGATGGCGGCTGGTTTTCATCGCTTTAGTGGAATGGGGCAGGCGGGTTGCACAGCGAGTAATGGTTTTGTTTCATGCTGGAGCAGTGCGTTAACTGCACCAGGCAGGTGGGGAGAGAAGGAGTGCTTGCCTTTAGACAGGCACGTCGGGGGAGTGTGAGGGAATGGCTAGGCTGGGAGGATACAGGGGGGCCAATTTGGCCAAGCACCAGCAGTGGGTCTCCTTTCAATCAGTGGGAAGAGGGAAAGGGCCTAAGTTCCAGGAAACAAGAGGCAGAAGGGCATGGACCAAAGTTCTCAGGCTTCACAGGAGGCAGAGGACAGGGTAGCTGTGAGGAACATGGCCAGGCCTGCCCACCGGTTTGTTGAGTTGGCTGGCCCACATGGCAGGATCAATGGAACTGGTCAAGGCCACGGGGGTCACATGGTGTAGCAAGGCATGCAAGAGGAGAGAGCCTGAACTAGCAATCAGATGGACAGATGGGGGGCCAGTGAGGCCTAAATTTTGGCCATTTTTCTACAGATTCGGCAACCCAGGCAGACAGCTTGCAAGGGTGGGTCATTTAAAAAGGTTGCTAATGATTCAGATGAGAGAGAAAGTGAGATCGGCCTACTAACAGGATGAGGCCTGGAACCGGGGTCGGAGGCAAGGCGCAGGGGAGTGCATGCACCCAGAAACTCGGAAGGGCTGGTTTTCCATGAGAAACAGGGTCCAGAAGGTGGCCGGAAGATGATGGCCCCCCCCAAAAAAGAAAAAAGAAAACTCAACAGGTGGTTGGGGCCAGTGCTGGCTCAAAGTGGGGCATATTGAGCTCCACCACAGTGGGTAGGTGGGTGAGCAGAGCCACAGGGAAGGTGGGGGCTTACAAAATGATCACCCTGGATGGTGGGGACATGAGGCCAAGCAGTAGGGGGAGAGTTGGGAACCAAAGGACAGGGGGCTTGGAGGGATACCTGCCTTGGATCAAGGAGGGTGGGGCGCAAGTGTGAGTTGGTGCTCCTGACCGATGGCATATGGGGATGGCTGGACTCCAGTCTAGTGGGAGGAGGATGCTGACTGGCAGGGGCAGGGGTCTCGGTCAGGTACAGACTGGGGGGCGCTGCGGATGGTCAAGCAAGACTGCGAGAGGTTAAAAAAAAAGGAGGAAAGAAAATGGGGGGGCAGAACTGGGACACAGCCAGGGTGGGCCAGGAGATGGGAATCAAGGTACATGTGGGACGAAGAAGGTTGCAGAGGCTGGCAGGCAAGGAGCACCAGGAGACAAGATGGATTATCGGCCCAGACGCAGGATAAGGGTGGCCTGGTGGTATAACGAAAGTTGAACATTTTGGTTTCATTCCTCTGTTTATAGTGACTTAGGAACCACCATGGCACCCGAGCGAGCCCAATTATCCAGTGAAAGATTGATGCAGGAGGCCTCCAAGCTGATGGAGCAGATGTCGGAGCTGGTGGCAGCAGCGAAACAGAGGGAGGTGGAAGATGAGGCCTTGAGAAAGCTGAAGAAGTGAGAGGAGTGCCCAGGCAGGGGAGCAGGGGGCAAGAGGCCCAGGAAGGAAGCACCATGCCCCACACCAGAACCAGATGACAGGAACACAGATGGTGGTAAGGATGGTGTGGATTTGTCAGATGAAAATGGCCTGAAGGGGTACTTTGAGGGGCTGCTGTTGGACATGGGTGAAACAGGGATCAAAAAGATGGAATGGGTCATTCAGGCCTTAAAGAGCAAAGGGACTGGGGTGGAGAAGGGTGTGGGGCCAAGATGGCAGTCAAAAAATTATACGATGGGCCTCCAGGCTGCTCTGTCGGGGACCACGTCCCGGTTTCAATCAAAGGAAAAATCTGGAAGGGAGAGTATGTAGACATGTTCGGGCTGGTGGATGAGGACATAGCCATGAGGTATGAGCAGAAGGAATCGGTAGGGAAATCAGAAATGGCAGTGGCCCTGGCAGTAGTGGGCCGAAAGACAGAAAAGGCCAAGTACAAAAGGAAAACCATTGAGAACTGACAAGGGGGCTTCATCATATACAGCGCGTTGGTGCTGGAAAAGCAGCCGGAGCTCGCCATCCCCCTACTGACGTACATGTCCATTATCAGAGAAGCATACAAAGCCAAAGTAGGATACGGCTGGCTCAAGTACGATGAGGTATTCAGGAAGAAAATGGCAGCCAAAGGGGATTTGAGGTGGGACTGTAACCACTCGGAGTTGTAAGGACCCTATCTGGGGAAGGGGGAGGGGCCAGGGGAGAACAAGTAAGGAAGGCGCACCTACCGCGGTGGTCAGGGCATGTTGGGGTTACAACAAAGCCACATGTACATGGGGCAATTGTAAGTTATGGTATGTTTGCACCAGGTACGGGGGGTTGCACCTGGTCTACAACTGCCGACAAGGGACAGTCAGAGGTGGACAGCAAGGGGGCAGTACCAGGAGCAGTCCTTTCTGGGGTCCTGAGGGGCCAGGACAGGGGCCGGGGGCAGTCAGAGGGGACAAAATTTTCCTCCCGGGGGATGGTTAGCAGGATAGGCAGTGAAGGGAGATGGGGATACGCACTGGCACGCACCCCTATCTCCCTAGCGGTGGTGGAAGAATGGACCAACAGACCACCCAAATAGGGAAGTGGCAGAGCTGCTCTGGGCAGGTTTCTGGGTGGGTTTCCCATTGGGATTTCAAGGGGGGCGGTCAAGAATGTGGGCCAAAAACCTGGGGTCAGTGAAGGGGAAAGAGGAAATAGTGGGGGTCAAGATAGAGAAGGAAATTAGGGCCGGTAGGGTTGAGGGCCCATTGAGGGTCCCTCCTTGTGAACATTTCCAAGTGTCCCCACCGGGGGTCATACGCAAGAAAATGGCAGGGGAATTTCGCTTGATCCATCACTTATCCTAGGGTCGTCGGTAAATGAGAGCATACCCGACCATCTGAGAGTGATGTCATTTGCCTCTCTGGAGCTGGCAATAGTTCTAATCAGGGCCATCAAAGGGGCATGGCTTGCAAAGACAGACATAGAATCGGCTTTTCGGCTGTTACCTGTCTGGCCCGAGTATTGGGACCAGTTGGGTTTTTGGTTTCAAGAGGGTGTGTATTTCGACAAGGCTATGCCTATGGGATGCTCAGTAGCATCTTCCACCTTCGAAGCATTCAGCACTTGGGTACAGTGGGTATTTGGGGCCCGGTACAGGAGGGGGGTACACTACCTGGATGATTTCCTCTTCATAAGGGAATCCAGGGCAGAGGTGCAGGGGATGCTGTGGGATTTTAAGGCCATGTGCCTACAGGTGCATATCCCACTGGCACAGGGATAGATGGAAGGCCCTGCCCAAAAATTGGAATTCCTGGGCATAGAGGTGGATATGGAGGAGAGATGTTTTTGGCTTCCCGGGGACAAAGTGGCATGTCTTAGAGGTTTAATAACCCAGGTTATGGGGTGGAGGAGGGTGCCGCTGGTACAAATGCAACAACTGCTGGGGGACCTTAAGTTTGCCTGCAAGGCCATTGGCCCAGGCAGGGCCTTTACAAGGAGGATGGGAAGGGCAACGGGGAAGGCCCGGCTACCGCACCATTGGGTGGATGTGTCAAGAGGAGTAGGGGAGGACTTTCAGGTATGGGAGGAGTTTCTTGACAGCTTCAATGGGGTGACATTATGGCAGGAGGAGTGGGAGAGGAACGTGGACTTGGAGCTATTCACAGATGCGTTGGGTGCCCTGGGAATGGGGGCATATTTCCAAGAGGACTGGATGTCAGAGCCATGACCACCAACATGGGGCAAAATGGGCTTGTTGAAGCATATCACTTTCTTGGAAATGTTCCCCCGATATGGGTGGCTCTAGAGGTATGGGGACATAGGATGCAAGGGAAGCACATCATGTTCTGGTGAGATAACAAAGGGGTGGTAAAAGTTATTAATAGACAAGGGGGAGGACAGAGATGGTGGGCCAGCTGCTTAGGCAACTGGTTTTTGTGGGGCTACGGTTGAATATATTTTTCAAAGCTTGGCACATTGAGGGATTGAAGAATGAAGTGCCTGACAGTCTTTCCCGTTTACAGCTCAGCAGGTTTCAGGAACTGATGCCTCAGGCAGCGCCACACAGGACCAGAATCCCCGACAGGATGTGGGAGGCTGGAGAGCCACAGCCAGGTTGCTGTATCGGGGAGCCTGGACAGACAAAACATTGAGGGCATACGAGGCAGGATGGGCGAAGCTTCAGGACTTCAGAAGGAAGCATGGGTGGGACAGGGCTGAACCGGCCTGGGATAAGCAGGTAAAGAGGTTCATGGTGGAGATGTGGGAAGAAGGGATGGCCCACACCACGATGGTCATGCACTTAGCGGGCATCAGTTGGGTGTGCCAGGACAAGGGGTGGCCTGATGTAGGGACCAGTAGGACAGTGAAGTGCATGGTGGCAAGGTGGCAGAGAGGTTAAATGACCAGGGTGGATGGAAGGCAACCCATAAGAGAGGAAATGCTATTAAGGGTCTTAGGGGCCACCCAGAAGGTATGCACTTTGGCCCAGGAGGGCCTGCTCTTCCGGGCAGTGTTTGCAGTTATGGCAGCAGGGGCATTCTGGGTAGGGGAGGTGGTGGCCCCATGAAAAGCGGCCACCGGGCAGGTGTTGCAGCATGAAGATGTTCTATGTGGGCACAACAGGGTGGTCATTACCCTGGCCAGGTGCAAGACAGACCGGGGGTGAGGGGGACTCAAGTGTCACTGGAGTATAGGAGTGCTCGGGGGAGCACCAGGGGAATGCTGTTCCATCACAGGGACGGCTCTCCGGTCCTGGGATTTCAAGTAGGGGCAGTTCTCAAGAGGACGCTGGCATTCCTGGGCGATCCAAACAAAGATTTGCCCCACATTCATTCAGGATTGGGGCAGCCACGGAGGCAGCAGAAAGAGGGGCTGCAGTGGTGGATGTACAAAAGGTGGGGCACTTGAAGTCCAGCTACTACAAGAGGTTCGTGAGAAAATAGCAACAGCAACTCACACTGTTTATTTTGTTTCCATGACACGTTCCAAGAGAAAAATCTGGATAGTGGGGCATTCCTTTGTATATTGGGTGGAAAGGTTGGTGGTTGCCACCTCCAGAGGAGCAAATCTAGATATAACACTGAGCATACCAGGGTGCTATGGAAAGGCATTAGGGGGATGAAGTGGGCGCAGCTTATGCCTTTGATGGAAGAATTAAAATTGCAATGGGGCACCCTGGATTGCATCATTATATACTTGGGGCAACAATTTAGGGAGCCTGCAATAGGGGGCATTGGGACAGAGCATCATGGGAGATTTAGAGAAATAGAGAGGGTGGTGGCCGAGGCTGACAATCCTCTGGTCCGATATCACTTTCCAGAGGGTCTAGAGGGGACTGAAGGATGTCTGGCTGATTGAGAAGGTCCAGAAGTGTTTGAATAGGAGGGTGGCCGGGTGGAAATTGAGATGGGGGTACACCTGCATCACAGAGACATCTCTTTTGACCAGCCGCAGTGTACAGGTCAGATGGCATCCACCTGTCAGAGTTTAGGATGTGCCTGTTCCTGTGACCTATTGGGGAGCTAGTGAACAAGATAGCCAGAAAAGGGTTTAGATACTAGCCCACAAGGGGGGAGACCGTCCGTCCATCACAAGCTGGAGGAGGGGCAGTGGAAGAAAGAAAAAGGGGGGAGTGAGGAGGAAGAAGGGGGGAAGGTGGAGGAGACACAAGCTGGGGACAAAGAAGCTAGACATGGTGGTAAAGCGGGGAGGAGGATAGGTCCAGGTGCCAGATTCAGAAGTGTCCAGGTCTGGAGGGTGAAAGCCTAGGTAAGTGTAGCCAGCCTGGTTGTGGTGTGGAGGAGGGGGATGGATTCACAGTGTCCAGGCCCTGAAAGCAAAATGGAAGAAATGATCAGAAGAAGGACGGAGGCCGGAGCCAGGAAAATTTGAGAGAAATTTTGATGTAAAATTGAATTTTGAATTCAAAGTATATGGTTGTAAATATAGTTTTTCATGCCATGAATAAATCTGCCAACAGGCAACCAATAAGTTATAAATGGTATGTCATCCATCATTCCTGGGGGAGGATTCAGGGAACAATGGGGCTTGCCACTAAAAGGCAAGCCAGGTTGTCCAGTGATCCCAACCAGGAAGAAGTGCATAGGAGGGGGAGAGGGGGTTGGGGAGACAGAGGAATGGAGGGGGAGAGGCCTAATGACATCACCAGGCAGGAAAAGGGTAAAATGACAAGGGCAAGCCAGAGCCCCAGGGATTGGCTGGGGGCAGAGCCCAAAGGGGTGTCCTGACCAGGGTCCTATGAGGGGTATATTAGGCCAGGACTCTGGCAGAATTACCTCTTTTGCTGAGAAATTTTTCCCACCTCCCACCCTTATTAAGGAATGTGTTGGGGCAGTTATGGCACAAAGGAAGGTTGGAGGGCAGGTGTGTGCCCTGGGGGCCCTGAGGCATACAGCCAGGAGTATTGGTCACTGCGGGGAGGCAGCATCAGGCCAGGGGGCTAGGAGAAAAGTCCCCTGGCAGGGAGTGGCAGGTATGCCCATGGGGGAAGAAAGAAAAAGGGAGGAATGGGGGGAAGAAATGGGGAAGGGGGTAGGAGACATGGACTGGGGAAAAAGAACCCAGATGTGGTGGTAAAGTGGGGAGAGGGATAGGTCCAGGTGCCAGATTCAGAAGTGTCTGAGTCTGGAAGGCGAACGCCCAGGCAAGTGTAGCCAGCCTGGTTCTGGTATGGAGGAGGGGGCCAGATTCACAGTGTCAGGGCCCTGAAAGCAAGATGGAAGAAACAACCAGAAGGACGGAGGCCGAGCCAGGAAAATCTGAAAGAAATTTTGATGTAAAATTGAATTGCGAATTCAAAGAAAATGGTTGTAAATACAGTCTTTTGTGCCATGAATAAATTTGCCAACGAGTAACCAGCAAGTTATAAACAGTGTGGTGTCCATCATTCCTGGGGAGGATTTAGGGGACAACTGGTTCTGTTAAATCCTTCCCACTTTCTCTCATGCCCTGAGATGCTTCTATGCTTCAAAGTTATCAACTGTAAATTGATTTATTTTTACAGCTGCAGTGGGCGGAGCCCTGCAGAATTTTTACATGTACAAAAGGGCATATGTCATGTTTTCTGTCCGTGGAACTGGCTGAAGGTGTGAATATTCCCCTCCACCTGACCCTCCTCCAAGAAGCAATCCACCCCTGTTGTCCCTATGGACTGCAGCACTGCACTATTTTACAGTGGGTATATTTTGTTTAAACATTGGGAGTTTTTTTTAAAGACATTTCTGCATCCTCCTCCCCTTGCATAGCAAGCTGATTCTGGATCCCTGTCATTTCTGCCTCCTTCCTGCCCCCACCCAAAGAGTGTCCTGGGAATAAGTAAATCAGCTCATTTTCAATGACCTGAGACCAAATGTCATTAATCTGGCATAAAAGGAATTTGGAAGGAGAAAACACTGTTTTCGCATTTGTGGCACAAATGTATAAATGGATTCTTGGCTGCAAACAACTGGACATAAGCAATCTTATATAGTGACTGTTGTTCTAAGGCAAAAGTAGCATATCTTGTTATAAGGTTTGACAAGCCTATCTACATTCACAGTGCCACCACAATCACAGCTTCCTCCTATCACCTTTAAAGTGATCCTGATTCTAGGATTCATTAGAATTTCAGTAGGAACTCCTTCCAAAACCCAAGATTCAACACTTTCAGTATACCTTCCAAACCCAGTTACTGACAGCAAACTTCTAAATTGTAATGCGGGTAAGCACAAAGCAGTACTGGCTCACTAAAAGGGGCAAAAAGTAACATGAGTTTTGTTCACCAGTTTAAATTAAAATAAAACAGAAACAAGAAAAAAATAAAACCTGAGAACACCACTATGCTGACAGTTACAGGGAGCGGAGCAGCACTGCGGTGTGGGGATCACTTCTAAAAATGTACGCCTTTACACTGATCAGCAAAAAATTTGGTTTCTGCACACTACCATTATATATTGCAGTGAGTGGTACCTCATTTTGTCTTCTCCTTTATTATGGGTGCTTTTTGTTAAATACATCTAACCTGAAGGAAAAACAGACTTCTTTGAGTTGCTCATTTTAGCAATTAAAAAAATTCATGTTAAAGTTTTGTCAGAAAATATAAGGCTCTCCATTGGCACATCATGATTCAGCAAGGTTTTTTTTATATAATAGGGGAGGGCTGCATAATTTGTATCTAAGATGTTATCTAAATATATGCTGGGTGGTCTGGCGCCCTTTCCATTGGCACAGAGTAGCTGAGGAATTTTACATGCTGAAGCTCAATGTCTCGAGTAATGGTAGCTTAAAGTTCTTGGCCACGAATTCAGATGGCCAGGATAAACCGTTCAAATGGAAAACCTTGCAGAATCACTGGTAAACCTTATATTTAGTGACAAAACTTCAATACAAACTTTTTATTTGCCAATATGAACAAAGCAAAGAGGTCAATTTTTCATTCAGTTTAGTGCTATTTAACAAAAGCACTCACAATAAATGAGATGACAGACACAGAAGATAAAATTAGGAGGTACAAAAAAAACCTCAAAAAGCTATTATTTAAAATATAATAGAAAGTGGAATCAGTTAGCATTCACATTCAGCCCTGTACTAGGCACACACAGCATACATTCATGCATCACTGACCAAAAAAGTCAAATGAGGATGGGAAGACACATCCATTCTGACATTTATATGTCATCTATCGTAAGTTAATTAGATAATTAGACAGTTGTGCCAATATAATAATTTTCTCCCATTGCAAAAGTGCTGTTCTAATAAATTGCACAAGGAAACATGTAGTAATTAAAAAGTCTTTCTGCTTATTTTTAAGAGCCAGTATAAAACATCAAGTTGAAACTTCACCAAATACATATAATACTGTGTGTAAAGATTTCATTAAAACAAAATACAACATAACTCTATAATCCTAGTTTGCATCTAATAACAAAAATTGTCTTAACTGATTTTAAAATTCATGCTGAACTTGAAAGGTTTGGATTAATAGCATTTTAGAAAACGGCGAGAAAGAATTCTGAGTCCTGATTGACTAATACTGCCTCCAAGCTGGGCATTTATTTCTCAATAGATGCCCAGCTAAAAATAAGAGCCAGTCCAAGTGCCACTTCACGGAATAGCATTCTCCTGTGGTGCCCAGCCCATTTTGTCACTGGCTGAAAGCACCCAGTAAAATTGGAAATCCCCGACATGTTTTTCTCTCACTTAGCGAGAGCTACTTCCCCCAACCCCTCAATACTGTTTACCTCAGTTCCACTGCCAACATAAAAAAAAAGTCCACACTCCGGATAGTTTGTGATCAGGAAGAGTAATCAAATAGTGGTTTCACATAGTCATGTTATTTTACAATGGTGCCACTATCCTGACTGCACTCCTGCACTATCATGGGGAACAGAAATGACAAATGAAGCCGTCAGTCCATTTTGCTTCATATTGTAAAGCGCATTTATAAAAATGGCACAAAGCTACTCCCTCACACCACAGTGTCCCCACATTTTGTCAGGCTCCAGCTTCAAATGTAAAATAAATTATTATTTTACCTCGGCTTGTTCATCGTCATTCATTAGTGTAACAGCAAGGTCGGTCGTGCGCTTAACAGACCCATCTTCCGACGGCAAAAAAAAAAAACATTCATGCAGAAAGGAGACAGACAATCTCCAGAGACTGCTGCGGTGAATCTTTTCTACACATTTCCTGCTGAAGAGGCAGTGTGTGTGGCTGAAGAGGCAGTGTGCGTGTGTGTGTGTGTTGGGGGGGCTCAATAGATTACAATAGTTCTGTGGGGAGGAGCAACAGCAGGTGGAACAGCCTTTAAACATATGGGGCTGGATATTCAAACTGCGCCATTCTGTGGTGCAAGCCCTTGCGCTGCTCAAAATAGTTGCGCTGGGGTGTGGCTGGGGTGATATTCAATTGAGTTGCGCTATTGAGCAACTCCTTTGAATATCAGCCCCCCGGCTGCAGCCACTGTGCATGGCGCAGTGGAACTTGCGCCACTGCAAGTGGTCAGAGTGGAGCATTCAAGATGCGGTGGCACAAGTTCCATTGCGCCATGCGCAAATTTCCGATATTCAAAAGGTGACATGCAAATGGGGCCATAATTCATGCAGGGCGCAGGGGAGGCCATTTGCATCTCCTTATGGCCCCATTTGCTTGCCATTAGCATGCAGGTGCACCGATCCCCAATGACTTGTGCCTGGTGCCCTGCCAGGCAGCAGCCATCTGGGACCGATGCCCCCTGCAGCCTGATCATGGGCATAACTGTAGAAATCCCCCCTTCCCCTGACTAGCCCGATCGTGGGCACACCCATAGTAACCCCCACTAGCCCGATCGTGGGCAGAACAGAGTTCAACCCCAAGAACAATATCCCTGGTGGTCCAGTGGACTGAAGCTGATCAGCGAGCATTAGAGTCCACCCCAAGGTCAAGTAGCCTGGTGATCTAGTGGCCCCACCCACCACCACGGCCCCACCACCCGCTCCCCTGTCAGCCAGCGGGTAGCAGCATCCACCCGCCTGCCACCTGCTGCCCGCCGAGCTTACTGCTCGGTGGGGCTGCATGCCATTGGTGCAAACAGAACCAATGGGCATGCAGCCACCGATACAAGAGCAGTCAGATATGTGAATGAATGAATTCATTCACATATCTGGAACTCCTACTCTGACATAGGCTTCTACGCCCATTGGCTCTGCTCTGAACCAATGGGCGTGCAGCCCTGAGCAGTCAGTCGGCAGGCGGCTGGTGGCAGGCGGGTGAGGTGCTGCTCCGCTGGCTGATGGGAGGCGGGTTGATGGGGCTCCGTGTGGGTGGGGTGGGGCCACTAGATCACCAGGCTACTTGGATCTGGGGGTGGACTCTAATGACCGCGATCGAGGCTTCATGTCCACTGGACCACCAGGATATTGTTCTTGGGGGTTGAACTCTGTTCTGCCATCAATCGGGCTAGTGGCGGGGATTTCTACAGTTATCCCGTGATCAGGCCAGTCGGGGAGGGTTACTATTATGCCAGTGATTGGGCTACAGGGGCCTGGGAAAAGTGGAGTCCACCCACAGGTGGCAGCTGCTGTGTTGCACCCTGCAATGCAGCAGCTCACCTGTGGGTGGCCTCGACTTACTCCTTTTTTGCTCAAAGTTGTGCAGGCGCAGGTTGGGAGTTGCGCCTGCACAACTCTACACAACCGGCTAAATATCGGGCTATGCAGTTTATGCATGGTTCCTCCCCCTTCGGTTGAGCATGCCTTCATTAGCACTGCGGTGTTGCTCAGCATGACTTGGGGGGGGCGCAACTGCCTCCTGCTGAATATGGCAGAATGGCGCAATTTCGGACTTGAGCAGGTGCAACCCTATTGCTCATGGAGCAACCCTTTTGAATATCCAGCCCATGGACTATTTTTTAATAAACACACTTTTTTCTACTACAATTAATTTTTACACTTATTTCCTCTCTTATTTTACCACTTAACTTAAATTGACTAAGATATCCATTTTCTAAGTGCAATAATACCCTCCAGGGTGGGCATTATTGGGAAATACCGGACCTTCCAGGGGCTATAAAGCCCTCCGCCTGCAGCATCAGGCCTCATTACGCCCCTGGTCGGCCCAGTATTTCCCAATAATGCCCACCCTGTCGGGTATTATTGCTTACATAACAGTGCAAACAAAATGGATAAACTGGCAAAATGGTCAGAAGAGTGACAACTGGGGTTTAATGCAAAGAAGTGCAAGATCATGTACATAGGGAAGAGAAACCCTGAAGCCACCTATAGGCTGGGAGGGGAGTTGCTGGCAGTCACAAGGGAAGAAAGATACTTGGGCATCATCATCACAGATGACATGAAGTTATCGAAGCAGACCACTAAAGCAGTAGGTAAGGCTAGGGGGATGTTGGGGTGTATTAGTAGGGGTATCACAAGTTGTAAGAGGAAGGTAATAATCCCTCTTTACAAGACACTGGCTAGACCCCATCTGGAGTACTGCATGCAGCACTGGAGGCTACACCTTCACAAGGGCATTAACCAAATTAAGGCAGTCCAGAGAAGGGCAACCAAAATGGTGCAGGGACTGCATCAGAAAACATATGAGGACAGATTAACGGAGCTCAATATGTATACCCTAGAGCAAAGGAGGGAGAGAGGTGATATGATTTAAACATTCAAACACCTTAAGGGCATTAATAAGGTGAAAGAGTCTAATGTGTTTCAATATAAGAAAAATAGCAGGACAAGAGGACACAGCATAAGATTAGAGGGAGGCTGATTAAGGGGTAATGTGAGGAAGTTCTTTTTCACAGAAAGGGTAGTGGATGCATGGAACGTCCTACCTCAGGAAGTGGTGGATATGAATACAGTGCAGGGCTTCAAACAGGCATGGGATAGGCATAAGGGAGCAATACAGATAAGTATGAATAGATAGGCCATTGACAGAGCAAAGGCTGATGGCACATTAATAAGGTAGAAAAAGAAATGGGCAGGATGGGCCTTGCGGTCCTTATCTGCCGTCAATTTCTGTTTTTCTATATGCTTAGTTTATATTTTTTTTTCAGCAGTGCCATGCAGTTCTTTTTCCCCCTCCCCTCTGTCTAAGGGAGAAAGCAAAACCAGTCAGCATGAAGTGTTATTTCAAGCTCCCAAAAGGGAGCTGCTGCCTGCTTCTGTCTGCAGCATTGACAGACACTGACTGAGTCTGGGAGTGTTGGACAAACAGGTTTAACAGTTTAACTTATGTGACAATCCCTGTTTATGGTTTTACAGCCTAAATAGCAAATGCTGAATGCCACTACTTTTATTTTCAAAGGGGCATGTTAGATTTCTGAAACAAGCAGATGTTTGATTTACAACCATGCTCATTTCAAAGCTGCTCCTTTCCAGCAGTCTTGCTCTTGTGTAAAGAACCAGCTGGCTCATTTCAGTGTGCATCACATTTAAACAATGTGCAGCAAGTTGTTTTCTTTATACAAGGAGATGGAGAATAATTTTTTTTGTAGATTAAAATGATCTGTACTATGGAATCTGCTGTACCATTTTGTTTATACTAGACAGCGAGGGTTCATTGCTTCAAAATAACTTTCTGTATCTGTTTTTTTTTTCTCTATCTTCCTCGCTACAGATTGAATTTATTTAAATAATATTGTTACTTGAACTGTGAGGCCAAAGTGTTCTGATGTTTTTACCTGGTGCGGCCATCTGCCCGCTCGCATGGATGTGCTGATGGCCACGTGGATCTGGAACTGGGATTGGTGGTGGTGGTGAAGGGGCTCTTGCAATGTCCCTGTTCCTTCCCTTTCCCCAACCTATATTATAATAAATGAGAAAAGGAAAGAATAGAGAATGGAGCATTTGGGCTAAAAATAGTGCAGTGTAACTAGGGCTACGCTGCTGCAGCCCTAAAAATGGTGTCCTCCGTAGTTCATTATCTGTCAAAACAGAGAACAGCAGGACTGGCTGGTGATGGAAAAGGGAAAGTGAAAGTGTAGGCAAGTTCAATAAATAAACTTCTTTAGTTTTAAATGGTACTGCATTTGAACCTGGAGGGAGGAGATGATTAAAGTACTAAGGCCCAGATATTCAAAGCATAGCGCAGTGCGCAAACTAATAGCGCGGGAATAGCACAGAGCTGCCATATTCAAAGGACCAGTTAGCACACGCTAATAGCATTAGCGCGGGGCAAACCACTAATGTATGCAAGGGGCAAAAGGAAGGGGAGCCAAGAGAGACACGCAAAGGGATATTCAAAGGCCCAGCCCCGCGCAAGGACACATAGTGCGACACGTAGTGCGGCATTAGTTACAGCCTATAAAAGACTGGTCTTAACCCAGGGCAAAACACAGAGGAGGAGGGACCACAACAGGAAGTGGGAATGTGTGCAGTGCCAGTAGCAGAGATGCTGCCATTGATGGCAGCTGTAGTAGAGGAGGAGGAGGAGGAGAGGGAGGGAGCAGGCACAACATGGGCCACAACGCAAGCCAAGGAGACGGTATGCTGCAAACAGGTGGTAACAGCCCAGGGCCTCCTTCGAGACCCTGCCTGATGACCACATCATTGGCCGGTACAGGATGAACAGGGGAATGTTGAGGCAGCTCTGTGAACTCCTGCATGAGCAGCTGCACTCAAACACCAGACGAAGCCATGCCATGACAGTGGAGGAGAAGGTGACAGCAGCGATGTGCTTCCTTGCCACAGGGACGTTCCAATGACCAACGGGGGACACCATCGGGGTTACGCAGTCTGCCACCTCACGCCTCCTGACCCAGTTCCTAGAGGCTTTCCTGCCCCATGCTGGGGAATTCATAGTATTCTCCAGCACGGCAGCAGAGCGCAGAGAAACAATGCAGCAGTTCCATCGAGTTATGCACCTACCATCCGTACTGGGTGCCATTGACTGCACCCATGTCCCCATCCGTGCACCACCTGGCGATGGCAGTGATGTGTATGTAAACAGGAAGGGGTACCACTCCATCAGCTGCCAGGTGGTGTGTGATGCGGCTGGGTGCATCAGCAATGTCCATGCACAATACCCCGGCAATGCCCACAACGCCTTCATCTGGCACCAGTCCCAGCTGTGCCAGGCCTTTGAGGAGGGCAGGATACCCAGTGGGCAACTAGTTGATGAGTAGTAGCATACAAGGCATGCACACAACAGCATGGATGGAGCAGGCATTATAGGCCAGGGAAAGGGTGGGGGAGGGCTACACAGAGGTGCAGGACAGCATCCAACAGACAACAGTATGGCACTAACAGGTACACATCTCTTGACATGGGACAGCGCATATCCCCTGCGACCCTGGTTGCTGACACCAGTACTCTGACTGGCCACAGTGGCCAAGAAGATGTACAACGAAGCACATGCCAGCACAAGGAACATCATAGAGAGGGTGTTTGGCATTCTGAAGATGCGATTCAGATGTCTAGACACATCAGGCGGTGCCCTACAGTATACACCTCAGAAGGTATGCCGTATCTTCCTAGCCTGTTGTATGCTGCACAACATGGCAATGAACCATGGGATACAGGCACCCGAACCTGAGGGACAGTCCGACAGTGAGCCAGAGCCAGTGGTCAGGGGGATAGTGGAGCAACTCGAGAGGAGGGACTCTCGCATGACACACATGGCCATACAGCACAGGGACAACATCATCAGGACACTGTCACAGACAAGAGGGTAAGTACAGACTACAGAACAACTTGAAAGAGTACAATGAATACTCTATTTAATGTGCACAAAGAAACAGAACAGGGACACCAACAATCACAACAATAGACTAACACAGTGGATCAGACAACATGTGTGCATGTGGTGTGAGGTTGGGGGTGTGCAGGACACATGTGGGGGGGCAGATAGAAATGGTGTACTGTCAGTGGGGAAGCGTGATGTGTGCTGTGAGAGTAAGGGGTACAACTGTGGCAGTGGAAGTGTGTGTGTGTGCATGTCTGCACATGCATGTGGGTGTGCCAATGTTGCAAAGGGGGGGGCGATGACTGCACAGTGCTGCAGTGTGAATGTGACCATCACCGCCGCCTACCACCACGCATGTGACGTGCACCAGTACCGTGGGACACAGACCCTGGTGTGCTCTAGGCAGAGGACAACGCTGATGAGAATGGTGAGGCAGGCAGGGTCGGCCTCCCGTGCCCCCCAGGGGACGCTGGAGCCTGACAGGGTGGGTGGATGGCTACGGCGGCCCTGGGTTTCTGATGGTGTGTGTGACTCTGTGGAACTGGACCCACTGGCAGCCCTGCGGCCATGGGTTGCCCACCTGTGTGTCTCTGTGCCGTCTGCACCACGACCAAGCATCCCATGCTGGCGACCTCCATGCACACCACGGAGTACATTCCCAATGTCGACCACAGCAGCCGTCAGACCAGCAAAGCCTCGGTCGATGGCACCCACCAGGTGGCCCAAACTGTCCTCCGCCTGCTGTTCAGCATGGGCAAAGCCCGCTGAGATGGCCTCCTTCATCTGTGCCAGCTCATGTCGCAGCTGCCTCCGTATGCCATGCAGGTCCATATGGGCCTCCTGCTGGGAGGTGACAGCAGCCTGCAGGAGTGGGCAGGCACCATGGCCATCCTACCCCAGGGGCACAGACCCCTCAGCTGCAGCTGGCACAGGTGCCTGCTGCACAGGAGGAACTGGATGCTGTTGCATGCCAGGCACAGCTTGCTGCTGGTGACTACTGGTGGTGGACTGTGGCACTGTATGGACAGGGACCCCAATATGAGTTGGACACTGCACGTCCTGTGGTGCAGCGATGTTCCCCACACTGCCCACCACCGCATGCCCAGGGACAGCCACACTGGTGATGCTGAAGACACCACTGGCACCTGTCCCATGGCCTGTCAGCAGCCCCAACCCTGCATCCCCCTCCACAGGTACGGCCAGGTGTTGGGAAAACTCTGACACATCAGTGTCATCACCACTGGTCACAGTGACTAGTAGAACCTCCCCTACACCAACATCCTCCATCTGTGTGTCATCCAGGTAGCCAGTGTATCCCAAGCCCCCTACTGAGGTGTGACCCCCCCCTCTCCAGGCAGTTGCAGCCCCTGTCAATGGGATTGCCACACATGCATTGTGTCTGTGCGGCCATGAGTTGCACAGAGCCCGGATGTTGATGGGCGTTCTCCATCATCCTCCTCCACAACCTCTGGAACTTGGCCGTACATCCTTGGCTGCTCCTGTTGTTCCACAGGCCTGGTAGACACCGCTGTGGAGAAAATATGGACAGGGTCAGTCACCCGTACACAGACACTGTGCCCTAACACCACCACCACCACCACACCATGCAGACCCCAGGACACGTACCCCCTTCACACAAGCCCATGACCACATGCACCCACCCAACCCACAGTGACCATGCTCTTGCCATGCAGCTGTTCAGCAGCCCACAGTGCACCCTGTGCAGGACACCAACAGCAGGATCATTCACCCATGCCATCACAACATACAGCGTATACACATGTGAATACAGACCTGTCCTGGGCAGTGCAAGAGGCATCTCACATCCACCACCTGGCACACCTTCGACTGCCACCATCCTCAGAGTCGATGCCACCATGGCCATGAGTGGTTCCTCCACTTGCTGCTGTTGTTCAGGTGGTCCTCCGCCGGTCTGCATTTGGTCCCACAGTCGCTGTGCCTCTTCCTCCTTTGCACGTCGCAGAAGGTCGTTCCAGCACTTTCGCACAGCCTCTGTTGTCCTGCCACATCCTCCTACAGCATTAACAGCAGCTGTCACCTCCTCCCAGGCTTGGTGCACCACTGCATCCATGGCCCTGTGTGTGCATAGCACCTGCTCCCTCTCCTTCACAGCATGCACGAGTGTGTTCAACTCCTCTTGGGAGAACTTGTGGGCATGTATGTGCTCTTGCCATGCTGCCAAACCTATGGGATAGTCGAAAGGGGACATGTGTCAGTGGCCATGTCAGTACTGTGTTGCATTACACATAGACATCACAATGCCAACACCTACATTGCCACAGGCCACATGGACATGTCACAGTGCATCAAGTGCATGTACAGTGCACATGGCCACATAGTCACTGTTCGTCCTGTGTCTGGACAGCGAGCTCTGTACCCACATGTGCACTGATGTTGCCCGTGGCTGCCATGTGCTCCTATGACTGGTTCCACCCCACGCCAACCACCTGGCACTGTACTGTGCCCTTTGTGATCAGTACACTGGGTGCATGGCACATAGACAATGTCAGGACACCAGGCAAAGTCCACATTGTGCATGGGATGGCACAGCGCTGGGACCCTGTGTACTTCCTGCAGGGGGGGCCACAGCCTACCATGCCACACATCCAGGGAGTCATGTCAGTGAGCCACTGTTGCAGGACACACCACGGTAGTGCACTAGTGCCCCTGCCTGGTGGACACAGTGTGCAGGCAGTGCCACACAGCACAGTTCCCTGCAGGGGAACGTGCACAGTGCACTGGACGGTATGATGCCCAGGCAGATGTCTATGGCTGGGCACCATCACACAGCACAGTGCCTGCCTGTGGTCCAACATGTTTCTGACCATTCACCAGAAGGTACATCTGTGTGCTTCAGTCTGTGCTGACCCTGTTCTGAGCTATTGCCATGCAGAGTGTCCTACGGCAGTCATACATACCTGCCTCTCGCTGCTCATCCCCCTGCTGCATCTCTCCACCAGTCTCTTGTTGACAATCACTTTCTTTATTATGTTGCATTACTACAACACACCACTGGTGGTGCACTGCTTGCCCTTTTATAGCCCATCCAGGCAATCAAGCCTGTTGGTCATGCAAATCAGTGCATAATGATATGCTAATCACACAGTTTGCCCCATGCATACACAAGTACCCCATTTGCATACCCCTGTTGAATATGGCCCCAATTAGCATCGTGCTATCACAGCAGCGCTGTGCAAAAGCCAGCACAGGGCTATTGGAGGGGCAGTGCCATGCTATCCCATTAGCGCAGTGCTACGTGATTTAGTGCAACCTACACTCATGCTCATGAGGCCCCCATGCCTGCACTATCACCTTGGCATAGCGTGTTGAATCGCCGCACTAGCCAGCACAGTGCGGCACTATATGCATGCTTGGTACACAACCTCAGGGTCATGCTGGGGGTCGTGCATGCGCAATGTGGATACTTCCAGGTAGCACTGTGCTACGTCATGTGATAGTGCGGTGCTACAGTGGTTGTTGATGGGAGAGTCCTGGGAGTGCCAACCTTGAGAAGAGACAGGTTGTGGGGTCTACTAGCTATATTAGACATGTCAGGATGTTCCAGACAGTGTGCAGTTGTGCACAGGGACAGGCGCTGGGGGGAGGTCGAAACTGCAAACCTTGTGCAGCTTGTTATGAAGAGGCATAGCAGGCTGTTTGGGGAGGTGAGGGAGGGGGACCTCCCACGAATGCAAGTGTGGGGCACAGTGGCGAAGAAACTCACTGCCCACACTGGGATACCCCGGAATGCAGAAAAGTGGCGCCACAGGTACACGGACCTGAGACGCAGGCAGAGGCAGCAGCTGGAGCGCTACAAGTGCATGGTGCGTGATGGCTCTGTGCCTGTGCCAGGTGAATGGTGTTGCATGTAGAGTGTACCAACATGTCAGGCTTTGTGTGTGTGTGTGTGTGTGTGTGTGTGTGTGTGTGGGGGGGGTGATTGTGTGTGGGGGTTTGTGTGTTTGTGTGTGTGTGTGTGTGTGTGCATATGTGTGTGCAACGATGCATGGTGCTGTTGCAAACTGTGAACAGGCGAAGTGGCACATTTATGCCCCCTAGGGGCACGGTACATGCCGTGACCATTGCTGTGGGAGGCGGGTTGGGTCATGCTGTTTGGCATGTACCAGGGCATCACTGGCCTGCAGATGGCAACACCATGTTGCAGGAAACACGCTCATGGTGGACTGTCAACATACACTCAAGGGTATGCGGATGTTCGCATGGGAGCTGCAATGGCCACTATCACAGTACTGCGGTGCCATTGATCACTGCCATGTGTGCCTGGTGAATGCGCCATGGCCACTGCCACCCTCTGTGTGGGGGCCCTCCCTGTTCACTCCATGTGTGTGCATTGTGGTTGGGGTTGCATGTGCATCTTGCTGTGCTGCACGTTGTGTATGCTGTGTCATGCTCTGACACCACTTTCTCATCTGTCCTCTGTAGAGTGGATCGAGCAGCCCATGGCCGGAGGAGGGAGTCAGCCCAGACCACAGAAGCAGAGATGAGGCAGCCCGAGGGTGCCATCCCTTCTGCAGTGGGCGCAGGAGAGCAGCCCTGAAAGCGGTGGCGTGTTGCGTGAGTACCTGTTTCATTGCTCTGTGATCTATGCCCTTTCACTAGGCTGTGTGTCACATCTAGGAGTCCAGCCACTGACTGGTCTGGTGGCATTTCTGCAACAGGCAGTGGGTCAGTGTGGTGTAGCAGTGTGCTGTGCAGTACACCTGTGTTACACACCACAGTTGGGTGCTGTCAGTCTTGCCCGGGGGGTGCTGTCAGCTTGCATTGCTGTGCGGGTGATTGATGGTGGTGGTTGCTCAGGTGGCGAGAGTTCCGTGGGGACCACATGCTGTCGGCTGATCTGCCCACCTCTGTGGTCCATCCATACCACCACCCACAGGGAGTCCACATTTGCACAGGTGGTGGTGCCTTGCTGTGCATGCGGGACAACATGCACTATGCCTTACGGGCATACCTCTCCTCCTTCTGTCCACCAGCTGTGGAGCACTGCCTGTCACACTGTGCTACATCTGGGCACTGTGCCATATGCTTTGTGGAGTCCTTCCATGTGTATCTCATGGCGAGGTTACTGTGTTGCAGTTTAGTTGCAGGATACTATTATCACTGTGCTATTACATTATGTGCATTGTTGCCTGCCAATGTTGACCGTAGCTGTGGAAGTAGTACTCACAGTGTGGGGGAAGGGGGTCCTGTTATGTGGGTTGGGGACACTTCCATGTACCATGTCACAGTTGGGTGGTATGCTTTCAGTTGTATTGCCTGGTGGCATGTGAAGGCCCTTCACTGACAGCGTCTGTGCCCTGGCTGACTGTTATCCCCTGGCCTAGGTCGGTCATTGGCAGGCCACTATCATGGTTCATTGATGCTCTTGCATGCCTGTCATTGTTGTTTGTTCTGCGCTCTACATTTCTGTACATTTCAATGTGTGGGTGGGCAGCATGTCCCAACTTGTGGATGCCCTTGTGCATGTAGTGGCGGGGCCCTTGCACTCAACTCTCCTGGTTTCCAGCTGTGTGTCTGCCGTGTCTCGCTGTGTGCTGTATCGGGGTGGGTGGTGTCACATGTTCCCTGGTGCTGTCAGAATTGCTGTCATCATCCGAGTTGGGTTTTGTGTTGGTGCCTGTGTTGCCCTGTGCTTCTTTGTGGGAACCTTCCATGTTGTCCTACCAGTGCAGAACTCAACTCCGCCAGGGATTGCCCACTGGGACATGTTGTCCATCTCTGTATGGCCACCTTTGGCTGCTGTTTACCTCCTGTCTGGTGTACCATCCTCATGGTCTCACCCTTCCTCTTGTAGGTCCACTCTGGGCATCGCTGTGGGCGATGAGGCCTGAAGAGTCAGAGGGCACCGAGGACCTGCTGTGCCACATTGTTAGGCAGCAGAGGACATTAATAGGACAGCAGGCTATCATTATCACGGAGACTCGGAAGGTGGCTAATATTCTGGAGGCTCGTCTCCCTGATCCAGCGGGCAACTAGTTATGCCTTGTTTTCTTGAAGTCTTCACCACACCCACTCACTGGACTTATTTATCCCTTTCTTGCCTATTGTCATCTGTCCCTGTGTGTGTCCTCCTCCCCTTTGCACCCTTGTCCTGTGTCTTCCTGTCCCTCCATTTGTTGTCAACCTTATGTATTCCTTTGTGAGCCTTTTTAAGCCGATGGTCCTTGCCTTTTGTTTTCATGTAGTGGGCATTTGGGGTTGTGTGTTGGGGGGGAGGTTGCTTGGTAGGTATGTTCTTGTTCTGTTTCTATGTTGTGGGGAGGGTTGTACAGTGGTGGGTGGGGCATTTTGTAATCTTGGTTTTGTTTAGTTTGTTCTGTGTTTTATTCGCTGTTGTGTTTCCGTTTCCTTTACTTTTCATTATTGTTAATTACAGTGGTTTATGACATTTTACTGTGTCCTGTGTCATTCTTGGGTGCTGGGGTTCCACATGCTTTGTACTGTTGCTGGTGTTCTTCACATGGGTCTGGGTTGTTGCTGGACATTCCCATGCATGTGTGGCATCCTCCTGGATGTGCACTCTGGTGTGCTCCAGATACCTCATCCCGGCATGTGTTCCCCTGCATGTGTCCCAGGGTCAGGCTGTCTCTGCACTGTGTTCCATTGTGTGTTTGCACTGCCTTCCTGGGGCTATATTCATTGCTGTCTTGTGTGCTATATGCAGTGCTGTCTTATTCCTGGGCTGTTTTTGCCCTGCACTCCTGGCCCTGTTTGCCCGGCTTCCTTTGCTTGCTATATTCAGCTGATTTTGCCCCGGGCTATTCCTTTTGAATATGGCTGGCATTTTGCTCCAGGCTAAGTTTGCACACCGGGCAGTGCTAATCTCTGCCAGAGGCTAACCTTTGAATATCTGGCCCTAAGAGTTTTTGTCAGCGCGAAGATAGGTGGGGGCAGGGACTGATAGCAGTGTGGGCAGTGTGCTTGATGAGCAGTGTAGGCAGTTCCTCCTCCTGCCTTACTTGTATATGTATTTTTTTTTACTTGGGGAAATTTTAGCTAGTATTGCTTCTGTATCTATAGTTAACCTTCCCCAACCCCCATATAGGCTATGGATATTTGGGTTCTATGTGACAATGGCAAGTGCTGAATGGTGACCCGCATTATCATGACATCAGGGCGGCGCAAACAATTTTACCACCCTGACATCCTCTGCACACGGAAGAATGGTGCCGGGGACTTAAAACACTTGCCTTCTGTGGGGGGCTGTGCCCCTCACAACCCCCCAAGTGGGAGACTTTGCCCCTGCACCCCCCTACTTAAGGATTCTCAACTCCAGGGGGGTACATGTTGGGGGGGCCAAAACAAGAACAATTACAAGTTTTGGGCCGGGCACAACAAAACCACAGTAGCTCATGGACACAGACCTGAACCCAGAACCCCTGCACAACAAGAAAAGGCCAACCCCTGATGCCATGGTGCAGCTCGGCAGCTGACCACAGCACCACCCCCTACATCCCCTCTGCCCCCTCCCAGGCCATGCTCACTGTGCTCACTCCCCCCCATGGGTGTGTACATATAGCGACATCCTGTTGCTATGGTCGCCCACCCCACCACATGCGGTCTCCCTCCCTCCCCTCTCGCCATTCTGGCTTTCACCCACATTGCATTGCCATTTCAGACAGTGCCTTAATTCAGGCACCCACCTCACGTGCTACTGGATATTTGCCCCCCAACCCCACCCAATGTAGACAGCCACTCACACTTTTACTAAGCTTTTTTCCCTTCATATTTAAGTGCAATTGCACAGTACCTAACTAGCAGATACAGGAGGAGAGCAAAAGAGTGAGGTATATGCACACAAATGGTGAAATAGCATACTGGCTATTGTGCAGAGTACAAGCTAGACAAAGAAAGCTGCTTATTCTCTCTTTAATTTTTAAGGGGATCACAATCAGCAGCTAACAGAGTGGGGGAGCAAGAGAACATAGGCACACACCATCTGCACAGGGAACAGGAAGTTGCGAGAAGGAAATATCTTTAAAGCATTTATAGCTTGAAAGGGCCAGATGAATTTGCATAGGTCATCTTTAACCCCATATAGGCCAGTAGGTCCACAAAAAGATAAATATTGTAACCAGCTCCACAGTAGCATTTCCACTTTCTATCACAAATCCCAGGTCAGATTAAATCAAGATCAAGAGGCTCCATTTAATATAGGAGTCCATCGTAACCTAAGTGGCTCAATTTAAATGTAAGAGACCCCCTTCCTATTTGAGCAACAAGATAATAGGATGACTTTTTTTTTTAACCAGAAGAGACACACTAAGTTGAAAGTTTGTTTCCAAGTGCGAACTGGGAGCACAGGGAAGTTAAGAGACTTGCTCAGGGTCACACAGTATGCAAGATGAGGCTGTGGGATTCAAACCCAGGTCTCCAGGTTTGCTGCTCAGTGCCTTAAAATACTGCACTATACTGCCTTCACTCCACAGTAACCAATCCTTCTAAACGCTCTAAACCTTTTTTGTCGAATAGATAAAAAAGCACCAATTAAGGAGTTTTATTCAATATGGTCAATTAAGTTCAAGGGGGAAGTTTGCGATCTCTGCTCAGTACTACAGTTTCAAAGCCAAACCAATCGTTCTCTAAACAAGAACTGGGTTAGAACATACCTCCAAAGAGTTCTCAGCCCAGTCTCATCAAATAGGCATGGAACATTACTTCAATATTTGTAGACAGGATTGGTTTACCATTAACAAAGTGCCTCTGCCGATTTTATTGTTCAGCTGTTCTGAGTCTCTCCATTCTGAGGGTCCATATTTCTTTTTCAAACCCTTTTCAAAATCCAAGATATAGCAATGACAGCTTACAAGCAGGAATCTGGTCAACTTTCCATTGTTTTTATAAGATGAATAGAAGGGAGTGGAGAGGTGGGGAGGGGGAGGAAATACAAAAGACTGGTGTAAAAAAAGAATGTAGTAATCTCTTATTTATTTAGCCTAAAATAATTATCTGATACAGCAGTGATAGAACACAGACTAAGTGACAAAAAAAAAACTGGCACTTGGCACCTTTACCCTTTGCACAATTTGCATGAACAACTTTTGCTCTGCATCTGGTTTTCTACTTTGTTTTGTCTTTTTTATTTATTTATTGTTTTAGAGACTAGAGGTGAAAAGGAAGTGAAAACTGGTCAGGTAAAGACTGCAGTCTCGCTGAGAATGTCACTGCAGTGAAAGCAGCTAATAAATAAGCCAGAATGTGAGAGATGGCACTGCGTCTTTTTCCTACAGCTTGGTCTGCAAACACAGTGTGTGAAATTGCCTCACACTTTTACCCTTTGCACAATTTGCATGAACAACTTTTGCTCTGCATCTGGTTTTCTACTTTGTTTTGCTTTTTTTTTATTAATTTACTGTTTTAGAGATTGGTGGTGAAGAGGAAAGGAAAACTGGTCAGTTAAAGCTAATAAATAAGTCAGAATCTGAGAGATGGAACAGCATCTTTTTCCTACAGCTTGCTCTGCAAACACAATGGCCCAGATATTCAAAAGGGTTGCGCCATGCGCAATAGGGTTGCACCAGTGCAAGTCTGAAAATGCGCCATTCTGCGATATTCAGCGGGAGGCAGTTGTGCCCCCCAAATCACGCTGAGCAATAGCGCAATGATAATGAATGTATGCACAACTGAAGGGGGAGGAACCATGCATAAATGGCGCAGTGAGATATTCAACAACATGCACCATGCACAATGGGGAGCAAGTGGAAGTTGAGCGATAGTGGAAATGAGCCAAAATAAAAAGGAACAAGGGATAGGTGCAAGAACGCTACAGGGAAGGCACATGTTGCTGAACTATAGCCAGCCACACAGGCAACACACACACACAGATAGGGCAGGACAGAGAAAGGGCACCTGGAACCCATAGGCTCAGGGAAGGTGTGGGGAGCCACAGCCACAGTGCAGAAGGGGGAAGTGCCACACAGCACTGAGGCCAGCACAGTTAGGTGCAGGGGAAGTAGCAGCCAAGACAGCGGCAGGAACACAGAAACAGCTGCCAGTGGGGGTGAACACAAGCCAGGGACATGGGCAGTGCCACCATCCAGATGGAGGCAGTAATGAGGGGGGTGAGAAGGCAGGCAGCAGGGGGGGCGTGGCCGAGGAAGGGCCCATCAGCGGTATGCTCCCAACAGGCAGTACCGAGTCCACACCAGCTTTGAGCTGTACAGTGATACTGAGATTGTGGGCCAGTACCGCCTGAATTGGGCAATTCTGAGGCAGCTCTGTGAGCTGTGCAGTGATGTGATGCAGGCACCCACATGATGGAGCCATGCTCTGTCAGTGGAGACTAAAGTGACAGCTTGCATGTGCTTGCTCGCCACGGGTACCTTCCAGAGACCAACAGGGGACACCACAGGCATAACTCAGTTGGATGCATCACGCCACCTCACCCAATTCCTCAGCACACTGCTGCCACATGCTGCGGAGTACATACATTTCCCCAGCATATTGGCAGAGCGCACAGCAAACATACAGGAGTTCCACGGGGTAGCACGTGTGCCTGGTGTGCTAGGGGCAATAGACTGCACCCATGTGGCCATCCACACACCACCTGGCCCCGAGTGGGCCACATATATTAATCACAAGGGCTATGCTAGCATCAACTGCCAGGTGGTGTGTGATGCCAGGGGGCACATAATCAATGTCTGTGCCACGCACCCTGGGGGAGCACACGATGCCTTCATCTGGCACCAGTCAGCACTGTGCCACAGATTCAAGAGTGGGGACATCCCCACTGGCCACTTAGTGGGTGAGTATGCAAACCACACGGACAAACTAAGGGCTTGGGAGGGGCATGGTCAGAGGTGACATGGGTAGTGGCCTACATGGCCCGGGGCAGGGCGATGCTGATCACCTAACTAACCTCCACCCCCTACACACAGGTGACAGTGGATACCCACTCTGTCCCTGGCTGCTCACACCATACCGGCAGCCCACGACCCCATCGCAGCAACGCTACAATGAGGCACATGCCATCACATGTAATGTCATCGAGCGGGTATTCGGTATGCTGAAGGCATGTTTCTGTTGCCTGGACACCTCCAGCAGTGCCCTACAGTATAGCCCCTCAAAGGTCTGCGGGCTATTCCTGGCCTGTTGCATCCTGCACAACATGGCCAATGAATGTGGGACAGCTGTACAGGTCAAAGAGCGGGATGATGAGGACGCCAGTGACAATGGTGATAGGCAGCCCCCCTTTCAGTGACAGGACCCCTGACTGCTCCGGCTGGCACAGCTGCACCAGCATGCCATCATGGAGGAGCACTTCAGCCAATCCATGTAAGTCATGGGGCCATGTGCAACCACCAGTGGCAAAAGCACAACCCACAAACACACATGGACACACACCAGGGGTGCATGCCATCAAGGGAAGTGGCCAGTCGTGGAACCGCACACACCGCCAGGGAAGGGTGAGGTCTAACATGGCACTCGGACAGACACACACACACAACTCACCAGACATGCACAAAGGGTAGGAGGCACGCCGACCCAGAATGCCACCCTTAGCCACACACATGTCCACAGACCACCACGCCCACTGCCTGTCATTGTGCATGTGTCAGACACTGGGCACCATTGCACATTGGTGTACAGCGCAATGCAGGCATCATCATGCACACGCAACTGCGGACAGCAGCCGGGAGGGTGTGCAGATGGACTGTGTGTGTGTGTGTGTGCAGGGCCGGGTACCCACCCGTGCATTGGCAGCTGAATGACACAATGCACACAGGGCAGCATCAGACAGCAGCCACGCTTGGAGACAGGTCAGTCACACACCACAGTGCCCTGGCTGCCATGGATGCATGGGCGGCCCCGCCGAGACCTGCCAGCAGTGACAGGCTGACCACTGGCCTCATGGGGTTGCACCAATGATCCCCCAGGGGTTCCACTGAGTGAACGCAACCGTGCTCACGCAGGGGTCTGCAGCACACTGAACATGCCTGCGCCAGGTGTGCTCGGGATGCCCACAGCTGAACCCGGTGTCAACAAGGATGGTGTCGCACGATGCAGGGAATAGGGGGTGGACATTGCACTGCGCAGTGTCTGCGACACATGGGCAAATGACTGTGTGCCCCCCTGTGGCCATGGCAGCTGTGATTGTATGTGTCAGCCTGTCAATGGCAGCGGTCACATCCTCCCGCATCCGGTCCATCCCTGCCAGGAGCAGAGCAGTTTCTCTGCTGTGACGCTCCTCTGCCTGCTGCAGACCCGCACTCAGTGCATCCACCACCGTCACAAGCCACATCTGCTGATTGACTGATGCTTGCAGTATGCGGGTGTGCTTATCCAAGAGGTCATCTGCCTGATCGGCATGCTGTCCCTCAGGGTGTTCGCGGCCCTGATGCTCATCACCCCTTGAGGGTGGGCACTGCACACCAGGGCCAGGCCCCTGACACTGTACCCCCAAGCCCATTGGCCGACTGCTGATGCTGCCCCTCTAGCTGCCACTCCCCAGGGCTCAATGGTGCCGCCGCAGTGGCTGCAACAGTCCCACTGTCCTGTACACACACCAGTGCTGCCCCACTGGTGCTGACAAGCAGAGGCTGGGACTGTGATGACACGCAGGCCTCCACGGCGGCACCAGCCACTGCCATGGCCACGATGTTACCTGCTGTGTGACCATCCTGTGGCACACACGTGTCACTGCCCATGACATTAGTGACATCATCATCGGTGACGGACCCGGCACCAGCCCGAGTCCCAGCATGCTGGCATCCATGGACACTGGCATGCTGGGACACGGGCAGGACCTCCTCCACACCTGCTCCAACAACATCAGTCTGGATGTCCAGGCGGGCCCACTGTTGCCCTGAGCTGTATATTCCTGTGGAGGTGGATGGGCCCTCCTCCATCTCCATCTGACCAGCCTCAGTGGAGAAGTCCACCACCGTTGACCCATGCAGATGCTCAGGAGCTGTAAGGGAAAACAAAGTTGTGTTACTGCATGTGACCTACCCTGTCCCCCCCACAATAGACAGACCATGACCTACCATGCAGTGACGGGCTACCACCTGTCTGGAATCCACCACCCAGAACACCCTCAATTGCGCAACACTGCATGCTGCCAGCAACCCTCTCCTCCTGTAGGGGCCAGGCGTAGCACCTCCGGCTGTCCCCCACCTGTGGCAGACCGTGCTGCCCTAATGGCAGCCACCTTCTCCTTAATCCTCCTCCTGTCTGTGCCCATCTTCTTCTTGCATTCCTGCACAGAGCACTGGTGGCTGCCATTCAGGTTTACAGCACATGCCACCTCCTCCCATGCAGCAGCATGGGCCTGTGGTGTTCCCTGGCATCCGCTGAGAAGGGGCTCCTGGTCTAGGTAGGCCTCGAACAGGGCATCCGTCTCGGCCTTCATGAAATTTGGCCTCCTCCTCCTCCCACCACTCTGTTCCTCTTCCTCTACAACTCGCTCGGTTATGATTCAGCCTGTGAGAATGACAGGTGTTATCTGTGACTGTGCAGTCCCATGCATGTCCCAAAATCCACAGTCCACACTCTCAAACAGCATGCAACTCACCAATAGACTGCAGTAACCGACTATGGCCAGTGCAGCCCAAGGTCGCACTTTTATAGTGCAACCCATGCAAATGAGGCAAGGCACATCTTTAAGTGGATGAAAATGCAGTGACTGCGCCATTGAATGGCTGATTAGCTGATTTGCATATGACAGCTGAATATCGCACTGTTGCACTTTGCACAATTGTGTTGAATGTGCTGAGCCAAGTACGCAGTTCTGTGACATGCACAGTTCACACCAAACTGCGCATGCTTGGGGTGATGACGCAGGCACCTGCCGCCTGATGTGCTGTGCATGGGAGGCAATGCAGGGCATGGCCACCATTGTGCCAGTGGCGCTACAGTGCTGTTCACTTATATGGCGCTGTGGCACTGGGGCGTTGTAGGCGCACTGGGGCAGCAATGTGGTAGGCCGCTACAGGAGGTTGCACACAGGCACTAAATCACGCTAGATGCATTGGGTTCCAATTGCGCTGTGGCTGTCCGTGCGCCAGAGACCCTTGACCCTGTGCCCGACCTTTGCCCCCTAGGTGCCATGCGTCAGGCATGGGTGCACCACTATCGCGCTGTTCAGTGACAGTGCGATAGGGAATGCCAGCGCTGTACCAGGCAGCATCTGCACATGGTGGAACCGCACTGCAGAGCACCATTTTGACTTCACTGAGCAGTAGAGATGGCACGGAGGACAGCTGTACAGTGGAGCCAGGTGGAGCTGGCAAACCTGGTTGCCATTGTGGAGCCACATGTTGGCCCACTATTTGGTGAGGCACCCCTGGACAGGGCCAGGAGTCAGGTGTGGCAGGAGGTGGCTGACACCCTGGAGGAGGCCACCAGTATGGGGCAGATAGCGGAGCAGTGCCGCCACAGCTATGGGGACCTGAGGTGGAGGGACCTGGACCTGCTTGCCTGCTTGTGGGCATGTGCCAGGAGGGGTACGGTGCCATGGCCAGGTAGCTGCAACATCCATACACTTTTATCTTCCATACAGGTATCACAGTTGCATGTGTCCGGCACATGGGGGGGGCCATCCGATGTTGGTCGTGGTGGTGTTATCAGGGTGTGGGGTGGGTGGGTCTGGCTGTGTGGGATTGCACACACATGGGGGCTGGGGGACTTTGCTACAGGATTGTACTGATGTTTCTCTCTCCATGTTTGCACCTTAGGCCCAGACAAGTGCAGGCTGGCAAGGGAGAGGAGGCGCCAGCAGGAGGATTATCAGTCCGGGAGGGGCAAAGGTCCACAGAGGTGCAGGGACCAGCCTGATGATGGTGAGTGCCTTACATCCATGATTACTATTGCATGCTGTGTAATAGGGTGGGCAGCGGGGCATGGCCACGATCCATTGACACCACTGCCATGCACGCAACTTGTTACAGTCAGCACTGTCCAGTGGCACTGCATGTCTGGGAGTGTGTCAATGGTGGTCCATGCATGCACCGGGCACATGGTTGTGCCACTGCCTTCACACCGCATAGCCAAGTCACTGTACAGCCACGGTGGTGCTGTGCAGGACATGGGCGGTGGGTGTGTGCAGTGGTCTGCATGGCTGTGGCTGCCTAGGTAGGCAGGTCTTGTGGACATGGTCACTGTGGGTGGTTGCACACCATCACAGGGGCGTGGCACATGGCTGTATGCCATGCACAATTAGTTTGCTGCAGGGGACTGGACAGTCACACGTATTGACTCTGCTCCCTTGTCCTAGGTGGACAATGCTGGATGGCCCTGGAACGGGCAATACAATACAATCCTGCAGCTGGCATGGGTGTCCCTGGCAGCCTTGGAGAGGTTGGAGAGACATGGGATCCGGAGGAGGAGAACCCAGAGGCACCACAGGAGTGCAGAGCAGGGCAGGGAATAGGCCCTCCATTACCCCCTGACAACCATACCCCCTGGACCCACCCTCACACCCCTTCTTCCCACTCCCATTTGTACACCCCTGCCTCATGCCCACCCCCACCTGGTTTGTGGCTCTTCCCCCCACCCTTATATATATTTGTAAATATGTTTCATAGTTCTTATATTTTAATGCATACATTTTGTTATAACAACTGTGGTGGTCTCTGATTTGCAGTGGGCTACAGGTGCTCAGCTGCAGTGGTTTGCATGGCATCAGGGGTGGTGCACGCATCAGTGTGTGTGTGTCTGTGTGTGTGTGTGTGTGTGTGTGTGTGTGTGTGTGCAGAGGTGAACCGCCTATGGTGTGGGCAGGGGGATCAGTCACTGTCTGTGGTTTGTGTGTTGTACTCTGTGCACTGGATGCCTGTGTGCAGTGGTCCATGGGGCCTGCACTGTGTGCATGGCACCTCTGTCAGACCATCCATGGCCTGTGCAGCTGACACCCTTGCATGTCTGTGATATGCACAGTCTGCTGGCATGTCAGTGGTGGCTGCTGTGGCCAGTGCTAGGATGGGATGTGTCCTTGAGAGGGTGTGCAGGGTGCTCTACCACTGGAGGTGGGGTCCAGGACATGCCCTGTTGCATGTGGGATACCTCATGCGCTGACACATGGTCAGTCTCTCAGCTGTACCTCGGGGGGGACGTGCAGGGTGGCACTGTGTATGCATCTATTGCATCACTGTCTGCTGCCGCCCGCTGCAGGGTGTCCATGGTGGGGCTGCCTTGCATGGCTCCATGGTGCACAGGGTTGCATTGTCACAGTGGGGGTGGTGGCATGCATGGGGTGTCCTGCACTGTCGGGTGCTACTCCTGGGCAGAGTGTATGGGTATCATGGTGCAGGGTGTGCTCTGCATTTGTGGGATGGTGTGGTACGGGGTGGTTGGCCATCCTTGTGTGCCAGTCACAGCTTGCTAGGGGGTGTGATGGGGCACCTTGGCCCAGCTGTGGGTTGGTTGCTAGTTTCCATGGGCCAGTGGTTATTCCAGCCCTCCCCCAGTTGTGCAGTGCATGGGGTGTGGGGGGACGATGTCTGTTCTGCTGTGTGTTCCTCTGCCCATCTGTGGCATGGGTTGTGGGCCCCTGTATCCCTGGTTGTGCTGTTGCATTGCTGCCCTGCTCCTGGGGGGCATCCCTGGTTGTGCTATGGCGCATCTGGACTGCTCAGCTGAACATCCCTTGTTGCGCTATGGCGCATCAGATATGCTCAGCTTCACCTCCCTAGTTGCGCTATGGCACAGGTGGTGCGATATTCAGTCGTTGGCCGTAGGTGCATCTTGGCCTGCACAGTTTTTAAATATCACGCTTCTTGCACATGGGCTCAATGGACTTTCGCTTGCTCCTGCTGTTGCTCACTTTTTGGGTGTAGTTTGAATATCTGGGCCAATATGTGAAATTACCTCTCCCACTCCCCACAGCAGCAAATTTAATCAGTTCAAGCAGTGTGTCCAAGTCTTATTTCATTTATTATTTTTAAATATTTTGGCAAAAAAAAAAAAATAAAGAATCTGAGTGAGAGATTGCAAGATGTTTTTTTCTTCCCCATACAACTTGGCTTCACAGCGTGTGAGATCATTTCTCCACCTACCCCACCGCAGCAAGCTGATCCACAAGTATCGTCTGTCACTACTACAGTAGTCTTCTTTATTAACAAAACTTGTTAGCCAGGCAAAGGAATTTCAATTGTTGTACTCCCCCTAGACATGAGCTCCCTACAAAGTGTGACCCCCTCCCAGCAGCATTGTCTAAAGTGTCTCTATATAATCTGTTGCTTCTGCTGAGTTAATTCTTTCAGAAAATGTGCTTTATTTTTTAAGAAAAACATAATAATTAAAGTAGCATTGGAAACATTTCCTCCATTGGGGACTGTATGTCCTGTATTGCAGACCAGTGTTTTCCTCCCACTTTATCTGTCCTTGCTTTACTTATAGCCTAAGTCTTGAAGGTACTGATGTGTGCTGTTCTTGGTGCAATTAAAATCATAAAGTCTAAAATCTTACAGTGGAAATAAAACATAGTTATTTTTTAATACATAAAGCAAGTGTGAGTAGTAAGTATAGATGTACTGTATGTGTATCATTTGTGTTCCTGCTGATTGTGGGCATGTCTTGGGTGTGGTGGTAGATTGGGGGGTAGAACAGACTGAAGAGCAAATATTTAAAAGACAGTCTGTATGTGTCAGTAATAAAATATGATTATAAAATAAATAAAATGGAAAACCTGCTGTGATTAGAACATGATGCTGAGTGTTTTAGCACTGATACAATTATGAACCAGCAAATATAAATATACAGTTTCTAACAAAACACACATATTCTAAATAGATTGTTTTTTAACAGGAGAGACACACTAAGCTGAAAGCTTGTTTACAGGTGTGACCTGGGAGCACAAGAAAGTTGAATGACTTGCTCAAGGTCACACAGTATGTAAGTAGGGGCTGTGGAATTCAAACCCATGTAGCCATGTTTACAGCTCAGAGCCTTAAACCACTGCACTATACTGTCTCTATACTGTATATGACTTAAACATGTCTTTAAAATACTTTGTGGAGTTTATTTTTTTATTATTTCTTATGTTTTATGTGTTGAACTAAAAAAAAATATATGTAGGAATGCAATGGATAATCTAAGAAAAAAATCTGGGATTTTCATTTCCTTTAGACCAAATTGTCTGACAGTTTAGGATGAGTTCAATGTGTGGGTGTGGTTGTCTAGGGGAAAACAGATGGTGCCAGAGCACAAAGAAACACCTACTGTAATTAGTCTTCCTCACTTCTCCCTGCTATAAACCAGAAAATAAGTTTAATTTATCTCCAGTATCTGACATATTGACAAATTCACTAACTTTTCTTATATGCAAACAAGAAAAAACACACTATCATTTTAAACATATATTATTATAAATGATGACCATACATATTTAATCATTCAAGCAACATGTCTTGTCCTCGTTAAGCTGCCAATATTGAAATCAATTGTGGCACTATTTTTTTTTACAACAAATACAGTATAAAATGAACTGGTACATCTGGTGGGAGTTCAACCTATACAACGCTTTGTATACTACTTGACTTAAATCACTCTGGCAATGAACAGATAAGAATGTATTTTTTGGTGAAATTTTATACACTAATAAATAAATGCATTAATACATACAATACAATAATACAATTCAGAATATGCATATTATATACAGTATATATATATATATATATATATATATATATATATATATATAATTTAACATTATGAAGGAAATGCCTATATATTCCTATACTATTATCTTTGTTTGTTTGTTTGTTTTTTTTTTTTTATCAATTAGTAATCTTTAGTTCAGAGATATTGTTGTACTACAGAAATCTGCACCATATATACAGTTCTAGGAATTATGCACTTTTAGAGGGCTGAGATGAAAAAGCATATGTTGTCAGCAGGCAGAACGCAAAGCCCCAGTCATGATCAGTATCAAACAATTTGTACAACAAACGCTATACTTGATTTTGCAAGATTTACATGTATTTTTTTAAATCCTTACAGAATAAATACACCAACTATGAAAGGAGCCAAACATTACGCATTGAGAACTAGATGTATGCATCTCAAAAACCTGTGCCTCCTGCCCTACTGTGTGCTTTTTTTCCGTTAACTAATGTAATAGATAGTATTTTTGTAGTTTCATCCTGCTACTCCAAAGGGGTGTGTGTGTGTGTGTGTGTGTGTGTGTTAGCACAATATTGACAAATACTGTTAGACATTGTGGTGCCTCATATTAGGTTGATATATACGTGGCACTTGTAATTATGTACTGGGGTTATTTATTTAATTATTTATTCATTCATTTGTTTAGTCGCTTATATATATACTGAAATAATTTATTTATTCGTTCATTCATTTGATACCTGGGTTGGTGCATTGATTTCAAGACTGTTCTCAGGCCCAGCCCAGCCAAATCCTTTATAAGTGCTCTGCTCCACATCCATCCCATTTGCCAGAGGTGTTGCCCACACAGAGAAAATGCTATCAAATTGTAAATCAGATAATTGCAATGTTTTAAGATACTAAATCAAAATTACATTTTGCTGGAATAAATGTATTCATTCTAACATAGTTCTGATCCTCTAGTTGCACATTGTATTTGTTTACTTATTTGTTTATGCATCTATATGGAGCACTGAACAGCTCCACACACTTCACATTTCAGATAACCCATTAGAATACTGTCCCATTATTATGCTTACAATGGTCAAGACTATGTCATTTAAACTCCAGGGGCCATATTCTTACAATACAACACAATTCACAGTAAAAGGGGCATATTTATACTATATCTTCTTACAATACTGATCAGAAAAGCACCACAGTTTATTTCACCCAAACAGCACACCCGGCATACCCTTATAAGTTATAGGACTTACACTATGTATACCATTCTGTGAATTATGCACTTACAGGGAGCTGAGATGACAGAGTATATGCAGGTAGCAGACAGAACACAAAGGCCCTGTCATGAACAGTATCAAACATTATGTGTAAAGACCATTGTCATGCTACCACATGCAAATACTAAACTTGCTTTGGCAGGATTCACATGTGTTTTTTTTAATCCTTACAGAATAAAATCACCAATAGGAAAGGAGCCAAACATTACAGCTTGAGAACTAGGTGTATGTAGCTCTCAAACCTATGCCTCCTGCCCTACTGTGTGCTTTTTTCTGTTAGCTACTGTAATAAATAGTATTTTGCTAAATGCCACTTCAGCCTGCTACACCAATCTGTGTGTGTGTATTCCCAAGGTGACATATGCATTGTCATATATTAAACAGCAGCAGCCTAATATCTGAAATTGGACTGACCCAAGCTCTATAATTCTGGGGTAGATGTCTGTGTATACCCGCTATTAGAATAAGCGTTGCTATGTAAAATAGGAGCACCCATTTGTTGTCTGGGAAAAATGTATGTATTATCCTAAATACTTTTTTGTTGTTGTTCTGATTGTGCATAGAGGAAAGAGTCACAGTCTTGATGTCAATCACAAAAGTAGCAGTCAGTAGTCCCTAGATAAAATGTTGCATCTTAATGTAGAGAACAGAGACTGCATCTGTGAAACGCGTTAGCCATGCCATGCAAGTATAGGCCAACTGAGTCATGATGTTTGATTTGATTGGCCTCAGTATGAATAATGAAATGTGCATTCCTCATTGATTCTGTTGGTGGGGTTCCAGGGTTCAGAATCAGTCTGTTTCTATAACTATTAGTATATGATTGTTACACAAAACCTATATTGCTTACCATTCCTTCCATTGAAATCTACACCTCCACATATTTTCCTAATAATGTGTCTGCCTTCCTTAGAATAGAAAATAAAACAAATCTTACTAGGTAAAAAGCATTGTGTTGTTTCTCTATGCCTCCTTCACAATTCAACACAACTTCATTAACTTCATTATGCAGCCATGGTGGATCTGACCAGAATTTGTTTTTACAGTATCTATATTAAAAATGTGTTTGTTTTTCTCTTCTACTGTTGCTTACTCCCCCAGCTTGCAGCTTCGCTTTTTGTCTGTGTGATTGCTGCTGTCAAGTCAAATGTGTGCGTGGCAATTCTTTCCCTTTCAAAACGAAACTGACTTGTGTAGTCTCTAGAGGTTTAAAGATGTTATTGTACCCAGGAAGGGTACAGTCACATCCCATGACCTTTAAACTGTGGTAAAGCAGCATTTTGAAAGGGACGGAATTCCATACAGAACAACACTCTACTATACACTATAAAGGAATTAATACTGTACTTGGGCAACCATTCCTACCAGGCTGAGAGTATGGCAGTAAAGTATACAGGACAGCACTAACACAACCCGTGTACAAAGTCAACAGCATGTAGATTCACTCTGGGCTGCAGTGAAAGTATTCACCATTGTCTACTATACCAAGGCCTTGAAAACAATAAGAGCTGTGCGAAACATTGTCACTGCTTGGGAGAGGTTTGTATACTACTGCTGCTAATTTATGAGTTTGTTTTATCTTCTGCTTGATATATAAGAAATTTAGAACTTGAAATGTCTTGTATTGGAAGTCTCAGCCTCCAGTGTGTATGTGTGTGTGTGTGTGTGTGTGTGTGTGTGTGTGTGTGTGTGTCTAGCTCTCTATTGCTACTGTTTCTGACCAAAAGGAGCATAAACTGCCCAGAGCACTTCCTGGTTAAATATGTAATTCTATTAACTGGTCTCCTAAATCCAAAAAAGCACAGCCTTATCTGGTGAATGCTGGTTTAAAATGAATGCACAGGCAAGTCCTTGAATAACCTGTAACAGTGGCAACCAGTGACATGATTCAGAATAAACAGAACTATAGTATTGTGATATTTCACAGGAAATATTCATTCATTTCAATGGCTTTCTGTGTTATTTCCAAATACTGTATATCCAGATAAATAGTGCATCTTGTCACTGGCTGCCACTTGCGTGTCCTACTCAAACGTAGCTGAATTGATGCTCTAAGGTCCCAGACTAAACAAGTCCTCCAAGAGCTGCCGGTGGGCAGAGCAGTAGTGCTACAACTCATGATGCTGGCATCCCAGGATCAGGAACAAGCCTGGGTCATCAACGGTCAGCTGGGGAGAGGAGGACTGAGTATTCCAGAGGATGATTTCCTTGTCTGGGAAGAGAGGGCAGCCTGCTCTGCTGCCATATTGCCACCTGGGTAACCACAGGTGGCGGTACAGTCAGAGTGGCACAGGGGAGGGGGACACAGGCTGGTGCCGTGCTATGCAACTGTGCATGCGTGCATATGTGCACCCATACCACCAGCATCCCATGGGCTAGGACTGACAGAAAAAGTGGAAATGCCCTGGCAAAAAGCAGGATAATTACCTGGCTTCCCACATGCCTCACACTGGTGACTTGCCTCTCCCCCATTCTGGGACCTGATTTGAGTGGCACGATGGCCTGGCCCACTAACCCCTGCTGAGATGGAGTGACAAGTGGAAGATGGAGTTGGAAAGTAAGCCCAGGAGAAGACTGGTGACATGGCTGGAAAAGGCCAGCATGAAAAAGCCCTAGCCTAGGAGGGGAGCCAAAAAAAAAGGCAATAAACCTCCTGCAACAGCCTAAGGTTCACAAAGCTACTGGAATAAAACCATGTGCAATGGCCATCCCAACTATCAGTAATGCTCTTCCTGACAATGTCAAGTAAGATAAGACTATTAAAGGTTTCAAATGTTCAATGTTTACCTTCCACAGCACTCCCTATTGTAGTACTGCATCTCTACTTTCATTTCTAACTTCTTCCCCTCTTCCTTCCCATTAGTTTACTACAAATACATAATCAAATTGTAAAGCATAGCTGCATTTTCAACTATACTCATTTGTTTACCTAGTGTGCTATGTTTTCCAGTTACCACCTCCCTGCTGCTGTAGTTGTCCCATTGGGGTCTTCTCATAGCCTAAATGGGGTTATCCCAGAGTGCCAAAATTGTAAATTAATAAATAAATAAGAGTATTACTGCTACTGCTAATTAATGTGTTACTGATCAAAGGTAAAGTACTGCTACTTTCTTTATTAAGAGCTACCTGCTGTTAAAGTAGGCTTCTAGTGATGGATACTAAAACAAGTTTGTAACAAATGGGAAAACTTAGAAAAATGTATTATTCGGACACTGTTCAATTTATATGTTATAGATTTATAGTATATGGGTGCTGCCTATTGTGAATGGATTTCAGCAACTGCTGAAATCTTGTTGTAGTACAGTTGAAAGGTCAAAAAAGTTGTTGTACTATCGTTCTGATGTCACATCGATAGTACAACAACTTTTTACCCTTGACCTGCTGCCTGACTGGCTCAGACGACGCTCTCTAGAAAAAAAACAAAAAACATGGCGGCGCGATTTAGCGCGCGCCAAGCAGCGGAGCCAATGACTTAGAAGTCAGGAATCGGGACACGGAGAGCCATACATGGCTCCCTTTCTAAAAACAGTTGCTTTCTTTTTTCTCCCCGATTGTAATACTAATGATGTTCACAGGAGAAACTGAGGAGCAGGACGGAGCATAAAGCGGGGAGCAGGCGCAACAGAAGCACCAGAGGAGCAGGGCAGCGCCTCGGCAGTAATGAAAAAAAAATTGTAAAACAAAAAACCCATATACTATAAAAACCCAGTGGATGGGTGAACATCACAACTAAGTCTCTCGCGATCCCCCATCTGGGGCAGTTGATGTCATCAACGAGACCTCTCGAGCTTCGCTCTCGAGGTCTCTGTGATGTCATCAACTCCCTCGATGGAAACACAGCCTTGTTGTGGATGTTCACCCATCCATTATTCTATATTTAGTATTTCTTTTCCTTTAATTCTCTAGTACCTGGATAATTTACAAGGTAACAGGGTCCTTGTTTGTTACAATTGGTCTGCTCCTGCAGATTAATCCTACGTTTAAATCACAATCCACTGTTTCTGACACCATAAACATTTCAACAGCAAAAAAACGTGTTTCCCACAATTAGAGAGTTATTAACTCAACAAAACAAACAAACAAACAAAATAACGCATCAGAAGCAAAACAAACTGTAGGGGACAATGATTCTTTTCCCTACTCATTAATCTACTGTAGTAATGGAGAACAAATGGAAGAGAATGCAGACAATAAAGAAAATGCTATATAAGCTGGATAGGGTCTATGTTTTATGTTTTTTTAAATGTTCTCGAAAATGAAAATCCACTTTAAAATAGTCTAGAACAGAACAGAATACTATCTTAGTTTAGTGTAACAAATTCCATATTCACAGTTTTTCAAACTGATATTTCAAAGCAATTAGGGACCAAGGGCCCATGCAAACTGGGTTTTGTGCTGGAGCCCGATATTCAAAAAGGTCAGTTGCGCTGGAAGACAGGGTTAGTGTCCAAGCAAACCAAAATGTGTGGGGGTATGCAAGTGGAGGGGTGAGAACAGGAATGGCTGATATTCAGTAGATATATGCCTCACAAAAGGGATTAGCGTGGTTCTTTCGCACTGCACAAATACTGCTGAACAAAACCCCCTTTTACTCTATGCAACCCTGGTGGCTGCCAGAGGAAATTCAGCCAACTAGCTGGTTGGCTGCTGGGAGATCACACCCACTCCTGTGGTCCGTGGCACCCCGATTGCATGACTGTAGTTAAAAAACTCCCTGGTGTTAACATTCCCCCCTCCCTCCAATTGCCAGCCAGTAGTTAAAAATAACCTTCCCTGGTGCTAGTGGTTCCTCCCTCCCTCCAATCACCAGTCCATATTGAAAAAGAAAACCTCACTGGTGCTAGTGTCCCCCCCAGTCACCAGTCCATAGTAAAATGTACAACCCTCCCTGGTGTCCAGTGGTCCCTCCTGGAGCCAATCCACAGTACCGCTGGTCAGAATCCTATAACCATTGGCATCTAGCAGTCCCCCACTGTGGCATCAACCACCCACCCCACCAGTCACCTTGCCACTACCCTCGGTGCCATGTGTGCACATATGGTGACCGGCACAGACCTCCTCATACCTCCTTGGCCAGCTACCATATATCCTAGCAGTGAGCATGCATTTTATTTATAGGACAGCCTCTGGGGATGTGAGGAGGACTGTGTCAGTCATCATACTGTATGCACCCGCAGCACCAAGGATACTGGTAAGGTGACTGGTGGAGTGGGTATTAGGTGCTGTGGTGGGGATGCCACTAGATGCCAGGTATTATGGGACCATGACCAGTGGTACCATGGATTGGTGCTGGGGGAAGGGACCACCGGATGCCAAGGAACATTGTATGTTTTACTATGGGCTGGCGATTAGAGGAGGGACCACTAACACCAGGGAAGTTTTCTTTTTCAATATGGGCTGGTGATCGAGAGGGCCACTAGCACTAGGGAGGGTTATTTTTCACTATGGGCTGGTGATCAGAGGGAAAAAGGACCACTAGCACCAGGGAGGTTTGAGTTTTTAGTATGGGCTGGTGGTCAGAGGGAGGGTGGACAGCTAGTACCAAGGAGTTTTTTTTAAACTATTACAGGGCAGCGATCAATGGGTGAGGGACCACAAGGCACCAGGGACATTTACAAATGTGTTGGACCGGGCAAAGGGGAGGGGGTGCCGTGCTAACCTGCCTCCGCTACCCATGCAAATGGGTCCAAAATGAGAATACATATGGCCTCTTAGTGCCTTGCATGCCCAATGGGCTCATTTGCATGGGTCCCTTTGAATATTGCAGGTAGCAATCTGGTGCTGTCCACACTTAAGGCCCACTTCTAGAGCCATGTCTGGGCAGAGCTACTAGACTTAGCAAGATATGGCCCAATATTCAGTCACATAGCTATCCAACTGCATACAGTGTTCTCAGGCCCCTTGGCAATTGCAATTCACAGTGCAAACCTTTGAGCTCCACTTTGCAGTTTTCTGAATATCGGGCCTCAGGACTTGAAAGCTTTGAAAGCCACTGGGGATGACAGGTTACTAGTCAGTTTCAAGACCAAATGAAACAGATGCAAATCCACAATTAAAATGGCTAAAATAAAGTATTTTAAGGATACATAGAGCTCAATAAAGAAGGGGTTTGCAGATTTTGGAAATTAATAAGAAATTCAGAAAATGCAGATCATAAATGTATTTCTAAAACCATAGTAAGAAATTCAGAAATTCTGACTGAGAAAATTAACATTGCTAATCGTTTTAATCTCTATGGGGGCCTATGCATGAAGGTGCAGAGTGCCTCCACACCATGTATGTGTGGGCCAGAGACAATCTGCACCCATTGCACCCCCCTGCAGGATGCAGTATACGGGTTGCAAGGCACCTATACATCCGATCCCCCACCTGCATGGCCCTCTACACACAGGGGGTGGGCGGTGGGCATGCCAGCACTACGTGCTATGCACAATGGCGCATAATGCTGCCTATGGGGGTGCAGAGGTGGGTGCAGAGTATGCCATGGAGAACCCTGCTATAAGCCCCTACACACCCCATGCCTCTGTCCCTCAACAATAGGACCCCAGCACACGTCACCACAGGCCACCCAAGGCCACCAACCCCACCACCCATCTGTGCCCCCACCATCCCCATGTATTCTGACCCCCCCTACCATGCACACACATGGGGTCACTGGCCCCTGGACTACCGACCCCCCATACTGCACCACCTACCCACCTCTCCCCTGACCCCAGATCCCGGCCCCACCAGGCATGATGTGGTGGTCGGTGTTCACCCCCCACCCTCATGGCACTGCCCTGTCAGTACAGTGGCATGGCACAGCCGGCAGTACAGCCTACCTTATCCCTCCATGGCTGCCGGCCTTGTGGACATCTGTAGTTGAGTACAGTCAAAGTGCCCCCCACTGCATAAGGGATCCACTGAGGGATCTGGGCTTAGCATCCCATTGGATGCCCACCCAGGTGCACAGCCCTACCCCCCGTCTGACCCACGCAAACCTCCACGTACCTGCATGCTGGGAGGGTGGGGCCATGGACAGGTGGCCAGTGGATATGAATGCCATCAGGTGCGCACCTGTCCACAGGTGCAGGGTTGCGCAGGCACGATAATGCACCTTTGGCACCTAGTTCCTGCCCTGTTGCACATAGCCCCCAATTTCTGTGCTTATGAGCACCTTTTAAGAGATCTGCCAGACTATAAATTTAAGGATAAATAGAGCCCAGTAAAGAAGGGGTTTGCAAATTTTTGGAAACTAATAACAAATTCAGCAAATTCAGGTCATAAATTTATTTCTAAAACCACAGTAAGAAATTCAGAAATTCTCACTGAGAATATTAACATTGCTAATCATTTTATTCTCTATTTTTGTGATTATGAGCACCGTTTAAGAGATCTGCCAGACTTTGAGCCTCACCATTTAACAAATTCAGAAATCCCAGCTAAAACTGTCCCTAGTTTTATTTTAAAAAATTTCCATAAATTCCACATTAAAATATTAACAAAAATTGTATTATAGTACCAGGATTAGGCTAGTGTAGATGGAATTTACATGGGCATTGTAAATTTAGCTAAGGAATTTGCCATCCCTCTGACATAAATGTTAATGTATCCCTTTGTGCAGGTACAATACCAGCCTAATGGAAAGGGCTGATGTAATCCCAGTCCATAAACAAGGAACTAGGATGTTTGTAGAAAACTTTAGGTCTATTGCACTGCTCTCTCCTTTTCTCCAAGTTGGTCAGAAGAGTAATTCATGATCAACTGCAGGATTATTTCAATAAATGCAATCCTTTGACTCCCCAACAGGAAGGGTTCAGACAGCACCACAGCACCAATATGGCTTTATTGATGTTTATTGATTATTTGCAAACTTCTATTGTTCCTTTTTTTTTTCTGTTGCTTCAATTTGTATTGATCTTCTAAAGTATCTAATTTAGTTCATCATATGTTATTGTTCACTAAATTGAGAGCTGTGGGGCTGTCCGAATCTGTAAATTGTAAGTTACCTGGACAGATGAGAGTGCAGAACAAAGGTAGGAGATGTTTTCTCAGCATATGGAATGACCAGTTTCAGGGTAACACAGGGTTTAATCCTAGGCCCCATGCTGCCCAATCTCTTTATTGATAATGATCTACTGGATATATGTAATAAGTCATACACAGATGATGCTGTCATATACATTTCAGCAAAAGATGTTGCTAATGCAGTAGAATGTTTATATAAAGATTTCATTTCTTTCCAAACCTGGTTTAAAGATCACCATCTCATCCAGAACACTAATAAAAGAGAAAGACTATGCTTTATGCAAGCCCTCACACATATAATCAAAAAGTCTCACAAATGGCAATTTATCCTCTGGAAAATATGTCATGAAAATGTTCATTCTTTTAAATATTTGGGGTTGACATTAGATGGCACACTTACTTACGAGTTACATATTGATGTATGGGTTACATATTGACTGAAAAATTAAGACAGTTAATAAGAGCCTTAATATGTTGTACTGCTGAAGGGATAACATCTTTGAGCCCTCACTGTTATCCATAGCCCAAGCCTATACGGTGTGGTATCCTGTCAAAATAATCCAGGAAGAGACACACGGTTGCATCACGTTACATTACACTGTCAGTGCAGCGCATGTTTAGACCATGTGGGTTCTGACTATGTCATTTTATGGGTAAGCCATATGGTGTTAATTGTTGACATCAGCTTAATAATTTACCAGGCAGCTAATTCCACTACATTGCTAAGAGTACATAAACTCATGAATTGTATCTCTTGATTTTGCTTAAAAATTGATAGACATGCACATCATTGTGTTTTATGTAGTTAGCTTCAATGGTTTCACTTTGATAAAAGTTCAATACTCTCAGGCACGGCCTTGGAAAGTATTAAATGCTACTGTCCAAAAGAGTCTTACACTATTAATTCAAATTCAAACAGGTCATGGTATCACATGCGCCAACCTGGGTCAGAAATCATTTTCTTATACTGCTGTTAAAGTATGGAATGACTTACCTCTACAGAGCAGAACAGCCAAAACAATAGTTTGCCTTAAAAATGCTATGAAAATGTATTTGCTGGATACTTCTAAATGCATGTCTTAAGGAATGATTGTTGCTTATCCCTTTAACTTGGCAATGTACTATTTATTGTTATGGTAACTGTGTTTGTATATGTATTGTGCATTACACCTAGGTCATGCCTGAAAATGGGTGTTTACTCACCTGGTAAAGGTGATTGTGTTGGTTGGCATCCATGGCACTCCAGACATTACCTCACGGGTTACAGCCCACCTGATAGGCTAATGATGCACATGACCCAGATCAGATTTCCAGTATATCCAGGTCCCAGGAACCCCTGCTTTCCAGTTTGAATTTTCCATAGCTGAAAGGAATAAGGTAGAACACAAACAAGCAAAGCACACAATAGATACCATTAAAAATGAGACATGCAACAACAAGGTACAATAATGGGGCCGGAGGCCTTAATTTATTGGCTATTCTGTACACACTACCTTGAACCAAGGTTCGACTTTCGTTTACTTGCAGTGGGACAAGGTTGTAGGAGTAGGGACCTCAGCTTCTCTCCTTTCTTCTCTTGTGGGGAGCTTTATCATACCCAGGGAGGGCCTTGAGTGCTATGGGATGCCAACCAACACAATCACCTTTACCAGGTGAGTAAACACCATTGTGATTGGTTGGCATCTCATAGCACTCAGACATTACCTCATGGGAGATAAGAAGCAGTTCAAGTCCCGGTGGGATTCGGGTGTGTCGGAGTGACCGAGATGTGTGGCTGCTGCGAGGGACGTGGGAGGCGAGGCCGGTCTGAAGTCCTGCAGTTGCTCCAGCCTGTAGTGTCTCAGCGAAGTGTGTGAGGAGCTCAAGTGGCCACCCACAGATGTCCTCAGAGGATACCAGTGCTTTCGTTCCGCCTAAGAGGTGGAAACCACCCTAGTGGAGTGCTCTGAGCCCCTGCGGTGGGGTCAGATGAGATTCCTTATAGGCATGGAGCACGACCCGTTTGATCCACCCTGCAATGGTGGTTTTGGATGCTGCTAGCCCCTGACGTTGTCCCTTGGAGACGATGAAAAGTCTGTCCGTCTTGCGGATGGGTTGTGACTTGGCCAAGTAGAGTGAAAGTGCCGATCCGATGTCTAGGGGGTCCAGAGCGCTGATTTCCTCTTGAGAGATGGGTCAGGTCAGGGTGGGTAGGTCTATTGGCTGTTCCCTATGGAACTTCGTGGGGATCTTCAGTTGGAATGCCGGGACGGTCCGAAGTCGTACTCCTTGGGGGGTGAAAGTGGTGTATGGCGGTGCGCAGGACAGTGCACCCAGCTCCCTGATTCTTCTGGCCGAGCAGATGGCCACGAGAAAAGCGGTCTTCAGGCCTACCCAGAAAGGTCTGCTTGGCGAGGGGTTCGTATGGTGGTGTCCTTAAGGGTCCAATACCAGGGTAAGTCCCAGGAGGCGACCCCAGGTCTGGTCTGGGTCGCATGAGATCCTGACCCTTAGGAACCGGATTGCGTCCAGGTGGGCTCTGGAGGTGCCCAAGACCATGCCTCTGGCCGCCCCTATGGCGCTAGCCTGCACCCTCAGGAGGAGGTGCCAACCCCTATCCACCCCTGTTGTAGGAACAGTAAGATAGTGGGAGATCTGCTTGTTCCGTATTGAGCCTCGCGGTGGGCACCACTGTGCGAAAACAGCCCATTGCCTCTCGTATGTGGAGGTGGTGGAGGCGCGATGAGACCGGAGCAGTGTGCCTATGACCGACTCATGATACCCGTGAGCCGACAGCCATTCCCTCTCAGGAGCCAGGCCGTGAGCTTCAGGGTTTGAGGGGCCGGGTGCAGCACGGGACTCTGCAACAGCACATCTGGCCGGGTCGGGATCCGGAAGCTGGCTAGAGCAATCTCTGTGATTGCTGCGAACCATGATCTTCGGGGCCAGTACGGGGCCACCAGGATGACCATGACTTGGGATCTCCGAATCTTTTCCACGACTTGAGGAATGAGAGGTAGAGGGGGGAACACGTATGCGCCGCTGCGAGGCCACTCCTGAGACAGAGCGTCTGTGCCCTGGGAGTGCGCGTCCCTGAATCTGGACAGGTACTTGTCCACTTGGGCGTTGTCCCTTGAGGCCATTAGGTCTATGGACACCGGGCCCCACGTTGTCTGGATTAGGTGAAACAGGTCTGGGTGTAGACGCCATTCTCCGGGATGAATCTGTTGGCGGCTGAGCCAATCCGCCCTTATGTTCAGTTTCCCAGCTAAATGGACCGCCCCCAGGTGGGTCAGGTGGATTTGGGCCCAGTTCATCACTTTCGTGGTTTCCCATGACATGGCCTTGCTTCTGGTGCCCCCCTGTTTTGCCATATATGCCACTGTCACGCGGTTGTCTGATTTGATCAGAACCGACTGTTTCTGGATGAGGTGGCGGAAAGCCTGGAGTACGTGGAACACCACTCTCATCTCCAGCACATTTATTGAAAGTAGGGCCTCTGCTGGGGACCAGGTCCCCTGAGCAGACTCGTCTCCCAGGCAGGCTCCCCAACCAGAGAGACTCGCGTCCATCTCGATGGGAATCGGAGGGGGTGCTTCCAGTGGGACCCCTCGTGTCGGATTTCCCGGAGTGGTCCACCACCTCAGGGAGGATCGCACTCCTGCAGGTAGCTGTACCGGGTGGTGTAAGTTGAACTTTGGCGCTCCGCTTGCCAGGATGAAGTTTTGGAGTGGGCGCATGTGCCACCTGGCCCGGGGCGGAGGTCGATGCAGGAGGCCATGTAGCCCAGGAGTTTCGTGACTTCTGCTACTGTGGTGCAGGTGAGACCTCAGATATCAGCCAGGTGCGGAGGCTCTTGGATCACCTGGGGCGGTTTGCCCAACCGTCTGCTGAGTCGATGGCGGCTCAAGATGCTCGATCTGCTGGGTTGGGTGGAGGTGACTCTTTTCCTCGTTCACCACCCATCCGTGGTCCCTGAGTGCCCGTATGGCGAAGTCTGTGTGGGCTTGTGTCTGATTCCTGGACCGTGCCCGTATGAGCCAGTCATCCAGATATGGAACTATGTCCAGCCCTTGTTCCCTGAGTCTGGCCACCAAGGTGATGGAGACCTTGGTGAAGACCCTGGGGGCTGAGGACAGGCCGAATGGAAGCGCCCGGTACTGAAAGTGCTGACCCAGGATGTGGAAGCGTAGAAACCTTCTGTGGTTCTTGATGATGGGGATATGTAGGTAGGCGTCCTTTAAATCGATTGAGGTTAGGAAGTCGCCTACCCTGATCCCTCTTAGGATGGATCGGACCGTCTCCATCTTGAACCGATGTGGGATCACAAATTTGTTCAGGTGTTTTAGGTCCAGGATGGGCCTGAGGTCTCCCAACTTCTTTGGCACTAGGAAGAAGATGGAGTACACACCTTCCCCCTGCTCCTGAACTGGAACTGGTTGAATGGCCCTGTTCAGGATCAGATCTGTCAGGATACCTTGTACCTGGTGTGGCAAGGCCCTCCTTCTGGAGACTGGGGATGAGATGAAGCATTGGGGTATGGTGTGATGGGTCAGCTCTATCGCGTAGCCCTTGGAGACCACGTCCCGGACCCACCTGTCCGACATGGTGGTCTCCTAGCTGTGGGCGAACAAGGCCAAGTGCTGACCGACTGGGGGGTACTGAGGGATTCTCGGGGCAACAGCATCACTGTTTTCCCCTGAAACCTCTTCCATGGCCTCCAGACTTTTGACTTCAAGGTCTGAAGGAGGAGGGGGACTTGTAGCTGTTGAAGGTGGAAGTGTGGGGGAAGAATGTGGGTGCCCTACTCCGAAAGGAGTGGTTTTGTGAGTAGGGCTCCCTGTGGCTCTGGCTCTTGGCTCCGGGCCGAAATCTGCGCCTAGTAGCTGGCAGGTGTGCGGGTCTTGACCTACTCCTTAAGAGGTGCCTACCCTCTTCCCTCTGTTTAAGGTAAGCCTGTAGGCCTTCCCCGAATACATGGCCCCCCTTAAGGGGCAAATTTTGAAGCAGAGTCTTAGATTCTGAGTCTGCGTCCCAGAGTTTGAGCCATAGTGCTCTGCGGGCTCGATTTATGATGGCGGTCGCCCTGGCCTGTAGGAGTAGAGAGTCCACTGCCATGTCCGCGAGGTACTTGGCTGCATCGAGAGTACAGTCCAATTATTCAGCCTCCCTTGACTTTGGGCTTGCCTGTTCCTGTAGTTCCTCCAACCAGCGGATCTGTGCCCTCAAGGTGTAGGTCGCCGCTGTCATGGTCTTGGCCATGGTACCCTCGATTTCGAAGATCTTTTTCAACATGTCCTCAACTTTCTTGTCTGTCGGGTCCTTGAGCGCTATGGTGCCGCACAGCAGCATGGTCTTTTTACTCAAGGCCGCCACTTGGGGGTCGATGGAAGGGGCCTTGCACCAGGTGTCGGACTTGTCGGTCTGGATCGGGTACATTTAAGTAAGTTCCTTCTGTTGGCATTCTGCCGGGTCCGTGGATTGCCATTCTGTGTGGATCAGTTCCTCAATGGCCGGGCAGACTGGGAAGGCCTCTGGGGTGGTGGTCCTTAGCTGGATCATAGGGTCTAGCTTGGATTCCATCTTCTCCCCTTCTTGTTCCTCCATGGTCAGTCCCAAGGTGGCCTTGATAACCTTCATGAGGCCGGGAATTGTGTCAAATCCGCACAGTTTAGATGTCAGGGTCGGAGTTGACTGTTGCTCGAGATCCTCTGCGTCCGAGTCCATGCCGTGTTCCTCCTCCTCATCTTCCTCGTCAAAGTCATCCTCCTTCTCTTTCTCCTCAGTGATGCCGTCTTTGGGAATGCTGGGGAGTGGATCCTCCAGTGCCGTTGGCTCTTCTAGCGAGTCTCTCTCACGGGGAGGCTCCGTGCTGGGTGGTCTAACTCTGTTCTGTGTAAGGGCCTCCAGCTTCTCCATGATCTTCAGCATGAAGTTTTGCTGGCTCTCCATCATGGCTGCCGCAGCCTGCTGGTTTTGGAGCAGTAGTGGGCCCGGGTCCGCCCATGTCGAGTTGCTGGGTCTGGGGAGAGAAGGAGCTAGTGGTGGGGTTCTCTCCATTGAGGACAGCTCATCGTCCATGAGGCAGGCTGCGCATAGGGGGCCTGGTGTTTGAGGAAGGAGGGCAGCGTTGCACGCGTTGCACTTCTTTGCCTTGACCATCTGCAAGATAAGAGAGATAGAACTGAGTGGAGGAAAAGGTTCTGTGTTTCTCCCCCCTGAATCAAGTTGGACAAGGTAAGGGCGCTGTGGGAGGGCCCTTAGCCCGCGTCGTGGTGGAGCGGCCGTCCAATCATGACGTTATCCCCAGACATGTAGTTATGCTGGGGCCCGCTGTGGGAGGGGCCACCACCCCCTGAGATGGGGATCACAGGGTCTGCCAGGGTCGCTGTGGGAGGTACCCGGGCAGTGGTCCCGCGGAGTCCTACTGGGGTTGCTGTATGAGGGACCCGAGTGGAAGACATCACCCATTTTTTTTTTCCTCTTCCTTCTTCTCTTCTTCTTCTATTGGGGCCTCGAGTGCCCTGTGGTCCCTGAAGGCCAGCCCAAGAATGATACCCCCCCACCGTGGGGGGGCCACCGGAAACTCAAGCAGGCACCATGCGGTAGGGCAAGAGCATCCGAAGAGATAGCCGCGAGGTAAGACCAGTGGAGTCGTGCTGGTGGCTCGCCCCCTGAGGTAGGCCTGTGGGGGGGAGGAAGCGGACGAGGCAGGTGGTCGTGGAGTCGCGGGTGGCAGAGGCGACTCACGGAGGAGAGGAGTGCAAAACCGGGTAGGAGAGTGGCCAAGGCTCTGATGGCCTGTTTCCTATTTTGTAATTTTCTCCTCCTTGGTCGTTGGCCACTGAACTGAATAGTTGTCGTGGTCGGGGAGCAGGCGACTCGCGAAGAGAATAGGCAGCTGGGAGGAGCAGCGTGGCGACAGGGCCTGCTGTCTTGGTTGCGAGCCTGGTCTCTGGGCCCTCCATGTGGCAGTCAAGGGTCGGTCGTCGGACCCTTAACTAGGATGAGGGCTCCTCCTCCGTGACCGACTGAGCAGGCGGGTGGGAGGATTGGGACGACCATGAGGCAGAGGTGACTTGTGGGGCCAGAATAGGCCAGGAGAGCGACCGGGGTGGAGGAGGCATGACAGAGGTAGCAGGAGGCCGGACGATCGGCGCAGGCAAGGCGGCGGCAGAGCCGCTGGGAGGGTCGAGCCAGGCGTGTGGGCGGCGAACCAACTAGGTAGGGGCCGTGGGTCGCGGGGACTGGGGCGACTCACGGTGGGATACGGGAGGACGTATAGGAGGCCTCGGTCGGCGGGAAAGAAGGCGACTCGTGGTAGGGAGGAAGGCCTTTCAAGTGGGCCCTAGGGGGACCATGGTCGCGGCAAGGCAACTCGCGGAGCATTGAGCAGCGAGGGCCTGCCAGGAAAGCGGGCAGCCGCGTGGTTGATCGTAGGGCAGCACGCTGGATGGCCAGAGGGGCCCGCCAGGGGAACACCATACTAGATGCTTAAAAGGCGCAAGGACGGCTGGGGGCGAGCGAGATATGTAAAGGTCTTTAGACAAGCATACTTATACTTATATATCTACTTTCTTTTCAAATCCCTTAAACTTCCAATGATCCTAATTTGAGTTACTCTATACAAGTGTTCAGAACACACAAAAGTCTCCTGGATCTATTTTGAATACCTTAATGTTACTAGATTTTCATACTCCAAATGCTCCTGAATCAGTATTTTAGGACTAAATAAAACACATTCCTACCTTAGAGATAAGAGCAGACAGGGGTTCTCTGGATGCTTCTTGCCTAGTCAGATGCACAAATTACAACTGGAGAGCAGGGGTTCCTGGGACCTGGATATACTGGAAATCTGATCTGGGTCATGTGCATCATTAGCCTATCAGGTGGGCTGTAACCCGTGAGGTAATGTCTGGAGTGCCATGAGATGCCAACCAATCACAATGGGTATTCATACTCAGTTGACTTACCTGGTTAACAAAAATGAATAAACAGTTAGTTAGATATCACTAGAGTAATATGCAAGCATATAGAGCAGTCCATATGTGTTCAAGAATATCCTCATGTCTCTGTTGTAGACAACTTGAACAGAAGTTCTTTAACTGTGAGAAGGAATATTGCCTGAACAAAATGGGGGTAATTATTATTCTTTAGGAATATATGTTTTGGGATTTGTGACCTCCTCTTGGGCAACTACCTGAAATTGGCAAAAATAACTTTGGGTTAAGATATTCTTAGAAAAATGACACAGCCAAGCCTGGGCCATTGCAGGGCCATCCCAGAGGAGGAGGATTGAGCATCCCAGTGGATGTTTTCTTCCTCCTGGGGCACCTGCATCCTGATGCTGTACTTCCACCTGAGTGACCACAGGTGGAGGTACAGGGGAGTTGTGGTGGAGGGGAGGCAGGAGAAGCTGCTGGCTGTGGACTCATCAGATGCACCAACATCTAATGACATTGCTGCATTCCTGCATGGTGGGTGGGGATTAAAGAGAAAAATGGGGCTGACACAGGCAGGTGAAGTCTCCACCTAGCCCTGACATCCATCCTGGTCCAATGCAGCTGAATTCTGGGGGTGCTCCAGGTCTCCACTTGCACTGGAGGTGATATAGAAGGGGGAAGTAGCCAAGGAGCTAATAGCAACCTCAGCCCAAGGGGGTACACCAGGTGACCCACACAGATAGGCTCAGAAGTCCCGGGAGTGCATGCTGCAGAGCCTCAGAGGACATTGGTGATTGATTGAAGGCAGTTCTGGACAGGACCCTGAGGGTGCAAAAAAACCAAAAAGAAGAATGGCACGATGGCATGGCATTGTAGTGCAGTGTACAGAAAAAACTCGAGTCCATATCACCTTATACACACACCTTTTTGACATCAGCAGAATACCACATGCAACTCCACAGTAATCAGTTTCACAATTATTAAACACTGGGGGAACATCTTTATAAAAACTCAGAGCAACTGGGATACTAATAGAATTTTCTTAAATGGCACTTTAGAGGATCATGTACATTCCTATATATAAATATTACAATATGTGGTACAGTACATGACATGTGAGTGATTTCTTAATAACACAGTCCAGTGAAGTAAAAAAAGATACTTATTACAAGGCAGGACATGGTTTGGTCAGGTCACTTGTCTCTCATTTAATGGCATGCCAACATTAGGTACCTTGAATTCACATGACAATAGATGTCTTTTTAAATGTGGAAAGGCTCTATTATAGGAAGATGTTCAACAACCCAGAACCAACATGTGTTAAAGACTATTTTCCAGTTACTGTTTCAATATCTCAGTTGACTTATCCAACAGATCTAGTGCTAATGGAGTGTGCAGGGCAACATCTTGGAGCCCATGATTGAATTTACTAGATTGTGTTTACACAGGCACATTTGTAAAGCAAGACAATGTCCTACTAACATACAGGGATAGCCAGTTGACTCTAGCTATAGCAAATAGCACAGCAGAGGTAATAATGAACCCTGACAATGTATTTTTTTCTTTATGTTACATCTACTGCACCTGCTTCAGTGCAGTGGGCTTTGGTATTGATCAAATTATATAATTGTTAGCACTGCTCAGAAATTTCTACTATACAGCATTGACCATTGCTACTCAAATGGATGCTATATCTTTTCAAAATATGGTATTTCTATATTTCTGATCTTCATACAACCTCTTTTTATGTGGTCATATAGTACATCTAAAGCATTTGTTAATACTGCAGACACAGCAACTGACATGGTCAGATATTTTCTGAAATTGTTATATCTTTAAAGAAATGCCCTACCTGTCTGTAGTAACACTGTGTGACTGTCAGAGAGAATATCTTTGGTGATATAGTGAAATACCTGGAAATATATGACCATGTCAGTTGCTGAAATTGTACACAAAACAGGGGAAGTAGTCACGTGTCATACACAATTTAATGTGACCAGGTTGTTAGAGAACAGAACAGTAAACCTGATGATCACAAGTTCACACCCCTTCAAAGTCAAAGGCTTACTATGTGATCATCAGTAAGTCACCAGAATGTCTTGTGATACAGTCCCCTATATGTAACACAGGGTAGAAGAAAGAATCCACTCCACAAGGGGTCCCTGGTCTCATTCACAAAGGACAGTGACACAAAATGGGGGCAAACCTTTGCCTGATTGCACTGCCATTCTTTTGCACTATTCTCAGATGTTCTTAGTTGCAAAGGAAGGAGTCTCCCCATGACTACAGGAAGCCACAAAGTAAATGAGTTTGCCAGATGTTATAGGGGGCAAACCATTCTATACTCATTAATATTTTGTTAGTGATACCCACAGAGTTATAGCATAACATAGCACCACTAGCATTGCGTTATGCCATAATGCAACTCCACTGAGCACAGGGATGGCACCCAAAAATTACCCAATTTGCTTCCCCTTACCTTTTGTCTCCCTCCTGCACCAGTTGTGTCACATTTTTTGACTCACTGTCTGTTTACCATCAAGTCCTCTAGCTCCCCACCCTCACCTACGTCCCAAGATCTGAGACTTTGTCTAGTGTCCAATCCCCCACCACAGCTGCAGTCCTGCTCCATCAAACTCCTTCCCTAACAAGCACTGCAGTTCCGGGCACAACTCCCATCAACAAATCCACTCCTTTAACTACCTACCTGTGGAAGTTGTACAGACATGTGAAGGGGGTCACAGGACACATTGTGAAGAACTGAAGATTCCTCCATGTTTAGAGAATGGCCCTCTATGACACTTGCATGGGAGCCACCACTCCCTCCCTGGCATGGTTGCAAATCATTTTGTGACCATGAAGTGAAGGGAAGGATGGTGACCTCTGTTTAGCACACGGCCTAAAGGAATCAGAAAGTGCAGACTTGCACAAAGTGGTTCTAGTGGCCACTTACCACCAGAAAATGCAATTAAGAATATGGGCCCAGTTGTTTTACTGGTCTTTTATGTTATCAAAGGCAAATCATTTTCATAAACCATAACTGATCACACATTTGAAATGTTAGACTTTGACAAAACAAAAATCTAAGAAAAGAGTTAGTGTGGAAAACAAATTGCATCAGTGCATTTCAAGAAATATTTAGAGATAATTGTTTTTATTTTGATATCTTATTTTGAATGGGAAAAGAACCATTGAGCTACCCATTCATTATCAGTGGTGTCTCAGCAACTACAGAGTGTTGTTATGCTGTAGCATATAGAATCAACTGAGCACATAAATGTTTAGTATGGCTTTAATTCTGATATAAACCTAAAGTGTTAAACCCTATGTTGGATCCCAAGGAAAAGTATGTTAATCATTACTCACCTGAGTATTTGCTTTCACTCTGATAAATATGTGTTAAAGCATTCAATCTCTTTGGAAGAAAAATAACATATTTTTGCACCATTTATTTTACAATTCATTTTCCCAGGATAGGCTGGCTGAGATGCAATATGTCATTTCCAGTGGGGTTCTGCATCTACCTATGTCTGCAGCTGGACGAACTGGAGCATTGTCTGAGAGGCTAAATACAGTGGAGTCAGCCAAGATGCAAAACAGGCACCTTGCAGTAAACAAGTCACAAAATGCTGCATGACAAAAGGGTTTAATTGCCACTGAATTGCATTGTTCCCTGCAGCATACTGCAGCACTCTGCAGTAATTACTGCAAAGGCACAGTGTTGCGTCCAGGCTGGCTCTGCTGTAACTTGCTCAAGATCAGACTGCCAGTACTTGGCTCTGGTGGGTTTGAAGCTGTGATCTTCTGATTACCAAGTCAGAGCTGTAAGCACTAGATCACACTGCCACACTTCATTGCCTCCTTTTACCATAAAACAGATGTTCTACACAACTTTTTTGAAACTAGTATTGTAAGCAAACAGTTGTAAGAGTGAGTGGAAACACAGGGTCATATGCTTGAAAACAACATAGTGCACAATGCAGAATAAACCTTGAGTGCATACACTGGATGTTATAGCCTGTTAAATAGTCTGCCAACCTCAGAACAAATAATGTGAAGATATTTAACATGTGTGCTTGGGGATGAGCATGATAGGGCCACCATGAGTGGTGTAAATTCATAGTTGCATTTATGTTAAGTGGCCTGGATGGCTTTTGAAGGGACTACAGGGAGTTACATTACTTACTTCTGACTCAGGAAAAAAGTGACATTATATAGTACATATTCCCCAAAACATGCCTGGAACATATATTTTCTAGAAGATACTGAGTCAGTTGCCTTGCATTATGGATACATGCGGCTCAATTTTCAACAAGTTGGGACTGGCACAAGGGGCTCGTGGCAAGGAGAGATGGGGGGGCTGCACCATCTAAGCTCACGCCATCCTTGTGATGGCTGCACCAGTGCACCACAGTGAAAGGGGACTTATGCTGGGGCATGGCTGCAATATCCCCCACAGTGGGATTTTGCAAGCCCCCCCCCAAGGGGTACATGGACCCTGCAGTTAGACCAGCCTGGAGCTGGTCTGAGTTGCCATGCACCATTGCCACAGCACTCACTGGAGAAGGCACACAGAAAGCCTCAACACTTTCCAGAGCACCAATGGAGCAGCCAATGGTCCATGGCAGGTGAGAACCTATAATGCCCCTCTTTGGTGCAGCTCATATGTCTGTCACCCCACAGACCCACATTGCCCCTGCAGTCCCTCTGTCAGGGGCAGTTCTCACCCCCCAGCCAGACCATGCACCCCATGAGCCAGGGCATCCTCCAGCTGACCCAGCAGCCACCAAGGCAACAAGCTGGTGGATCACCATCATCAGCCCTGATGTCAAAAGTTTGTGCTGCAGCTTGCTGCAGTCCCCATCTGTGTGCCATTTGGTCAGCACATGGGTCAGCTTGCAGTAAAGTTTGATGCCGGGACCCCTGTTCTCTTAAATCAAGTGCAGGATCCCTAGCACACCTGAGTTTGCCACAGCTGGTGGTTTGCTGCAAAATGCACCAGTCTAATTAGGCTTTTGAGAATGGAGCCCCTAAAGTGAAAAAAAAGAAAAACAACTGTCCAGTTCCATATCCATAATCCTTAGTGACATGTTATGTCTGCCCAATGCCCATTCTATAATGATCTACTCTGGCTGGCTAAGTGGCATCAGACTGGAAGGCTGATATCTGGCTTGCCTCTCTCCTCAGAGCAACCACTACCCTTCTGGATGCCCGTGGGCATACCAGGGGTTGAAACAGCATGGTGAATATCAGCAGCAGCGTGTCAGCAGAGGGGGTGAGTAGATTTTGGGGCTGATCTCCTGAGCCCTGCAGAATAGCCTTAATCTGCATTGACATCCCTTGAAAAGCTGGGGACAGATTTCCAAATCTCCCAAATCTCCTCAAACTGAAAAATTGCAGCATAAACATTTGCAGCCTTTTAATTGCTATAGTTTTTGTGCTGCATCTTGCCAAATGTTTTCTGGCCACATACAGTCATTTGATGGAGAGATGTGTTACAAATACCTAAAAACAAGGACAGATGGTAGTCATAAATAAATACATTGCTTCCTGAAGGTGCCAAAAAATTATAACCTTTCTAATTCAGATGCAAAACAAAACTGTATTAAAATGTTGGTAATATTTCTCTTTTCATAAGAACTCAGGTTTAGATTATCTAACCATAACCCTGGATCTCTATCTCAGTATATTATAGGGGTGCAGTAGCACCCCTATACTCAGAGTTGTGTAGGGAGTTTAATGTTAAACCCTTAACTCTGCACCTTAATAGCTTTGGCAATGTTTGATGAAATTAGCTGAAATTTTGTATGCATTTTCTAGTAGGTAAGGTCTAAATTTGTGGACAGTTTGGGGATGGCAGCTTCTGCAGTTTCTGAGATCCACATATGTCATTTTTCTGTAGATGTCTAATTTGTTTCCTATAATTAAAGAACAACTGTTTATTATAATAAAAGCATTAAAAACACTAGTTTTACGCCAGTTATGTTTTAACTTTTTGTTTTCTAGTTATTTTCTTTACTTTCTCCTGCTGTTGGTCTACTAAATATTGTAGATAATGAAGCACTTATTTCTCTGAGTCTTTCAAAATGCATCTGACTCTCCCCTGCTCACCAAATAGCTTCTGCTTGTGACATCACACTCCGTTGTCATGGTGAGCACTATGATGTCATAAACAAAGGCACTGTGAGGTTAACAGGGGAAAGACAAATGTGTTCAAATGTTTTCAACACAGACTTTTTAGCTGGACTACCAAGGTGTGCTGTAAATCATGGAGAGGAACGTTGAAAATGAAAAAAAAAATGTATTGTCTAGTAAATTGTAACAGCTGAAGCATCTTATTTATTAAAGCCCATGCTGAAGTGTAGAGTTACACTTTATTATGGGATATTTTTGCTCTCACCTATAGCCTACACAGAATGGAATTTTTTCCCCAAACGTTCAGAGTATAGGCCTGAAGTCCTAAGGTAGTGCCTTTGGAATGTTTTGTGAAAATAAATTAAATGATTCCAGAGTTACAATGATTACAAGTTTTTTTTCTGTTCTGAGCATGCTCAGTAGAGATATTGGGATAACGTTCATGATACAACACCAAACATTCTGTGCTGCAAGACAATGTTTGGTTTCTCATCACTTGCTTCTCACAGCACAAAACATTTTTTTGTGCTGCAAGACTACCATCTTGTTTTTTTCCCCTCCTGGAAATTAAAAACATTGAAAATACATAAAAATGCTGTAATTTAAAAAAAAACACACCTGAGCCTAGCTAAAGGGATTCTACTTAGCTAGACTCTGATGTTTGCTTTTAAAATAATGGCCAAAAATTAGTTTTCTGAGCACCCAAAAATCCAGGGTACCCAGCTTAGTGAGATGAGCCATTCACCTGAATTCTCTGTATGAGAAAAGTGGGATATTCTTGAATTGCAAAGTTGCAGCTGGAAGTCATGCTGCTTGCTTCTGCTGAAGCAGTGAGCTTGCCATCCTTTGTTCCCCATATCTCTCCCTTTGTGTCTCTGGTGTTTCAGAAGGGAGCCCAGCATATGCTGATGATAAAGAAGTTGTATGGACATGCAGGTCAACAGGACATTCATGCTATGAATGGCTAAGACAATATGAAAGTCATCATTTGTGCTCTATTGGCTCACCCCCATTCCTGTACTAACTCAACGTAGCCCACCTGATCTGTTCAAGCCACAGAATGAGTGAAATATGGATGTAAGATACTATATTCAGGCAAAATAATTGACAGGGCTATACTGTTTGCGATACACCAATCTCAACCACAGCCAATTCTATTCAAAAATAAATTTAGATTTACAAGTGGTACCATTACTTTCTACCTCCCCCCTTCCGGGACACCCAACCTCTTTCCAATATTGAATTTTTTAACCCTTTCTGAATTTGTATCCCCAAGCCCCCGCCCCACATTTTAACAATGACACCCACTGCAGCTGGTTTCCCACCATCTGAACTGTTCTGTTCAGCACAGCGTTTAGGAATGCTGCCACAGTGGACAGTTTGCCATCTGCTGAAAGGGCTTTTGGAATGCTGCTCGCAGGGGCTGGTTTGCTGCAGACTGAACCAAAACATTGGACTGGACACATATTTATGAACAAATAAGAATGGAGTGAAAAAAAATGTCAGCTCCACTTATAAGTGTCATCAAGAAAGGAAAGTAGGTGTGTGTGTGTGTGTGTGTGTGTGCACAGCGATGGATGAAAAGGGTTTAAGTGGACTGGTTAAAGAGAATTAGTAAGGCACTGGGAAGGTTTGCTGCCACAGCTGGTCATGTGGGGGGTTGGGGAATGCCCAATGCCAGCTTCTCACCTGCAGGGTCTACATTGCTTCTCTTGCTGCTGCTACACCTTGCTGGTAACTTTACACCCACATTTCCACCCAGCTGCTAGTGCAGGTCTATATCATATCCAAGTCCTGCAGGTATCTGATGAAATCCACAGGGGGTGTGTGTGTGTGTTTTGAGAGAATGTATAGACTATGCAATTCTGGGCTTGTTAAAAAAGTGCAGACAATATCCCCTACCCTAGTGCCTACTAGCTCACCCATGTGCAACTCCCATAAGAGACATCATGGCCTGTTATAGAGCGAGTCCATCTCAGCCCATCTGCACCAGCACTGGGGGTAAAAGCTCACCTCTATCTCTCAAAAGCCTCCAGTTGCTTGGCTGCAGCATAAAACTCGACAGCAATTTAAGTAATGACCAAAATTTAGGTGCGTCTTCAGCCCGAGAAAATATAGCTATTCTGCTTTAAGCAATAAAGATGCATCCAGGTGAGAATCTGCCATACGTATTTCAGAAAACTTTGCACTACCCATATAATCCAATCTCAAATGGAAAAAGCAACCAGCCAAAACATTTATCTTACAGACCTGCAATATCTGTTTGATCCATACACATATTGTCTACAGACCGTGGTGGATCTACAGAAGGGGAACAGGGCACATGCTCTAGTAAAATATAAAATGCTGTGCCCCAACTGGTGGACAATATTGTGCAGAGCTACCCCATAATGACAACAACATTTTCACTTTGTATAGGTTGCCGCCACTGACACATCCCTTAAAGAGCTAGTAGAATGTGCTGTGTGTTTATTCAATTTGTTGTATGTAAACATTCATATGTAGTATCCTTACAAATGTTCTGAAGCATTCCAACTTATTTAGATTCATGTTTATGGTATTTACTTATTTTGAAAATTGTAGTTGTTTCAAGAAAATGCATAGTTTCATCCATTGCCACTGCAACTGGAGGTGATGCTGATGGAGGAATCAATCCATTTCAAGCTCCTACTCACTGTTATGTGTCAGTGTCAAATCCGACAGGATTTGTCTTGTTTTGTAACTAAATACTAGACTGTGAGTTTCTCTGATACATGATACCATACAGGAGATCATGTTTTTAATATTTTTTTTTGTATAAGAAAAATGTGGGTATTTTTTTGGCTTTTCTTTCTCTTGTTAATCACAGTCTCTGTTATTCATTATGTGGCTCTGTGGCTAAATAGGAGTAGTGAGAGACTGACTATCAAGTTTGAAATGAGTTTATATCTGTGTTCATGTTAACCTTATTTTTTAAGTTAATATGAGGCAGCTTTTTTTTAGTTATCAAGCTGTATACATTTTTTAGTTGTACTGGGTAATTGTTACTAACAGGGGCCTATAAATGTGGATCTGAGATGCAGATTTGCATGATACAGAAGCATTTGTAGAGTTCTTTTTTGTTGGTTTTTTTTTTTTTTGGTACAACATTGTCCATTGGTTACTGATTTGCCATTGAAACATGACATGTGGTGTTCCATATTACATTTATATATCTGAACACAATATATTTTAATGTATATTCATAAAAAGCAATCCTGTTTTTTAAACTACATATAGAGATTTGGTTGGAAGGTGCTTATATATTAAAGTGGCTTCCAATTATGTGAGTTCTTTTTAAACAAAACAGTAATGAAAGATATTAAATCCATTCAAATTTTTTTCTATTGCTGATTCACGCTTAAGATATATAAATTTACATATAACTCAGTAAAGGTCAAGCTGTTGGATTAGGCAGGTGAACTGATGCATGGAACTTGGTCACGTTACACAGCCAGAACAGTGTGAGTTTGCAAGGCCACACCACATAGGATTACCACACTTACATTCACAGTCCTTAAAAATGTTTTATTTTTGCTCCAGCATAAATTAGGTTAATAGTCGCATGTGTGGTGTGGCCCAGTGAGCTCACACTGTTCTGGCAGAGCGTTACATTCTTGTGTGGAGCCTGGCCATTCCAGAGCTGCTTGTAGTCTTGCAGTGAGAATTTGGTCACTTTATATTCTGCATAAATGTACTAGAAGTTCCACATATAACAGTCAAATCTCACTAAGTAACTGTAAACCTGACCTGCATACAAGACTTGAGCTCTATGTGATGATGCAGTGTCAGTGGCTCAGTAGGTAGCACACTCACCTCTGAGGCCATGAGATCAGAGGGCTGTGGGTTCAGTTCCCACATCTGGCACTTAGGTTAATATCCCAGTACTGACACTGTAGTGCAGCATGAGGTGGTGCTGCATTTCTGAGGTGCCATATTTTGGATGAGACATTAAACTGAGGTCCCATATGCCTGGATTGGTGGTAGTTCAGGTGGATGTTAAAGATCCCATGGCACTTCTCGAAAAGAGTAGGGGAATTATTTATTGCAGATAAATTACATCACCAGAAAACACAATACATCTCAAATGAAAGAAATACATAAACCAAACATAATTAAAGAAAAAAAAAACAATAATACAGAAAATAATAGAAACTAAAAGGAAAAAATAAATAGATAGTAACAAAATTCAAAATAGACAGTCCATAAATTTCCAATACATAGCAAATGCCCTCCTATCCATCTCCAAAAATTCAACAGATTTAATCTTTCGGATTGCTGTCTCAATTTATGAAATAATCACAGAGTTTGGCAGTACAACATGTTTAGTATAAAGGGTTTGCCACAGATTAAATTTTATGCTTGCAAAGATTACATTGAGTGTACTAGGATGATATCTCTTCAAAGACCCTGAATAATCCCCTGGAATCAGAGATTCATAAGTAATAGGGCCCCAGTTCCATTTTCTCCCCAGGGCAGACCAAAAAAGAACAATATACTGACAATTGATAAAAAAATTTTCTAAAGATTCCAACAAACCTTGACAGCTGGGACGTAAACAGTCCTTCTCCTCTACAGCCTTGTGTTTCCAAATCCCTCATACATCCAATCTACCAAAACAACACAGCCATGTCACATCCCACATATGAACTGGAACCCAAGGATCCCTCAAAAGTTTAAGAGCAAATTGTAATTTGGATGGGCAACACTTGTGGAAAATCCACCTGAACCGTGAAGTTCATTTCCATGATCTGACAAATCTGTTTCCTATTCAATAAAAATGCTTCATTTTTTGATAAATGCCATAATCTCAACTTTTTAAAACCAGGAGCTGCAAACTCAGGAATATCTAAACCTTTAACCCCTTTGACCCCCAAATCCCCCCAATACTGAAAAAAGAACTAAACCACTCATCGGTCCAGTCAGCCCATATGTCCTCAACACCTCCTGGACCATCATGCAAAATAGAACTAAAAAAAGAGGAAAAAGAAAAAGCAACTGGATTAATCATGTCCAAACCCCAATCCTTTACTTGCAAGTAAGTAAAATCCCTCTTAATGGGGTTTAATCTATTGCCCCAAATCATTTGAAAAAAACAACTTAGTAACTGTGTTTCAAGTTGCATCGGTATGAGAAAAACATAACTAATGTACAAAAATACTGGAAGAAGAAATTTTTTATAAGTAAAACCCTTTTCTTTTTAGAAAGGACCCAAGATTTCCAAATCTGCACCTTTCGTTCTCCTATCACTAATTTATCATTCCAATTTAGAAAGGCAGCATCACAATTCCCAAAATAAATGCCTAAAATCTTAATTTGGGAAGAAACTATGTTTATAGATCCAAACCTGGAATCCGGAGTTCCATGGCCCAATTGCAGGCCCATACATTTATCAAGATTAAGACCTACCCCGAAAACCCTGAAAATTTTTTAAAAATTTGTCAGGCTCTAATACCTGATACTGAATCCTGAACCATAAGACAAATATCATCTGCATAAGCGGAAATATTTTGGGGAGGAATATCTATGGTTGGAGAAAGCCTCTGAACTAATACATCACTTACAACCCATCTGATCAATGGATTCAACACAAAGGTAAAAAGTAAAGGGCTTAAAGGGCAACCCTGTCGAACTCCCCTTCTCAAATCAATGCTATCTCCTATCAATCCATTAACTATCGGAGATAAAGAAGCACTTCTATACAATAACATAATCCATGCCAACAACTGAGTAGGTATCCCATAGTACCTTAAAACAGTAAATAAAAAGTCATGGGAAACAGTATCAAAAGCTTTTTGTTGATCCAAAGCTAATAGAAATCCCAATAATTTATTTTGTCTGCCAAACTCAGAGCTCTCAACAATAATAAATTGTGCTTAATATTCTTACCAGGAACAGAGCTTGTTTGTGCAGGATGGATCAACACAGATGCTACCCTTTGTAGCCTACTACATAAAATTGAGGAAAAAATCTTGTAGTCTATATTAAGAAGGTTTATAGGCCTCCAATTACATAAATCACATCGGTTCCCTGATTTATAAATAAAAACTACCAGTGCCGAAACGAACTCTCGCTCAAAAACCTCTTCTGTCTCAGCTAGAGCATTAAACACATGGGAAAGAATAACACTCAATTCATCCACAAATTGTTTGTAGAATTCATGTGTCAGGCCATCCACTCCCAGAGACACCCCCCGGTTGCAATTTAGCAATAACCTCCCTAACTTCAAGAGCAGAGATAGTTCTTTCCAACTCAACTAATAAAGCAGGGTCCAATTGAGGAATCAGAAAAGGTATATCCTGCCCCATGCCTTCAAAAAAACGGATTTAGAACCTAAAAAAATGAAACAAATGAGAATGAACAACATCTAAAATCTCTACATCTGAAGTCTTTAGACTACCAGTACTATCATACAAACCAGTCATAACCTTATGAGACACTGTGTCTTTACATGCCGCATAAGGATGGAATATGGCTGTTTAGTTGTACCATATCTAAACTCTGCATTCAAAAAAGATGCTCTGGCAGAGTGATAAGAAAACATGTTTGATTTAATCACATCCAACTGGGATTTAATCCTGCTATCTGCAACATTAAGTAAGGACATCAAGGCATAAAACTGATCCCTAAACTGCAAATAACATAAATAATCCTTAATCCCAGTAAGTTTACCAAAGTCTATAAAACACTTTTTCAATTCAGCTTTGGTATCCACCCACCAATGTATCCAATTATCATATAGTTCAGCCACTAATTTTCTATAAAAAACAATTCTGATAATTTTTGCTTTACCACAGAATGTTGCAACAAAGAGGCATTTAATTTCCATCTCCTTGTAACTGAGAGAAATTTAGGGGGGATATCCTTTAAGGAGACCTCAAATAATAATAGAACATGGTCGGTAAATTCCGGAAAAGAAAGTCTGAATTTCTGAGGGTACAAACATTGAGAAATGAAAAAAAAATCAATCCAAGTAGACAAGGAACTCCTAAAATATGTAGCCCCTTTATCCTGATGTAAAACCCTATATGCATCCTTAAGGCCTGCAAGCAATAAAGTGTCCTGAAGGGCATGCGAATCACAATAGATTTTCTTTTGGGCAGTATCCTTAAACTTTAAGTCTGAACCACAATTCATATCCCCACCCCAAACCACATGTTTCTCAATAAAAAGAAAAGGTTTAATATTACCAAACAAATCAACCCTAGCCACTTTACTTTCTGGAGCATGGGTATTTATCAGATGGAAAGAGAAACCATGCCAACAGCAATCTACTAAAAAGGTTCGACCAGGGACAATATCCATAATCCTCTGAACCGAAACATGAGTATCATGGAATAAAATCCACAGCCCTTCTGCAGCATCCTCTCCAAACGTCCAGAAAGAAATTCCCCAGGGCCACAATTTTTTTGTATGAAAGACATCCTATAAAGAATGCAACCTAGTTTCCTGTCGAAATATAATATCAGCAGGAACGTCTTTACAAAAGGATAAAACTGCAGCTCTCTTTTTAATGTTTGAAATACTTTGGACATTGAGGGATGCTACGCGTAGAGAAGCCATACAACAGGATAATAAAGTTACTTCTTATCCTTCTTTCACTTCCTACTCACTTTCTTTTTAACTCCCCTCCCAGGCAGAGTGGTGTCATTGTCACACTCCATTTCAGAGACAACCTCTGACCTTGAGGAGACATCAGATTCAGACCCAATATCACCATCTTGGAGCAACTGAAAAGTGTTTTGTAGTGGGATAGGTACAGGGTGAGCCTTACTTTTACTCCCAGACCTAGTCACCCTTTTGGGAGTTGAAATTCAGCTCGGGGGCATTGGGTGTTGAAGCTCTGGTACCACCTCAGAAGTTTTAGAGGAAGAAGATTCCATAGATGTAAGAGTAGAAAAATCTTTATTACCCCTATAAGGGTCCTGGCCAGGTTGACCAGGTTCAGACGTAGAAGTATTAGTGTCAGATTGACCAGCTGCCTTAGGGGGAAGGGTCTTCCTCAGCTGGAGACGAAGGCTTATGGGGCCTACATCTATCCTGGCCCTGGTCAATAAGGGTATCTTTATCAGGACCACCAGGCCTATTTTGACCCGTCCAGGGACACTGATGGTATACATGGCCTTGCTCATCACATAAGTTGCAGCGAAATGTATTCCTACATACAGCACTGTCATGATCATAGTCCCCACACAATGCACATCGTACCCTATCACAGGTACTGCTGAGGTGCCTACCACTGCCACACTTATAGCAGGCCTTTGGTTGACCAGGATAACCCCCCCATCTTTTCTCAGAAAGAAACTGTTAGGAATATGTCGAACTTCATTCTCAACCATCCATAATTTTACCTTAAACCTCCAATTCCCAGTCCAAATACCCTCCGAATCCATAATGGCTTCAGGAGGGCCCAAAACATCACATTTTTTCCCCAACCAAAAAAGAATATCTCCCATATTAACACCCTCATTCCTAAACATAATAGTAACAGATTTAAAGAGGGGTTTAGTTAAGGGAATTGCACAAAAAGGTGTCCATAAAGTAATAATTTTAAGTGTCTCATATTTCCTCCAAAAGGTGTCCAAACCTCTAAAAGTTTTAAAACTAATGTCAAAGTTGTCCTCTCCCTTAATATTAAAGAGTGCAAAAATATCCCCAGCCTGAAAGTTCATAAAATTTATTAGAATTGTCCCGGCCACATAAAATCTATCAGGGTGCTCCTGTAGTCCACCTCTGTATCACAGTCTGACCGCATTGCGATGAGGAGTCTGTTCAACTTTAATGCCCTTAAAGAAATCCAAAAAAAAAGGCCCTCGTTGAAGCTTACCATCCTTAGGGAAGGGGGAGGAGACCCTAGGAGATCTGGTTGGGGAGCAAAGCCCAGAAGGTCCAGGCACAACATCCAGCATCTCTGTCTCTACACCCAACCCCTCATCCCTTGAAACCCTTGTGGCCCATGAAGAAATATCTAAAGAAAGTTCAGAAGCAACATGAAAGGCAGAAACGCCGACAGTACTTGCCACAAAAGGCCGGGAAAGATCCTCCATAGTACCCGAAAAAGAGACCCACTCCGAGTCAGGAATCCAGCTACCATCAGCTTGTTGAACCCATCCAGCATTCGAGAGAGACATATCCCTCGACCAGTCCTCTCCTGTAAAGGGAGCGTCTAGCTCCAAAACAGGAGCCTGCTTCCGCATACCAGCGGCATTCATCTTTGATGCGTCAGATGCTACTGACGCAGGATCCTCACTCCTGTCAGCCACTCGCTGACAAACCCCAACACTGTCAGTACAACAGGAATCCACTGTAGGCAAATAAGCCGGTGCAATCAAACTCTCCTTCTCGAGGTGCTCCACTTCAACCTGGGGCTGTACTTGCCAAAATAATACACTTGCTGTCTCCGCTACCTCTAATTCAAGAGGTGCATCAGTCGGGACTGCCAAATTAGCATCACCAATCTCAACAGGCATCACAGTATCCCCTTGAGAAACCACAGCCACGGTCGTGGATAAAACCACCAGTTACTCAGACGACACAAACCTCTCCATCTGCCATCCAGACTCAGGCTACCGTCCATTCCCTAGGACAGCAGCTCCCCCTACCACAGAGTAGGGGAATTTCCCCGGTGTCCTGGCCAAATTTCCCCCATTCACTAAAAATACCACTAACAGCTTAATCTGGTTCAAGGTCAGTTGGCATTCATCTGTATCCTCCTCCCCCGGGTCGTGCCTGAAAATAGGCAGGATTTGTCTAGTGCACTTACTCGGTCAACAAAAACTAAATAAATAAATAAATGCTCAGTCTCACATTGTTACACATACACAATCATTACACATGGAAAGAATGTAATCACATTTGCTTTCAGTGATCCTGATTAAACATGTTCAGAGAACGCTGACACAGCAATTTATTGTTAATTATATGACCGGTATCTGCTCTAAGTCAATCACAGTGCAGAATACCTGCCAGTTATTCTTCCACAAACTATCTCCAAATACCCCAGAGTTGGTTATTCACCTAAACCCCTCCTACAGAGTCAGTTATTCAACTAAAACTCCACCCACGGTCGGTTACTAAAATAAACCCCTTCCACAGTCAGGTAATTAAACTTTGGGGCACTGTCAGCTTGTCTGCCTTTTCTCCCATTAGAACTTGTTGCCTCTTCAGTGTCATGCCTTCTTATAAGCTACATAGCCCCAAATTCACATGAAATGTGCAATACTTTTAATTGCTTTTTTAATTGAAAATGTATTGTATTGGTCCCGACTTCCTGGCCTGCTGCCCACTGCTCCAGCTTGTCTATAAGTGAATATATCACCGCAGTGCTGGTAAACTCCTACAAGAGCGAGTTACTTTTTTTTTCAAGCAGTATGAGTTAAACATACAATGTGAATGGCTGTGTTTCACTGAACTCAGCAAAGTTAAGTTTAGTATAAAAACGAGGGATATATTGCAGTGCCTCTGCAGTTTGCAAAGTAAATCTGTGACTCAGATGCACGTGCACAGAGTCACAAATTTAATTTTCAAACTGCTGAGTCACTATGACATACCACTCATTTTGACATAAAACTTGCTTTGCCAAGTTCAGTGAAACACAATCACATTCTGTGTTTAATTCGTATTGCTTGAAAAAACGTAACTTGTTCATGTAGGATTTTACATAGGCTTTGGCAGCATATTCACTGGTGTAAGATCTCGGGTGTCAGGCCAGGAGGTTGGAACCAGTTCAATACATTTTCCACCAAAAAAACTTAAATAAATAAAAATAATCCAACTTGTATAATAGTAATTACATTCAGTTAGTTGGAGTATACTCATAATAACTGGCTTCAGTGATGATTAAATGCCTCAGCTTCGCCTCAGCATTTAATCATTCACAGAAGCCGGTTATTTCTTTGTATACTCCAACTAACTGAACGTTATCACTTCAATATATAATATTACTGACTTTCATATTTTTGAGTTCAGTTGAAATAAATATATTGAGGGTGGGGGAGGGGGTTTAAAAATCTATCGGAGTAAAATTGCGATCATTTACTGTATTCATAATTTACAATCAACACAAAAACATGAATGGTATCACTGACTACCAGCAGCCAGCATGGAAATGAGTTTCTCAGCACAAAAAAAAATTACCTTTTATAATTGTTGTGAAGCAGGATCAAGGCTTGATTAGGAAGAGTTCATTGATCATATTAGAATCAAAAGAGACAGGTTTTGTCATAAAAAAAGGCTTAATTGTTTTTGTTAAATGACAATGAGTTTTGATATATAGATCAAAGCACTTCAATCATTTTAAGTTACCAGACTATCAGCTGCTGCTGTTTTTTAAACATAACTTTGGGACTTCCTGTTGAACGCTTTATCAACATACAAAACATGACTCTGACACAGTGTGAACTTCTGAACAGTCACATTTATTTATACCCTATGTAAAATAAGAGAAATTTATATTTACAAATCATTAGCTCACTTACAGGATACAGCTTATAAAACCACAATGCTATTCAGTATGTAAGCTGAATGAATTATTAAGGGACCACTTTCATCTGTGAAGATTACTTCCCATTGGCTCAAAGATGTGCTGCCGCGGTACAGTGGCCAAAGTCAGATCAGCTGGACACCACAGAAGATACAATCTTACCATTGTTCTGTGTAAATGAAATCACTATTTTCTTGTTTGTAATGCCCCCCCAAAAAAACACCTTATGCTCCAGAGCTATCTAAATGAACAAACAGCACAATACATTAGCTCTTTATCTGCCTCAGCTTATGAGAGATGATTGATCCAAGAGATGTGGGAGTCCCCAGTTCTCATATCTAGGGGTATCACATCAGAACAGCAAAGTTATTATGGTGACACAATAACAGTAAGTCAATAATAGCGACACCCTGTATAGTGATCGACACTAAACAACGACAGTGTCTATTAAGCGAATAACAAATATAGTGACCAACACAGTGAACAATGGAGCCACCTATGCCGATGCCCCCACTATCCAAGTGTGGCGTGGTGTTGTAATCTAAAAGATAGGGGAGTATGTGGGGGGCAGAGCCCCCCGCATAAAAGTAAATCAATAACAGGTGCATTGTGGCTACAAATGTGGGTGGGTGTTGTGTGAACTCACTCACCTTTACCTAAGAGGATGGCCATGGAGTTTCTAAGAAGCCAGAAGGGCATGCCCCTTTTTCTATTTGGTGGATTCCTGTATCGATGGGACAAGGAGTTTGGCAAGAAAGTATATTGGAGGTGCGCGCCAGCTATCGTAAGTATAGATGCCTTGCCAGGTTCCACACCGTTGCAGATAATATGGTTGCATCTCTGAAGTCCCATAACCATGTTGCAGATGCTTCAGATGTGGGTGCATGCAGAGTGGTCACCGAAATGTGGAAGAGAGCTCACACGAGTGTTGAAAGCACCACTTATTTGAGGGGGCTTGCATATAATTTCCAAATACAGGTCTTAATATGCACTATTATATGCCTCGCTATTAATGCACTTCGCGCAATTTGAGGTCGCTGTAATTCATTTTATGATATTGACGTTCACTGGTATTACCACACTGTTATGACATAGAGCCCATCTAGGGAAGGATCAAACAATGTTATGGAGAGCTGCGCATCTGTAGTGCAGCCCGGGGTGAGAAAACACTAATTTGGGGGTTAAAAACAGAGGTTCTGCCCCTGAACCCCTCTCTGGTTCCACCACTGTACCCTACACACACACATGCACACACACACACACACACACACATGTCCGCCACCACTATTTTGTACTGTGCTTTGTGGTGTGAGACTTGTGTCCATGTGTGTCTGGTACTATGTACTGTATACAAATGTTTTGGTGGTGTGTGCTGTGTTGCGTGTGGTATGGATGTTATGTGTGTTTTTGTGTCCCTGTGCTTACTTTATCTTTGTACATGTGTGTGTTATACCTGCGGTAACTGATTTGTTTTATTTTTAATTTTTGACTGGGTTACCACACTTGTATCCATATAAGGTGTCTGCATATGTGTAAATTGTACCATGTCTTTTGTGTTTGTTGTATATTTTACACTGTACCTTACATGTGGCTGGTGTCTTGCAGTGCAGAATGTACTGTGAGAAGTATGAATGTGTGTGACGTACAGTACTGTGAATGTGTGTTGCATACTTGCAGCTGGGCTTCATCAGTTCCACTGAGGGACCCACGAGTTAACAAAAAAAAAGCTCAACACTCAAAAAGAACATCCAGCGATATAAAAGTCAGAGTGCTTTCTCTTACAACAGCAGATGGGTCCATGGCACTGTCTCTGTATCATTTAACTTTTCCAAAATGTTTTCACAGTGTGTTCCCTTTATATATTTTGCAAGTTCTATGCAATGTGCAGGAATGACATTCTTTAGGAACAGTGCATTCGAAATGTTTGCATTTCTCCAGTGTATTTTGGCACCTTTTTCATGCCAGCCACTGTACTAAAACTTTGAGCCCCAGTGGTTAAATTGGAAATGTTTAGGTGGGTGAACTCTTATATGTAGGATTCTAGGTGGTGGAACTGTCATTTCTAGGGAGTGGAACTTTTCTGTAGCACACATAAGTGGTGGCAATGAGTTCCTGTGGGCTCCTGTCCAATTTAACCTCTGGGAACCCCCCCTCAACATCAGTGGCAACCTCTGAGGAGGAGGATATGACCATGTTCATGGCCTTAATAGTAATTCTACTAGAAACATAGAAACATAGACTTTGACGGCAGATAAGGACCGCTAGGCCCATCTAGTCTGCCCATTTCCCTACCTACAGGATAGGCCGCAGATCCTAGTTAACCAACAGCCTATATCTTCCTGCCCCCCACAAGAATTGCCTTATGTCTGTCCCATGCATTCTTGAATTCTCCCACAGTTTTAGACCCCACAACTTCCTCAGGAAGGCTGTTCCATGCATCCACTACCCTCTGTGAAATACCTCGCTACTGCCCCTGAACCACCCTCCTTCTATCTTTTAAATTGTGTCCCTTGTTCTTGCAAAGTCTCTTTTCTGAAAGATGCTACCTCTTGGACTTTGTTGATTCCTTGAGGTACTTGAAAGTTTCATCATGTCCCCTCTCCTTCTTTCCTCAAGGGTATACATATTAAGCTCCTTTAGTCTCTCCTCATACGCTTCTCTTGCAGATCCTGCACCATTTTAGTTGCCCTCCTCTGGACTGCTTCTATCCTGTCTATGTCCTTGAGAGATGGGGTCTCCAGAACTGGACACAGTATTCAGATGGGGTCTCACCAACTGTCTGTACAGAGGATAACAACTTCCTGTTTTCTGCTGCTGATGCCTCTCCTATACATCTCAGTATACCCCGGCCTCCCTACTGCCTTCTCACATTGCTTGCTAACCTTAAGGTCATCTGATATGATTACCCCAGGTCCCTTTCCTGTTTTGTTGTTGTTACTACCTCCCACCCATTGTGTATTCTTCCCTGGGTTCTTGTTTCCCAGGTGCATTATTTTGCACTTTTTGCATTGAATCCTAGCTGCCATACTTCTGACCATTCCTCCAACCTTGCCAAGTCCCTTTTCATCCTTTCCACCTCCTTGTGTATCAACCCTGTTGCAGATCTTTGTGTCATCTGCAAAGGCATACTTTCCTTCCAGTCCCTCTGCAATGCCACTGATGAAGACATTAAAAGGACTGGACCCAATACTGAACCCTCAAGTACCCCACTAGTAACCGCCTTTCTTCAGAGTGACCCATTTACAATTACCTTCTGTGTCCTGTTGTCCAGCCAATGTTTTACTAGGCTACCACCCTGGGACCCACTCCCAGGCTGGTTAATTTGACTAATAATCTTTTGTGTGGGACTGTGTCAAATGCCTTGCTAAAGTCTAGGTAGGCCATGTCCACAGCCCCTCCCTGGTCTACTACTTTGGTCACCCAGTCAAAGAAATCTATTAGATTGGTCTGACATGACCGCTCCTGTGAACCCATGCTGCCTTGGATCCTGTGCTCCACTGACCTCTAGGTACTCAATTATTCTTTTCCTTCAGAAGTGACTCCATCACTTTCCTACCACAGAGGTCAGACTGACAGGTCTGTAGTTTCCTGCCTCTGTCTTGGTCCCACTTTTGTGAAGGGAATCACATCCACCTTCCTCCAGTCCTCAGGTACCACACCATCCTCCCATGATTTATTAAAAAGAGTAGCCAGTGGTTTCACTAGTTCCTTCCTTAATTCTTTTAGAATTCTGGGTGAATTCCATCAGGACCCATTGCTTTGTCCACCTTCAGTTTTAGGAGTTCTTGCAGAACCCTTTCTTCTGTGAAAGGACTGGGATCGACCCCCCTATCAAGAGTGCTTCTGTTAATTGGATTAGGCACTTCCCCCTCCTCTTTTGTGAATACTGAGCAGAAATATTCATTCAGTATTCCTGCTTTTTCACTGTGCCCCTCTGCCCACCCACCGTTCATTCTATTCAGCCTCACTATCCCTCCCTTTGTCTTTCTATGCTCGCTGATGTACCTATAAAAGGTTTTATCCCCCTTCTTAACTGAGTTGGCTATCTTTTCCTCAGTTTGGGCCTTTGCTATTCTGACTTCCCTCCCTGCTTCTTTCTGCCTTAACTGGTACAGCTCTCTGTCCTGCTCCTTCTGTGTTTCCTTATACTTCTGGAATGCTATCTTTTTCTTCCTGACTTTCACAGCAACCTCTCTTGAGAACCATTGTGGCTTTTTCTTTTGTTTTGATTTGTTTATTTGCTTCACACAAAGGCTTGTTGCCTCTGTGATGGCAGTTTTGATAATTCCCCATTGTTGCTCCACACCTCCTTCTAGCCTGTTTGCTAGTGCTTTTCTGAGGCACTCTCCCATCTTGCCAAAGTCAGCCCTCCTAAAGTCCAGTACCCTCACTTTTGTATGGCTTGACTCTGTAGCTGAGTTTAACGTGAACCACACTGTTTGATGGTCACTTGTCCCCAGATGGCAACCCACTTCTAGATCTGAGATCCTCTAACTGCCCCCGTTTGAGAGTATGAGGTCTAAGACTGCTCCCTCACGAGTGTGTTCCGAAACTAGCTGTCTAATGCCTGCCACCTGTAGGGCATCAAGAATGGCCCTGCTCTTGGATGTGGCTGCAGCAAATGTGCTCCAGTTAACATCTGGCATATTCAGGTCTCCCATCAACAGTATCTCCCCTTTCTCTGCCATTCTAAGAATGCCTTCCATCATATCCTGTCCATTCCTTCCCCTGACATGGGGTCTGTACACAACCCCTGCGGATTGTGGTGCCCTTCCAGTCTCAAGGTGACCCACAGTGCCTCCTCTCCTCCCTGTTTACTCTTTTGTTCAGTTGCTTTTATCCCTTCCTTTACATAGAGAGCTACTCCTCCCCCTCTTCTCCCCTGCCTGTCTCTCCTATAGGTTATGTACCCTGGTATGTTAACATCCCAGTCATGGTTCTCTGTGTACCATGTTTCTGTGACTGCTACGATATCCAGGCATCCCTCTTCCATTAAGGCCACCAGCTCAGGGAGCTTGTTGCCCAGACTATGGGCATTGGTACTCATTACCCTCCATTTCCTGATGGCCTTACCCCTTTGCCCCATCCTTGTCCTTCTTGCCTTTGTCACTTTCTCCATTTACCCCTGCCCTCTCCTATCGACACCTCCATGTTGGTGTTTGCCCATTACTACCGTGATTGTTTGGGGGCTGGATTTTCCTGCTCCTTTCAGTGCCCCCCTTGGCTAGTTTAAATGCTTGCCAATGAAGCATTTAAACCTATCACCTAGGATCCTGGTTCCCCTCCCGGACAAATGCAGCCCATCATGCCAGTATAGGCTTGCATCACTCCAGGTGGACCCCCAGTCCCCAATGAAGCCAAATCCCTGAGCTCCACACCAGTTTTTCAACCACTGATTGAATCCCATGGTACGGAACACCCTAGCCTCTCCTATGCCAAAGATGGGTAGCACCTCCGAGAAGGTTACCGTACGCGTGCTACTTGACAAGGCCCCTCCCCAATTCCACAAACTCTTCCTGCACTTCTCTAATACCTTTCTTATGGGTCATTTGTCCCTAAGTGGACAATGACATCAGCTCCTTCCTGTGCAGCTGCTCCAAGCAATCCTGAGGATTAGCTCCCTGTCCCTCAAGCCATGGCGCCAGGCAGGCATCTTGCCTCCCTCCCCTTCCTCGCCCAGTTCTACCTTCCTAACAATGGAGTCCCCACCAGGAGTTGTTTTCTTCCCTGCAGAGTCCCCTGCCACCTCATGTGGGTCTCCTTTGTGGAGGTTCCCAACATCCTCCTTGGTCTCCACTGTAGGTGCCTCCATAGAGGAACCACACTTTGCCAGAATGGCATAGGAATTGTGGAGGTACAACTGGAGGATGTGCCTCTGTTCCACCACCCACCCTCCCTGGGCCCACTATGGTCCAACCGCTCCTCTTTCTTGGCAACCTCTGAGGCAACGGCAGTGGCACTGGTGGTCCCTGGATGGAAGAGGAGGTCCCACAAATCCTGGCCAGCTCAGCCTGGAGATGAGCAACCTCCTCCCTCAGCCCAGAGAGGTGCCTGCAGATGGGACAACACCGCATCCTCCAGAACATCTCCTGGAAGACTGCTGCTCTACAGCCACTGCACTGCACCACTCCAATCATGTCTTATTTCTGGCCCCTTAACTGTTTGCAATCCTTACTCTTTCCTCTGTTTTTTTCTCTCCTTACTTTCTGCCTGTGTGCCCTTTAAGCTCCTGATTGTCCTGTTCTGAGACAAGAATATCCTATATTTCTCAGTAGACCACTTACTTGTTCAGAGGCAGACCTCCAGCAGCTAGAGGGCGAGCTACTCTTGCCCTTCTAGGATGGTGGGTCCTTGGTGGTTCTGTGATCACTCACTTTCTGCCCCTAAACAGGAAGTTCCTGTTGTCAGTCAAATCCTGTGCCTATAAAAATAGAACTAGCTTTGGGTGGAGGGGAGGGAAAGAGGGCAATATAGTCCCAGTAGAGAAGTTCAGTCACACAGCAGTCCTTTCTCCTGATGTCTTCTGCCAAGCTATTAGCAGAATCTTTCTAAAGCTTTCTAATAATGCCAAATCAGCCTCTTGTGTCAAAGTTTAAACTGGCTTCCCCGGCCCTTCAATCTTTTTGCTGCCAACTCCTCACACACAGGACTCACCCACAAGTTAAAATGGATGGAAACTTGTGCATCCACTCCTAAGGTGGCCCAGACAAGCAATGGTGTGTGTGTGTGTGTGAAATGGAGAGAAACAGAAACATACATTTTGGTGGCAGATAAGGACCACCTGGCTCACCTAGTCTGCCCATTTCCTTACCTACTTAAACTCCAGATCATAAATGATCAGCAGCTTACCCTCTCTTTTCTCTCTCTCTCTAGGGTTCCCTTCTGTCTATACCATGCATTCTTGAACTCACCAATCATTTTATCCTCTATGACCTCCACTGGGAGGCTGTTCCATGCATTCACTACCCCTTCTGTGAAAAAAATACTTCCTCACATTACCCTTGAGTCCCCTCCCCCAGCCTCATATTGTGACCCCTTGTTCTTGCACATCTCTTTTTTTGAAAGATGCTGCCCTCCTGGACTTTGTTGATTCTCCTGAGGTCTTGCATGTCTCTATCATATCTCCCCTCTCCCTCCTTTCCTTCAGGGTATGCATACTGAGGTTTTTCAGGTTTCCTCATGTGCTTTTTGGTGCATTCCTTTCACCATTTTTGTTGCCCTTCTCTGGACCACCTCTATTCTGTCCATGTCCTTCTGGAGATGCGGTCTCCAGAACTGAACACAGTAGTCCAGATTTGGCCTGACCAATTGTCTGTACAGTGGCATCACCACCTCCTGTTTTCTACTGGCGATGCCCCTTCCTATGCACCCCAGCATCCCTCCGTCTCTCACCACTGCCTTTTCACATCAGTTGGCAACCTTCAGGTCATCTGTTATGTTTACCCCAGGTCCCTTTCCAGCTTTGTTGTTGTTGTTGTTAGTATCCCCCCCCATTTTGTATTCCTCTCCAGGATTCCTGTAGCCCAAGTGCGTGACTGCACTTTTTTGTATTGAATTTAAGCTGCCACACTCTTGACCACTCCTCCAATTTGCCTAGGTCTCTTCCAAGTTTTTTAACCCGACTAGGGTGTCTACCCTATTGCAAATCTTGGTGTCACCCGCAAAGAGTCTTTCCTTCCCTCCTAGCCCCTCTGCAATGTCACTAATGAATACATTGAAGAGGACTGGCCCCAGAACTGAGCCCTGTGACACCCCACTTGTCACCCTCTCTCCTGGGATTGAACTGTATTTACCACCACCCTCTGTGTCCTGTTGCTCAGCCAGTTTAAGACCCAATGTGCCATCTTGGGACCTACTCCCAGACTGTGCAACTTGTTTACTAGCCTCCTATGTGGGACAGTGTCAAATGCCTTGCTAAAATCTAGGCAGGCCATGTCCACTGCCCCTCTCTGATCCACCACCTGGGTTACCCAGTCAAATAAATCTATCACATTTGTTTGACAGGATATCCTTGCTGTGAATCCTTGTTGCCTCAGGTCTTGTGCCTCACTGGCCTCCAGGTTTTCAACAATCCTTTCCTTTAAAATATACTCCAGATAAACTCTGGAAAAGGGCTAGAAAGACCAAGGATCCGTTTGACTGGCTTCAGTTCAGAAAAGCCAGAAACAGCTGCACCAAAAAAGTGAGAGAAGCCAAAGCTGCCTTCTATACAGCCGAGCTTGATGCCTCCTACCTTAACCCAGCCAGATTCTGGGGCACCATCAAGGGGATCCTAGGGCAGGATTCCAGTACTTCCTTGCCATCCCAAGTGCACCTTAACAATGTTGTTATCACTGACAAGTGAAATCTTAGATGCATTAATAATCATTTCACCACGGCTGGCCTAGCTTTTGACCTCCCCAGCAAATCTATTATGGTCACAACTTAAATTCCAGTCTATCGATGGTCAGAAGGCTGCCTCTTCATTCTCCTTCAAGCCCATTTTATTAAAACAAGTGGAAGACCTACTGCTACATCTAGACACCAAGAAAAGTGCAGGTGCAGACTCTGACCCCTACTTTTTAAAATTGCTCTACATGCCATTGCAGTTCCCTAACTCATCTTTTTAATCTGTCCTTATCCACTGGTTCTGTTCCTACATTGTGGAAAACAGCACATGTGTTTCCCTCCTCAAATCAGGGGACCCCATGGATCTCAACAATTATAGACCTATATCCATCCTACCTGTGCTGTCTAAAATGTTAGAAAAACTGGTGAGTATCCAACTAAGAGACTAACTCGATGCTAATAATCTCCTTAACCCTGCTCAATCTGGGATTAGGACCAGACACAGTACCATTTCTGCATTAGCAAAAGTAACAAATGATTGGCAAACCTGAGTTAGACAAAGAAAGCAGCATCTGTGCTGTATTTCTAGACCTAAGTAAAGCCTTTGATACAGTGGATCATGAGCTGCTAATTTCCTCACTGCACTCCTTAGGCCTGGATTCAACCTCTCTTGGGTGGTTCAGATGTTACCTCACTGATAGAATACAGCAGATGAAAAATGAAGGTGTCCTATCCTCCTCAAAACCACTTCTAAGGGGAGTACCGCAAGGATCCATCCTGGGCCCTATCCTTTTTGCTATCTATATCAATAACATTGATTCCAACCTCACTGTTGCCAATGTTCACCTTTTTGCTGATGATACTGTCTTGTATGTCAGTAACCCCTCACCATCAAAGGCCTGTGAGTTATTACAATCAGAATTCTCCCTGCTGCAACATCAACTACTTGAAAAGAAACTACTGTTAAATGCCAAGAAGACAAAGGCTATGTTCTTTTCCACCAATATATATTCTACCACTCTCTCATCAAACATTCTTCCTCAACTATCCACCATCCTTGAGAAAATTGATTATGTGGATAAATTCAAATATCTAGGGTATGGATTGATAGCAGACTTGATTACACTCAACATGTTGAGGAGCTCCTGAAAAACTCAGACAGAGGCTCGGCCTATTCTTCAGAATCAAACATTATCTAACCAAAGAGTCTAAACAGAGACTAATACAGGCATCATTTCTATCTCTCATTGATTATGCAGATTTCCTATATGGCCACTGTACTATGTCCTATTTAAGTAAATTGGATACCTTGTACCACAGAGCTCTAAGATTCATCACAGATCTTCCTTTCAACACTCATCACTGGTCTCTATAATGCTGTTGGCTGGACATCCTTATACCTTAGGAGGAATAAAATGCTGCATTATGGATTTCAAAGCTCTGTCAAACAAACTTCCATCTTATATTTCTGATTGCTTTACTCTGGCACACCTAGATCATATGCCCTAAGAAGCAATAACCTTATCACCTTGAAGATACCTAAAGTCTGTACCCGCATGGGAGATCTGCAATCAGCTACTTCTTAGCATCTACCTGGAATTCTCTGCAGAAGACCCTAAAGTTGAACACCTTCATCCCTATAGCATCCTTTAAAAAGCTCTTCATAATTCTCTCCTGAGATATGCAACTGTTTACTAAGCCTAGTCCTTCTTACTCCTTTACCCCTCTTTTTTTCTTTTCTATCTCAGTTTATATACTTTTTCTAAACTTAGCTACAATATACCCTACAATCCACTGCCATTCCCTTTTTATCCCCCATATCTACTTGCTTAAATATCTATCCAATTACAACACACCTGACCAGTTTCACATTCCCAATTCCTTACAGTCATTTGGGTCAAACCTGTCTGAATTATTTTGTTTGTGGTCCAAAATCATTAGCTACCTTGCTTGTATATACGTTTTTATTACTGTACCTGTTTATTTATATTTAAGTCCTTGTCTCTTTCTCTGTATTTGTTTATGTATGCTACTGTACTTTATTTGATCTTGACCTATCAGGTCCATCTTGTAAATGAGCTTCGCTCAATGATGTCCGCCTGAATAAATAAAGATTTTGATTGATTGATTTTTTTTGATTTAACATGGATTCTATGACCCCGCCCCACTAAGGTCAATCTGACCGGCCTGTAATTTCCAGCCTCCACCTGCTCCCACTTTTGTGTAGTGGTACCACAATTGCCCTCCTTCAGTTCTTTGGTACCACTCCCTCCTCTACTGATTTGTTAAATTGGGCTGTCTGTGGTGCCCCTGGTACCTCCATGAGTTCTTTCAGTGTTCTAGGATGCATCCCATTTGGTCCCATTGCCTTGTCCACTTTTACTTTCAAGAGTTTTTTTTTTTTATTCTTTTGGTAACCAGGTAAGGCCCACTACCTGGGAGCACTGGACAGTTACGTGATTTGCTCAGAGTCACACAGTTTGCAAGTGGAGGTTATGAGAATCAAACCAAAGTCTGGTCTGCTGGATGTACTAAGCTCATTCACAGCTCATTACTCTAACCTCTAGGCTATACTGCCAGCCCTAATTTGCTGTGTTTCCTTTAGGACTCTGTCCTCTGTGAATGGACTAGTGTCCATCTCCCACCTCTGTGTGTGTTTCTACCCCTTAATTTTGGTCCCTCCTCTTCCCCTTCCTCTGTAAATACTGAGCAGAAGTATTCATTTAGAATTTCTGCTTTTTCTAGGCCCTGCTGTGCACACTCTGTCTCCTCTCTCCCTTTATTCAACCTCCCAATCTCTCCATTGGTCTTTCTCCTTTCCCCTGCTATACCTAAAGAAGGTTTTGTCACCTTCTTTTACTGATTTTGCTATCTTTTCTTCAGTTTGCACCTTTGTACACCTGACTGCCTTCCCCACAGCCTTCTGCTTTGTCTGGTACATTTCCCTGTCTCCCTTCCTCTGTGTTTCCTTGTACTTTCTGAACACCTGTTTATTTTCCCCTAACCTTCACTGCCACTTCTTTTGAAAATCATAGTGTTTTTTTCATTCTTTTTGCTTTGTTTACTAGCTTTACACAGAGGCCTATTGTCTCTGCTATGGCTCCTTTAAGTTTCTTCCACTGTTCCTCCACTCCCCCGTCCCTCCCCTTCACCAGGATTTTCTGGAGATGTTCCCCAGTTTTTGCAAAGTCTGCCTCTTGAAGTCCAGGACCTTTACTTTTGAGCGACTTATCTCTACTACTGTCTTCACTTAAACCACACTATATGGTGATCACTGGATCCTAGATGGCTGCCCACTGATAGATCCATTATTCTGTCACCATTTGTGAGAACCAGTTCTAGTATTGCTCCCTCCAGTGTGGGCTCCTTCACCAACTGTCTGAGGTACGCTCCTTCCAGGGCATCCAAGATGTTTCTCCTCCTGGTAGTGGCTGCTGCATATGTGTTCCAGTTAACATCTGGCATGTTTGGGTACCCCACCAGCAGCACCTCCCCTTTCTCTGCCATTTTGTGAATGGTTTCCACTAAAACCCTGTCTATTTCTTCCCCCTGTGCTGGAGGTCTGTCGACAACTCCAGTGTGGATGGTGGTGCCATTTCTCATCTCTAATGTGACCCATAGTGCCTCTTCACCTCCCTGTCTTCCCCCTAACTCCATTGCCTTGATCACCTCTTTGATGTATGTAACCACGCCTCCCCCCCTTTTTGCCCTCCCTGTCTCTTCTGAAGATTGTGTACCCTGGCATGGTAACATTTCAGTCATGGTTTCCTGTGTATCATATTTCAGTGACTGCGACAATGTCTAGATCTTCCTCCAACATCAAGGCCACTAGGTCTGGGATCTTGTTTCCCAGACTTCGGGCATTTGTACACATGGCTTTCCATGTTTTGTTGCCCCTGCCTGTACCAGCTCACCACCATCCCAATCCCTATGCCTTCCCCCAAGCCTCCCCACTATTGCCTCCCTTTGTGTTTCCTTTTAATTGCTTCCATGGCCACAGTATCAGCCTGTTTGCCTAACTTTCTCTGTGGGGGAAGGGGCAGTTTGTCTCTTTCCTTCTTAATTCTGTCATCCCCTTGGCTAGTTTAAATGTTCCTTTCTCGGTCTAGTATCTGTCTTTTTGTCTACCTTAACCTATGGGTGGGGGCAATTTATTTATTTATTTCAGTTTTGGATTAGTACCTTTGAGTCTGGGACTCTTTTCCAAAGGTTCCATGTCAGTCAACCACAATACAGTAAGATACAATACAGGGCATAACCATAAAAACAGACACACACAGTTGTTATGGCTGATTTCAGTTAATGTCACAACTGTGAAAATATTATCAAAGTTAAAAAAAAAAAAAAAGTGGAAATTCCAGAGGCAAAACATTTGGTTTTCAGATTACATTTGATCAGCACTCTGCAAATGTGGTTAAAAGTCATTGTGAAAGTGCTGGGAGACCGACAGGTTGGGAGGAGTCCCAGTAGTCAGTGGAGTGGTATGCAGCCAGAGGCTTTGTCATGGGTTGGATACAGGGGTAGTTCGGCCAGAGAAGTCTTTGTCAAGAGAACATGGGACAGCGTGGTGATGTGCTTTTCGGGGGGAGGATGGGGCAATGGGGGTGTAAGGGGATTAGAATGGATGGGGAGAGGGAGTGCAGGGATTAGAAGTGGAGTAGATGGAGGATGCAAACAGTAAGGGGTTGGGGGGTGCTCAGAGGGATCTGGGTAGAAGATTGCAGGGGCCATTATTGGTTAGGGCATCGACAGATCTTTTCATGCTCAAGGTAGGACTGTAACACTAGTTTAAATTGGCTGACCTTGGTACACTCTGTGAGGTTAGTAGGTAGCTCATTGAACAACATAGGTGCCTTTTAGGAGAGTGATTTCTGGGCAAGCTTTGAGTGCTTGAAAGGCACCAGGAGTCCACTTTTGGTCACTCTTCTGGTTTGCTGAGTGAGTTGTGCAGCTTTGAATAGTCTGCAGGTCGAATCAGGCATAATTCCCAGTACTGCTTTTTTTACTAGTAGGCAGGTCTGGTATTGGATCCTGAGGTGGAGTGGGAGCCATCCTGTCTCATTGTATAAGGAACAGGTACTGTATGTGTCAGGTGGTCAGCCCCTAGTGTCAATTGACAGGCCTTATTTAAGAGGGTTCTTACTCTTTTTAGAGCGGTATCAGAGCCAGCCCCGTAAATTGGCAGGCTGTAGTCTATTGAAGATAACACAGAGCTACTTGTGGCCAGTTTCATGGCAGCAGATATGAGTGAGTTTTTGTGACGGTAGAGGGCACCCAGTTTTATGTTTGCAGTTTTGACCACATGGTCAATATGAGTGGTGAAACTGAGTGTACTGTCTAGGTGTACCCTAAGGTATTTGCACATGTATTCTTGTTCGATCAGATCTCTCTGCTAGCTCTGTGTCATTAGGGAGTTGTACTTATTCTTTTTCTGCAGTACAGTGATGAACATGCTTTTGTTTTTTTTATGGTTGAGCATCAGCTTGTTCTGTGTGAACAATGTTTTGAACTTAATGAAACTTTCTTGAAGCTCAGCAGTGATGGAAGATAGCTCTCTGCCAGCTGCCAAGATGATGGCATCATCGGCATAGAGCACAATATGTGCCAGGCAGGCAGAGGGAAGGGAATTTATGAAGACACTGAAAAGGAGAGGACCTAGGATGGACCCTTGTGGGACTCCTAGGCTTACATCCTTGGGATCTGAGAGTATGCTGCTAATTCTGACACACTGTGGCCTGCAGGAGAGATAGCTGTCAAACCAAGTAACAGTTTTGGCAGACAGTCCTATAGACAGCAGGAGGTTCAAGAGAAGCTGATGGTTGACTGTGTCGAATGCCTTTATGAGTTCTATAAAAATAGACCCCACAGCCATGTCTTTATCCAAGGCATCACAGAATAGGGAGGTGTATTCGACCAGGGCAGTAAGGGTGGAGTGCTTTTCTCAGAAGTCATGCTTTTGTGTACAGAGTAGGCTGTACTTTTCCAAGTACTCTGTGAGTTGGTCTGAGACAACCCTTTCAAGGGCTTTGGAAAGGGAGGGTAGAATGGAGATAGGCCTACAGTTAGCTGTGTTGGTTCTATCACCAGCTTTATAGACCGGGGTGACAAGCGCTGCCTTCTATCTATCAGGGAACATACCCAATCTTAAGAAGGCATTGAACACTTTTGTTAGTGGGTCTGCTAACATGTCCAGCTTGAGGACAACCAGCTTCATTGCAACTTGGTCACTCTCCATTCTTGTCTTTCCATTGACCTGCTTGATGTATTTCATTGTTTCTAACTTAGTTATGAGTTTGAAATAGAAGGGTGGTGAATTATTATTTGAGGCTGGGGGGCATGTAAGTCGGGGGGAAGACTCGTTGTAGATGGTGTGAGGTATTGACTCGGTAGCAGTTGATTCTTTCTTGCTTAATTCCACTTCCCACCTTGGCTAGTTTAAATGTTTTCCAATGAAACAATTAAACCTCTCACTAAGGATCTCAGTTCCCCCCCATATGGATGCAATTCGTCCCTCCTTCACAAGCCCGCATCTCAGGTGATCATCAGTCTAATCAGGCAATTCTTCAGCTCTACACCAGTTCTTCAGCTATTCATTGAATTCTGGTGCAGAACATCCTGGCCTCCCACATGCCGTAGACAGGTAGCACTTCCGAAAACGTTACCGTGCATGCCACCTGTCTAAGACCCCTCACCAACTCTACAAACTCCCTCTGCACTGCCCTCACCTCATCCCCAGCCAGGTCATTTGTCCCCATGTGGACAATGACATCTAGCTCACCCTCCCACCTTGCTGCCTCAGCAATCCTTTGGATTCTCTTCTGATCCCTCCAAGCAGTGGCTCTGGGTAGGCACCTCACCTCCCTGTCTCCTGCCCCCAGAACTACCCTGATAAAACTAGAGTCCCCCACAAGGAGTTGCTTCCTTCTCCTCTGGGGTCCCATTGCCATCACCCTGGGACTCTCAACTTTGGAGGATCCCTGCATCCACTTTGTCCACCAGGGACAAGTTGAAATGCAAGGAGGGAGAGATGGTAGGGATGGAATGAGAAACTGACTGAAGAGGGAGGGGGAAAAAGGAGGGGAAAACAAGAGGTGAGGCAGAGGGAGATGGAATATTGGGGCAAATGATGATACACTTTTCAAACTAATAAACAAAGATCAAATAGAACTCAGAATTTGGGAATGCATAAGGAGAGGACATAATAAGGTAAATGCACCAAAAATTAAGGACCATGCAAATCTGTAATTATGCAAACTCATGGCATGATAACTGTTCTTAATAGTTTCCAAGAAGGAGAAAGTAGAGCTAATCAACATTTAATGTTTTGCAAAGAAGCCATGTCAACAAATAAAGCCACTGATTTGTTGGTAGCCATTCAATAGAGCTAATCAATAAGAGTGCAGTAAAAAATGTGCAGAGAAAAGAGCATGAGTGAATACAGCTAAGTGAAAACTATAGCATGGACATTACAGCACTGCACCTGTAGCTGTGTTCACACTCACTGACTACTGGAGGTTTGTGGCTGTGTGGTAGTGGTCGCACTGCTCTCGTGGTTCAGAGGACAGTGCGACAGGCTTTGAAAGGCAGTGCAGATCCAGATGACAGCAGTTCAAGTCTCATCCCTAAATGTCCTATTTTTGAGTTTGATATCTTCATGTAATTTTTTTAATTTTTTATGTTTGCTTGCCCGCATGTGCAAGAAACGTAGTGCTATCATCCACGTTTTCGTAGGTGTGGCACCCTGTCTTCCAATTCAGTCAGTGTGTTTGCAGGCATGGCCACAGTTCATCAATGAATGCTGCAGCTGTTTACGACAGCAGTTGAAAATGCAGTGCCATACAGTTGAATGGGAGAGCTACACTTCAGTGAGCAGCGATAAGATATTGCATGCTCATGTACTCCTCCCACACACACACATACACACACGCACATAGTGCATGCTCATGCGTTCCCCCACACACACACACTGTATGGCCAATGAGGGTGCCCAATCCCCCGTCAGCTCTGCTGTGCTATCCCCCCCAACAGAGTTCCAGGTGCCACACTGGGAGCCCACCCCAGTGTGGCAACATTCTGTATGGCCGACGTGGGTGCCCAGGAACTGGACACAAAACAGAAGAGGGTCAGCTGTATTTTTATTTATTTATTTTTTGTGCAATGCTAGAGGAAAATTTACTGGTCAGTTTTCTCTTTTTTGACACTTTAGAAACTGAGAAGCAACTGGTCAACACATCATTTTTAGAGCTACTGTACAGCATGTAACCTTCAGTGTGCAGTCTCATATTACACACACACACACATATACACATGTCCTTAAATATTGGGGTTACATTCACACTTGCATTCGATGAGAAAGTGATTTGTGGCAAGCAGTGCAGCCTATGTGTTTTAATTTACCAGTTCTGTTACATCTTGCTCTTGGAATGTGAGCAAAATTCTTGCCCTTCTGATATTCACACTTTGCTGACTGCCCTGATTTTCACCAGAAATATAGAAACATAGAAACATAGACTTTGACAGCAAATAAGGACCACTTGGCCCACCCAGTCTGCTCATTTCCCTACCTACTGGATAAGCTGCAGATTCTAGTTAACCAACAGCCTACTTCCTGCCACCCCCCACTACAATTGCCTTGTGTCTGTCCCATGCATGTTTGAATTCCCCCACTGTTTTAGCCCCAACAATCTCCCCAGGAAGGCAGTTCCACGCATCCACCACTCTCTCCGGAAAAAGATTTCCTCACATTACCCCAGAGCCGTCCCCCCTCTATCTTTAAATTGTGTCCCCTTGTTCTTACACATCTCTTTTTCTGAAAGATGCTACCCTCCTGGACTTTGTTAATTCCCTTGAGGTACTTGAACATTTCTATCATGTCCCCCCGTCCCTCCTTTCATCAAGGGTATACATATTAAGCTCTCTCAGTCTCTCTTCATATGATTTCTCATGCAGACCCTGCACCATTTTAGTTGCCTTCCTCTGGACTGCTTCCATCCTGTCTATGTCCTTGCGTAGATGAGGTCTCCAAAACTGCACACAGTACTCCAGATGGGGTCTCACCAACTGTCTGTACATAGGGATAACCACTTCCCTTTTTCTACTTGTGATGCCCTTCTATGCATCCCAGTATCCCTCAGCTCTCCTACTGACTTCTCACATTTGCTTAACCACCTTTAGATCATCTGATATGACTACCCCAAGTCCCGTTCCATTTTGTTGCTGTTAGTACCTCCCTGCTATTGTGTACTCTTCTCCTGGGTTTTTGTTTCCCAGGTGCATTACTTTGCACTTCTTTGCATTGAATCTAAGTTGCCATATGTCTGACCATTCCTGCAAAAACACATTTCAACCAATCTTGCCAAGTCTCTTCTCATCCTTTCTACACCCCCTTGTGTATCAACTCTGTTACAGATCTTTGCATCATCTGCAAAGAGGCATACCTTTCCCTCCAGACATTGATGTATGTATGATAATGTTTTACTGTATGCTGCACTCATACTTTTTTTTGCTAAACAATAACAAATTATGAAATAAAAACAAGATTTTCAACAGAAATGCATTTTTCTTGGAACTGAATTATCTTTACAGGTATAGATTCAAACTGAACTCTACCTATATTTTGGACTTTATAAATACCAGAGCCTGAAAACATAATGAATGTTTATTACCTGAAAACAAAACATGAATTCCCAATGATTCATAAACACCATCCACACAGTGTTATTGAAAAAACAGTTTTGGCCATACCTATTGCAAAAAAATATATATATATCTCAAGTGTGAAGTGCTTTTGGTAGTTGTTCTATTTCCCAGCTCAGTTATACTTTTTCAGAATAATTCAAGTTTATTTTTTTACATGACAGGTCTCTGGTAGTTAACAGCATAGAGTAACATAGTATGTAGCACACAAAAGTGATTATACACAGTAGCATATAAGAACAAGCATTTGTCAATGCCGAATGTTTGCATACTGGTATTAGCATTAGAAATGCAGGAATCAGACAGATGCAGAATAGAAATGGCAGTGAAGTACTGAACTTCACATGAACCACACCTCCATGCTGTAGACGGTTGAATGTGGGGCAAGTTTTTGGGTCATCACCCATGACGGTCAAGCCATGTCACCTCACCCTATTCTGCAGACAGCGACACGTGTTGATCTGTGCCTTAGGGTGTTTGGCTTTACAGTCACCCCATTCCAAAAGGACATACATTGAAATGGGTGCAGCATAGGAGAATGGCGTGAAGTCTTGGGATGAAGAGTCCAAGGTACACCTCGATGCTTGTCAGTGACAGGGGAGTGCGGGTGGGATGGCATGAACAGTACAGTCAGCAATTCAAAGGCAGACCCCGATGCCTGTCTGTCTGCACAGAGTAGGACGTTATGGTTAGAAACCCTAATGCTTCGGGCATTTGTTGGTATTCACAGTACAAATTTTGAACATGGCCTTTTTGTGACCCCACCTCATGAAAGCATTTGGGACCTCTTCTCATGAACAGTGGCAGTGTGATTGTGTCAATGTGTCCTGAAAAGTGACTTCCAACAGTGACAGTGCCATTCTGCACCACATGTATGAAAACACAGATTGGGCAGGATGTGAAGAATGACAGCTGTACCATCCATAGGGAGGTATGAAGAGATGGCAATGTTGAAAATGTGTAGTGGGAATATTAACAATGCTTGCACTTTCGAGCATACATGGAAACCGCGCAACGCATGCGCGTAACACAGTCATTTTATGGAGTTTCATCACCAGATTTTCACCATAGGCATTTAACGACCTGTACTCATGAACAGCATCGCTGTGATTTTGTTACTGTGTCCTGAACACTAATTTCCCACAGCAACCATGGTAGTCTAAGCCAGAACTACAAAAACACATTTCAATCGGGATGTGAAAAATGACAGCTGAACTGTTCATAAGGAGGTGACCACGCTGCTGTGTGCCAGAAGTGCGAAAGCACATTTCGACCAGGATGTGCAAACAGCTGCACTGTTCATCAGGAGGTGCAGAAAAATGGCAATGTTGAAAATATGGCGCGTGAAAATATTGCAAATGTACGAAGTTACGAGCGTGCATGGAAACAGTGCAATGCATGCTCATAGCACAGTCATTTTATGGACTTTTGTCACCAAATTTTCAACATACCTATTTTAGGACCTCTGCTAATGAACTGCATCAGTGTGATTTTCCTAATGTGTCCCAAACTTGGATTTCCCACAATGACCGTGCTAGTCTGTACCGCAAGTGCAAAAACACATTTGGGCCGGGATGTAAAAAATGACAGCTGTACTGCTCATAAGGAAGTGCAGACAAATGGCAGTGTTGACAATCTGGAGTGAAAATATTGCAAATGTGCGAAGGTACGAGCGTGCGTAGAAACTGCGCAAGTGCATTTTATGGACTTTTCTTATCAAATTTTCAACATAGACATTTTAGGACCTCTGCTAATGAACAGTGTCACTGTGATTTTCATAATGTGTCCCAAACATTAATTTCGCATACCTACTGCACCATTGTGTGCTACATGCCTAGAAACACATTTTGGGTGAGATGTGCAAAATTAAAGCTATAATGCTCATAAGGAGGTGTGGTAAAATGGCATTGTTGAAAATCTGGAGTACAAATATTAAAAATGTGTGCACTTACGAACGTGCATAGGAACTGCGTAACGCACACTCATAAAACAGTCATTTTTAGGAATTTTTTCACCAAATTTTCAACATAGCCATTTTAAGACCTCTGCTTATGAACAGTGTCACTGTGATTTTCTTAATCTGTCCCAAACATTAATTTCGCACACCAACTGTGCCATTGTGTGCTACATGCGCTGAAACACATTTTGGACGAGATGCGAAAAATTACAGCTGTACTGCTCATAAGGAGGTGTGGTAAAATGGCAATGTTGAAAATCTGGAGTGGAAATGTAAAAAATTCGTGAACTTGCGAGATTGCGTAGGAACTGCGCAATGCACGCTCATAAAACAGTCATTTGTTGGAATTTTTTCACCAAATTTGCAACATAGGCTTTTTGAGAGCCCACCTTATGAACACTGGCAATGTCATTTCGTTAATCAGTCCTGAAAGGTGATTTAGTGCAGTGACCCGAAGTCACCCTTCGGGCCCGATTAATGCAATGACAGTGACAGAATTCATGAGGAGGGGTCCCAAAAACCCCATGTTGAAAATGTGGTGCTAAAATTCCAAAAAATGCCTGAGATATCCTTCAAAGTTGAAAAAACCCTATTTATTCCATTATACTGCTTACCGGCATTTCTTCAGTTCGCGGTCAGCTTTGAAGAGTGCAGACGTGTTCCTGGTCCACCGAAGATCATCGTGCCAGACTCCGAAGGTAAGTATGGGGTGAGGTGGGGGGGTGTGGGGAGGCTGGGTGCACAGAGGGTGGGTGTGAGTGGGGGGATGGGGGCCAGCACAGTCAGCGAGAGAAGGCTTTTTCTTTTCAAGTGCTTTTTCTTTTTAGGAGGACGACGCGGGACTTGTGCCATGCTGGGATGGGCTCCCAGTGTGGTAGCTGGAAGGCTGTTTGGGGGGGCAGTGGAGCAGACGGGGGATTGGGCACCCCCTTCAGCCCTGCAGACTATTGCCATGCTGGGGTGGGCTCCCAGCATGGCACCCAGTAGTCTCTTGGGGGGAAGGTAAACAGTGGAGCTGATGGGGGATTGGGCACCCCCAGCGGCCATACAGAATGTTGCCATACTGGGTGGGGGCGGTGGGGGGCAGGGTGCACAATGGTGGGCAAGGAGTTGCGGGAGGGGGGCTTGGAGACCGTGAGGGACTGTTTTCTGTTCACAGGGGAAAAAAAAACAGACAACGTGGGACGGTTTTCTATTTCACAGGGGCATTTGGCATGCTGGGGTGGGCTCCCAGCATGCCAATGGAGTGTTTTTTAAGGGGAGCTGTAGCCAACGGGGGATTGGGTGCCCCCATCAGCACAACAAGAATGGAGGGGGAATCATGCCAATGGGGACTGGACACCCCCGTCGGCACACAAGAAAATGGGGGGGTTCATCATGCCAACGGGGAGTGGGCTCCCCCATTGGCAGACAACAAAAGTGGGTGGGGAGGGGTTATATCATGCTGATGGGGAGTGGGCTCCCCCATCGGCAGTCAAGAACAGCGGGAGGAGATTGGCGCACTGAAGCCAGTGGGGATTGGGGCCCCCGTCGGCAAACAAAGACCGTCTGGGGGGGCACTCGCTGCTGAGGGGGATTGGGCACCGCCTTGACATGGGGTCAGCATAATATTGTTTGTGAACATGGCGGCAGCCCAACCGCCATGTTCACAAACAGTATTATGCTAGCTAACATTCCGCCCTGCAATGTTGGGTCGCTCCCTCATTGCAGCACAATGACTGATGCTGCAATGATGAGGCAGCCCCTGATTGCAGCAGCAAAAACATTTCTACTTGATGCACTTGTGGAGACCAGTGTCATCGGCACACTGTGTCTCCATTGGTCCACCATTGCCAAGCCCCCTAATGCAGTGCCTCCCTTGGCTGTAACCGTGCCGTGCCTCCACAACCCGCTTCTCTCCTAAGCTGTCACATCATGTTTCTTGCGCATGTGCACAAGCAAACATAAAAATTGTAAATGTAAAATTACTACTTGGAACTCCCTTTTTACTGAATGCCCTATAAAATGATGGGTCTGCTAACAGATTACAAAGAATATGTTTTAATGATTTTCAGATTTGTTAAAAGAAAAAACCTGTTAGATAAATACACTTATGGGTGTGCTGGCAGCAGACTACACAGGGCATGTATGTGTGTGTGTGAGGATCTTAGCAATTTAGAAGAGTCGTCAAGGGTCTAGCAACTGGGCTTTAATGTAAAGAAGTGTAAAATAATGCACATGGGCCACAAGAAAGTACAAATTGGGGGGGTACCAACAGTTATTAAGCAGGAAAGAAATCTGGGGGTAATTATTTCTGATGACCTGAAAGTGGCTAAACAGGGTGACAAGGTGGTGGGAAAAACTAGCAGGATGCAGGATGCTGGGGTGCATAGGCAGGGGGATCACTAGCAGGAGGAGGGAAGCCATAATACCCCTGTATAAATCATTGTTGAGACCTTCCCTCAAGTACTGTGTACAGTATTGGAGGTCCTACCCCTGAAAGGAAATAGACAAGGTAGAAGGGGTTCAAAGGAGGGCTACCAACATGGTGCAAGGTCTGCACCTTTAGCCCTACGAGGAACAACTCAAGGAACTGAACATGTACTCACCAGAGGAAAGAAGAGAGAGGGAAGACATGATAGAAACATAAAAATATCTCATTGGTGTAATCAAGGTACAGAAAGGGGGTATTTTCCAGAGAAAAAGATGGGCAAGATCTAGGGCTTACTCAATGAAGCTGGGCGGGGGGGGAGAGGCTGATAGGGGTTGCTAGGAAGCTTTTCTTCATGGAGAGAGTGGTGGAAGCTTGGAACCAACTCAGGGCAGAAGTGGTGGAAGCTAAAATGATCACAGGCTTCAAGACAGCATGGGACAGGCATAAGGGAATCTTAGTACTGAAGAAAATGTGAGGGAAATCTGAGGACTTAATTGGGGCTGGGGAGGTACTATAAACAAGAATATCAGGGCAGACTAGGTAGGTCAGGTGGTCCTTATCTGCTGACAGCTTCTATATTTCTATGTGTGTGTCTGTGTGGGTGTGAGTCTGAACTAAGTATTGGTATAGAAGAAGGGAAACAGAACAGGAAGGCTTGAATGTTGTGAGTCCTGAACGGTTTCTGTAAAATTATATGTAAACATACTGCCCACTGTACAAGTGAGAAATATCAGTTTTCAACTTGTTAAAATGATGTCAAATATTATTTGTGACCACTTGTGAGTAGTGCAAAACTACATTATTTGTACTTTATGTAATTTTGCAGAGTTACCATGAATTTTGAATGGCCATTAGGTCATTTGCATGATGACCCCGAGTCAGTGTCCATATGGTCATGATGTGTTTTGTGTTTAATGAGATTGTGGTAGGGAGAAATCAGCAGACTGGATAGGCCAACAGTCCTTATCTGACATCAGGTTCTGTGTTTCTATGATTCAGCAGAGAAAGCTTCAAACCCTGTCTTGCATGGCACAGTAGAGTGCACGTGAAGCAAGCATTCCTAAGTGTTCATTCTAACCACTTAGAGACCATTAATTGTGACTATGTTGGAGGCCCCCTTACCTTTTCTCTAAGAAATTCTTTTAAAGTGAAGACAGGAAAGGCAGTGCCAGGATTCAGTGTTCTGTTCCCAGTTAACAATGGGGAGGAGGGAATGGTGCAATGAAGGGGTGCAGGTAGTAATGGTCATTCTTGCCTTAAGATTACTGTCCACGTCTCTTGAAATGAGTTAAATACCTGAATCTTAAACAGAGGTATTGTTTTTCCCCTCCCCCTGCTGTCCTACCAGGGATATAGCCTGATAACAGAGCTATACTCTGTTCAGGCTACATGTCTCATGGAAACATAGAAACAAAGAAACTCATGGCAGATAAGGGCCACCTGGCCCATCCAGCTGCCCATTTTCATTATGAATTGCTTTACCTGCAGACCCTCCTTGGTCTATGGTACCATCTCTTCTACCCCCTTCGTTCCCCCTTGTGATTCACTTGTGCCTCTCCCATCCCAGGCTTTTTTGAATCCCACCACTGTTTTTATCCCAACTACTTCCACTGCAAGACTATTCCTGGCATCCACCACCCTTTCTGTGAAGAAGTATTTCCTCACACCTCTGCCGGACCTACCCCCCCCACCTGCATCTTTATACCATGTCCTTTTGTTCTAGAGTACCCTTTCCTCTGAAAAATACCCCCCACCTTTACCTTATTCACCCTGTGAGGTATTTAAAGTTCTCAGTCATATCCCCCTTCCCCTCCACTTGTCCATGGTTTACATATTGAATTCCTTTATCCTCTAATCATAGGGCTTTTGATGCAGGCCCTTTATCATCTTGTAGCCCTCTGCTGGACCACGTCCACTCTGTCTATGTCTTTCCTGAGGTATGATCTCCAAAACTGGATGCTGTACTTCAGGTGGGGTCTCACCAATGATCTATATAAGGGCAACACCACTTCCCTCTTCCTGCTGGTGATACCCCTACCTATATACCCCAGCATCCCACTAGCTCTCCCAATCCCTTTGTCACATTGTCTGGCCACCATCAGGTCATCTGACACGAATACCCCCAGATCCCTTTCTGGCTTGATCATAGAAGTATCTTTCCCCCCATCTTATACTTCAGCCCCAGGTTTCCGTGACCCAAGTGCATTATTTTGCATTTTTTTGCATTAAACCTTAGCTGCTAAGCATTTGACCATTCCCCCAGCCAAATCTCTTACCATTCTTTGTACCTCCACTGGAGTGTCCATTCTGTTGCAGATCTTGGTGTCATCAGCAAAGTGGCAGACTTTCCCTTCCAGTCCCTCTGCTATGTCGCTAATGAAGACATTAAAGAAGACCTGTCCCAGTATTGACCCCTGGGGCACCCCAGTGGTCACTCTACCTTCCTCAAAGTGAACTACATTTACCACCACTCTCTACCTCCTATCCTGTAACCAGTTTGTTACCCAGGTTACCACCTTACTGCCCACCCCCATGCTACCCAACTTGTTTACCAATCCCCTACGTGGTGCAAGTCCACAAAGAAGACCGCAAACACTCTAATTACAGGTGGGTGCAAGAATAGGGTTGCCCGCCCTCAGTAGAAACACACAAATCCAGGCAACTCGTACACCAAAGAAAATCAAGTCGACACTCACAATATCAATTTAAACAGCTTTATTGTTGAGTTGAAACAGTTTAGCACCACACTAGCCTCGGCGCTTCGGGTTCAAACAACCCTCCTCCAGTAGGCGTGGCAAAAAACATTGAAAGGGTACACACTTATATATGGTTCAATATTGTGACATCACAAGTTCATTATAATACTCAGTTGTCAAGAATTACTTTGTCTTAAAGGATCTTTGCACATTTCATTAAATCACATATGTAGATACTTATATAACTTTACCAAATTTTGAATTATTAGCTTTTCTAGGCTTTCTAGAACAGTGTCAAAGGTCTTGCTGAAGTTTAGGTAGGCCACGTCCACCTCCTCTCTGTGATTCAACACCTTGGTTACCCAGTCAAAATTAAATTTGTTTGACATGACCTTGCCTCTTTGAAACCATGCTGCCTCAGGTCTTGCAGTCTGTTGGGTTCTAGGCATTCCACAATCCTTTCCTTTAATAGTGTTTGCATTAATTTCACCACCACTAAAGTCAGGCTGACAGGTCAATAATTGCCCGCCTCCTCCTTGCTGCCACTTTTGTGAAGTGGGATTACGTCCACTCTTCTCCAGTCCTCTGGGACCACACCAATCTCCAGTGAACTGTTAAAAAAGTCTGTTAGGGGTACAGCCAGCACCTCCCCTGATTTCCTTCCGCATTGAATACACCCTGTCTGGTCCCATGGCTTTTTCCACGCTGGAACTAGTGAGTGCTTTTCTGACTCTTTTCTCAGAAAAGGGACTGGTGTCCACTTCCCTTCCCTGCCCTCAATGCCCTTGGTGCCTATTCATGGTCCCTTCCCTTCTCCTTCTGCTGTGAACATTGAGCAGAAGTATTTGTTTAAGATGTTTGCCTTTTCTTGGTCATCCTCTGTAATTCCCCTTCCCCCTCTTAACCATGCAATCCCTCCCTTTGTCTTCCGTTTCTCACTAACATACCTGAAAAATGTCTAGTCACCTTTTGATGCTGCCTTGGCTATTCTTTCTTCAGCTTGTGCCTTTGCAGGCATTACTGCTTTGTTTGCCTCCCTCTGTTTCCCCAGATACACTTTCCTATATTCCTCTCTCTGGGTCCCCTTAAACTTTCTGAATGCCACCCTTTTTGCCTTTACCTTTTCTGCCACCTCGCTTGAGTACCATAATGGTCTCCTCTCTCTTCTGCTTTTGCTTACTTGCTTGATGTACAGGTTTGTTGCCTTTACTGTTGCCCTCTTTCAATCAGGTCAATTTACTCTCCATCCCAGGACATCTCCTGCTGCCAGGTCCTTTCGGAGGCATTCTCCCATCTTTTTAAAGTCAACCTTTCAGAAATCCTTGAGCCTCACCCTTGTGTGGTTGGATTCCACCGCTCTTCTTATGTTAAACCATACTTTGCAATTATCGCTGGTCCCCAGATGACTTCCCACCCTGAAGGGATCCCCCCCCTTGATTTTCATTCATTACTTCCTCCATTCTCATAGGATATCCAGAAAAAAACATTGTGCTCTGGTGTTTTAGGCAGGCGCTCCATTAAATGGGTGGCTAGCCCTGATGCCACAAATTAACAGACTATATCCCACACCCCACAGATACAATATATTTCCTGCACATCAAATTGGCTGTTGAGCTTTTTAATCAGCCAAGCTCTTTTATTTACAAAACTGTTCAAGGAGTAGTAATAGTAGTTAGTTAGAGATTTATTTGTTTGGTTATAGACCATTACAAAAGCAGACAAACAAAACATAATCAATACAATTGCTCATACACTCATATACAATTACATATCATAAACAATATACAATTTCATTAAGAACCTTTCCTTTCTTCCCATTACTAACAAGCATTTGTTAATGCCGAATGTTTGCTTGCTGGCATTGGCAGTGGTAGTGTAGAAGTTACAGAGCTGCGTAATAGGAATGGCAGTGAAGTATTGAACTGAAGCCAACCCCACCACCACCCTGCAGAGAGTGACAGGCATTGGGGTGTGCCTTTGGGTCATCAGGCATAACGGCCATGCCATTTCACCACACCCCACCCTGCTGACACTGACAAATGCCATGGTGTGCCTTGGGGTCTTTGGCCCTTATATGCACCCCATTCCATCAGGAAGTACAGTGAGATGGGTGCTGTATAGGAGAATGGGGTGAACTTTGGGGCCGAAGAGTCCAAGGCATACCTCGATGCCTCTCACTGGCTGCAGGATGCGGAATGGTATGAGCATTACAGGCAAGAATCCCAAGTCACATCCCTGATACCTGTCATTCTCTACAGGGTTGGGTGTTATAGTTGGAAACCCTAATACCTCAGGCATTTGTTGGTATTTTCAGTCCAAATTTTCAATATGTTTTTTTTGTGACCCCACCTCATGAACAGTGGCAATATCAGTTTGTTAGCCGGAAGCTGCTTATGCACAGCGACTACGGCATTTAGCACCACAGGTGCAAAAACATTCGAACAGGATATAAAAATGACAGCTGTACTGTTCATGGGGAGGTGTAAAAATGGCAATGTTGCAAATCTGCAGTAAAATATTAAAACTGGTGAAGTCACGAAGGCAGTATAGAAATTGCAACGCACACCCGTAATGTAATTCGGCCAGGATTTTTACAGCAGATTGTCAACACAGGCATTTTGGGACCTCCGATCGTGAACAGTGTCTTGTGATTTTCTTTATCTGTTCCGAACAATGATTTCCCACAGCGACCACGCATCTCTGTGCTGAAAGTGTGAAAACACATTCGGCCATGTTGTGAAAAATGACAGCTGTACTGTTCATAAGGAAGTGTGGAAAAATGCCACTGGTGAAAATCTAGACTGAAAATATTACAAAGTCATGAACTTATGAGGGTGCGTGGAAACTGCGCAATGCTCACTCATAACACAGTCATTTTATGGACTTTTGTCACCAAATTTTCAACATAGACATTTTAAGACCTCTGCTCATGAACAGTGTAACTGTGATTTTCTTGATCTGTCCCAAACATTGCTTTCGCGCACTGACTGCACCATTGAGCGCTACATGTGAGAAAACACATTTTGGGTGATGTGTGAAAAATGGCAGCTGTACTGTTCATAAGGAAATGTAATAAAATGGCAATGTTGAAAATCTGGAGTGAAAATATTGAAAATTTGCAAACTTACGAGCGTGCGTAGGAACTGCGCAATGCATGCTTGTAAAACAGTCATTCTTAGGAATTTTTTCACCAAATTTTCAACATAGCCATTTTAAGACCTCTGCTCATGAACAGTGTCACTGTGATTTTCTTATTGTGTCCCATACATTGATTTCGCACACCGACTGTGCCATTGTTCGCTACATGGGCAGAAACACGTTTTGGGTGAGATGTGAAAAATGACAGCTATACTATTCATAAGAAGGTGTGATAAAATTGCAATGTTGAAAATCTGGAGTGAAAATATTGAAAATTCACGAACTTACGAGCCTGAATAGGAACTGCACAACGCATGCTCGTAAAACAGTCATTTTTTGGAATTATTCTACCAAATTTTCAAAATAGGCTTCTTGAGAGCCCACCTTATGAACACTGGCAGTGTCATTTTGTTAATCATTCCGGAAAGGTGATTTCACGCAGTGGCTGCAAAATCACCCTTCGGGCCCGAGTAATGACATGACAGTGACAGCATTCATGAGAACAGGTCCCAAAAAACCCATGTTGAAAATTTGGTGCAAAAATTCCAAAAAATGCCTGAGATATGCAATAAAGTTGAAAAAACCCTATCTATCCCATTATACAGCTTACCGGCATTTCCTCAGTTCGCGGTCGGCTTTGAAGAGTGCAGACGTGTTCCCGGTCCACCGAAGATCGTCGCGCCGAGGTCCGGAGGTAAGTATGGGCTGAGGGGGTGTGGGGAGGCAGGGTGCAGTGGGTGGGTGCGGTTGAGGGAGGGCCAGGGAGAAGCGCTGAGGGACAGTTTTTTTATTTACAGGTTTTTTGCTTGTAAAATGATGATGAGGGATGTTTGCCATGCTGGGGTGGGCTCCCAGCATGCAGAAGGATGGCTGGGGGGGCGTGGAGCTGATGGGAGATTGGGCACCTCCATTGGCCATAGCATCAGTTGCCATGCTGGGGTGGGCTCCCAGCGTGGCACCCTGTACTCTGGGGGAGGACAGTGGATCCCCGTCGGCTATACAATAGTTGCCACACTGCGTGGCATGGAAGGCTTTGGGGGCGCAGCACAGCCGACGGGGGATTCAGGCACCCTGTCAGCCACACGTGGTGTGTGCGTGGGGCAGCACGCGAGTATGCGTGCGATGTGTTTGTGTGTGTGTGTAGGGGAGCTGCGCATGAGCAGGCGATATCTGATCGCTGCTCACTGAAGCGTAGCTCCCCCTTTCAACTGTATGCCACTGCATTTTGGAGCTGTCATAGACAGCTCCAGCATGCATTGAAGGACTGGGGCCGCGCCTGCCAACACACTGACTGAATTGGAAGAGGGGGTGACACACCTCCGAAAACTCAGATGATGGCACTATGTTTCTTGCACATGCGTGCAAGCAAACATAAAAAGCAATGGTCTATTTTCATACTTTATAATCAATGACCAAATCCTTATCATAAAAGATAAATATATAGAAAATACATAGCATTGCTCAAGAATATGAGCTCCTTGCTTCATATACTTATAAATTCCGTTTCAGTTTGTTTTTACTCAAATACATTTCAAAGTATAGCTCCCTTTTAGTACTGCTTACCACATTCATTATACCCCCATTTTCTGAGTACTGCCTTACATGAATACACAACTTAGAAGAGCTTGAAGCCTAGGCCGAATGTAAAACTCTCCAGAAAGGATACTCAAATTAAACATCATATAACCAAAATTAGTTTACATACTCAACTTGCTGCTGTCTGTATAGACCAATAGCCAATTAACCTACTTATGTGTCATATTCCTACTAACTACATCTGGCACCTTATAGTTCTCCACTCTTATGCTTGACAAACTTCACTGGACAGAATTTGGCCTACATACGTAACATATTAATATTTTCTGTATCAGCTTCAAGACATTAACATACTTATACATTGGTTTTCTGCCTTGACCAATCTGACACCTGGATACTTTACTCATCATTTTGACAGAGAACTCTTAGCTGGAATTAAAGTCTGCATACTTAATGTACATTTTCTGTATCAGCTAGAGATCCATTATTGTACTTGCACCAGTTTTTCTGCCTTAATCACTTTCAGTAGCTAGAGGTTTTTAGAGAAAACTCTCCTATGAGGTTTTCACTTCAGGCATCAGCCCCCTCAACAGTTCCATCTCTTGGTAATGCAGGCAGACACAAACACCTAGGCAGACAAACCAGTGGTGTCAAGCAGCACCATCATAAGGGGTTCCCTGATGGCTTAATTAAGAAAAATGTTTAAACATACTATTAAACAATAATTATTCATCCTAATTATCCTGAAGCATATCTACATTATATTGTTCTATTTAAGCTATCAGGTAATTAATTGATTAACAGCAAAGAAGCTCATTAAAAAACTTTTGACCAACTTACTAAAGGCAAAAGATTGTATAGTGCACATTTAGATTAGACCAATGTAGATTATAATACATTATTTTATACTGTATGGAAGAAAGATAAGTAAGTAAAAATTATGCCAGTCAGCATACACAGCTCCAAAAGGGAGTCCTTTGGCTGAACACATAGTCTTAACTTCAGCAGAAAACTGTGGTAATTAATAAATAAATTCAGGCACCTCAAACAGAGTCCCAGTCAATCATAACAATAAAATTATAGTGCAAGATGTTGGAATCCTCTGGAAGTAATACCTGAACATTTTAGTAATAAATAGGTAGGACTAATTTGCAGCAGTCACTATAAATCCTCAGCTTCCTTGCAGTCTTCAAACAGACTCTTTAAATAACCAGGGGTTGGATTTTCAACGGCCATAGTATGACGCAAGGTGCTTACGTCAAACAAGTCTGATGCAAGAGGCACCTTGCGCCATGGGCTGCGCCAAGTGCTATTTTCAAAGGCAGCCTGTGTCACCCAGCAGGCTGCCTCTGCCAAAGTGTGCTAGCACCCACCTTGTGCCACGAAAGTCTCAATGCAACAATGGCAGCTTGCGTCAAGTGCAGGTGCATCCAGGACCCTGTGCCTGATTTTTCATTCCACAGGGTCCCGGTGCCTAAGTCCCAGAACTTGCGAAATATGTGGCAGTGCACCAAATAGATGGTGCACCCACGCAGAATGCTGCAACAGCTGTGGGGTGTCTGAGGCACTCACAGACAGGGGTAAGGTGCTGGCTAGAGCTCCCCCACACCACCGTGCCACCAGAACCCTCAGGCCCAAACACACCGGGAACCTGGTGGTTTAGTGGCACCCCCACTTGGCTTGTAGTGCCCACCTCCCCACTCCCACCCCTCCCACATTATGATCCAGCAGGTCCAGCACAGCCCCCCTGCCACCACAGAAGAGCTCTGACAGTTCATTCGAAAGCCGGCCATGGTGGTGTGCGGAGGGCTGTGCCGTGTCACTGAATCTTGCAAGGGTTGGGGGTGGGGTTGTGGCACTCTGTGCCAGGTGGGGCCACTAGAGCACCAGGGAGGTCTTTAACATTAACAGTCAGGAAGGAGGGGGACCACTAGTCCACCAAGGATCACCTTTGGGGATGGTTCAGGGCAGGCCACACAGTGGCATACACTGGACGACCCTTCCAGGAGATGACTAAGTACCATTAGACCAGCCTGTTGCTCATCTAATGGTACTTGGCACTTAGTTCCTGGGGCAGTCTTTGAAAATTGGGATTTGAGGGCTGTGGCAGTCTGGGTCTTCCGCGAGCCCCCAGCACCATGCCACAGCCAATTTCATGGTGCAAGGTGGGCGCTAGCACACTTTGGTGCAGGCAACCTGCTGGGTGATGCAGGCTGCCTTTGAAAATAACACTTGGTGCAGCCCTTGGCATAAGGTGCCTCTTGCATCAGACTTGTTTGACGCAAGCACCTTCCATCATACTATGGCCGTTGAAAATCCAGCCCTGAGAGTTTAAGCTCTCCAGTAATCAATAATAATGAAGATGCTGTAACTCACAATTCTTGATGGAGTCCATGGCTTCCTTCAATAAGCTTTCCATACAATGACCTTAAAATGAGCAAACAATGGTCACTAGCTTAGTGTCCTTCTAACCAAGCAAAATATAAAAGTAGAAACGAGAGCTCCTATTTCAATCTAGAAGTCCACTGTCTGAGAAAGCCTCATTCCAGTCCTCCATTTCTCAGTGCCCATTTCAATTTAGGTTACCAAAAGTTTGTATACCATATTTAGTCAGTTCTTTTAGTCAGGCTCCATCTATTTCTTTTCTATTTCTTGTGTCACCAAATCATTTTTAGATTGCAGGCACCTGGGGGAAAAACAAAGCACTCCTCTAAGCACAGTGAACTTAATATTTCATTTTAAAAAGGACCCCCAAGCCCTAGGCAAAAGTAGCATACCTCTTCAAGGCATTTTCAAGCCTTTCAGCACATTTTGTGCTCCTGCTCCTGCAAGACTTCTCTCCATGATCCTATGACCCTACAGGCCATCACAGCTAGAAACCTCCTCCTACAAAACTTCCACATGCAGTTTTCCAGGGGTTTTCTCTGTGCTTCCAAGTGCTCACCCTTCTGTTCGGAGGTGTTCAGAATCCAAATTTCACCAACTGACTCCTCTCAAAGTTCAGCCCACATCTCAATACACCTCTATGAACCCAGTCACTCAAACAAAACCTATTGCAAAACTCCCTTCCAATTCGGGCAGAACTGCATGCCGAGAAGACACACAGGCAAAATTCCAAATGCCAACCGAGTGTTCTGGCCATCACCGGTGATTAAAAGAGTGAGCCAACATCAGCAAAATAGCCCATCAAAGTTTTAAACTAAGTTTCAGTCATCTGGAGACATTGAAAATAGAGATAGGCAAAGTAAAAGAACTAAAACTGAAACACTACTAGGATCAGTGCAGCAAGGAGTGGAGAAGCTCTGCGGCAATCTTGCTGCTCTGCCCCCTGCCCAAACCACTGTTCAAGTACCTTGGTTGCCAACAATTATTGCAGAACCAGGAATTCTTGACATCTTTTGCTGCACAAAAGTGCAGGGCCCACAGGGCCTTGCACTCCTATAGGCACATGGAGTCTTCTCTTGGCACAGGGCCCAGAGGGCCCTGCTTGTCTACATCTATTCATGCAGGTCCTGAAGGAACTTATGTGAATAAGGATATAATTCCAGTATCTCAAAAAGAAAGGAAATTTATTGCAAAAAACTGCATTAATACATCAGTTAGGGTTAAATGCCACAAAAGTAGGGAAATGTTGCATTAGGGTAACCAACCCTAACTCCTCACCCCCACCCCCTCAAGCAGCAAGAGGAATAAACATTAGGGTTTTGGGTCTTTGGAATCTTGGCAAATCTGTGGTGCAGTCTTCCTTTGGACTGTCAACCCTAATGGTCACCCATCTCCCCCCAGCCCGTAGCCTTCTGTCTGAGGCACAAGGTACATCTCCAAGCCAGTGCATCATAGTGATACACTCTTCAAAGGCAGACAAGTTTGTCTCATCACATGTTGCCAACACAGTCTATTATAGCTTTATTAGGAGATCATGTCCGATGTTGTTTACTCACATAATGGGGTAGGCAATAGGGCTGACAACTCCAAGGAAAACCCCACTAATGATTCACCAAGACTCTGGAGATCCAAAACCCTGAGGTTTTTTCTTTTTGTTGCTTGGGGGTGGGGTTGAAGAGTTAGTGTTGGAAACCCTAACACCACATTTCCCTACTTTTGTGGCATTAAGTTTGACCCTAACTGGTGCATTAACACAGTTTTTTGCAATGAATATTAATACAAGTATAGTTTACTTATCAGCTGCTGTTTTTGATGCCAGCAACCTGGACTTATATCTTCAGTCTAGATTATCAAAGTGCCAGAGGGGGGTTAAGAGGCCTAAGCATCGCAGAATATGCTCTCCTTCTGTGGGGAGGGAGAGAGGGCTATGCATCCTGCTGCACTATCACCACCTGGGTGGCCATAGCTGGTGGTGTAGTCTCATGAGCCTGCAGTGAGCACTGGAAGGGGAGAGCACACACATATCATGCCAGGTGTACAGGTACCTGATTAACCAATGACAGTCTCATTGGGTGAGACACAAAAGGGGTTAAACTGCCCCCAGTTAGGCAGATTATGTTCACTGGCCCTCCACCACATCCACTCAGCCTCTACCTCTGTTCCACCAAATGGCCTTGGGGGACCTCCACCATGGGTGGCTGGATCTTTCAGGGGGGTAAGTTTCCAAGTAGCCAAATATAGGATCCCACCTTGTGGGTGAACTAAAGGTACAATGCACTGAAGTGTCCCTTGTGCCCTAGGATGCAAGGTGAGATCCCATGTACAGGATCTCTGAGGATGGGTAGGTGGCAATGTGAGTAGCTGAAGAAGAAATTGTCTCAAGGGACATTAGGAGAGAAACAGAGTTGAAAAGAAAAAAAACAATGGCACTTTACGATGTTATTCAGGTTTCTTCTATTAAAATTATCTTAATGCATCAAAATCTTTCCAGGTACATCAGGTCACCATAGATGACAGTGCACTAACCCCTGCGTTATGGGCTTAGCTAGGGTTGAGGGCCCTGGCTTGATAACACCTCTGAGGATTCCTCACCCAAAGATGTTGAGTTAAAGTTCAGATGCATTGGCAGCATAGCCTAGTGATAACATCAATGAGCTGTGAATGTGCTTGACTCATTCAGTAGATCTGTGTTTGAGTCCCATAGCCTTGACTTGCATACTGTGTGACTATGAACAAGTCAGTTAACCATCTTGTGCTCCCAGGTCATCCCTGCAAATGGGCCTTGTGCCCAGTGGGCCATACCAGATTACCAAAGAATAAAAATAGAACATAAATTCAAATGTAAATTGAACTGCACCTCCATCTAGGGTAAGATTAAGTGGGCTATATTATGTGCTAGTGTTGCCCCCATTGGAAAAAATGGGATCTGTATTACTGTTCGACATGACGCTTACCGACAAACAACTTCCCATCACCGAGATCCCGACTGGGTTGCATTACCAACAAATTATTTCCCGTCACAGTTACTTCCCGACTAACTTCAGGGTCACTTGTATTTATTTCTCAACATCCCATGACAAATGATAGAGCAGTGACCCCTAGAACTGTGCGTGGATAGTGCAACAGTTTATTAAACATTTTGAACCAAGCGTGGATAATGCAACATGACTTCAGGGGCAGCGGTGGTAAAAGATCTGCACAAAGCAATGTTTCTCCTGCCCTCACCCATAGAGCAGTGCACATGTATTTGTTTATTTAAACATTTTGCGTGGATAGTGCAACATGACTTCAGGGGCAGTGAACTGGTGGTAAATGATCTGCAAAAAACAATGTTTCTTTATTTATTTGAAAAAATGGATTAAAACATTTTCATTACTTATGAGGATTGCACATGACTTCAGGGGTAGTGCACATGAAATTAATTCTTCTTTATTTATTAAAACTTTTAAAATTTCACAATCTCAGGTTGTGCGCAATTCCACAGACGTATTGAAGCACAGAACGAGCAGCTCTATCTTTTGTGATGTTCTGCATTTTCTCTTCTCTCTTTGCGTACTGTTTTTTCAGAGGCGACTTTTGGAGGCCACATTAATTTTCTCAAAGTGTCTGTGTTGCACTGTTCCTTATGTAGTTCTGACACAAATCTAAAGATGCCCCCATGTGAGCTTCCAACTAGTGCACCTAATCTCTGGTGCCAAGCATCCACGTTGTTCTGTGTCCGAGTGTAGCCAAGCTCCATCTGCTCATGCACAGACCAGAATTCAGGAGGGAACAGTGGTGGGGTTCGAACCACTGTATTATTTATCATTCTTCTCCTGACATGGCCTAGCATGTAGTTCTCCTTGAACCACTCCATAATCGGGGCACAGGAGTGTGGCATTTCCTCCTTTAGCTCTGCAAATGCCTGCTCGATTTCAGTAGGTGGCAAGAATGAGAGGGCAACTATGTGGCGAAGCTTAAAACTAAAGTCCATATCCTGACCATACAGTGTTGCTAACCCCACACTTTGAATTTTTCTCCATACAATTTGACTGAGGTGAAATAAACAACCTTTGCTGAGTGCATTTGGGAATTCTGCTTTACATGCATTTATAGCAGCCTGTTCGAAATCTGTTATTATTAATTTCGGGTCCAAATACAAGCTATTCTCATCTGCAATGTCATTTAAGTCCTAAAATAGTCTCAGGTAGCTTTCTTGCATTTTACTAGACATCAGGCAGTACACTAGTGGGATGATACGTGAATTTTCTGTTGTTCCCACAGGGCCATGTACAGAATATAGCTGCCTGAATAATGATGGCACAGTTTTAAATGTGCCATCCATAATCCAGAAGGGAGCTACTGATAAATTAACATTGGTTTTGGTGATGAAAATGGGAAGTTTGTCCTCACCAACCGATGACTCCCTTGCTAGAAAAGTCTGGCCATTAACAGTTCATAAGCTAGCTGGTATCTCAATGTCATCTAAAGTCTTCAGCTCTGGTGGTGCATTGTGTTGTCTGGCTCATTTAACAAGTTGTTGTAGCACTTGCTTGTTCGGTAGGCTTTGCTTCACCTCCTCTGAAAGCTGTGCAACCTGGGTTTGAATCAACTGGGCTGGGGTTGCACTAAGTGAAATAGCACTCACTTTCAAAGCTGCCAGAGCAACAGAAACAGGTGCATCACCAGCATCGGGGGAGTGATTATGATCTCGGACATTCCTGAGGTGATGCTGGTCCCCCACAAGGACTGTTGATGCACGCCCAAGACATTGCAAGCTTTTATGGCTCTAGCAGCACCAATAATAGAGGTCACCATGGCATAATTCCTTAATGTACAGGTAGCCACCAGTTGCTATTTTTTCATGGCCACGCTGCGATGGAACCAACTCGCAAATCACTACCTCTGCCATTACACTGAAAGCAAATCATCTACTGTGTGAGGAAAGAAAATGAGTGTGTGACTCAGCAAGGGCACATAAAAGGTTTCTAATCAATGTCCTGAGCAAATAAATGAAAAGGTCAGTGCTCAATCAATCAATTAGTTTAAATTAGAGCCGCACCTAGTATACAAAAACAGAGATAATTGATGCATGCTCTCAGTACTCAGTGTGGAATGTGAAAGGTCGGGAAAAATGCAGTCAGCAAATAGAACTGAACGGTAAGTTAAAATACGGGAAGTTGAAATCGGGAGGTTAAATGTCGGCAAGTTGAAAGATGGGCAGTCATACCACACCCGAAAATATACCAGCCCACTGTGATCCCCACTGGCATAGCCCACCCAACTCCCACACTCTGCCCCATGAGAAGTTTAACACCACCTGTTTTTATACACCACAGAGCTAGTTATTCTTATCTCAGTCCTATTTTTAAATTTAATTTAATCTTAGTTTAACAGTTTTAACAGTTTTTGACCTCCTCAAACAGAATGTACTTACTTTTCCATTCATTTATTACCACTCTGTCTTCCGCTATCTCTCCCATCGCCCTCACCATCAGAGACACTCAGGAAAACAGAGGCAAGGCAAATAAATGCAGGTTGGAGCAGGTCGGAGCAGAAAGGAGCAGGTCGCAGGTCCGGGTGCCATGAATTTACTAGGTGCGATGCACAACCCTACTGAATCAGCAGTGTACCAAGTACACACCGCCAACCATTTTTAGTAGGCTATTTGCTGAAATTGCCAATAACAGCGGATTAAACTAAACTCATGCTACATCACACTGCTAACCATTTTTAGTACTCACTTAGTATTCAGTTTACTAAAAACTGGCTGACAACACCGGATTACGCTTAATTCATACCGCCTAAGATCAAATTAGCCGATCTAAATAGTATACATGGAGAGAAAAAGAAAAGTAGGCTCTGGGCCGCATGTCTGAAATTTCTCTTCCCTATTTGCCTCTACAAATGCTGCTACAAAGGCTTAAATCAGAAACAAGACGCCGGCGTTTGCTCTCTTAAGCATCTAACCCCACCCAATCATATCACCCAGATGTCTAAAAGCACACAAAATGTAACCTTGCTCTAACCATGGACCATATTACTCCATATATACACACCTTCTAAACATCTATATGGTATTCTATATAACCGTATTCAGTTGTGCAGTTAAAGAAGCAGTCAAGGAAAATTAAAAACAGTCAGAATGTGGTCAAACATACTCATATATATAGATCCTCTAATCTCCCTATATAGGTATTATACTTTTATTGCCCCTCTTATTTTTCAGTCCCTCCAAAAAACTATTACCAAGACTTCCAATGCAGTAAGTCAAAATACTGAGTCAAACTATTTTAAAATCTGGTAGCTCTGGTGGTTTACACCATTTGTGCAAATTGCGCTACTCAGTCCACAGTCTCATAGATCAGCACAATGCAGTCCCAGGGGGTTTTCTTCTCTGAATTTCTGTCAGAAACCTCCTCTTGACACACATGAGATTAACTGCAGCCTTCAGAACCTTGTTCTAATCCCTTGCCTGCCACTTCCAAAGAAAATCGCAGCAGGCTATTCAATGGCCCATATGTGGTATCTCTCCCTTGTCTCCTGCTCACCCAAAGAGCTTTCCACCTTCTTCTTTGTCCAGCCGGCTTCACCGTTTCAGCCGTTCCATTATTTCAGTCACCTTCCACCTAGAAGAGAAGAGAAGAGAAAAAACAAGGGAGGACACCGCAGCAAGACAACAGGCATAAGAAAGTCTGGTAAGGTTGAGTTTCAGGCAATGGTGGCATACCTGTTCATATTAGAAATTAAGCAAAAACTCAACCCTGCTCCTGCATCTCCTCCTCAGCTCACATAGCATGCAGCTACCATCTTGCCTCTGACCCACACAATGCAATCATCTGTTTACTACAAATAGAAGTCTTCCTTTGAGATGAAGGGTGTAATGCTCATCCACTGCAGCCTGTTTGTTGGGAGTGCAAACATTTTCTAATACTGCTTTTAAGCATCTAATAAACTGTTGAAAGAAGTTTCTTATTGTGCTGGTTCAACTATGGGTCATGCAGCCCATATCTGATACAAAATCTTAATGCTCTACTAATAATATGAATACAACACCAGATTGCAAACATGCTGTATAACGAAGTGTTTTACTGGTGAGTGTTTTATTGGTGATTAGGGATGAGGTCCTGGAGAAGGGAAAAATTAATTCAAACAAAATAGTAAGCAATTGCACTGGCTTAAATAGCTGTTCTTCTGGTGCATTTTAGTTTTAGAAAATAATGCAGCCTACCTTCAACTAATTATGATGCTCAACCCAACTTTCCCCTAGTCCTATGGTGTTCCTGAAGAAGCTTGTGTACCCAGGTGTTGAATCATGCTAGGTCCAGTGATGTTGGATGTAGTCTGCCAGTGTTGGTGCACTTAAATAATAATTTATCATATAGCCCGATTGTAATCCTAGCCAGAATTCTTAGACCATTAACAATAGTAGCCCCAAGATATGGCTCAGGTCAATACATGATTGATGTGTGTTGCAGAATCATGGGTACCGTTTGATTACTTACAGTTAGCTGGAAGCTGGTAGACCTCCAGTCCTGGTTGGATGTACCTATTCTATTCTACAATTGGATGTTGAACTTTGGACTGCTCCCTCAGATCTCCTCTGCCAGCTGCTATCTCTGGCACCTCTCACAGGTAAGGGAGGTTACACAGGTGTACAGGCAGTAATCCATAGACTCAGCCACAGCCACAGATCCCATCAAAGAGGCAATAGTCTAGTTGTAGACTCCTTCTTAGCGGGCCAAGATCGAGGAGAAGAGGACTGTTGGGGCAGCAGGGAGGCACTGACACTGTTCAGTTTATCCACAGATAAGGAGGCTGAGAATTCATAATTTAACAAAAACTCCTGAACATCTACAGGATTGGTAAATGACTCAACAACATTACTGCTGATCACCCAATGCACCGCTGGTGGGGACAATATACATTTAAGCCCACAGTCCCTCACCACTCAGTTAAAAGCCTTACAACTCTCAATCACTCACTGAGGATAATCTGTCAGAATAACAGTTTTAGCTCCCTGCCAGCACTGCTCCTTGTTCTACCAAGCTTTGGTGTAAATAAGCTCCCGATCCTGGAAAGCAAAGAAGCCTGAAGACAACTGGGCAAGGCTGAGAGCAAATCCTGTAAAGACCCAGTTATGCTAACACCTTCAACTCACTCCAGCAAGCCCAGAATTTGCAAGTTATTGCATTGGTTCCTGGTCTCCTGATCATCAATTTTCTCCTACTCTTGCTGAAGCTCTCATTCAAAAGAAGCAACTTTCCACTCTGTCAGGTGGGCCCAATCTTCCAGTTTGCCCACTCCTTCTTCTGCTCTGCAATATGGGCCCACAAACTGTCTACAGCACCTTTCACGTTGTCCAAGTCCAGGGCAATTAGAGAAAGCTGCTCAGTGATACTGGGCATAAAGCTTTTACTCTCCACAAGATCCTGGTCTATGTTCACTGCATCCAAGTCAGGGCCTGCAGTTGCCATCTTAGGGACTGGAGGAAGACAGCCTGCAGACAAATCATCCATTTTAGGTTTTTTTAGGCATTGTAGAAGCAGATAAGGACTCTGGATTTGACTTTCTTACTTCAGGAATAGCTGGCTGGTAGCTCGTAATACACTTGCAGTAGGATAAGGAGTGGGGATGACCATAGATTTATGGTAGTAGCCAGACATTGGCAGCTATTTCCTGAAATCTCTGTGATATTTCTATAGAAATCTCCTGCTTTCTGCATTTCCGCAGTAGGGGCAGCAGAGAGAAACTCTTTAGAAATTTCACGAAATATCTGGAAATGGCTGGCAATGTCTGTGGCTACTCCTGTAATAGCAATGAGCAGAGCTCCTTTGGCTAAGCTGCTTCTAGCTCAGCTACATCACGTGACCCCAGCATTGGATATTCACATGTAGTCTGAATAGAAAGTGAGAAATATTATTTTTTATTCAACATTGTGCTGTATGCAGTAAACAACTCATTATAGTATGGTTACATTTAATAAATTACAATATCATTCTCCAGAATTAATTTTTGTTTACACACACACACAGAAACACGCACACATCACAAAATGTGCATGTACAGCAAGCTCATCTATTTAAAGTTATTCATCAAAGATATAACTTTTATATCTTTGATAATAGTAGTATTAATTTGAATAGAAATCAGTGCAATGTATGCATTATAAAAGCTGAGTGTAATTAGTATTTTATGTATTTTTTTGCAATTTAATATACTTTATTAAAGGTAATAATGACAAAACACACAGACATACACAGCACATGAAAACAATAGTCATAATATGACAAATACAGCTAAATAATAATAAATATAATACTGACAATACAACTATAATGAAAATACATGACAAAAAAAAAATATTAAAGAAAAAATATCCCAGTACAGAACAACACAGACTTACCTTCTCCATCCCCCTTCAGATATCCCCCCTTCCCATCCATGCAATCAGTTTAAAAAAGTAAAAGAGGAATAGGAGCTAGTTGATCAGAGACAGAGAAAGTAAGGTATAGGGTTTCTCATCTGGACCTAAAAACATGTATAGATTTATAAAAAAACAGCAATAGATTTTTCCATGTTAAGTAACATGACAGCCTCAGCGAGCCATTTGGGCTAGGTGGGGAGAATTGGATCAAGCCAATGTTTTAGGATTAATAATTTTGTGGTCGCCAAAATCAGGTCTTTACAAGGGGTCCCTGTAAGTGTAGAATAACCTCTCAGAATATAAACCTCTGGTGTAAAGGCATCTTGGAGACCTAACAAGTGGTCTAAGTTATACTGTATAAGCATCCAAAAGGATCTAACTTGGGGGAAGACCACAACATTTGATATAGGGAACCCTCAGTCTCTTTGCAACAAGGACAAATAGGTGACTTGCTCTCCTTATTCTGTATAATTAAGTGTGTGAAAGATATAAGCCATGTAAAATACTAACTTGTAATCAAAATCTGTATTGTTTAACATAATTACATAGATTTGTCCAGATATGAAACCAAAAGTCATTATTACCATCAATATGAAGGGCATTGGCCCAATAAAAAGTAATTGATGCTGTAGACTCCCATATCACTTGGCCTATAGAAGCATATTGTCTGGAATTTGGATGTCTTTGTTGCACTACGCCTGATCAGGTGGAGAAAAAAAGGCTAGCGCTAGTGGGCCATGGAGGTGGGCTCAGAAATTTGTTAAAGCAATGATGCAGTTGGTAACATTGAAATACGTGAGATACAGGAGACCCAAACTTCATCTGATATTGATCAAAAGAGAGACATGTCCCATCCACAATAAAATTATTGAGAATTGGTGCCCCTAGAGAGGTCCAGTACTTTTGATTCAACAGTTACTTGTTGATGGTGATATTTAAGTTATTACATAGGGGCTGGGTGGTGTCTGTAGTGTAGGGGAGTTTAAGGTGCTCGCAAAGTTGGGCATGGGCCTGAAGGGACCAGAATAATGGGGCAGATGTGAGAGATTGAGGCAGTGTATGAAGGGGTAAAAAGAGTAAGGCTCTATGCTTGATTCTGTGTTAATGACATAAGTCTTTTTCAATAGGAAGCAGCATGAGAAGGTAGTTAAATGATGTCAGGGTATCAGAAGATCCCCAGTAGAAATATCTATCCCCATTTAAGGCCAAATAGTATCTGAAAAATATAAGGTAGTTGAAGGCCACCAAGTTTTCTAGGATGGACCAACTTGTCATAGGAGTGGCATGGTGGTGTGTTCCCATGAAACCTAGATAACATTCTATGTAGGTTCTTTAATCAGCTTACCGGTATGACTATGTTCAACATACCTAAGGTGTATAAAAGCCGGAGAAGGATATTCATTTTTATAATATTAGACCTTCCCCACAAGGTCAGAGGTAGCGATTTCCATCTGTCCAGATCCTGAGAAATTTACTTCATCAAAGGGTCTAGATTTAATGGTTTTAAAAGGATTTGTCTGAAGCAATTCTGATACCCAAATTAGTGAAGTTTTTAGTTTCCCAGTGTAAGCCAAATGTGTCAACATCTGCTTTAAAGACAAGAGGAGAGAGGGGAAAAACAATCATTTTAGTCAAGTTAAGTTTGTAACCAGAAAAGGCACCAAATTGTTGAATGACCCATAGGTCCATGTGGAGGGAGATGACCAGATTTGAGAGATGCATTAATATGTCATCTGCATTGGTGGAAATCTTTAATTCTTGAGTGCCCACACTAATACCAGCGATATTAGGTAAAGCGTTAATCTTCCTTGTGAGGGGTTCAAGGTATAAATTAAAAAGGTACGGGGATAAGAGGCAACCTTCATGGGTTTCCCCAGGAGATAGAGAAAGGATCAGAGAGTACCCCATTACGCTGTACCCTAGCTGAAGGGCAAGGGTAAAGGAGTTTTACCAATCGAAGAAGAGAATCTGGAAACCCGTATTGCTGCAAAACCCAGAACAGGTGCGTTCAGGAAACTCTAACAAAGGCTTTTTACGCACCTAGGGAGACAAGAACCAAATGTAATTCACTCTCCCGGGATGCAGAAATTGGGTGAAACAATTTTCAAAAATGATTGCTGCAGAGTCTCCCCTTCATAAACCCCACCTATTCAGGTCCTATTAAGTTCCCCCAAACCTGGTCAAGATGAAAAGCCAAGTTTTGTACTAAAATTTTCACATCAACATTAACAAGAGAAATACGACTTTAGTTTTCAGGATGTGATTCATCTCTACTGGGCATGGGTAGCACAACAATGTGTGCCTACAGTAATAGTGTCTGTATGAGGTCAGAAGAGTGTAAGTAATTATAAAGTGATATTACGATAGAGGCTAGGTCATCAATAAATAGCTTGAAAAGAATCAAAGCAAACCCATCAGGTCCCAGGGCTTTACCTAGAGCAAGGGAATTAATGGCTTCTCTGACCTCACTGTCTAGTATTGGACCATCTAGAATTGAAGTGACAGATTCAGATAAGCATGGTAAAGAGATATCATTCAAAAAATAAGACATGTCATTATACTCATTCCCCATGCCTGAATCTTCAGCATATAGGTTTAAATAATAGTGTCTAAATATTCTGGAAATTTCCCACACCTTAATTGTAGTAAAGAGAGTTATTGGGTCCTGAAGAGATTTAACCCAATGCATTGCCACTCTCTGATGAAGTCTAATGGCTAGCAATTTGCTGACCTTCTCTCTTTGGCCAACATAAGTAACCTTTAAGGCTTTTAATGACTGTTGGGCCTGCTCCAACAAGAAAGCTGAATATTGGACCCTAAGTTGGATGAGACAGACACATACATCCTCAGGAGTAGATGGGGAAAGATACTTTCAACATTACTGACAGAGGTAAGTAGTGTGTTAGATTGCTTAGCATTAGCCTTTTTACCTTTAGTGGCAAGGCTTATCAACTCACGATGTCACTGACATTTCAGGGCTCCCAGGCCTGATCTTGAGCCTGTATAGAGATCCAATGAGTTTCAATAGAAGTTTTTATATAATCTCTCATGCTGTTAGCAATTTGAGGGTCTGACAAGAGGTGGATTATTTAGAGACAAAGTGTGATCACAGTCAGATTGATAAATGAGGTCTATGAAATGTTTAACTAGGGAAAAGGTCTGATAAAACCATGACCTCTATTTGGCAGTCATAGACCATAGCTAATAGGAAGCAAGTAATTAAACAATAGTCCAGTCTAGAATAGGAATTATGTGGGTGAGAGTAGAAAGTGTACTTCTTAGTAGTAGTATGTAAAACTTGCCATGGGTCAACGATGCCTGAACTGTCAATAAAATCTGAGACCACGTTGAGCTGGTGACAATCCTGTGCCCAGTTTGTAGGTTCTGTCCATATCATTACACAGAACCAATTTTTCAGTCTCCCTCTAATATTCAGGGAAGGTTTGCATAAGGGGCCAAAGCATTAATCAGTTCAGAAAAGAAGGAGGGTATGTCAGTATTAGGACCATATATTGAACCTATTAAAAGTTCCATAGGGCCCAAATGGCAATGTATAAAAACATATCTACCTTCTTTATCTTGTATCTCAGACAAAAGGGAAAAGGGAAGAGATTTCGGAAACAAAATTACTACTGTCCTTTTGTGACTGCTATTGCCAGCACCAAATACCTGACTTACCCATGTTTTTGTAAACACAGAAACTTGGCTAGCAACAAAATGGATCTCCTGCAAAAGAGTTATATGAGTTTGTAAAGTTTTCAGATTTTTAATTATAGCTTGTCATTTTATCCGAGATTGTCTGCCCTTGATATTCCATGTAATAATATTCCAAGGGATCCCCATTAAATACAATAAAGTGAATAGTCAGAAGAAAAGGAGCTCCTATATAGAACTGAGATAACCCAAGATGGATTGCAGAGGGCTCTCCCCCAACCAAGAACAACCCATAGCCATACATACAGCTCCAATTAAGAAAAAAGAAAATCGTCAATAGAGGGACCCATGTTGAGAATGTTTACAACAGGTACCATATAAAGAGATGAAATGTACACTCAACAATCGCACCTAGAAACAATCATTAATAACTCCAAGCAAAAATAAGTTGGCATTATAATTTGGTTTATAAAAATACAGGTGGCATGTTAAGTCAAGATGATAAAAAAAGAACAGTTGTGCCAACAGTTACTAGTCTCTGAATGCTAGTAAGGGAGCAAAGAACATTCTAGATGGTTCACTGTCTCACCGCTGAAAGTAACAGAGAACTCTATGAAAACAGCAAAAAAAAAACAAGTGTTCTCAACATTTAAATTGCAAGTAAATACAGTCCCTGTAAACCATTCTAAATATCTCGTCAACCCGAGGGCTTGGATCCAAACAAGTTAGGGAAGATTTTTGGCATTTCTTGTGCAGCTTGAGCCGCTGACTCAAATCGCTGAGTGCCCGAATCAGTGGTGATTTCCAAACAGGCCTGGTATAGCACCTTGTGCCTGATGTGCACAGCCCACAACTTCAATCTGATTTCTTTATATTTTGCCTGCTTCTGTTTTACTTCTAAGATCAAATCCTGAACAAGTCAAAGACGTTGACCCTCCCCTTCCCTCCCATTGAAGAGCCTGCATGGTATGGATTTGTTTAAGAATATGCACCCAGTCAAGATAATTAAGCAGATGAAAGATTAAGGGTCTAGGCTTTCCTTCTGGGGCTGGCTTCGGGTGTTGTGCATGGCGTGCCCGCTCCACAATGTACCTGGGTGGCCATTATGAGCAGGGTCAGCTACTTTAATACTGAACTTCTGCACAAAATCTTTAAGTATTAAGTCACGATGAAGGAGGCTTCTAATGGGGAATTAATGCATGGTTAGGGGGTTGTGGCATGAGGCCAAAGGCCAAAGGCTGAGTACCTACAACCATCGATCCATGCATTAATTCTACAGTAGAAGCCAACTTCAGAGTGGCTTAATGTGCTTGTAACATGATGGTCAGTTTCTGCCCAGTATTGCTGTTTACTGTTATACAACATAAAAATACAGAATCAGTTTTTTATATGTGAAAGGTTTTAACTGTATGAAGAAACAGTTGTACAGATAAAGTGCTCATCATTCAAGTGCAGGTTAACACTTTCAATAAGATCATTGTGTGGTTACAGATTCCAAATAGTGATTATTTCCCTTGGCATGCACAAACAGTATAATCATTGTTTCCTTACATTTTAGTCAGCAACATTGCTTCCTGTGAGCGACACAGTTTGTGAGATGCATTGCATTCTGGGATTTATGACCTCCTTCTACAAAGTTGCATGCCACTTGGATGGATAACTAACAACTACTACATCTGTAACTTTAAACATGTAAACATAAAGATTTTTATGTCATTTTTAATACTTTTGTGATCATCACCAACCACTGTGTGGGTGGGTGGGATAATAAAAATGCATTCCATTATGTTTGTAGCATCAGGAGTTTGGGACATTTTTGTGTTGTGCTGTCTGTCTTTCTGGGAGTCGCACATTCCACATTTTATGGTGGCAATGTGAGGTACTGCTACTTGAAGCGGGGATTATTGGTTTCTTGGAGTGGGCATGACCACTGATTAATCCCCGTTCCAACTTTGGTCACCTGCTACATTTCCTCCAATTGCTTCATGTTACTGTTGCCTGTTGATTGCTGTCATGTTACAAATTGAGTTAGGTCCCTCTTTGTTCACTGGAAGACCCAGGATGACTAAATTATTCCTCCGGGAGTGTCCCCCAAGGTCATCCACCTTCTCACTCAAGCAGGCTACTGTATGATGGAGTTGAACAATTTCAGGCTCAATTTTATTTTGACTATCTTCTACCAAGCTGATTCAGGTCTCTGAATCTGACACCTAGACTGCCAAATCCAAGTCAGAAATCAATTCATAGACAGCAATTTTAATGGTTGTTAACTCCTAAAAGAACTGCTCTCAGGTAAGTTCTTGCAGAGAGGCTGCAGGAGGCGTTGGAGATTAAATGCTCCTCCTCGGGCATTTTAGTTCAGGGCAAAGTGATATTATAGGCTGCTCAGTCTCTGTATCGGTCTTGGATGGTTCAGCAATGACCATGGGAGATTTAGCCGGGGTATCAAGTGGATCTATGTCACCAGCAAAGTAAGTACTTCTTTTTTAATGAACATATTGAAGACTGGCAGGTCAGAATCACCAGGAAAAAAAGACTTTAATACGCAGACCTGACTGAGCTCACCCAATGTGCTTCTTGCCCCAAGCTATTTTATGTTTATCTTATAAATACTCACAAATCTATTATTGCAAACGTAGATGTAACACAATAATAACTGGTTTGTAACACTAATAAGTATGACACCATTCAACCAATGAAATAAAAAGTACACACGTTTCAAATTGAAATTCAAACAACTGATTTGTACTGCATTGAAGATAAGAACATTTTATCTGCATAATATGCATTGATGTTTAGGGCATGCACCTCTTGCCTACCATATGATCTAAATATCTCTGTTTTTGATTTTTTTTGTATAACTCATAACAACTTATTTTTCTTCAATGCTGTCTATTCAAACTCATATTACCTATTGATTTTCCAGGTGCTAGCCATAACGCTCCTCCAAAATTAGTGTTTAGATGACAAATATTACAGATGGGTTGCTAGGCTATGAATACCATTGTACTGCTTTTGGAGGCAACTGTGACTTTTACATATTGCTGGAGCTTGTAAAGGGCACTTGTACATGTTAATGGAGTACACTTGTAAATCTACCTTACACCCTTGAGAAGTACAAGTGCATGTTTAAAGTTCCAAGAGAAAATGAAGGACTCATTTGACCTAATAGCAACAAAGAGTGATCCATAACCGTACTGCAACTTCACAACGGTACCTCATCAAAACATAGAAAGGGGGTACTGTAGGTATGTGGTTGTTGCTCAGTGCATCATAGGCAATAGAAAATATGTCAGTCATTGTTTTAAATTCAAGAAATTTTTAACCTGTTAAAAAAGTTTGTAAAACAGTACTATTTTTTGGTCCTATGCCAGGCAGCTAGTGGACACATATTCCATGCCTGAACGTTGTCAACTGTTCTTTAATGGACTGCATGCAATATACAATAATATTTTATAAACATCATTATTGACTGTATATTACAAGCCAGTTTGATTCAATGGCTGCTAAAATTTCTACATGTTCTATGTTTATTTCAGACATCTAGCCTACAGGTGTTTCACTCGGTGCTGGAATTGACTCGGTCACCAAATAAGAGTAGTTTTGCCATCATGTGTTCTCTTTGCAATTGGAGAAAAAGGGCAGTTTAAATCATATAAAGGCTAAAGTTTATAAATGGTAAGCATGTCAGTATGTCCACATCATATATTATTAATTAAATTTATTACGCGAATTACATTTTTCCACTTCTTCACTTTTTTAGGCTTTTCAAACCGTGATGTTAGAGTTGATGATAACTTCACTTTCATCACACTTTCTGGATAAATTTTACTTGTGACCATGTGTGTCACTTCTTCAATTTTGATGTGAATGAACACTGCAATCAAATTGATATATGTGAAAATTTACCAAAAATACAACATACACAATGTTATTATTGTATGTTACCATTTGTTCTGAATGCAACTTAGTCTGAGCAATATCTATTTACATGCAATCTACCTCATGTTGCACATTCACAAGTTCTGATGTGTGCATTCTATCAGTTTTACAAAACAAATGTCATACATTTTTAAATTCCACATTCCATCTGACCAGTCTGCTTACCAGCAAAACACTGGCTCTAATTGCACCTTGTAGACTACTATATCAATGCTTTTTCATTGACATTCCAAAAACTGATTTATTGTGCAACAATTGCCTAATTTTGTTAGCCCTTCTATATAATTCATACACTGTGTCCACGTAATTATGGACGTATGACCTCCATAACTGGAATGACTACTATATGTGAGTACTTATTTATGTTCATTGTACTGCTGGTTATTGTAACATAATCCACACAGAGATACTGTACACCAGCTCATTATGTTAATCATCTATGTCACTTTATGATGACAATGAAGAGGTAAGGTCCAAGTACAAGTCTCTGTGATATTATACTGGCCACTTTCCCATACTCTGAATAGCAGTCATATATCAATATCATCAGCATTATGTCTTTCAACAAATTTGATACTTACCGTATAAACTTCTCCACCAGCTGCATGCTTCATATTTTCCTAAACAGCCTAAAGATTAATACAGTGTTATATGCCTTACTAAAGTCAAGGTAATATTCAACCACGGCTATAACATGAACTGATTTCTTAATATTAAAGTTTAAGAAATATATGGTACATATTTTATATGATCTGAGTCATGTTTGTTAAGGTATGAGAACCACAAACTAAAAGCAAGAAGTTCTGATACCCTACAAATGTAAGTAAGGCTACACTTACAAACATAAAAGTGGTGTCAGTGACAAACAAAAATATATTATGTTTTGTAAAAAAAAATACTTTCCAGAGCATGCCTGATTGTAAAGTAGCTTTGCATAAGGCACTAATCACAGACTATGATTGTCTCATGGACAACACAAAGGAGTATTCTAATTGTACAGGAGCACTCACTTGAGCTACAGTGTAGTAGTAATAATGTTAAATATGTGTTTTTGTTGTATGTTTAATTCTTTTTTACATTCTTCATTCACAGATCATAGAGGTCAGTGACTTTAGCATGAACACCTCATTCATTACGAAATGATTCTACACACAATGCATCATTTACATTAACTAATACTGTTATTACCATATGTTGTGGATGTTTTGATGGATCGTAAAATGTTTATCCTATTCTTGTAGTTTGGAATGTCTCTTTTGTACCAGAGTTCCCTTGAAGTTGTTGCAGCTTGTTGTCTATCAGAATTCTCATTATAGTACAGAGGAGCCAGTAGTGACCGGATTATAAATTGAATGTCATATAATAAGCTTTACTATAGATGTTATTATATTGTATGTTTTCTATGTTAAAACAAATGGAAGTTGTGAAACACACAAATATCAGTCTGAATAATGACTATCAATGAATTATAATATATGAAGACATGTTCAACTGTGACTTTCACTTACAATCAATTCTGTATTGTAATTCAGAACTGAGTAAAATGTTTTTATTCTTAACATGTACAGTAGTCTTATGTCATTTTTCATTATAATCAACAAAAGATGTGAGAGAGTTTAAATTAAACATGAATATATGCTGGCAAATATCAAATTTAGATTTTCAGATATTCAAATTGCTATCTTTATGTTCCAGAATTGTCATACAACAGATACTGTCTAAGCTGACAGAGACTGTGGTACTGGCATACATTTTTCCCAATGGAGTAATAACAATGAGTACCTAATTGTTTGTTAAAAATATCTAGAGACTACTGCTACTAATCTTATCATGGGTAATGCATTCACAGCAACACACAATGAGCCTGTGATTGCTTAGAGATGTTTCTATGGCAACCAGAAACCTTGAAAGTGAAGAATGAGAGATTCAGGGATTGCTATAAAAACACTGAAAATGAAAAAAAAAAAACATGCTTCTTCATGTACAGATGCCCATATATTATCTTTGACATTGTAGTTGCTTCCATGCACATTTCAGACACTCCTCCTCCTATCATAGAACTCATGAATGTGAGGTGGGGGCACTAGAGGGTTGGTGACTGGTGCAAATTACTGATCCAGTCTACTACAATTATTTCTGTAAGTTCAAGTTAATAAAAAATATATTTTTGCTCAACTGGACAGAGGAAAGCAGCTGTGTGTTACTACTGTAACATGTTATACTGCAGTAGTGACTAGAGATGTTGTGAAGTTTTAATTCACCTGCAAACTTCAGGCAAATTGCAAAACACTGCTTTCATGGAGCAATTTGTAAATTTTTTGCCCATGTTAAAAATTTGTGAATTCCAACTTTGCCTTGTAACTTTGCATTATAACTTCTCCTTTGGTGTTGCCAAGACAAAGTTTTGTGAAAATGAGGCTTTTGGTAAACAACTGGGGCAGGATTCTCAAAGAACAGCAAAAATCCCACAGCTGTGGGAAAAAAGCTTGCAGCAATGCAGAAATGCAGCTGTGTCTTATTCTGAAAGAAAAGTTGCACAGTTGTGGAATTCCGCAAAAAAGTTTTGCAGCTGTAGAATTCCAGCAACTGCAGGAATTCTGCAAGTGCTACAAATCCCCAGCAGCAGATCTGTAGCTGTGAAAATGGCTGAGGAGGCACAGCAATGGTACACAGCAATGGCTGTTTCTATAAAAGGCAAAGGCAGTAAGGACAGGAATGGGACTAAAAGGGGTAAGGCCATCAAAAAGTGGAGGGTGATGAGTACCAGTGTCTGTAGTCTGTGTAACAAGCTCCCTGAACTAGTGGCCTTGATGAAAGAGGGTTGCCTGGATATTGTGGCAGTCACAGAAACTTGGTACACAGAGAACCATGACTGGGATGTCAACATACCTGGATACTCAATTTACAGGAGGGACAGGGAGGGTAAAAGAGGAGGAGGAGGAGTATATCTCTATGTAAAGGAAGGGATCAAAGCACCAGAACTAAAGAGTAAACAGGGATCAGATGAGGCACTCTGGGTCACCCTGGAGACAGGAAATGGCACCACAATCCGCATGGGGGTTGTATACAGACCCCCATCTCAGGGGGAGTGAATGGGCAAGGAAATGATAGAAGGCATCCTTAGGATGGCAGAAAAAGGGAAGATATTGTTGATGGGGACCTGAATATGCCAGATGTTAACTGGAGCACCTTTGCTGCAGGTACATCCAAGAGCAGAGTCATTCTTGATGCCCTACAAGGGGCATGCCTCAGACAGCTAGTATTGGAACCCACTCAGGAGGGAGCAATCTTAGACCTGGTACTCTCAAATGGGGACGGAGAAAGAATCTCAGATTTAGAAGTGGGTATCCATCTGGGAACAAGCGACCACCAAACAGTGTGGTTCACAATAAACACAGCCATACACTCAAGCCATACTAAATCAAGAGTATTGGACTTTAGGAAGGCTGACTTTGGGAAAATGAGAGAGTGCCTCAGAAAAGCACTAGCAAACAGGCAAGAAGGAGGGGTGGAGGAACAATGTGGGGTAATCAAAACAGCCATCTCAGAGGCAACAAGCCTTTGTGTAGAGCAAATCAACAAAACAGAATGAAGGAAAAAACCATTATGGTTCTCAAAAGAGGTGGCAGGGAAGGTTAAGGAGAAAAGGATAGCATTCAGGAAATATAAGGAAACACTGAAGGAGCAGGACAGAGAACTTCATCAGTTAAAGCAGAAAGAGGCTGGGAAGGCAGTCAGAATAGCAAAGCCCAAACCGAGGAAAGGATAGCCAACTCTCTTAAGAAGGGGGATAAGACCTTTTATAGGTACATTAGGGAGTGAAGAAAGACCAAAGGAGGGATACTGAGGCTTAATAAAGGGGAGGGAATGTGGGTAGATGGTGACAGTGAAAAAGCAGGGATACTGAATGGATATTTCTGCTTAATATTCACAAAGGAAGAGGAGGGAGAGGTACCTAAACCAAACAAGAGAAACACTCTGAAGAAGGGGCTCGATTCCTGTCCATTTACAGAAGAAAGGGTTCTGAAAGAACTAATAAGATTGAAGGTGGACAAAGCAATGGGGCCTGATGGGATTCACCCAAGAATTCTAAAAGAACTAAGGGTAGAACTAGTGACACCGCTGACTACTCTCTTTAACAAATCATGGGAAGATGGGGTGGTACCTGAGGACTGAAGGAGGATGGAAGTGACTCCTTTTCACAAAAGTGGGAGCAGGACAGAGGCAGGAAACTACAGACCAGTTAATTTGACCTCAGTGGTAGGGAAAATGATGGAATCACTTCTGCAGGAAATAATTGTTGAGTACCTAGAGGCCAGTGGGGCACAGGACCCAAGGCAGCATGGATTCACAATGGGAAGGTTGTGTCTGATGAATCTAATAGATTTCTTTGACTGGGTGACCAAAGTAGTAGACCAGGGAGGGGCTGTGGACATGGCCTACCTAGATGTTAGCAAGGAATTTGATACAGTCCCACACAAAAGATTAATACACAAGTTAGCCAGCCTTGTAGTGGGTCCCAAGATGGTAGTCTGGATAAAAAATTGGCTAGACAACAGGACGCAAAGGGTAGTAGTAAATGGAGTCCACAGTGAAGAAAGGAGGGTTACTAGCAGGATAACGCAGGGTTCAGTATTGGAACCAGTTCTTTTTCATGTCTTTATAAGTGACATTGCAGAGGAACTGGAAGGAAAAGTATGTCGCTTTGCAGATGACACAAAGATCTGCAACAGGGTTGATACACAAGATGGAGTGGAAAGGATGAGAAGGGACTTGGCAAGGTTGGAGGAATGGTCAAATGTATGGCAGCTTAGATTCAATGCAAAGAAGTGCAAGGTAATGCACCTGGGAAACAAAAACCCAGTGGAAGAATACACAATGGGGGTGAGATGCTGACAACAGTAAAAATGGAAAGGGACCTGGGGGTAATCATATCAGATGACCTAAAGGTGGGCAAGCAATGTGAGAAGGCAGTAAGGAAGGCTGTGGGGGATACTGGGATGCATAGGGAGAGGCATCAATAGTAGAAAACAGGAAGTTGTTTAATGGGCAGACTAGGTGGGCCAAGCGGTCCTTATCTGCCATCAAATTCTATGTTTCTATGTTATCCCTTTGTACAGACAGTTGGTGAGACCTCACCTGGAGTACTGTGTGCAGTTCTGGAGACCCCATCTCCACAAAGACATAGACAGAGTGGAGGGTGTCCAGAGGAGGGCAACCAAAATGGTGCAGGGTCTGCACCAGAAAACATACAAAGAATGACTAAAGGAGCTTAATATGTATACTCTTGAGGAAAGAAGGGAGTGAGGGGATATGATAGAAACTTTCAAGTACCTCAAGGGAATCAACAATGTCCAAGAGGGTTGCATCTTTCAGAAAAAGAGATGTGCAAGAACAAGGAGGCACAATTTGAAGATAGAGGGGGATGGCTCAGAGGTAATGTGAGGAAGTATTTTTTCACAGAGAAGGTTGTGGATGCATGGAACAGCCTCCCTGAGGAGGTCGTGGAGTCAAGAACAGTGGGGGAATTCATGAATGCATGGGACTGACATAAGGCAGTCCTAGTGGGGGGGGGTAGGAGGAAGTAAGCTGTTGGTTAACTAGGATCTGCAGCTTATCTGTTAGGTAGGAAAATTGGCAGACTAGGTGTGCCAAGCGGTCCTTATCTGCATTCAAATTCTATGTTTCTGTGTTTCTACAACCAAGTAACTGAAGCAGCAGACAGTAACATTGCTGCCATAGTTTGAGGCTGACAGCACCCACAACGATACCAGCAACCTTTCCCTCAACTGGGACCACTGCAGCACCACAGGTACAAGCAATACCATGGCACCACAGTGGCTGACTGTCACCGCTAGTCGTTCCTACCTGGGACATTCATGTTGACTGCAGGGGTAGCACTCACTGCAGGCTGGTCATGCTTTGCTGCCAGTGCGGCTTTGTCATGTGCTGCACTGGGTCTGGCGGTTGTTGCCTGTTGCCATATCATGGCAATGTGTACTTTTCTTGCTGTACTTTTCTTACTATAGCCACTGCTATAGTATCTGGGATGCTATTATCTGTGCCTCACCTACACCTTAATTGATTCCAATTGTAGGGGCACTAGTGCAGTTTGATGAGGAGGGTTACACCTCATTCCACTGTGTGTAACATTTCTTCTGCAACTGGCTGAGAATAGCCTTTCAGAGGCTGTGCCTTACTTATCTCACACCTTTTTTTCCTCAGGGACTTCCACAGCTGCACTTTTTTTCCACAGTCCATAGTGGGTTTTTTTCTGCAGCTGTGGAGGTTTCTGTGAATAGTACTTAGAGCAATCTCCCCTTTTTTCCATAGCTTCAGCAGTTCTGGGGACTTGGGGAAGGTTTTGCACCTTGAAAGCTTTGTGAATCCAGCCTCTTGTCTACCGGTTACACGGATGTGCTTCTGCAGGTCAGATGGTACATTTTCTGTACAGTGACTGCATTACTTGCTTCCTGTTTCTCATTTCTAGTCAGACAGAGATAGTGGAAGGAGCCTTTTCTGTACAAGAAAGAAAATATATATTTTATATGCTATTAGCAGCAACTTCTTTATCTTTTTCTTTCCTTTGTTGTACTTTAGTTAGTGAACAGTACTTTAATAGTTAATCTTTATTATGAATCTGTGTTTGTTCTATTTGTTACCTTTATGCTTCTCATTGTCTTGACTCTTTTCTGTCTCTATCTCTCTTGCTTGTCCTTCCTTTGTTTTGATTCAAATTTACTGATAGAGAGTCATCATCATGGTGTTTGCACCCATGGCGGTGCCATATCTCTTTGCCATCTTGTGTTTTTTGGGTGGTGCTGCCCCCCCAGAGCACCTTACCTCCTTTTCCTCCCAACCATACAGCAGCAGTGGCAGTAGCCCCATCTATTCCTCCAATAGGGCTGTGTCCACAGCAGAAGAAAAAGATGAGTGTTACCTCTGACCATCAAAAGCAGCAAGCAGGTAGAAAGGATTATTAAGGAACAGCAAGCAACCATCTGTTCATAGTCCTGAGTTGGATGGACAAGAACCCCATGTGCCCCCCAACTGTGGTTCTTTAATGGGTGCCATCACCCCCCAATGAGGAGCCTAGCTCATGATCCTTGGGCTCCTCTATTCCTCCAGCAGCAGCACCCCACCTGCACCACTAGCACCCCAAGTCTTCAGTAGTGTTGTATATATATTTTCTCACCGCTGACCTTAGTACCTACAACATCGTCAGTTATAATTTATGTAATGCATGGGTCAGCTGGAGCAAGCAGGCTACCCACTTGGGTACTGGGGGCCAAAGGACAATTCTGAGAATAAATCACTGAGCTGAGTAGGAGTAACAACAGATGGAAGCAGAGAGTGGTGGAGGTGGTGCTCCATCTGTGCCAGCAGCGATGCATGGAAAAGGGCATAAGGGAAATTCTGTTGCAGGGTGGCACAGCAGGCAAACAATATTAAAGCAGCTGTGCCCTGTGTTCCATTTTAAGATGTTGAACCAGCATAACCAACAACACCAACTGCACTGGCACCTCCAGTAACAACATCAGCAGTGATGCTCACCACCGTAAGGGAGGAAGTGTGGGACCTCCATCACCAGCTCGAACAGGGGGAGCAAGATATAAAAATTATTCTTTCCAATCAGGAGAAGCTGTTGGAGGTTATGTCAGAGCTCCTCTGTGGTGATATTGGTCCTGGTGTTTGTGGTATTCAGTGAGTTTGTCACATCAAAGCTTGTAAAATCCCTATGACAGTTTAGCTATTTCCTAGCCTCTTTCTATAATTTACTTCCAAGTGTCCAACTCATTTGTTCCCCCCAAAATGAAAAATACTGTACCAAAAAACTAAAATATTTAAAAAGGAAAAAAAAAATCAGTCTATCTTCACTATCTAGTTGTATTGTTTCACTTATTGTCCCTTGTCTTTATATTTGTTTCATTCTGTACTGTTGCTACTGTCTTTAAAAAAAGAAACAAAAAATACTTATATTTCCTATCTATATTTTCTTTATAACTTTCATTTCTATATCTGTCTCGTTCCTTAATTTTTTTCAAGTAGCAGAATAAATATGTCACATCTTGCTACTGGTACTGCTACATGGTACTGAGTTGTGTGTTTGTAGTGCCCCAACACTGTTGTTGTGTTACTCATTTAGTGTTAATCAGTGATAGTTAGGGAGCAGCTTGCAAACAGTGACCACAACTTGGTTTGGTTTGAAGTTGCCCTCAGGACAAAGAAAGCACATTCTGTTATGGTTGTCTAGGATTTTAGAGGGGCAGACTTTAACAAACTCAGAGATCTGGTTCAAGATAGAAGGGGAAAACAAGGGGGGCAGGAGTTAAAGAGACATAGAGGCAATTAAAGGAATCATTCTTGAAGCTTCACAGCTTTGCCTAAGGAAAGTAATCAAAATAAATTAATTCAGGAAACCATTTTGGCTTTTCGTGAGAATCAGGGAAGCAGTAAGGGCCAAAAGGATAGCTTTCCACAAATACAAAATGAAACAGGGGGATGCAGAAAGGAAAGAATACCTCCAGAAGACTAAGGAAGCAAAAAAAAACTGATAAGGGAGGCAAAGGCAGATGTAGAGGTATGATTAGCCATGGGGGTCATGCAGGCAGAAAAATATTTTTTTTGCTATGTAAGTGGAAAAAGAAGGAGGGGTGGGGGAGTAGTTAGTCTGTTGGATAGCGGTCATGTGATAGAGGAGGACAAGCATAATTTTACAGTCCTAAACAATTACTTTTGCTCTGTCTTTACCAAGGAAGCTAGAAGGCCCCTACCTGAGAGCAGTGTTAAAGTGGCCAAGAGAGGGATCCCAGAGATGGGGAGGCCAACATTTACTGGGGATGGGGTGCAAAAGGGTCTAGCAGGCCTAAAGACAGACAAGGCCCTCATTGTCAAATCTTCAATGTCCCTCAAAGCACTGTTTCTCTGATGGCCAACCACACTGAAATGAATAGGGCCATTCATTTCAATGGGCCCATTCATTTCAATGGGGCTTTTCTTTAGTGGAATATACATATTTATTTATTTTAATATTTGTATCTACTTTTTTCTGTTGAACTCTTTTTTTAGCTCCACCCTGATGAACCCTATGGGTATCAACATTCAACTATCCCCTGAAATGGGTATTTGTAGAGTATGCTTGCCTGTACCACAAACACCCATTTTGGGGGGATTGCATGTTGACACCCAAAGTGTGCCTCAGAGTGGGGCTAAAAATATCTGGACAGAAAAAGCATGCAAGAAATATTAAAAAACCAAAAACTTATGACTTGATCTTCTAAATCATTTGTATCCTCATCTGATAAACACTATGGGAGACACCGCAAATGACCATTTTGGGGGAATTTGAAAGCTGACACTGATAGGGTTTGCAGAGAGGGGCTAACAAACAACATCGGCAGAAAAAAGTACTAAAACAAAATTTAAAAAACAATGAACTAAATAAAAAAATGTGTCCCTACCTGTGCAGGGTGTGTCTCATTGCAGGATATAGCAGGGGGATGCATCGCTGCTGCTTCTTCCCCTTGGCTAAAGGTAGTACCCTACTGAAAACAAGATATTACATTTCAGTTGGGCTACAAAGGCTACAAACAGGGCTCCTCTGTGGTTGAATGAGGTCCCAGTTGAAATAAATAATATTGTGAATCTTACATCCTTCAAGCTTGAAATGAAACAACACCTAGTCATAAGCGATGCTTGTGCTTGTAGGAAAGCTACATGACCTTCCAACTTCTGCTCCTTGTCTCTTCACCTACATCTCTAACACTCTCCAATGAATGAGTGGAGACTTTACATCCTCTTTTCTCTCTTTGATCCACATCTTATTCCTGTATATGCACCTACACCTCTTATATTCTCCCCCAGTTGCCCTATACTCCCTGCCCTCACCACTACTCCCTCCCATCTTCTAGGATCTAATCTTTTCCCCTTGTCTCTCTTTTCTCATTTTAATAAGCTGAAATCTAACCATTTGACAATGCCTTCATACACGGCTGCTCTTGATCCAATCCAGGTCTAAAGCTAAACTTTTGTTTCATTATTGTATATGACTTTAAAGTCTACTACCTGTCAGGTATTTTCTGTTTACTGTATAATTAGGAGTCCATGTCTTTGTGATTTGTAACAATTTATTGTCTTGTAATGCTGACATGGACCCTTTGTAAATGAGCACCTTGCTCAAAGGTTGTTTCTGAATAGTTAAATAAATAAATAAAATGGGTAAAAGAAAGGCCCTACTGAAAATGAGATATTGCCTGTCACCTGGCTAAGTATATAGCAAAATGATATTACTTCTCAGCATGCATATCATGGTTAAAAACATTGTAAGAAGGGTAAAAACAGGACCCCACTGAAAACAAGATATATATACATATATATTCATGGCAAAAAAAACTCAGTTTAATGCATCAGTTAGGGTTGTTCCACAGTGACAACAGCGAGGAAATTCGGTGTTAAGGTTGCCACCCATTGCACCCCCTCACCCCACCTCCACCCACAGGCATCTGGGTGTGTGTTGGGGTTGTCGGCACTAACTCTCACCCTATTCCATGTGTAAATAAGCTGAGTTGGTGCAGTATAGGAGAATGGGGTGAGAGTTAGGACTGATGACCCCAACACACATCCTGATGCCTGTTGGTGGGGGCTGGTGAGGGGGATGCAAGGGGTGGCAACCCTAGCACTGAATTTCCTTGGTTTTGTTGCTGTGGAACAACCCTAACTGATGCATTAAGCTGAGTTTTTTGCCATGAATGTCCCTTCTTTTTAGCACTATAAATAGTGAATGGAATGTGGTAGTGGGAGCGCAGGGCCCCACCATGTGAATTTTTGTCACTTCGCTGCACAAAAACTGTATGACCGACTGAAAATGAAAATTAGTAAATGAAGACATGTACCATACCACAACATGTATAACAAATGTTATCTGAATCTGTTCAACAGTTGCACAGCTTCATGCTGGGAAAACTGCACAGAAGTGCCAAAAAGAACATTTTTGCCACTTCACTATGCAAGAACCATATATCTGATGGAACCAAAAATTGTAAAAAAGAAGACATGTACCATAGCACATCATGTGTCCAGAATTGTGTGAACATCCATTCAACGGTCACACAGGGCCACGAGCAAACAACTTTACATGCACAATTCATCAACCATAAGTGCCAGTGACCAGAAAATTGTCACAGTCAAAGATCTATTATAACTCTTTCTACATTCAAAATGCCAGGCAAATCGGACACACAGTTCAAAGGTTATTGAAGCAGAATGAATTAAATTTCCATTCATCGAAGTGGCATAATTCCACAGCTGTTTATGTTTTACACACCAAACCACTGCAAGGCACCTCCGTACCACTAGGGTTACCTATGCTATAAATTTCAAGCCAGTAGCACCATGCAGAACGCTGTGCACAAAACATTAACTGCGTCACACAGTATCTCCCAAGTGAAGTATTTTTCCAATATGTAAACAGCACAATTCACAACTCCAGGCCATCCACTCAACACCCTCCAAATTTCTTGTGAAAAGACCAAACCATTCCAGAGATATTACATTTTTACATTTCTGCACCTTTAAGAAGTCTCGAACCACAAAATGGCAGAAAGCACGGCTGATAATGCACTAAAATGGCAGACCTGGCAGCCAAAAACTCTTTAAACATGAAGGGGGGCAACTTCAAATGGCAATAACTATGTAAAGGAACAACATTTTTTCACCAAATGAAAACTGGCATGTTCCTTGGACAAAGGTCTTTCTACGTGTTAAGGTTCAGACCAGTAAACCACACACTGGCAGCACTATGCATTGTGCAAAGTAGTACAAAAATATAGCAAAAACATAATGTTTTGCACTGCACTACACAAAAACTGTATGGACCAGTGAAATACAAATCAGTAAATCAACAGATGCACCATTCCACTCCATGTATACCAAATCTTATCCAAATCTTTCCAACAGTTGCAGAGCAGCACGAGTGTAAGGCTTTGCACAAGTGGCGAAAAATATATTTTTTGGTGCTTCATTCTGCAAAAAACATATGCAGATGTCAAATAAAAATTGGTAAATGCACAGAAGTACCATAGTAGGCCAAGTATTACAAATGTCACAGAAATCCATGGAAATGCAAGTGTTAATGCAAATGAAAATGGTTAACGTAAACACAAGTGCAAACATAAATGCAAACACAAATGGTTATGCAAATGGTAAAGAAAATGCAAAAACACAATCGGTAACATTAACGCAAATGGTAATGGCAACAGTGAGGTAAAAGAAAATAGTAATGCTAACGGTAATGCACACGGTGACACAAATGGAAACGATAACTCAAATGGTAAGAGAAATGCAAGCGTAAAGATAAATGCAAACACAAATGGTAATGCTAATGGTAACACAAACGCTAATGGCAACGGAAATGCAAATGCAAATGAAAATGAAAACGGTAACAAAAATGCAAACAACAACACAAACTAAAACAGAAATGCAAATGGAAACGGCAACGGATAAGCAGAAGGGAACAGTAATGCACTAGACAACAGAAACGTTACCGAAAACGCAAAAGCTAAGACCAACAGAAACACAAATGCAAACGGTACTGAACATGCAAATGGTAATGATAACGAATTGGAAATGCAAACGGTAACAATAACACCAATGATGATGCCAAAGGAAACAGTAACGCAACTGGAAATGCAGACACAAGCATGAACACAAACTCAAATAGTAATGCACATGGTGACGCAAAAGTAAGCACTAACAAAAATTTTAACAGAAATGCAAATGGTAACAGTAATGCAAACGCAAGCGCAAACACAAAGGGTAATGCACATGCACACACTTTTTTTCCCAAAAAGGTTCATTCAGAAGCACAGTGAATAGAAAGAAAGTGGCCATAATAATGGCCCTTGAGGCAGAAAATGAAGACTTGGAATACTAAATTGTTTCTATCTCAGGAACCATATGACGTAGAAAAAAATTTAAAATCTCATATTATTTATGACTTTCCAGGCTAGTTTTGCACTTAGCCCCCTGTGGGGACTACTTATTTTTCTGACAAAAAGTCTGTATCTTTAACCATTTTCGAGATACGGGCCCTTAAAGGCACGGAGGACGCCGTAATGTTATCCTATGGAAAAAGTATCACCTTCGTAGTACCGTAGCTTTGTAGCCCTCTAATATTTTGTCACCAAATCACCAAAAGGCACATCTGTGGGATCTTGGCTTTCTTCCCTGGAAATTTCAGCCCAAAAGACCAAACCATTCTTTTGCAGCAGGGGGGCCAAGATTCCCTATAGTTTTGGCCATAGTGTCTCAAAGTACTTTCGCAAATCATGACACTTTCACAAATAAAATCATGAAAGTGTCAGATATTCAAAAGTACTTTGTGACACTACTGTTTACAAAAATTTACAAAACATATTTCTAGGGTGTTCCCCCCAAAAAAAAACATATCTAGCATCCTCAGGGCTCGACTAGGTGAACACAAGAATTGAGTCCCTAGAGGATCCCAGATTTAAATGCCAAGCATTTCTCTGACCACCAACTGAAAACAAAATGGCCAATTTGCGACACTATAAGGATCATTTGTGAAAATAAAAATTGCATTTGTGACACTTTCAAATATTTTGTTAACTTTTCCCATAGACTACAAAGGGAACAGTTTTTTTTAATAACTTTTATACCATTTAATATTTTTTCATGAAATCTTTGAAAGACACATCAGGGACCCAGGCTGCATGTTTCCTGAAGGTTTTGGACTGGTTGTACAAACCATGCAACCTGTAGGCATGAGCAAAGAAATACACAAAACCCCGTAACTTATGCAGTTTTTGGCACTCTATAGCTCCACAACCATATATCTGACCATTACAAAACTTGACAGATCCAGAGATCTATGATACCAGACCATGCTTTCCAAATGTTAGGCAAATCTGTCATATGGTGGCAAAGTTATTAAGCTGCCAAATTTCAGATTTAACCTTAAATGGGGTGCTCAACCCTAACTATAGTGCCACTATAATATGAAACAAGATATATTACATTTCAATTAGGCTATTATGATAATGGTAAAAAAGAGTAAAATCTGTACCCCACTGAAAATTAGATGTTTTTTATTTATTTATGTCTTTGTTGACTGGGTAAGCGAGCAGATCCAAAGATCATTTTCAGTCACAACCCAGGCCACAAGCATGGCATGTCTCTATAAGAGGTCAATACATAGTGTTGACAGTGACATCAGTACATACCATAGTACTCCAACAGGAGTACTGAGTGCTACAAGGTCAAGCATAATATCGTAGATACAGACAAGCAAACAGTCACAGAAAGTATACAATATATGCTACAGTAATAGCAATAGTACATTAGATTGACAAAGGCCACAGGCTATGTCACCCTATAGGCCAAGATAGCATAGGTATCCTCTAATACAAAACTAACAGTATAAGTAAGGACTGACAAAAAATAGACTTGAATAGGAGATCAGGTCAAGACAAGAAGAATAACAGTACTAAGGCGTGAGGGCACGGGGAAAGTCAGAGATGTGGGAAAAAGTGGGGGTATAAAGCAGTCAGCACCCTGAGCAGCATAAGGATGGCTTACAGTCACTAGTGTTTCCTGTAGGACAGTTACAGGTGTGCTCTGTCAGGAGCCAGGCTCTTAGGGTTGTTTAGAAAGATTGGTGAGAGGGGGATGAGCAAATAGCCAGTGGGAGTCTGTTCCACAGTGTGGGGGCAGAGACAGAGAATGCTTTGTTACCCATTACAGAAGATATACAAGGGACTTCCAAAGGTGGAGTAGAGGAAACCCTGCAGTTCCTAGATGCCATCCTATCTGTGAGCATTGAAGAGTAGGGGGATTGTCGGTGATTCCTGAGTGATTTGTCTACTAGGCAGCCCATGGCATAGTTGAAGTGCTCCTGTAGTGTGAGCCACCCTAGGCACTGGTAGATCTTGCAGTTGTGGGTGGAGAAAGAGGCTTGAAGAACAAAGCGACAGATGAAATTATATGTAGTAGCAAGATGAGAGAGTAGTGAAGAGGATGCAGAGGAATAGATAGGAGAGCAACAGTCTAAAAGTGGCAGTAAGATTTCTTGAGCAATAACTAGGCAAGCCTCGGGGGACAGGTATTGACTGAGGCGATAGGCTGCACCTAGCGTTTGATGGACTTTCTTTACAGTAATGTTTATGTGCTCACTGAAAGTGAAGGAGGGGTTGAGTGTCACACCTAGATACTTGAAGAAGGAAACAGAGTTGGGGGGGCACCTGTTGTGCTAACAAGGAGAGAGGAGTCTGATTTGGATATCTTTGCAAAGAATGGCTTAGAATCGAAGAGCATAGTTTTTGTCTTCTCATTTACAAGAAGTTTTCTGGAGACAAACCAATTTTGCACAACATCATAGTTTAGTGAGAGGGTGGAGGAGAAATTATCCAGAGACTTTTCACTATGGTAGATAACAAGGTCATCCACATAGAGGAGTGCCTTACAGTTGATGCTTTCTGTGGGGAGAGCATTTGTGAACAAGGAGAAAAGTAGTGGTCCAAATATGGAGCCTTGGGGTACTCCATTGTGGATGGGTAGGGAGTCTGATGGGACATTGATTATCACAACGAACTGGGAGCTGTTGGTGAGATAGCTATGGAACCATGCAGTGGTATCTGAGAAGTAGCCAAAATTCATCAGGGTAGAGTGGAGAATTTGGTGGTCTACAAGGTCGAAGGCCTTTGAAAGATCAACAAATACAGCACCTGTGGCTTTACCCGGGTCAATATTTCTAAGTACATGGTTGAAGAAGAGGGCCAAGGTGGAGAAGGTGTTATGGTGTTTGCCGAAACCATGTTGGAGGTGATACAGGAGGTTATATTTTTCTAGATGTGCCTACAGTTGGTGGTGGACTATTTTTTCAAGTAATTTACTCAAATGCAGCAGGAGGGAGATGGGTCTATAATTTTGGGGGACTAGGGGGTCACCTGATTTAAAAATAGGTATCACAAGAGCATGCTTCAAAGAGTTGGGCACAGTGGATGTTGAGAGAGTGAGGCTGAAAACGTAAGTTAGGAGGTTAACAATAACAGGGGAAATTAGTTTCAGGAAGGTAGGGTACAGCCCGGACTACCACTTGCTGGAAGTGTCTTTAAGAGTTTTGAGGTGACAGTCTGACCAGTGATCCTAAAATAAAATGCAGGCATAGTGGCGGTATTGGTGTATGGAGGGGAGCAGTCCAGTTTTCTATTCTGTCCAGTGAGAGGCTGAGTGGGGAGCTTACTGATGTAGGATGTAAGACCAGTAAACAGTATTAAAGGTATCTGCAATCATAGCAGGGTCTGTGATCAGTCCCAAGGTTGGTGTAAATTGCATTATTTGTTTGTTAACCTTGGGACTTAGCAGGGACCCAATAGAGGCCCAAAAGCTGTGAGAATTACCAAGTGTGTTCTTTTGTTGATTGATGTAAAATTTACTCTTAAGCAATTTTGCAGCCTGCTTGCAGGAATTTCGGAAATGTCTATAGGCATCCAAAAGTTGGGGGGAAGGGGATGCCTTGTAAGCTTTCCATGTTTTATCCCTGGTTTTCATTTGAGCCAGAAGATCCCTGGGTAGCCAGTGGGTTCAGCCACCTCTAATCCTTCTTGTGGTGGATGGAAAATGTTTGTCCTGAAGTTTATTAAGAGCATCAGTAAAGAAGGTGGCAGCAGTTGAGATGTCATGGTGTGAATAGAGTGCAGACCAGTTTATGGCCCCAACATCCCTAAGGATGCAGTCAGTGCCATAATTATTAAAATTCCTAAAGGATAGAAGTTTGGGGGTAGGACGGGTAGATTTGGTGGTCAGAATGATATACATAGGGGTGTGTGTTCATGTATGGATTCCAACATGGTGCCTGCCGGAAGGACCAGGTCAGACTGATTTGTGAGAATCCAGTCAAGGGTAGAGTGGTTTTGCGAGTGATGATTGTACCTGGTGGGGGAGGAGATTACCTGTTCCAGGTGTTGTGACTTCAGTAGCTGGTCATTTTCTGGCACAGGGGCATCTATCCAGTTGAGGTCAAAATCCCCAAGTAATATTTTGTCTCTCAAGGGTAAGATGCTTGCGAGGCCATCTAGGAGATTGGATAAATCCTGGATACCTCCAGAGGGAAGGTTATAGCAGCAGCCTAATTAAAGTTTCTTAGATGCACCCAGGAGTAATTCATCAATTAGCCATTCACTCAGAGAGGTGGGTGTGGAGCAGGCAATGGTGGTGGCAGTGAAATGATCCTGCACATATAGAACAACACCCCACCCTTCTTTCTGCTGGGTCTGTCCAGTCATAGGAGGGAGAAGTAGCCATGAAGTTGATAAGCGGCATCGGTGTAGTATGGTTTCAGCCAGGTCTCTGAGAGGCCTAGGACATGTGGCTTGTATAAGGACACCCATGCCTCCAGTTCCAAGTACTTGGATGGGAGGCTGCAAGTATTCAGGTGTGCAACCCTGAGGCCAGATTGTCTTACCCAGGTAACATTAGCATGGTCGATATGAGTGTTCATGGGGCCAGGGTTGCTTTCCATGTCACCAGTCAGGAAAAGGAGTGAAAGTAGAGGACAGGTAGGACACAGCCAGCAGGGGGACTGGATAGAAAGGGAGTGGATAAAATGGCCAATCAGTCAACGTTTGGAGGTTGATAGTAATGCCAGCACTGTAGCTCCCATGGGAGAAAGCTCATATGTGACTTCATAGGCAATGGGGTCATTAGGTGTGTGTGTTTCAGAGAAGTAGTGTAGGTTTAACTGGTCAGCAGCAAGTATTGAGGCACATACATCCATCACCAGAAGCAGTGTAGTCATGGAATGTAAGGAGGAGCACACATATGTTCATGTTTGCTGAGAGTTTCAGAGCCATCCCGTAGAAGAGAGGATAAGAGTTTATTAGAGATTGGCCTGGGGGAAAAGGGAGTAGAGATGATTGTTGATCAAGAAAGAAGGCACAAAGCCAAGGTGTATTGAATTATTAAGATTGGCGTGCCACTTCAAGAGGTAGCAGCTTAAAAAGCACAGGAGGGGCTTAGAGAAAGCATGGGAGGGGGCGTTTATGCAGGCTATAGCGAGAGCATTTAAACAGTGTCATGGGTAGGGGAGGGGGTGGGCTGAAAAATCCCCTCAGGCAGCAAAGCTGTAGCATAGAAATTAGGCAGACAGTTCCCAAACTTTTGGAGAAGTGCTCCTATTTTCAAATCCAGAGCCTGGACAAGCTGATAGGCCCTGGTGTGCAAGGTTCAGCATAGCTGGCCAGTCGGCAAGAGCAGTGCAGATGCACTTAAGTCCATCAGAGAAAGTATAACGATTCAGTGGAGAATGCTGCAGAGCTGTTACCTTGATTAGGAGCTGCAGAAGTAGGTAAGAAAGGAGCAACAGCCAGGGCGAAGGCAATCCACGCTGCCACCGGCAGGGACCAGGGAGACTGTCAGGGCAAAGCTGAAGGCTGGGGGAAAAAAAGAGATAGCTGCAATTAGTAATAACCAGATACAAAGGTGGGGGGTGGAGAGGAGAGAGACAGGAGTCAGCGGAGGGTAGGAGACAGGAGACAGAAAGACAAAGCAGGGAGAGAATTGATGGGTGTGGAGGGATTAGAGGGAGAAAGATGAGCGTTGAAGGAAAATTAGTGTGAGAAAGAAGAGCAGACAGGTGCAGATCAAGGAGCAGAAAATAGACTTAGTACATTAAAATCACTGTTTCTGTTAAATTGAGTATGCAAAGGGTGTTTGCTTATGAATTAGCACAGAAATAAACAGAAGCCCAGGCTAAGCAAATAAAATTAGGTTACAGACAGCCCTAGTACAAATCAGTGATTTTTCAGGAAATTTATCTTAAAAGGGCAGTTAGCAGTATTTTCAACTGTGTTTTGCCAAACCCAGTTTCTTAACAGTATTTAACAACGTTTTGCTAAACCCAGACTAGAATATGTAATAAAAATGAAAAATTCCCTCAGGCAGCAAAGTTGTAGCATAGAACTTAGACAGACAGTCCCCAAACTTGCTGACCTCTTTTTTCTGAAACTTAGTTACTATATTCTGGCTATGCCCATTACACATCTGTTTAACCTATCCCTCTCACCGGGTGAGCTTCCTCACTTTTGGAAAACTGCCCATGTGATTCCCCTTTTTAAATCTGGTGGCCCTAGGTACCTTAATAATTATAGGCCAATTTCTCTACTACCCATACTTTCCAAATTGCTGGAGAAAATAGTGAGTGCACAGCTTAGGAACTACCTGGAATCCTCAAATCTGCTTAACCCTCTACATTCGAGCTTTAGACCTCGTCATAGCACCATTTCGGCTCTTGTAAAGGTGATTAATGACTGGCAGTGTGACCTGGATTCCAAGAACTTTGTTTGTGTAATATTTCTGGACATAAGCAAGGCATTTGACACTGTCAACCATGATCTGCTTCTAGTATCCCTTCATAAGGTTGGTCTGGATCCACTGTCTCAGAAATGGTTTGCAAACTGTCTTACAGGTCATCAGCAGCAGGTAAAAGTGGATAGGGAATTCTCCCAACTAAAACCATTATTGAGGGGTGTACTGCAGGGCTACATATTAGGTCCACTGCTGTTTGCGATAAATATTAACCAAATCAATGCTAGTATTAAATCTGCCAACATACATCTTTTCGCAGATGATACGGTACTGTACATTAGCAGATCTACTCCTGAGGCAGCATGTCGAGATCTACAACAAGAATTTAATCAACTGCAACTACAGCTATTGAACCAAAAACTTCTTTTAAATGCAAAGAAAACAAAGGCGATGCTCTTTTCACCCTCTGTATATGCACTTAACTATGTCTCCCAAGGTTCCTTACCCCATATCACCACACTTTTAGGCAAACCACTAGAATATGTTACCAAGTTCAAATACTTGGAGATCTGGATAGACTACAGACTTTTCTTTAATGATCACATTGAAGATTTAATAAAGAAACTAAGGCAGAGGCTTAGCCTCTTATGCCTACTCACACGGGACATCAAGAAGAGACCGGTCCAAACCACTTTTCTCCTTTTACTGGACTATGCAGACTTCATCTACAGCCAAGGCCCTGCCTCTGTGCTGGTCAGACTTGACACACTCTATCATAGAGTTATAAGGTTCATCACTGGTCTGCCTTACTTCATGCATCACTGCTCTCTTTATGCTGCAGTAGGATGGCCATCACTCAGTTATAGAAGACAGAGAAATGCAGCGCTGTGGACCCTCAGAGCCATCATTAAGAATCAGCCTCAATACATCCTAGATTGTCTTCCACTTGTATGGTAGGCAAGTACACCCTGAGGAGTGCCTCGTATATCTCCCTTACTGTACATAAGGTCAAGTCGTGCTTTGGTAGGTCATCTTTAAGTTATGCACTACCCTTACTCTGGAACAAGCTGCAAAATACTTTGAACCTGGTTCACCCCATCAACCTATCAACTTTCAGATCACTTTATGATCGTTGCTTTAAGGAATCCTGTAATTGTTTCCCATGAATTTGACCTTAACTTAAACTTTAGAGTCCATTCCCCCTGAATTTCGTCATATCTATAGCATTGGCCTTCTTTTAGGTACTCCTACCCTGATATGCTCCCACTCTGCTAACTCCCTCTCCCTACTGAAATCTTCCCTCTATTTGCCCACCTTATCTAACACTTATGGATCTTGAGAGGTTCTTGTAATACTTTGTATATTTTGTATAATTTAAATAGGTCCTGATGTCTTGACATTTGACAGTCTTATATGTTCCTTATATTGCACATTGCCATGTACTCCTTGTAACTCTGTGTCATGGTAATGCCGTAATCTTTGCATATGTAATCCATTTGAATGCTCTGCTTATGTATGTAAACCTTTTTATGTTGATAAATAACCCCAGATCCATCTTGAAAATGAGCTTTGCTCAATGGTGTTCACCTGGTTAAATAAAGAAGTTGATTGATTGAAATTTCATGCATCTCCACCATGCTATCCTGGATAAAAACAGTGTAAAAATGTGTAGAAGCAGGACACTGGTGAGATATTTCCTGTCAGTTGGCCTATCCTGGGTTAATACATTGTAAAGATGGGTAAAAGCAGGACCCTATTGAAAATGAGATATTGCATCTCAGCTTGCCTATTGTGAGTAAATATATTGAAAAAAATATTTACAAGCAGGGCCCCCATTCAAAATGAGATATTACATCTCAGTTGATCTAGCCTGAGAAAATACATTGAAGAAATGGGATAAACACAGGACCCAACTGAAAAAGAGATATTGCATTTCCACCAGGCTACACATGGCCAAACATGATGAAGCCTGAAGAAACTACAAGAGATCTGGGCTCCTTTCTGATTGGCAGGCATACAGACAACTCCGAAATTCATGTAATTCCAAAATAACCAATGCAAAATGGGCCCACTACCAGTCTACTCAAATGGAGAATCTCAGTAACCCCAAAGAATTTTGGACAGAGATTAATTCCCTCCTCAAAGGTAAGATCTCCTCCAGTCCCAACTCACTTTCTTTAAAAGACCAAGTTCTATCTGACACTGCAGCAATAGCGAACAGCTTTAACAACTTCTTTACTGACCTTAGCCACTATGTATCTCACTTCTCTTCCTTGCAAATGAACCAGCCTGCCTCAGTCATGAGTCCCTTGTGGCCCAGGATACCATAATTCCATATTAAACTAGCTATCCATAAAGAGATCCTCAGGCTACTCCTAAACATCAAGGAGCAAGGATCTCCTGGCCATGACACTCTCGAGCCAGGTTCCTCAAATGGGATGCACTGACACTTGCTGTGCCAGTTAGAAATCTGATTAACAGATCCTTTCTTGAAAGCACAGTGCCCACAAAATGGAAAACAATGCTTGTAATCCTTATCCACAAAGGGGGATTGGCCACTCTCATTAAAAAGTACCATCCAGTCTCAATCCTATGCCATCTAGCTAAGGTTCAAGAATGTGTCCTATATAATCAAATACAAGATTACCTGAAACTACATGAACTTTTATCACCTTGCCAGCATGGTTTCTGCAAAAACCACAGTACCCTCTCTGCACTCATCAATGTCATCAGTGACATCTACCATGCTTTCAGCCAAGGGCATGCTACAGGTGCCATCTTCATTGACCTTACCAAGGCCTTCGATCTGGTGAACCACACACTGTTGTTAATGAAGCTGGAAACCTTAGGCCTTGATAAGCTACCTAAATAATGGCTCCATGATTACCTATCAGGTCACTCCCAATATGTCAAATGGGGCAATAGTCAATCCTCTTTCAGACCTATTACCCATGGCATCCCGCAGGGGTCTATACTAGGTCCCCTACTCTTCTCGTTAGTTATCAATGAATGCCACAATTCTGTGGTAGGGCATTCATCCAGCTATATGCTGATGACACCATCATATGCCCTGCCTCAGCCGATACCCATTGGCTCAATCAGCATCTGGAGTCCAACTTTAGACAACTAGAAGCCTTGTTCCTTGAAAATAATCTCCTTCTCCATACAAAGAAAACCAAAGCAATGCTTTTCCATCCTCCCTCCTTTAAAGTGGCCTATAACCTGATTCTCACCATCTGCTCCTCAAAAGGGAAATCCCGCAAAACAGTTAATTCCTTTAAATACTTGGACATCCTGCTCAATCCCAACCTCTCATTCAAGGCCCATATACAAAAAAATCACCAAACCCTACACCAAAAGATTGGTCTGTTATACCATTGTTATCCCTTGCTATCTAATGCATCCCATCTCAAAATAGCTTCTGCCTCACTGTTACCCCTGTTATCCTACAAAGCGCCTTTGTTCTTATCTGTCCAAGCCTCTCTTATGGACCAGTTGAAACAACTTTACTACAAGATTGGGCACTTTGCTCTCAGAGCGGCCCCATTCCAACACCACTGCATGATACTGGCATCTCTGGGCTGGCTGCAGCTTAAACATAAACTCCAGTACACCTCTCTCTGTCTTACTTTAAAGGTTACTACCTCCATACTCCACCTAGCCTATCAAACATCATTGTGCGGAAACAACACACTCGGTCCCTACGCTCCAAAGCTCTTCCTCGTCTTGTTCCTTCCAAGGCCTGACTATCAATTGGTAGAACATCCATTGCCTTTATTGCCACCTCAGCCTGGAACTCCCTCCACACATCTGTTCTCTCCTGCTGTAACCATCCCCATTTCAAATCTGCACTGTATAACCATCTTGCTGCTTTAGGGTCCTACTGGGTGCTGAGGTCTTATATGCTGCTGCCCTTATTACACTACACTATGAATTTATAGTTACATGCCCTCAGCACTGCTGTATTGTGCTACCCAACCTTGATTTAGTCCTACTTTACGACCTTGCTTATCTCTGCTTAGGTTATTTAATTGTATTAGTTGTTTTATGGAAAGAAGAAATAAGTTTACAAATGAATGGAGACAATGGAACCAGCAAGGCAGGGTAGCAGTTTTGAATTCATATAGTGGTAATAATCTACAGGTAAAACAGGGTACAGTTGCATTTTTGCTATTGTTGATACTGGGTGGGGATGTAGAGTTAAACCCTAGACCTGATGTTCTTAAAAAAGTTAGGATTTTACATGATAATGCCAGAAGTTTATGAAACAAAATGGACACTTTAAAAGTCATGACTGAGGAACAAGCTCCAGATGTACTTGGGTTAACGAAGACTTGGTTAATAAAATACATAGATAATGAAGAACTTGGTATTTTTGGCAATACATTGTTTCACCAGGATGGGTTAAAAAAAGGGGGGGGGGTACTTTTGTATGTTAAAAGTAGTCTTGGCCACACTGAATTGTTAAACAGAGGAAACAATATAGAAAACATAGTAGTAAACATAAGTAAACAAAATATAGTTTTTTTCAGTAATTTACTCTCCACCTAAAACCTGATAGAAGAAACTTTAAACACAATTCAAGGGGTTGTAGGTGACAAACATATTGTCCTTATGGGAGACTTTAATTGTAATTAGGAAGAGAAAAGGGGTAAGTCTTTAAAGGATGCTAGATCTGTTTTGGGGGTGATTCAACAAATACAAGAACCTACAAGATAGTCTAGCACAACCAAAAAAGGGCACAATACTAGATTTATTGGTTGTATCTCATGCTATAAAAGTTGAGGCTTCAGGAGTTCTTTCTCCTTGCCTCGGAGACCACAACCCAATATGGAGTGACATTTTGTTAGAGACAGAACAGAAAACTTTGGAGGTAAATACTATTTGTGTTAGAAATATGCAAATTATTTCAGAGCAGGCATTTTTACTAGATGTTGAGAGGGAGACGTGGGATCAAAATAAACTTATACCAGATTTGTCTTTAACTTTAGAATTTTTTACAGAGACATTTAACAAATTATATGATAAACATACTCCAAAAAAAAAACAACAAACACATGACAAAATTACCTCAGATTAATGAAAAGATTCTAAAAAGTATTAGGGTTAAGAACAGGTGTTGGAAAAAAGCAAAAAGCAAAGAAAAAAAAAACAAGAGAAAATTGGGACCTGTTTAAGCAGAAAAGAAATAGATGTAGACAACAGATCAAGAAGGCTAAAACCCTTTATTACAAAATTGTTTGAATAAGGAATTGGATCCTAGAAAATTTTGGAAATCCATAAATTTATTATCCAAACCTGGGCAAGAACTTAAAACAAACTACACCCTCAAGATTGGTGAAAGTTTGGTAGAAGACACTGAATAAATAGTAAACTTTCTAAATGACTTTTTTGTGGACCTACCAGGTCTTGATGTGACGGCATCGTGTCCAGATCCACAAAAACAGCAAAATATAGTTAATTTTAGAGGTTCACATCTACCTTTTTGGTTTAAAATCTTAAAAGTGTCTGAGGTTTATAGAGGATTAATAAAAATAAATGTCAATAAGTCAGTGGGGCCGGACTTACTTGAGAGGAGATTTTTAAAGATAGCTGCTAAACAAATTGCACCCATTGTGACTAACATATTTAATAGAAGTCTACAAGAAAGTTATTTTCCACATCAGTGGAGGGTGAGTAAAATCACCCCCATATTCAAGGGGGGGATCAAACAACTGAGCTAAATAACTATAGGCCAATTGCACTATTGTCTGTCCTGGCTAAATGCTTGGAGAGACATGTACATATACAGATGATGGAGTATTTAGAGTAACATAATTTAATTACATCATGTCAATCGGGCTTCCAAAAAGGTCACTCTACCACATCAGCATTGCTAGAGTTTAATGACCTCATGAATACATCACTGCATGAGGGTTTGGAAACTGCAGTGGGTGTTTGTGGATTTATCAAAGGCCTTCGATCTGGTGAACCACCCCCTTTTGTTACTAACAGCTGAAAATATGGGGTTTACAGAAGGTCCAAAGGACTGGTTGAAATCTTACCTGGTGGGTCACACTCAGTAAGTTTCAATAAATGAGGTAAGCTTAGAAAAGTGGGCAGTAACTAGGGGAGTGCAACAGGGGTCCATTTTAGGACCCCTGTTATTTCTGATTTTTAACAACAGTCTTCCACAAGTTATACAGCACTCAAACATATGGTTGTATGCAGATGACACCATTTTAAAAGCAACAGGTAGAAATATCAGGGAACTTGAAACCAAAATACAGTTGGACTTTGACAGCATGGGGGGGGGGTCACCAGGTCGGGCCTAGTGATGAATACCAAAAAAACAAAATTGCTGTATTTTGGGTCCAACTCAAAGGGAAACAAACATTTATAAATAAAAGTGAAAAATTATGTATTTTTAGAACAAGTGAATGAATACACCTATTTGGGTATCATTTTTGATCAGAATATGACTTTTTGTGAAACATATAGGGGTGTTGATTGAAAGGGTAAACAAAAGGGTGGAAGCCCTTAGAAGAACAACTAAGTGTTTAACAGAAAACAGTAGAAAAAGGGTTGCTGAACAATTGATTATTCCGGTATTGACTTATGGGGACCTTTTGCACTGTACCACAAAGAAGATATCATTAAATAACTTAAATAGGGTGTACCACAGGATCACAAGGTATGTTTTGCAGTGTAGTCCAAGAACACGAGCTCACGGACTAGGATTTTGACAGCTCGCGGACTAGGATCGTTAGCAAGTCACGGTCAAATAATTTTTACATTCTAAAAAGCTATTTTTTGACCAAAATGAGCCAAACCAAAAGCATTGCTTTGTAGAGGGGGTCACCCTGAACAAAACCCATGCATCATTTGGCCCGAAAATTACCCATGTAGAAAGCTACAACATTTTGTTTTGGGTAAAAACTGAAAAACAAGATGGCGGCTCACGGACAAGGAATTTTCTGGCAGACAAGGATCCTAGTCCCTGAGCTACAAAATCCTTGACTGTAAGCCCAATCTTTGTCTGAAAATAACCATATAAATCTTGGAGTGAACTGAGCATGCTCAGAACCTGAAAATTAAAAATATAATAACTTTGGAATGGATTACAATTTTTTTACCAAAGCAATGCTGGATTGTTCCTTGAACCAACCTCTTTCTATGTTCCAAATGTCAGACCAAAAGACGACATGGTGTGGTCACAGCATCATGGGCAGAAAATGTGTCAAACATGGCAAAAAGTGCATTATTTAGCATTTTGTTGAGCAGAAATCGTAAGCGTAACTGAAACACAAGCTGGTAAATCAAGAGATCTACCATATCAGACTGTGCATTTCAAATACTGTGCAAATCCATTGAATGGTTCCAAAGATATTAACACATAAAAATTGAGGTTTAACATTATAGTGCCTACTTGACCTTAACTATATGGGCACGACCGTGCCCCTATAATATATATATATATATATATATATATATATATATATATATATATATATATATATATATATATTGCAAAAATGTCCTTAATGCATCAGTTAGGGTTGTCATTACAGTGACAAAAGTTTGGAAATTTGATGGTGAATGGGGTGTGCCACAGAGTTGTGTGGCCCAACTCTCACCCCATTCCATGTGTAAACAGATTGACATGCTACAATAAAGGAGAATGGGGTGAGAGTTGAGCCTCATGACCCCATGGCACAGCCTAGCACCTGTCAGTCTGTGGAGGAGGGGGTGGGGTGTTGGGAGTTTAGGGGCTCAACCCTAATGTCTCATTTCCTCACTTTTGATGCTTTAACCCTAACTGATACATTAAATGAAGTTTTTTTGCAGTGAATTTCCTTACTTTTTGAAAAAGTGTAATATAACTACTAAATAACATGTGTTGGTGGCAGTGTGGAGCCCTTTGGGCCCCGCACTCCAACCAAGCTACCCTTTTCTGCATAACAATATGCATCTGTGGGAATGTGGCCCTATGGTCCCTATGCTCCCATGTACGCATAGATACAGAGCCATACAGTAGCCCTATAGGCAAAGAAACCACTGTAACACTAATTTGCCGATATCTCAGTAACGGTAGCAGCTAGAATAAAAAAATGCAAGTGCCATTCTAATTGTGATCATGAGCACTGCTTGTCACATAAATTGACTGATCCATATCTCACATTGTTTCTGAGATATGGCCACTGAAAAATGCAATGGGTGGCACAATGTAATCCTATGGGGAAAATCTGAACTTGGTGATGGCAAATTTATGGAACCACTTAATTTCCCCAACACCTAAACAGCATAATTCACACCTGTAGTGAATCCCTTCAATACCCTGAAAATGTCAAGTAAAAAGACCAAACCATTCATTAGCAATGCAATTGGAAAGTTTTTAAAATCCTAGTCCGTGAGGTAGAAAATTACTTGACTGCGAGCTTGCGGTCTAGGATTTTGACAGCTCATGCACTAGGATCGTTACAGAGTCACGGCCAAAGAATTTTTGAATTTTAAAAACCTATTTTTTACCAAAATGAGCCAAACCAAAGGCATGGTTTTGTAGAGGGGGTCACCCTGAACAAAATCCATGCCTCATTTGGCCCAAAAGTCATCCATGGAGAAAGCTACAACATTTTGTTTAGGGGAAAAACTTAAAAACAAGATGGCGGCTCATGGACAAGGACTTGTCTGGTGGACCAGGATCCTAGTCCCTGAGCTACAAAATCCTTGACCGTGAGCCCAGTCTTTGTCTGAAAAATAACCATATAAATTTTGGAGTGAACTGAGCATGCTCAGAACCCGAAAGTTAAAAATGTAATAACTTTGGAACGGATAAATATTTTTTTACCACACCAGTGCTGGATTGTTCCTTGACCCAACCTCTTTTTACATTACAAACTTCAGACCAAAAGACCCCATGGTGTGGTCACAGCGACATGGGCAGTAAATGCATCAAAAGTGGAGAAAAAAGCATTTTATTGCATTTTGCTGCGCAGAAACTGTAAGTGCGACCGAAATGCAACTTGGTAAATCAAGAGATCTGCCATACCAGACTGCACATTATAAATATTGTGCAAATCCATTGAACAGTTGCAAGGTTATTAACATGCAAAAATTCAGGTTTAACATTAATGTGCCTACTCAACCCTAACTATAGGGGGTGCGCTCGCTATAGTTAGGGTTCAGCGGTCACTTACATACTAAAGTCAAAAGTTTATTCATTAATAACTTTGGACCCGTTCAACAGATTTGCCTGAAATTTGGAATGCACAGTGGGGTATGATAGATCTCTTGATTTGCCAAATTGCATATCAGTTGGACTTATGGTCTTTGCGTACAAAAATGCTGAAAAATACAAAATTATCTGTTTTTGGAGGCAGCTATTGGGATTTTGGATGTGGCCCTGCATGGTCATTATGTGGCATGCTGCTCTGTGAGATGACTCGTTTGAAAGAGCTTTGATGGCCAAATATGGCGCTTTTCATTTGGTGAAAAAATATTAAGGCATTCAAAAGTTATGCCACTTTTAATTTCCCATTATAAGTCAATGGTAAAATTTATATGTATGTTTTGCGAACAAAGAATGGGGTTCTGGCCATCTCCTCCCACCTGGCGATCAAAGAATTTGCAGCCTCGTCTTTCAAGAATCTTTGTCCCCAAGGATTTTTAAAATTCTTTGATCGCGAGGTCTGCCATCTTGTTTTTGATTTTCCGATTGGAAAAACACAAATATCACGGCTCAGTGGTCACTCCTGAAGTAAAACTTGGATGGGTTTTACTCAGGGGACCTCAATCTATCGAGCCATGGCTTTGGTTTCATTGACATCGGTCTAAAAATAGAGTTCTGAGCTTTTAAAATCTTAGTTTGCAGCTCACTAATGATCTTTGATCACGAGCCTGAAAATTCTTTGATCGTGAGATTCTTTGATCGTGATCGTGCATCGCGAGTGAGGGACGAGATGGCCAGATATAAAAATGCTTTTTCTCAGCACAGGGGTGCCCTAGAAACTTAAATGAGGGTGAGTTTTGCTCAGGGGGCTTCGCTCTGCCCCATCTGAATTTAAAAAATCATGTTTTAAATATCCCTGGTAGTCTAGCACCCCCCCATTATGATAAAATATATAACGGTCTATAGTGGTCTCCCAATGTTCATAATTATTGATTTTTTATATCCCTGGTAGTCTAGTGGCCCCCTTCCCGATCCATATAAAATTATTATTCTTGTTCATCTCCCTGGTTGTCTAGTGGCCCCTCCCATCATAATAAAATATATTACCATCTGCAATTGCCTGGTAGTCTAGTGGCCCCCCTCTGATCTGTATTAAATTATAATTACTGTTCATATCCCTGGTAGTCTAGTGGCCCCCTTCCATCATAATAAAATAAATAAGGATGTCCAATTTTCTGGTAGTCTAGTGGCCCCCACCACCCCAGCTGTGCCAGCCCACCCACTACCCCCCACCCTTCCCCAGCTGGCGACTGGCACAGCCCACCTCTCACCTCCATGGCTAGCCTCTGACTGACTTACCATCACTAATAAAAGAGGCACTCAGAAATAATTTCAGAGCACCTCTTTGCATTAGCACTGGTGGACCAGGATCCTTGGCTGTGAGCTACAAAATCCTTGACCGTGAGCCCAGACTTTGTCTGAAAAATAACTATATAAGTCTTGGAGTGAACTGAGAATGCTCAAAACCAGAAAATTAAAAATTTAATAACTTTGGAACAGATTAATATTTTTTTTACCAAACCGATGCTGTATTGTTGCATGACCCAACCTCTTTCTATGTTCCGTATTTCAGACCAAAAGACCACACGGTGTGGTCACAGTGCCATGGGCAAAAAACATGTCAAAAGTGGTGAAAAATGCATTTTTTTGTGTTTTGCTGCACGGAAACCATAAGTGCAATTAAAATACAACTTGGCAAATAAAGAGATCTACCATACCAGACCAAGCATTCCAAATGTTGTGCAAATCCATTAAACGGTTGCAAAGTTATTAACACACAAAAATTGAGGTTTAACATTAATGTGCCTACTCAACCCTAACTCCATTTAATGCATCAGTTAGGGTTGTTCCACAGTGACAAAAGCGAGGAAACTTGATGTTAGGGTTGAACCCCCCCTTGCACCCCTCCAACTCTGCCCCCCAACCAGCATGGGGGAGAGCGTTGGGGTTGTCGGTCCTAACTCTTCCCCATCCCATGTGTAAAGAAGCCGAGGTGGTGAAGTATAGGAGAATGGGGTGAGATTTAGGACCGATGACCCCAATGCACACCCCGATGCTGGTTGAGGGGTGGGGTGGGGGTGCAAGGGTTTTTTTTCAACCCTAACATCGAATTTCCTCACTTTTGTCTCTGTGGAACAACCCTAACTATGCATTAAATGGATTTTTTTGCCATGAATTTCCCTTCTTTTTGAGAGTGAGGACTATAAATAGTGAATGGAATGTGGTGGTGGGAGTGTGGTACCTTCAGGCCCCGCGCTCCCACCAGGTGATTTTTTGTCACATAGGAATGGTAACTGCAATGCAAACACAAGCACAAATGGTAATGCACATGGTGATGCCAATGTAAATAGTAACACAAATGGTAATAGAAACAGAAGCACAAACTGATGCCAACATGAACAGTAACGCAAATGGAGTTGCAAACACAAGCGCATAAAGAAACGCAAGTGGTAATGTGCATGGTCACAGTACCGCAATTGGAAATGCAAATGGTAATGGTAACAACAACAATAATGCCAAAGGACACAGAAACAGAAATGCAAATGCAAGCGAGTATGGAAATCCAAATTGTAACATGCACAGTCACGGTACCACAATTGGAAATGCAAATGGTAACAGTAACAGCAACAATAATGCCAAAGGAAACAGAAATGGAAACGCAAACACAAATGTGTATGGAAACACGAACTGTAATGCACACGGTCATGGTAATGCAATTGGAAATGCAAATGGTAACAGTAACAGCAACAATAATGCCAAAGGAAACAGAAATGGAAACGCAAATGCAAGCGCATATGGAAATGCAAACTGTAATGTGCAGGGTTACGGTAACGCAATTGGAAACAGTAACAGCAACGATGATGCCAAATGAAAGAGAAATGCAAATACAAATGGAAGGGTGGCCGCAAACACAAATGAAATGCATATGGTGACGCAAATCGAAACTCAAACACAAACAGTAATGGAAACACAAATGGTAACAGTAACGCAAACACAAGCACAAACGAAAACGCAAAGGGTAACGCACACAGTGGCATACACTGGAACGCTAATGCAAACAGGTACGGAAACACAAGTGGAAACACTAAGGGTAACAGTAACGGAAGCTCACACCCTGGTTTTCCCTAACAGCTGCATACAGAAACACAGTGAGTACAAAGAATGTATGCATAATAATGGGCCTCGGACCAGAAAATGAGCACTTGGAATACTAAATTGCTTATATCTCAGGAACAGTATGACGTAGAAAAAAATTAAAATTTCATATTATTTATGACTTTCCTGGCTAGTTGTGTACTTAGGCCCCTAGTGGGGGGGCTAAGCATTTTTGCGACGAAAAGTCCATGTCTCAAAGCGTTTCCGAGATACCGGGCCCCTAAAGGGACAGCGGACACTGCAGTGTTAGTCTACAGGAAAAACTGTCAATTTCGGAGCACTGTAATTTTCCATGTGTGCAATATTTTGTCACCAAACCACCAAAAGGCACATCTCTGGGATGTTGGCTGTCTTCCCTCCACATTTCAGCCCAAAAGACCAAACCAGTGTTTTGCAGCAGGGTGGCAAAAAATTCCTGTTATTTTCCCCATAGTGTTGAATAGTAGTGTCGCAAATCACGACACTTTCGCAAAAAAAATCCAAAGGTGTCACAGGTTCGACACTACTTTGTGACACTACTTTTCCCAAAAATTTAAAAAACATATTTCTGGAGTGTTTAGCCCCAAAATAAAGACATGCCTAGCATCCTCAGGGCTCGACTAGATAAACATAAAAAGAATTGTGTCCCTAGAGGGTCCCAATTTTGAATGACAAGCATTTCTGTGATCAGTAACTGAAAACAAAATGGTGGATTTGCAACACTACTGGGGTCATTTGCGACACTAAAATCCACATTTGTGACACTGTCGAACTTTTTGTTAACTTTTCCTATTGACTATAATGGGATACTTGTTTTTTGAATAACTTTTGTACCGTTCAATATTTTTTCACGGAATACTCATAAGGCACATTGGGGACCCCAGCCGCATGTTCCCTGAAGTTTTCAGACCAGTCACGAAAACCATGTGACCTGCAGGTGAGAGAAAAGAATGTGCAAAAAAGCATAAATGCACTATGGCATGTCACTTAATAACTCCGCAACCGTATATCAGACCATTACTAAACTTGGCAGATCCCAAGATCTATGCTACTACTCCTTGCCTGCCAAATGTCAGGCAAATCCGTCATATGGTGGCAAAACTATTAAGGTCAAAAATTTCACACTTTAACCTTAAATGGGGTACTCAACCCTAACTATAGTGGCACTACCATGCCACTATGATATATATTATACTAGCTCAGCAGTGCCAATGTATTAGTATTAGTTGCACATTTCTATGTTAAACCCGAACATTTGAACCTTAATAACTCTGGAACTATTCCACTGATTTGCAAGAAATCTGGCATGCATAAGCTCTACGCATAGGTCTCTTGACTTGTCAAATGTAGTGTGAATTGGTTTTGTGGTTTATGAGATATAAGTGTCACAAAATCCTAAATTTACCAGTTTTTTTACATTTGTTTATCCACCTGTGTCTCAGAAATGGTAATAGGTTTTGCTTTGAAATTTTCTGGGTAGAAAGTCTTTGGGTCACAGATGTTCCTTTGGAAGGTTTCATGAAAAAATATGGATGCATTCAGAAGTTACAACAATTTTTATTTTCTCCTTATTTCCTATGGGAAAAGTTAAGTGTTCAGTACTTCACAGTGCATGTATGAAAATAGGTGTGTCCTATTTTCCAACATCATGTCATATTTGCAGAAATACAAGCTCATTGCTGACAGTGGGGTGCCCAATCCCTCTGTTGGCAATGATTATTCTGCTTTTATTTGCTGACAGTGTGTGCCCAATCCCTCTGTTGGTGCTGTAAGCCCCCACCCCTGCCAGTTGTCCTGACACTGGGGATTCCAATCCCAGAGTCAACAATTTTATTGTTTTTTTTTTAATCATTTGCTGACAGCGGGGTGCCCAATCCCCCTATTGGCAAGGTAAGCCCCCCACCTACTCACCAGGGTATGACACTGGGGAGCCCACTCCCAGTGTCCTTATTCTATTTTTATTTGCCAACAGTGGGTGCCCAATCCCACTGTCAGCAATGTAAGCCCCCACCCCCACTACAGTTTCACATTGGGGAGCCCTCCCAGTGTGTAAAAATGTTCTTTTCCATGATTTGCTGACTCCCCTGTTGGCAATGTCCCCCACACCCGCCCCACCAGGGTCTGACACTGGGAGCCCTCCCTGTGGGACACTGGTGTCCCAAAATTATTACTTTCTTTTTTGCCTGTGTGTTGCCTATGAAAAGAAGAAAACTGTCCCCTGATGTCTTTTTGTTTTTTTCCTGAAAAAAAAAGAAAGTGGTCCGTAGCTATCTCCCCATCCTCCTCCCCATCCTGACCCTCCCCCTGTGCACCCACCTCCCCACACCCCCGTTGCTCCATGCTTACCTCCAGAGGTTGGTGGCTCCCATCCTCTGTGGACCGGGACATGTCTGCACTCTGCAAAGCCCAATCGCAAACTGAACAATCAAGATAAGCTCTCTATCATTGCTGTCAATGGCATTTTGAACTTATGTTGATATCTCAGCCATTTTTTCTGCATTTTTTTACCAAATCTTCAACATGGGCTTTTCGGGACTGCACCCCATGAACCAATGGCACTGTCATTTCGTTACTCTGTCCCGGAAGGTGATTTTGCGGTTGCTGCATGGAATCACCTTTTGGTACTGATTAGCAAAATGACAGTGCCCCTGTTCATGAGGAGGTGTCCCAAAGAGCCCATGTTGCAAATCTGGGGAACAAATTCCTAAACATGGCCATGAAAAGAGAGTGCCTTCTGCAGTTTCTATGCAGTCACATAACTTTGGTAATATACAATATTTTGACTCCAGATTTCCAACAAACCCATTTTGTCACACCACCTCATGAAAAGTACAGCTGTCATTTATCACATCCTGCCCAAAATGTGTTTTTGCATCTTTGGTAAAGAATTGTGCAGTGGCAGTGTGAAATCACCTTTTGGGACTGATTAACAAAATAACAGTACCACTGTTCATGAGGTGGGGTTCCAGAAAGCCCATGTTGAAAATTTGGTGACTAAATTCCTAAAACTGGCTGTGTTACGAGCATGCCTTGTGCAGTTTGTATGCAGGTGCATAACTTTGGTAATTTATAATACTTTGACTCCAGATTGTTAACTTATCCATTTTTTCATGCCACCTCACGAACAGTACAGCTGTCATTTCTCACATCCTGCCCAAAATGTTTTCTTGCATCTGTGGGGAACAGTGGTGCAGTAGCTGTGTGAAATCACCTTTTGGCACTGAGTAATAAAATGGCAGTACCAATGTTCATGGAGTGGGGTCCCAAAAAGCCCATGTTCAAAATTTGGTTAAAAAAAATCCTAAAAAATTGCCGAGTTACAAGCATTCATTGAAATATTTCTATGCACGTAAGTAACTTTGGTAATTGTTAATATTTTCAGTCCAAATTTTCAACAAGGCCGTTGTTTCATACCACCTCATGAATACTGCCCCTTAACAGGGAAATAAATAAATGATCTGAAAAAGTAAAGACATTCACTGCAAAACACTTTGCTAATGCACCGTTAGGGCTGAAGCCTAAAAAGTAAGGAAATGAGATCTTAGGGTTTCCAAGTCTAGGACCCCACCTCCACCCTTGGCTTCCAACCCTAAGGCCCCACCCCTGCATGCAGGAATAGGTGTGAGGGGTGTGCTTTGGGGTTGCAAACCCTAATGCTCACCCCATTTCAAAAGTTACTAACCTAACATAGGTACAAAATAAAAGAATGGGGTGAGCATTAGGGTTTGCAACCCCAAGGCAATGTGCAACAGAAAATTTTAAAGAACATATTTCTGGACTAGCTGTTGGAAAACTAATACCAGGTGCATGTTCCTCGGGGCCCGATTAGGTAAACCCAATGGTTTGTGTCTTCTAAAATACAGTATTTTTTGAATTACAGCATTTTTTCACTCTCGCTAACTGAAAGCAAGATGGTGGCAGCACAACATCTTTGGCCAAGCTCAATCAGAAGATGTGATCGTGATTGTTTTCACAATGCACATATAAATTTTCTCATAGGCTATAATGGGACATGAAAAAATGGCATAACTTTTGAACACAGCAATACTTTTTCACCAGATCTTCAAAAGGCACCAGTGCAATCCAGGACACATGTAGACAACCCAATTTGAACCCATTCCAATGCATTCTTCAGTGCATTATGGGTGGACAAAGAATTTGTGACTTTGGGGAAATTTCACTTTTTGAGTGCGCTTCGGTTCCACAACTGTACATCAGGCTGACATGAACATTTCCAGATCTGAAGATCTATGATAAATCTTGGTACATTTCAAATTGCAGGAAAATCAGACAAATGGTTCAAAAGTTATTAAAGTGCAACATTTGAGGTTTAACATAGAAATGGCTATGCAACCCTAACTATAGTGACACTACAAGTACCATTATAATATACAGAAATATAATATAGTGGCATGGTAGTACCACTATGGTTAGGGTTGCATAGCCATTTCTATGTTAAACCTCAAATTTTGCACTTTAATATCTTTTGAACTGTCTATGTGATTTGCCTGAAATTTGGAATCTACAAAGATTTCTCATAGATCTCCAAATCTGAAAATGTTCTTGTTGATCAGATGTACAGTTGGAGAATTGTAGCATGCTCAAAAATTGAAAAATACCTAATGTTGCATTTTCTTTGTCCGCAATAATACACTGAAAATCCATTTGATGAATTCAGATTGGGTTAGCTATGGTCTTCAACAGCTGCTGCCTTTCGAAGATTTCATGAAAAAATCTTCCTCCATTCAAAAGTTACAGTATTTTTAGTGTCCTATTATAGCCAATGGGAAAATTTATATGTGCACTGCAAAAACAATCGCGATCACATTTTTTGATTGAGCTTGCCAAAAATGTTGTCGAGCTGCCAGCATCTTGTTTTCTGTTGGTGAGAGAGAAAAAATGTCATAACTCAAAAAACACTTCTCTTCTGAACACAGCAATCATTGGGTTTACCTAAACACCTAAACGGGCCCCTAGGAACATGCCTATGGCATTACTTTGTGGTTAGGTAGTCTGGAAACATGTTTTAGAATTTTTTTTAATTTTTTGATCACAACAATACTTTTTGTGCCATGAAAACAATCGCAAAACCTTTAAATAAGATTGCAATAACTTTTTTTTTATCGCGATCACATCCCCATTATAAAGATAGCAACATTTTGCTATCTGTTGCTTTTCTTTGTCACTTGATTATGGCAAGGTGGATTGTGCTATTGGCATGTAATTTTAAGGGTATGAAGCCATAGTGGCATGGATATGCCTTTCACTGATTTCATGCAGAAAAGTTAAAGAAGCCCCTAGTTACACCATTCCAAAATTCGGAAATTTCCCCATTGGATAACACTGCAGCGCTGGTATTTCTTTGTCCCTTCATTGTGGCAACCTGGATTGCATTATTGCCCTGAATGTTTCAGGGTGGAAAGGCCTAGTCCCACAGCTGTGCCTTTTGGTGGTTTGGTATGAAAAAAACAATAAACAGGGCCATAGTTACAGCATTCCAAAGTTCAGAAATTTACCCATAGAATAACATTGTAGCACCCGTGCTGTCTTTTGGTCCCTGTATCTCGAAAATGGTTAGAGATACAGACTTTTCATCACAAAACTTCTTAGCCCCCCCCACAGGTTGGAAAGCCATGAAACTCATGAAATTAGAATTTTTTTTCAAGCTTGTACGGTTCCTGAGATATTTGCAAATTACTGTTCCAATTGCTCATTTTCATGGCTGTAGGCCAGTATTATGCCCTCAGAGTTAGCACTCACATTGCTTTTTGGTGCCCTTATTTTGGAAACAATGTGAGATATGGATTAAATCAACGTATGTTGCGAGAACTATTAACTCTCACAATTACGACACTTGAATTTTCTTTCTAGCTGCTACGGTTCCAGAGATATGAGCAAATTAGTGTAACAAGGGATCCTTGCCTTATAGGGCTGCTGTATGGCTCCATACTTAAGTGTAAGTGGGAGCATAGGGCCCGGATGGCCTGCTCTCCCACAGACACATGGGCCCTATGCTTCCACCAACACATTCCATTTACTACTTACATTACACTTTTAAAAAAGAAAGGAACTTCTTTGCAAGAACTTTGTTAATGCATCAGTTAGGATTGTTTCCACACTGACCAAAGTGTGGAAATTCCACTTTAGGGTTACCACTCCACCACCCCACCCCCAACCCCTTTGGGCCCTGCACTCCCATCAAGTCACCCATTTGTGCATAATGGTATATGTGTGTGGGAGCGCAGGTCCTCTGGGCCCTGTGCTCCCACTTACACATACCTATGGAGCTATGCCACAGCCCTATAAAGCAAGAGCCTTTGTAACAGTAAATTGCCTATATCTTGGGAACCATAGGAGGTGTAAAGAAAATTCAAGTGTGACTATAATGGTGAGAGTGAGTAGTTCTCACAACATAAGCCAATAAAATCCATATCTCACATCATTCCCAAGATATGGGCACCAAAAAGCAATGTGAGTGCTAACTCTCAGGGCATAATTGTGGCCCAAGCACATGAAAATGACCAATTGGAACACTAATTCGCAAATATCTCGGGAACCATACATGCTAGACAAAAAATTAAATTTTCATTTGTTTCATGGCTGTTCAACCAAGTTCTGTGCTTCATCCCCCTTTATGGGTGACTAAGAAGTTTTGCTACAAAATGTCCGTATCTCAAACTGTTTTCGAGATACGGGGCCCAAAATGCATCACAGGCACTGCAATGTTATCCTATGGGTAAATTTCTGAAATTTGGATTGCTGTAACTATGGCCCTGTTTAGTGTTCTCATACCAACCCACCAAAAGGCACACCTGTGGGACTAGGTCTTTCCACCCTGAAACATTCAGGGCAATAGAGCAATCCAAGTTGCCACAATGAAGGGACAAAGAAAAACCAGTGCCGTAATGTTATTCCATGGGGAAATTTCCAGAATTTGAAATGGTGTAACAAGGTGCCTCTTTTATTTCTCACACAAAACCAGTGAAAGGCATGTCTGTGCCAATATGGCTTCATACCCTGAATATTTCATGCCAATAGCACCATCCACCTTGCCATAATCAAGTGACAAAGAAAAGCAACAGATAGCAAAATTCTCTATCTTTATAATAGGGATGTGATCGTGATAAAAAAATGTGATTGTGATCATGTTTAAAGTTTTTGCAATTGTTTTTGCAGCACAAAAAATTTCATGATCAAAAAAATTAAAAAAAATCAAAAAACATGTTTCCAGACTAACTAGCCACAAAGTAATGCCATAGGCATGTTCCTTGGGGCCTGTTTAGGTAAACCCAATGGTTGCTGTGTTCAGAAGTGCAGTATTTTTTGAGTTATAACATTTTTTTCTCTCTCTCTCACTAACTGAAAACAAGATGGTGGCAGCTCGACAACATTTTTGGCAAGCTCGATCAAAAAATGTGATTGCAATTGTTTCCGCAGTGCACATATAAATTTTCCCATAGGCTATAATGGGACACTAAAAATGCTATGACGTTTGAATGGAGCAAGATGTTTTCACTAAATCTTCAAAAGGCACCACTGCTAGCCAGGACCCATGTAGACAACCCAATTTGAACCCACTAAAATGCATTCTTCAATGCATTATGGGTGGACAAAGAAAACACAACGTTGGGGATTTTTTCACTTTTTGAGTGTGCTACAATTCTGCAACCGTACATCTGATCAACACAAACATTTCCAGATCTAAAGATATATGATTTTATTAATTTATTTATTTATTGAATTTTGATGACTGGGTTGGCCCACTGGGCCCTGAAGGTCCCTTTTTCAGGGGTGACCCAGGAAACAGAAGCAATACAATACAATACATACAATCAGGTGATCCAGAAGCAATACAATACATACAGTCAGGTGATACAGGGTTATGAGAAGTAGACAAGATTTATTTATTTATTTATTTATTTGCTTTTGGTAACTGGGTAAGTGCACTAGGCACAAAGATGCCTATTTTCAGGTACGACCCGGGAAAGCACATTTAGAAATACAAAACTTGTGTATGTGACGCAGCACATAAAAGCAGTATAGTACAGAGTCAAGTCAAAACTTCAGGTACGAGGAGACAAAATGTTGACAACAAACAACAAACAAATAGGTTTACACTGTAGGATAAAAAAACAGCACAGTTGTACAGGGATCTCAAAATAAGGTTAAGTAGGAACATAAGTTAAGTAGGAACATAAGAGTTAGCAATAGCAGGCATTCATAGAGACAAATTAAGTAATAAAGAAGAGATGCAAGAGAGTGAGGGAGAGAGAGAGCAGAGAAAGGGAGGGAGAGGAAACAGGATGATTGAAACAGAGCAACAGGGAAGGAGGGTGAAGCTAAGGTGGATTAAAGCAGGTGCAGGGGTTTATAAAGCGCAAGTGCTCTAAGTGAAGTAACTTAAAAGTGGTGTGGGAGGCTGCTTGTAGAATATTTTGAGGAATAGAATTCCAGTATTTTGGAGCCACGTTTGAAAAGGCGCGTGCACCCATATTGGTTCTGTGTCTGGGTATGTGGAAGAGAGTTGGTCGTCGAGCATGAGCCATAAGAGAGGCTGTGAAGTCAGTAGGGATGGACGGGTAGCGGGAGGCCAGATCTGATAATATTGTCAATTAATGAGCCGAATGCCTGGAGTCTGTGAGCAGAGGGGCACGGCCATTTAAGGTCACTGTACAGGTGGCAATGATGTTTGTAGCGTGGAGATGCAGAAGCATAGTGGCAGATGCTGTTGTAGGTGGTGTCCCACTTATGGAGGGATGATTTGGAGGCAAATAGGTAGGTGACTGAGCTATATGCAAGGGTTTGGGAGAAGAAAGCCTTGGGCAACGACAAGTCTGGCAGATGGGGTAAGGGGCATACCTAGTTCAGTAGGCACTACCTATCTTGGCGTTAACTGACTTGCAGGTGGTTGTGATGTGTAGGTCAAAGTCGAGGGATGGATCAAGAGTGACACCAAGGTATTTAAAGGAGTTGGTGCTAATCAGAGAAGAGCCGTCCGTGCAGGGGATAGTTGGGGGCATTTGATTAGCTTTAAGTCTAGCAGAGGAGCCGAAGAGCATGGAGTAGATTTTACTGGAGTTGAGAATAAGTTTGTTATCGGTGAGCCAGGATTGAATATTAGCAAAGTCAACGGCGAGAGGGTTGATTAAGTCGGCAACAGTTCTGTCACTATGGTAAACAACTAGATTGTCAGCATAGAGCAGTGATGAACAGGTGTTTGCAACGAGTGGGATATCATTAATGAAGATGGAGAAGAGTAAGGGCCCAAGGATTGAGCCCTGGGGCACTCCAGCGTTAATAGTGGAAAGATCTGATATGGCAGAGTTAAACACTACAGCTTGTTTTCTGCCGGACAGGTAGCTTTCAAACCAGGCCGCTGCATCGGCGGTGAAGCCCAGGGAGTGTAGTTTAGTTAGGAGAATGGTGTGGTTGACCAGTCAAAAGCTTTGGTTAGGTCAATGAAGACTGCACCTGTTAGGAGGCCAGAGTCCATGGAGGCATATATGTCGTTGGTGAGTTTGAGGAGGGCAGTAGAGGTGCTGTGCCCTTTGCGGAAGCCATGCTGTGAGCTAGATAGAAGATTGTACCTCTGGAGATATTCAATGGATTGGGGGGGCCACAAGTTTTTCCAAGAGTTTGCTAAGAACAGAGAGAATTGCAATGGGGCAGTAGTTATTTATTTCCTTAGGGTCACCCTTTTTTGGGATTGGTGTAACTTTGGCTGTTTTCCATATGTTTGGTACTGTGCCATGGCGTAGAGATAGGTTGTAAATTTTGGTTAAGGGAGTGGCGATGAGTGGGGCAGCGGCTTTTAGGAGTTTTGGTTCAAGTCCATCGGACCCTGTGCTGGTGTTGTCAGGAATAATGAGTAGAAGTTTTAACACTTCAGCTCTCTTTATACTCGGACCTAAAAGGTGGGTGAGTGAGTATCGGACTTATATCGCCAGGGGAATGGTGTTGGGGACAGAAGGGAGGAGGTGAGGTAGTTTGAGAGGTCTGAGAAATGGAGATTAAAAGCATTAGCTATGGTTGTAGGGTTGTTGCAGTGAATGCCATTTGGCAGCATGTCACTGGTGTGTGTCCTGTGGTTAGTACCAAGGAGTGTTTTTAAGGTGGACCAATATTTCCTAGAGTCACCTGAGGCTTTTATTAGCAGGTCCTTACAGTAGGAACTTTTGGCTAAGCGTATGTTTTTCTTGCAAGAGTTTCTCAGAGAGCGATAAAGATTGTGGTCAGTTAGCAATCCAGTGATCTTGAACTGCCGCCAGGCCTTATCCCTATCTTTTATTTGGGTAAATAAGGCTTTTGTTAACCATTTTGTCTGGGTTCCATGAATCCAGCGGGTGACACGGGGAGCATGGATGTCTTGGAGAGGGTTAAAGCTGTTCAAGAAGTAGTCAAGGGCAGCCTGGGTATTAGTTGAAGCAGTTAATGAGGATAAGAGTACAGGCAATTATTCAAAAAATCTTTATAGATTCCAAATTTCAGGCAAATTGGACAAACAGTTCAAAAGTTATAAAGTGCAAAATTTGAGGTTTAACATAGAAATGGCTAGGCATGCCACAATAATATATATATTTTACTGGCACGGTAGCACCAGTATATTAGGGTTGTGTGCCTTGGGGTTCCAAACCCTAATGCTCACCACATTGTTTTATTCATTTCCCATGTTAGGTTATTAACTGTCAAGATGGGGTGAGCATTATGGTTCGGAACAGCAAGCCACACCCCTCACACCTGTTCCTGCATGCAGGGTGGAGGTGGGGCCTTAGGTTTAAAGCTGAGGGTGGGGGTTGGGTGTTCAGGTTGGAAGCCAAAGGTGGGGATAGTGTGTTAGGTTTGGGAACCGTAAGATCAGATTTCTCTAATTTTTACACTTCAACCCCAATGGTGCATTAACAAAGTTTTCTGCAGTGAATTATAGGGGCATGGTCGCGCTTCTATATTTAGGGTTATGAAGGCACTTCTATGTTAAACTTGAAATTTTGCATGTTAATAACTTTGGACCCATTTAATGGATTTGCATGATATTTGGTATGCACGGTGGGGCATGGTATATCTTTTGATTTGCCAAATTAGGTTTTGGTCGGACTTATGGTTTTTGTGCAGTAAAACGCTGAAAAATGCACCTTTCGACAGTTTTGTGGGCAGTTTTTCAGATTTTGTCTGTGGTGCTGTGCTGCTATTGTTTGGTGTGCCAGTATGTAACTTGGCATGTAGAAAGAGGTTGGGTCAAGGAACATGCCACTCTTTGTTTGGTGAAAAAATATTAATCCATTCAAATGTTATTAAACTTTTTAGATCCCATTATAAGTGTATGGAAACATTTATGTGGTTATTTTGCCAAAGAAAAATGGGGTTTTGGCCATCTGGTCACTCCTCATGATCAAAGAATTTGCAGGCTCACAGTCAAAGAATCTTTGATTGTGACAAATTTATTGATCATGATGGTCACCATCTTGTTTTCCGTTTTCAGTCAGAAAAAACAAAAAGCTCAGGGCTGACTTCTGAAGTAAAACTATGATGGGTTTTGCTCAGGAGTCTTCCCTCTATTGAACCATGCCTGTGGTTTAATGTAGTTATGTCAAAAACAGAGTTTTAAACTTTTATATTCTTTGACCGTGGCTCGCTAACAATCTTTGATCATAAGCCTGCAAATTCTTTGATCATGAGATTCTTTGATCGTGATCTTCATTTGTGAGGGAGGGACGAGATGGCCAGATTTAAAAATCAAATATCTCAGCCCAGGGGTGACTTGTGAAGTCAAACTAGGATGTGTTTTGATCAAGGGGCTTCGTTCTATTGAGCCATGCCTGTGGTTTAATGTAGTTCTGTTAGAAAATGGAGTTTTAACATTTTTAATTCTTTGATCGTGAGCCTGCAAATTCTTTAGTCACGAACCTGAAAATTCTTTGTTCACGAGATTCTTTGATCGTGAACTTTGTTCGTGAGGGAGGGACTGCGTTGATGCATCATTTAGGGTTAAAGCACAAAAAGTCAGGAAATAAGACCTTTAGGGTTGCCCCTACCCCCCCATGAAGCCCCCATCCTCCCCAGACTGACAGATGCCAGGGTGTGTCATTGGGGTTGTGAGACCTAAATGTCATCCCATTCTTCTTTACTGTGGCATGTCAACATGATTTACATGGATATGGGTGACATTTAGTCTTTAACCCCAATGACACACCCTGGCATCTGTCATTCTTGGGAAGATGGGGGTACATGGTGGGGTAGGGGACATCCCTAAAGGTCTCATTTCCTGACTTTTTTGTGTTTTAACCCTAAATGATGCATTAATGCAGATTTTTTGCAAAGAATATATATATATATATATATATATATCATAGGGGCGCAGTAGCACCCCTACAGTTAGGGTTGAGTATGCTGTTTAATGTTAAACCTCAAATTTTGCAAAGTAATATCTTTGGTGCTCTTTGACGAAATGAGCTGAAATTTTGTGTGTGTTGTCTAGGAGGTAAGGTCTTGTTGTGTGGACATTTTTGGGATGGCAGTTTGTGTAGTTTCTGAGTTCTGCATGTGTCATTTTTTGAATAAAACCCAAAACTTTTTTCCTATAATTAACATTGTTTTTTTTCTTTGCTCTCACCTATAACCTACATGGAAAGGATTTTTTGCCACAAACTTGAAGTGGGCATGTGTCATGTCCTAAGGCAGTGTCTTTGACAGGTTTAGTGAAAAAATAGCAAAGGGTTCCAGAGTTATTAGGCTTTAAATTTTAGTGTTTTTCCACATGCCCATGTGCAGTAGTGTTTTTCAGATAACATTCTGTGGCAAAAGTAAAAATTTGATGTTGCAAATGCTGGTTTTTGGTTTCGCCCCACTGAATTGGCAGGGCACCAAACATTTTTGGTGCGTGCCAAACACCATCTTGTTGATATTTTCCATGAACTGACAAACTTGGAAAATACATAAAATGGCTGGGATTATTAAAAACAAACATCAGAACCTAGCTAAACGGGAGCTGTTTAGCTAGATTTTGATGTTTATTTTTTTTAAATAATGGCCAGGACTACCTTTTCTGGGAACCCAAATACCCCGGTGGCAGCTTAGTGAGAGGAGCCCTTCACCCACATTCTCTATACTAGAACAGTGGGCATTTCTTCACTTCTGCAGTTGCAGCTGGAACTCATGCTGCAGGCTGCAGTGATAGCCATAAGCCGCCATTTATCTGATGTCTAGTGGCAACCCCCCCATTGCCATCCATGGAAGTCAGCTGGGAGACAGTTAAGAGTGCTGCTTGTGCTGACAGACAAGGACAGAATGACCCTGTCTCTACTGCTCATCAATTGTTGAATATGTTACTGCTCTAACTTTACAGTTGCCACTGGCTGCTCTTATCCCTCTCTTGCACCTCCCTGATGTGCCTGCTATCCTTATCCCCCAGGGGGCTGTTGTCTGACTTTGATGTTTACTGCCTGCCTTGTTTGTGCCATGCTATTATCTTCATCCCATTTGCTTTGTTTAGCCCATGTTGTTAATGCCTTAACCTTGCTCTGTATGTTGCTCTTATTATACTTGCTCTTGTTTTTGCTTGTTATCCCTGAATGTATCTCTGTAATCTCCTGGGTCACACCTGAAAATAGGCACTTGGTTGTCTTGTGTGCTTACCTGGTTAACAAAAGCAAATAAATAAATAAATAAAAAGTACAAATAAACAAAGCTTTTTTGTTTGTTTTTTAACTTGGCTACTTATGCTCACTCGCCCAGCATGTCAGTTTCAGAAAATGGCTGCCCCTGCTCAAAGCTAAGATACACATGCCCTAATCCCATATCTTATTTTGAAGCATATATACATGACCACCTGCTTTTTCATCTGTTTAGAGAGATTAATTTGGGATAAAAAAATCATGTTTACCATTTTTGTATTAATTATGGGACAGTATTGCAGTTTAAGGGTTTAAAGTTAATTCATCTGAAACATAGGCCCATTTTGTGTGTATGTGTGTGTGTGTGTGTGTGTCTGTCTCTCTCTCTCTCTCTCTCTTTCATTTTCTCCTAGCTTGTTATCTGATTCTGTATTTTTTGACCATCTACCAACCCCTCCTTTCAGTATTTTAACTCCGAGATCCCTTTCTACTTCCAGCATTGGAACCACACCCTGTGCCGCCTGGCGCTCCTGCCATCTTCTTCACTCACAAAAGAAGGTATGCTGAACCCGGACATCCCAGACTGCATTAGACCCTACAGCCCTATTTTCTTTCAGCCCATTCTGAACTTGGCAACGTTTAAACCTCCTTAGCCTGTTTTATATCTGATTTACCTGGTTTAATTATTTTGAAGCGTATCTACATGACAGCCTGCTTTATCATCTGTTTAGAGAATTTTTTGTTTGTTTGTTTCTTTAATTTTTTTCATTTGCAAATTATACTGCAAAGCCACTAGAGGGCAACAACTTAATTAACTTGCTGCTGCTGGCAACTGTCACTGTCCACCTCTTCTCACAGTCAATTTACTTCTGTCACTTAGATAGATACATAGATACATAGACAGTGTAGGCAGATAAGGGCCTATGGCCCACCCAGTCTGCCCATTTGAGCTTGTAAGTTCAGTTTATGTTTTCCTAGAAGTCTGTTGCCCCTTATCCCTGACCTCCAGAATTCCTTTATGTCTATCCCATGCATTCTTAAATCCTGTGATTGTTTCAGCCCCACCACTTCCTCTGGCAGGGTGTTCCATTTGTCCACCACCAGTTCTGTGAAGAAATTCTTCCTCATGTTTCCCCTGAATCATCCTCCCTCCAACTTCATCCCATGCCCTCTAGTCCTGGAACATCTTTTTCACTTAACAATAGTGTATTCCTGCACCCTGTTCCTCCCTGTAAGATACTTGTATGTCTCTATCATATCCCCTCTCTCCCTCCTCTCCTCCAGGGAGTACATGCTCAGTTCTTTCAACCTGTCCTCATAGGACTATTGATGCAATTCATGCACCATCTTTGTTGCCCACCTCTGAACCTTCTCTACCCTGTCTATGTCCTTACATAGGTAAGGTCTCCAGAACTGTACACTGTACTCCAGGTGGGGCCTCACTAGTGTCTTGCATAGTGGAATTATGACCTCCCTTTTCCTGCTGGTGATGCCCCTGCCTATGCATCCCAGCATCCTATTTGCTTTACCTGCTGTCTTGTCACACTGTTTCCCTACCTTGAGGTCATCAGAGATGATAACCCCAAGATCCCTTCCTGCTTGGTGCATGCTATATCCTCACCACCCAACTGATATACTGTGCCAGGGTTTTTGTGCCCCATATGCATTATCTTGCACTTCTTTGCATTGAATTTCAACTGCCAAACCCCTGACCATTCTTCAAGTTTCTGCAGGTCCCTTCTCATTCTGTCTACACCCTCTGGTGTGTCTACTCTGTTACAGAGCTTTGTGTGTTCAGCGAACAGTGAAATTCTACCTTCTAGGTCCTGCGCACTGCCACTTATCTACTCCCTACTGCTGATTAGTATACCCTGATCTATTCTTGCTCCCCTGATTGATACAATATGCCCACCATACCTTCACCACTTCTCCTACTTCTAATTCTTCTATCAATTTTATCTGCCTCAGCTCCATATTCTCCTCAGTCCAATAAACCTTTCTCACCTTTCCCCTCTGCTCTTCTATCCCCTACCTTTATCCTTGCCACAACTTCTACACCACCTCAAATACTCTGATCTCACTTCCCTTATCTCCCCCTTGCTACTCTGTTCTCAGCCCCTAGCCACCTAGCTTTCCTTCGCCGCCTTATTTGCACCTCACCTAGACCCATCCTCCAATACTTCCAAAATCATCAGCTCGTCACAAATGCCCTAAACTCCACTCACTCATAATAACACTCCTCTTACTCGCATCAGGAAATGTTCATCCCAGTCCTGGCTCTACTACACCCACCTCTGCCAGTTGCAATCCTTCCAGTAAAGTACCAATGTCTCCCACCCCCACTGCTCCACCCAAAGGCCTGAAAATCCTCCACTTAAACATCTGCAGTCTTGTGTCAAAAATGTACCTTTTACATCCTATGGTAATCTCTCTCACACCTAATATACTACTTTTAATGGAAACTTGGTTAAATGCTAAAATACCTGATCTCACCATTAATATCTCAGGTTATTCCATAATCAAGCAGGATAGGACTGGCAGGGGTGGTGGAGTAGCCATGTATAGCCTGTTCTCACTTCAATTCTCAACTATTCTATCATCGTCATTACCCTCTGCCTGTGAAGCACTTGTAGTAAACATTACCTTGCCTCTTTTTCTTCCCCTATCTTCATAGCTGGCATCTACTATCGACCTGGTTCCAAGTCACCCGTTAGTTTGGATCTCATTACCTCCATAACCTCCCTCTCACATAAAGGCATGCTATACATCCTGGGTGATGTTAACCAAAACTGGCTATCACCAACAACTGCCAAGACATAAAATGACATCACGTACCTCAGTCTCTCCCAATTTATCCTGGAACCCACCTGCCTAAATCATAAAACCCTTAACCACTCCCTGATAGACTGGGCTCTCACCTCTCACCCCCACTGAGTCATTAAATCAGGCATCCTCCAGGATGCCCTTAGTGATCATCACCCAATCTTCGTAGTCAGGAAAGTCCATAGAACTAAACCACCTCACAAAATTCTGCAACTCTGGTCCTTCAGCTCCTAAGACCTTAATCCCCTTCTTAATGAACTGGCCAGCTTCAATTGGTCCCCTATAGCCTTTGCCCCTTCCATTGACCAAGCCCTCATTTATTTTAAAGATAAATTTCTAACTACATGGAACTCCTACTCTCCATTCAAATGCATGAGAGTTCATGGCAACCAGCATCCCTGGGTCTCCCTTGAGTTACTGACTTGTCTCAGGGAGTGAGACAAAGCTTGGAGGAAACATAAGGCCTCCCAGCTTCCCCCAGACCATGCAGGTATCGCATGTTAAGAAATGCCTGCACAAAAGCTATCAGACTTGCCAAGTCTGAATATTTAAAATCATCTTTTCTCAAAAACATTAATTCCCCCTCCAAATTCTGAAAAGTGGTCCATGCCCTAGTCTCCCCCTTCACATCTGCCTCTTCCTGTGCTTAAAAGAAACAACTCATTGGTCTCTGAACCATGCGCAGTTGTTCAAGAGTTTAACTTCTATTTATACCTCCTGTGCCACAGCACTTCTAAAGTCACTACCCTATAGCCTCTCCATCCTCATCCTTCCCTACACAACACTCAACCCCTCCACAGCCAGCCTTCCTTCTCCTTTTCTGTGGTCTCCCCAGAAGAAACACTAACAGTCCTTCTTGCTCTTAATCCTTCCAAAGGCTCATCGCTGAATGACCTTGACCCTAAACTCCTCTACCTTTCAGCTTCTGCTATAGCTTACCCTCTTTCTCCTTAATCCTAAATCTTTCCTTCTCGTCCTCATCTGTCCCTTCATCCTGGAAACATGTGGTGGTCCTCACTCTCCCAAAGGGTGGTGACCTCTCCTGCCCTGCACATTTTCACCCAATCTCCCTTCTCTCTGCCCTTACTAAACTCCAAGAACACCTGGTCCTCTCTCAACTAACCTCCTTCCTCCATGACTCTTCCTTTATATCCCCCCCCTTCCAATCTGGTTTTTGGAAGAACCACTCCACTACCACCTCCCTACTCAGGCTCACTGACTCCATCCTCACTGGGATGGATAAGGGCCTCATTACCTCTGCCATCTTTGTCGACCTCGCCAAAGCTTTCAACACAGTCTCCCATGCCCTACTTCTTGACTTCCTTATGGCTGCTGGGTTGTCTACTTCTGGCCAAAACTGGTTTAAAGCTTACGTCTCAGGCAGAACACAATCAGTCAAGATCCAGGATACAGTCTTTCCCCCCACTCTATTTCCACAGGAGTCCCACAGGGCTCAGGGCTTGGACCCATTCTCATCTCCATCTTCCTAAATTACTTGCCCTCAGTATGCTCCCCCCTCCTCCTCTATCCATATGTATGCAGACGACACCATCATGTTCTCTGGCAAATGCCCTGCTGATGTAGCAACCACCCTTCAGCTTGATTTCCACCAGGTTCAGTTATGGTTTGCCTTACATCAACTATTCCTAAATGCCAAAAAGACTGTCTCCATGACCTTTGGCACTAGGCAGAGACTGTCTAAACTCCACCCTTTACAATCTTTCTATACCCTTGATGGGACAATCCTAGAGGACACCTCCTCATTCAGATACCTTGGGGTTTGGTTGTACCAACTCCTCAACTTCTCTGGTCACATTGATGACATCCTGAAAAAACTGTGACCCAAGCTTGGTGCATTATTCAGGAATTGTAGTTGCATCCCTCCCACAGCATGGCATGGACTAGTCCAGAAGATGATCCTCCCCATTTTTGACTACTGTGATGTAGTCTATTGTGCTGCTCCCAATCCTCCCTAACCAGATTAGACACTCTATTTAACTTCTTCTGTTGCTTTGCCCTTGATGCTCCATCATGCACTCATCGCTGTGACCTCTACCATACCATGTCTCTTTCCCCGCTTGCAAAGAGGCACCTCACTCATTGTGCCAAACTCACTCCAAAATTTTGGTTAGGAGAACTTCCCTCCTACCTTTCATGCTCACTCTTTTCCCCATCCCCCTCCCACTCCCTCAGATCCTCTGACACTCACACTTAGTTGGTCCCCTGTCGAACCATTCTCATCAATCAGTCAGGCTTTACCCATCATTTCCTGCAAATCTGGAACTCCCCCCCCCAAATATGGCACTCCTTCTCCTTCTACTCCCTTGTCTCTGTCTTACATAACTTTCTCTCATCTAACTGCTCCTGCTTTAACCCTCCTTAACTGTCCTCCTATGCCTCTGCTCCTCTCCATGACCCATATCATCTATTAAACCTTCAACCCCACAAGCCTGCTTCTCAGCATGTTCTCCTCTTCCTTCACTGCTATATACAGTACTATGTTCCTCAGATATGCCACTTGTAATTAACTGCATATTTCACAGGTATGATATATTTAATTGTATGTTATGTCACAAAAGCAACTGTATGATTATTTATAATATTTTTTTAACTGTAAATCTTGTTACAAATGTAATTGAATGTTTAATTTCTCAAATATGTTAAATGTTAAACTGTATATCTAATTCTTCATCCAGTTGTCCCCAGGTCACACCGGGAGAGGAGCAATTTATTGTTCAGTGTGCCTTCCTGGTGAAACATTTCAATAAATAAAATAAAAAATATCTCTATAATCCACAATGTACAGTATTTATTTATTTATTTTATTTATTGAAAAGTTTCACCAATAAAGACACACTGAACAATATTAAATTGCTCATTTCACAAAGCGCCCTGTGGGAGAAGGGAAATGGGAGTACAATAGTTTTAAGCAGAACATACATCAGTAGAATGCATCAGGGCTGCAGCTATGAATTTTGGGGCCCCAGACAAGTCACTTGAAATGGGCCCATGTTTCCCAAACCAGCTAATGCCAGGGGTAATGCTAGCTTCTCAGGTGGGCCCCTCCTGAGCTCAGGGCCCCAGACAACTTCACCACTTCCCCCATTACTGCGGCCCTGGAATGCATAATACATTTGTGATAAGCACAACTGGCCTCAGTAGAATGCAATGACAAATTAGAATATACAGGTAAAGTGAATTGCAAAATAACAAGTACATGGAGTACAATTAGAGTATAACATTGAGTGAGCAAACAAGGAACAAAGACCAGAAGCACTGACAAGAAGCAAATCGCTGTCAGCACAACTTACATACTTGTGAACTAAATGCAACATACAATAGAGCAGCTAGCAGTTTACATTTGATTTGAGCTAAGAGCTGAATAGCACTGGAGCAGGAGAGAGTGTGTGTGTGTGTGTGTGTGTGTGTGTGTGTGTGTGTGTGGGGCTAGAAGCAGCTGCAGGCAGGATAGAGGAAGTTTTTGAGGGAGGTCGAGATGGAGCAAGTGGAGGAGGAGAGCCTGATTTGATGAGGCAGAGAATTCCATAACTTCAGGAATCTATGAGAGAAGGCTGATTGGCCTATGGAAGTGGAGCAGTGTGAGACAGCCAAGGTGTATGAGTCATTAAATCAGAGGGAGAAAGGTCCTTGTGGCTGAGGGGTCATAATAGCAGATAGGTAGGGAGGGCAGGTAAGCAAATCAGAATTTTGAGGTGAATTTCATACAGTGGGCGAGTCGCCTGTCAGTCAGAGAGGGAAAGCCATGTGATCAATAGAGGGAGCAGTAGTGAGTGAGTGGAGGGGCATCAAGAGCAAAGTGACAGAAGGCATTAAAGAGGGAATCCAATCTGGTTAGACAAGACAGTGGCGTGGCACTATATACTAAATCGCAGTAGTCAAAGATGGGTAGAATCATTTTCTGGACAAGCTCATGCTTAGGTGGGAGGGGTAAGCAGCTTTGGTTTCTATATAAGGCACCTAATTTGGGGCACAGTTTTTTCAAAATAGAGTCTATGTGTCCAGAAAAGTTGAGGTGCTGGTCCAGCCATACCCCAAGATACCTAAAGGAGGTGGTATCCTCTACAATAGTACTGTTTAGGGTGTGGAAAGAGGGCAATTTTGGTAGCCTAAAGAGTCTCTGCTTAGTGCCAAAGGTCATGGAGACTGTTTTCTTGGCATTGATATCATAAAAGAAGAATTACTGTACCATGCTTAGCTCCAAGCCTAGTTATATTTGAAACATGTGCTGCAGACACACTTATATGCTCACCCAGCATGTCAGTTTCAGGGAGCAGTGATTCTAAGTGGCATATCAGTTTTATGGACCATATTACACAAAGAACAAAATAACTATAAAAAAACATAAAAAGCATAACACTGATTTATTCTAAGGGTGATCTGGGAGTGTTTGGTGAAACCCGGTATAGTCTGGGGGGCGGGGTTGTTCTTTACCCTTAGACTGACGACAGAATTAAAACAGAAACTTTGGACTGATATCAGTCCAACCATCCACAGCACAGCAAGGGTTATTTAACTGTTAACTACAAATGTCTGAATCCACTGGGAAAGCAAAACTCTTTTGTTTTGATTATCGCTATTTGTGTGAATGATCCTTACCAGGATGAAGCCTTCTGTTTGCAAAGTATCTGAGTCCAATGATTATCACTAAATAGTTTTCTCAGGATCATTTTATGCATGCATTGTTGTCAGCAGTAACATCAAACAATCTTTCTAATTGATATTAGCAGCATGAATACTGAAAAAGTGAACAGGCTAGCATTAAAGCACTCAGTGCAAAATCATGAATGCTATTTACTGTATCTCTCCCGCCTTTACTTTTACCATACATATGCTGCTAATCTCAATTTGAAAGATTATTTCATGTTGCTACTAACAACACTGTGTGTATAAAAGGATCCTGACCAAACCATTCAGTGAGAATCATTGGAGTCAACACTGGACTCCTGTTTCACATTCAGATTTTTTTTCTAAGTCATTAATAAGTAGAGCGGGCATTATCTGTACATCCTGTAGGGGATACACTGCAGAAAGGAGACTTCACTCTGGAAAGGCTCATTCAAACAAATTGCAATCTTGGAAATGAAGGGGCATTATTATTCTGTGGACAGTCTGTAGAACTGCAGACTAATTTCACAGACAGAGATAAAATGAAAATGCTTACTAACACTCATTGTCCCGGATTCCCCCCTTTTCCCTCACAAAAACACAGAGACCATTGTTTGTTGTTGTGCTCAGATTGGCAATTAATTTATTTATATTCATAAATCCATATTTCATTTTCCATTTCTTTATTATCACATTTCCATAATTTTCATTTATTTCCATCCATATATCATTCTCTGATTATCCATCCCCCAGGCGAAAACCTGGGTGCCTTCTTCTTCTCCTTTTCTGTTAGGTAACGGTGAAAACCGAGACCGCTTTCTCCTTCATCTTCTTCCTCCTCCTCTTGTGTTATTCCTTTTTTCTTCCCCCTCCCATCCTCCCCCCCCTTTTCCCCCATGCCATCCACCTTGGCAGTCCATAGCCATATTATCATCTGCCATCCACTTTTTGGCAGTCCCCAAGCATTTTATCACCTGCCATCCACCTTTTGGCAGTCCATATCCATATTATCCCCTGCCATCCACCTTTGGCAGTCCATAACCATATTATCACCTGCCATTCACCTTTGGCAGTCCATATGCATATTATCCCCTGCCATCCACTTTTGGCAGTCCATAACCATATTATCACCTGCCATTCACCTTTGGCAGTCCACTGTCCTACCGGACACATCTGTCCTCCACCTTGACAGACCCACCATACAGCCCCAATTTGACTGTCTTTCCCTTGTACTGTCTAGTAGGGTGGGTGGGAGGAATCAAAACTCCAGCAAAAAGTGGCTGAGGCCCCCTTGTGCTGAACCTTATGTACCTCCCTTCTCCCCTTCCCTTCCTGCTACCTGCCCATTGTTCTGGCTCTTGGCCCCTCCCTTTCCTTCTCCCCTCCCCTTCCAAGCACAACCATTCCCTAATGGAGGGAAGGGGTGCACCAGGACAACATGGTCTGCCCCTTAAAGGGCAAATTCCATTGTCCCGGATTCCCCCCTTTTCCCTCACAAAAAAACAGAGACCATTGTTTGTTGTTGTGCTCAGACTGGCAATTAATTTATTTATATTCATAAATCCACATTCCATTTTCCATTTCTTTATTATCATATTTCCATAATTTTCATTTATATCCATCCATATATCATTCTCTGATTATCCATCCCCCAGGCGAAAACCTGGGTGCCTTCTTCTTCTCCTTTTCTGTTAGGTAACAGTGAAAACCGAGACCGCTTTCTCCTTCATCTTCTTCCTCCTCTTGTGTTATTCCTTTTTTCTTCCCTCCTCTGGTCCTCCCCCCCTTTTTCCCCACTAGCCAGTCTCCAGCTTGCGTTGGATGACTGGCTTCCCCCCAACTTAGGGTATCACTCTCCCTTACCTCAGGGATGAAAACTTCCTTTCTCCCTCTTTTTTTTTTTTTATATACCAGCTTCTGTCTGTTTCCTCCATTCCTCTATGAAGCCCATTGTTTCCGCATTGAACATGTCTATTGCTATATCTGACAAGTGTACCCCATCTGACCTGTAGAAGTCATCCACCCATTCTTCTACTCCCCGCAGTATCACTTGTCCTCCCAGCTGCCTTATCAATGTCCCCACCCGTCTATTCATCTTTCTCCTGGCCCTCTCCACTGCCCTGTGGCTGTGTTCCTGTCTCCATACTCTTTGTGGTATCATATCCGACCAGGCAAGGCATACTTGAGGCCACCACTGTCTTATTGCCACTAGGTCCCTCTTTATCTGTAAATATGTGTGCACCCATGGTCTGCCTGCCAGGTCATTGCCCCCTAGGTGTATAATGATTAGGTCTGGACTGGGCCGATGTCCCTTGAGTTCTTTCAAAGCGGGCGGGGCTGTGCCCATCATCCCCATGAGCTGTGCCATACCAACCGACACTGTCTTACATCCTGGTACAACTGTTTTCCCCCAGCTTTTTTCTCTGCTCTCTTACCAGCCCAGTAAATATAGGAATGGCCACAGATCCAGACTTCTGTGCTCCTCCCTCTACCTATGGGGTGCAAAGAAAATTAATTAATTTACACATACTCTCAGTGCCCTCATTGTATTATCCCCCGCCCTCTTTTTTTTTTTTGACAAAACCACACTGCTCCTTCCCCCTCTCCTTTTTTTTTTTTTATTTCAGTGCTCCGATGTATCTCTTATAACTGGCTGACTGCCAGCGCCCTTTCTTCAAAATGTCCTTCACCGGCTCCCCCTTTGCTGTCCATTGCAAGGCCACCCCAATCCGTAGGGAATGGGATGAGTAATTAGATGGGTCCTCCCCCATAAATTGCATGCCCTTCTTCAGTACTGCTGTGACTTGATAGCCTGTGACCCTTTTCCCATCACCATGCACAAATAGCTTTCCCGACCTGGTCACCTGTTCTGCGGCAAAAGCCCACAGAGTCTGCACTGGGCATATTGCAACCTCTAGCTGCCCTTTCAATGTTACCATGCAACCTTGTCCTCTCTGGTCCATTTTTGACCTCCTGAGGTTGATCCGTATCTCTTCCACCCCGCCAACTTACATCATCCCATTCCAAACCGCCTTCTTTGTCCTCTTTCCCCTGGCCTACCACCTCACTCACTCTCATAGCCCCTGCAAACATTATCACGTAAATCATGTGAAATAGCTGGGCCTCCGCCTTTGATCTGCATATTACCGGGAGCACCTCCTTTAGCCTTATTAGCCACTGCTCCCCTATTGGCCTCCGATTGTCTCCTGGCCCTCACTTCAACCTGCCCCATTCCTGCATCATCCTCCTGATAAGCAGTGATTTTGTCAGGTCCTTCCAACCTTTTAGGCTGCAAATAATGCTAATCCCTGCCAGGTAAACCCCCATTGTGGTATGGGCGGTCCCCTTCTGCCACTGTTCCACGGTGAACATACCCAACTGTTCTTCTGTGAGTGGCCTACTTACCTCCATCCGGTGCTCAGTCCTGAATGTCTGAAACACCCGCCAAGCCCCATCGTAAGCCCTCAGAGTCTGGGGTGCCCATGAGCTGCGAAACAACAGTTCTGCTCCTTCTTGTCAACATTCCAGATGTTCGCTGGTATGGGTGTTTTTTGTTCCTCCGCTGCTGGTGCCAGCCTCCGGAAATGGTCCAGCTGCAGATGGGAAAGGCTGTCAGCCAGTGTGTGTGCACCCCTTCTATGTGTTTTGCTCTGAATAACATGTTCAGCTGCAAAGCCCTTAACACAAAATGTCGCAATACTTGCATGACTGTTTCTGACTTAGCTCCCCTGTTGTTTAGGACCTCTACCACTGCTCTATTGTCACACCAAAATGTCACTTTTTGATCCCGCAATTCCTCCCCCCAGACCAGGGTGCATGCCCATATCGGCATGATCTCCAGCAATGTTATGTCTCTTACTTTGCCGTCCCTTACCCAGCTGGCAGGCCAGGGTTCTGCAAACCACCTGCCCCTCGGGTACCCCCCATGCCTAGTCCCCCAGCAGCATCTGTGTACAGTTCGAGGTCTGTGTTGTACACCCATTCCTCTTGCCAGAAAGAACACCCATTATACCCCTTAAGGAATTCTTCCCATATTTTAAAATCCTCCCTGACACCCTGTGTCAGGTCCACCTAGTGATGTGGCCTGGTGACCCCCACTGTAGCCCTAGCTAACCTCCTTGTGAATGCCCTTCCTGTTCCAATGGCCCTGCACATGAAATTCAGGTGCCCCAGTACCTGTTGTACTAGTTTTAGCTGTAATCTTCTCCTGTTGGTGTGTACTTGGATCAGTTCCTTCAATTTACTTACTTTTTTGTCCGGTAGCCTAAAAATTTCCTTCGGGGCGTCTATCTCAATTCCCAGGAACTCCATCACCCTACTGGGCCCTTCTGTTTTTTTCTGGTGCCAGTGGAACCCCTAGTTCCCTGCATAACTGAAGGCAGCATGGATTCACAGCGGGAAGGTCATGTCAGATGAATCTAATAGATTTCTTTGACTGGGTGACCAAAGTAGTAGACCAGGGAGGGGCTGTGGACATGGCCTACCTAGACTTTAGCAAGGCATTTGGCACAGTCCCACACAAAGATTAATAGTCAAATTAACCAGCCTGGGAGTGGGACCCAGGGTGGTAGCCTGGGTAAAACATTGGCTGGACAACAGGACACAGAAGGTAATTGTAAATGGAGTCCACTCTGAAGAAAGGGCGGTTACTAGTGGTGTACCGCAGGGTTCAGTATTGGGTCCAGTCCTTTTTAATGTCTTCATCAGTGACATTGCAGAGGGACTGGAAGGAAAAGTATGCCTTTTTGCAGATGACACAAAGATCTGCAACAGGGTTGATACACAAGGAGGCGTGGAAAGGATGAAAAGGGACTTGGCAAGGTTGGAGGAATGGTCAGAAGTATGGCAGCTAGGATTCAATGCAAAGAAGTGCAAAATAATGCACCTGGGAAACAAGAACCCAGGGGAAGAATACACAATGGGTGTGGAGGTAGTAACAACAACAAAAAAGGAAAGGGACCTGGGGGTAATCATATCAGATGACCTTAAGGTTAGCAAGCAATGTGAGAAGGCAGTAGGGAGGGCTGGGGGTATACTGGGATGTATAGGGAGAGGCATCATCAGCAGAAAACAGGAAGTTGTTATCCCTCTGTACAGACAGTTGGTGAGACCCCATCTGGAGTACTGTGTCCAGTTCTGGAGACCCCATCTCTGCAAGGACATAGACAGGATAGAGGCAGTCCAGAGGAGGGCAACTAAAATGGTGCAGGGTCTGCAAGAGAAGCCGTATGAGGAGAGACTAAAGGAGCTTAATATGTATACCCTTGAGGAAAGAAGAGAGAGGGGGGACATGATAGAAACTTTTAAGTACCTCAGTGGAATCAACAAAGTCCAAGAGGGTAGCATCTTTCAGAAAAAGAGACTTGCAAGAACAAGGGGACACAATTTAAAGAAAGAAGGAGGGCGGTTCAGGGGCAATGTGAGGAAGTATTATTTCACAGAGAGGGTAGTGGATGCATGGAACAGCCTTCCTGAGGAGGTTGTGGGGTCTAAAACTGTGGGAGAATTCAAGAATGCATGGGACAGACATAAGGCAATTCTTGTGAGGAGTAGGAAGAAATAGGCTGTTGGTTAACTAGGATCTGCGGCCTATCCTGTAGGTAGGGAAATGGGCAGACTAGATGGGCCTAGCGGTCCTTATCTGCCGTCAAAGTCTATGTTTCTATGTTTCTATGTTTCTAACTCCTGAAACTTACCCAGCATCCTCTGAGTCTCTCTTTTTCCCCTCCCAATGAAAAGAAAATCATCCAAATAATGAATGACTGTCCTATACCCATTTTTTTCCTGGAATATCCATTGCAAGCATGTGCTGAATGCCTCGAATGTCGCACATGCTATGGAGCATCCCATTGGCATGGCTTTGTCGAAATAGTACTACCCCCCACTTTTAAAACCCAATAGATCCCAGTCTTCTCTCTTAACTGGCAGCAGTCTGAAAGCTGATTCAATGTCCATTTTTGCCATCCATGTGTCCTCCGTGGCCCTGATTATCCGGACTGCATCCTCTAGTGTTGCATATGTTACCTTACTGTGTTCCTCACTGATGAAATCATTCACCAAGTCCCCTTCTGGATAGGACAAGTGGTGTATCACCCTGTATTCCCCCTCTTGTTTCTTGGGTACCAGACCCAATGGCGAAATTCGCATGTTCAGCAATGGGGGGGTGTTAAATGGGCCCTCTACCCTACCCGCTGCCTTTTCTTTCTCTATCTTCAGTCTTAACATCTCCTCCTTTCCTTTTACTGACCCCAGGTTGCTGGCCTCTCTCGCTTGTCTGGGCCCCCCACACTGCAGTGAAAAACCTGTGTTAAAACCCCCTATAATACTATCCCACACTCTCGTGTCTGGATATCTGTCCAGGCAGGCTGTCCATACCTTCAAGTTGATGGGGGTTCTGGCCATCCGAAACTGCTCCCTGTCATGCCCCTTGCTACTCTTCCCCAGCCCCCCTCTTGTTTTTTGTGACCCCCTTAACCTCATTGACTCTGACCCCCGCCGCTCCCCTACCCTTCGCCCCTATTCCATGTTTGCCCTTTAAACCCCTGGCCTTCTCGGAAAACTGATGACCTGATCCTTGGCCTCCTTGCCCTCGTATCCCTAGTGCCCATGTCATTCTACATTTTCTTGCCGGGTGTCCCCCTCCACACATTGAGCAAGCATGCTGGAATCGTCATTGAGGCCATGAGCAAAAAGCCCTATTGTAAGCCCAGCAACCTCTCTGGGGTGTAAATCCCTTTTTGCCCCATTCACCTTCGGGCGTGGACTGATCAGTTACGTAATCCATCCACAAATCTATCTGCTTGGTGTCCCATCTCACGTTCCCAGATGTTGCCATTCTCTGCCAGAAAAATTCGTCATAGTATAACCACCCCACCCCACCCCACCTTTTGCTTTTGCTCTCCGTAATATCAAAGAATACGTAGTGAGCAGGATGCCTAGCTCCGGCCTTTTTTCGAGAACAATGGCTGAAAAGGTGGCAAAACCTAGGAACCATTCATCCCAAGTCTTCCCTTTTGTGAACTTGTTGTCCTCCTTCTTTCCTAAAAGTACTATGGCCGCTGCCATCTCACTCTTGCCTATGCCCTCAGCTTTCTCATATTTGGCCACTGCTCCTGACTCACCAAAGTGAATATATCCACATATTCCCCTTTCCATATTTTCTCTTTTGTCGCCAGTGGAACATGTTCGCCTATCCTCATCCCCGGCACCCCTATTTCCCTTGTACCTCTTCCTTCTCTCTCTGCTCCCGTTTCACTCTTTTCTGGCCCTCTTTCTCCGTCCTCATGTCCACCAGGGCTGATTCCATCTGCCCTAAACCTCCTGCTCCCAGTGCTGCCACAATTTGCCCTATGTATTCTTTTATACTGTCACCCACTGCGCTGAGTGCGTTACCTGTAACCTTGTCCGGGCTGTGCTGCCTGGAGTCTTCCACATTTTTCCTTGCTTCTCCCTGCAGTTGTGAAGGATGGGGAAATACTGGGGTCTGCGGAGGGAAAACCACATTCTGGACTTCGTGTCTGGGTTCCGCTGGGGAGATCCCACCTTGATCAGATGGGGGTACCAGCGTCGCTGGGTCCACGGGCCACAGAGGTACTGGATCCACCGCCTTGGTGGGCCCCACTGTTTCCTGTGCCACCTTAGCGGGACTACCTGGCCTTTTGGCTGGTGGTTTCCCTCTGCCGCCCTCACCCTGGACCGCTTTTCTCTTCTCCCTGGATCTCCCTGGTTCCTCCCCCTCCACCAGCTCCCACATTCTGTTTGCTTTTTCTGCCAATTCAATTATAGCCTTGTAAGCATCCTCCTTTGATGGTCTGCTCTTCTTGGGTGCCATTTCCTTCTTTCTTTGCTCTGTGAAGACAACTACAGGAAGATAAAAATCAGGTATTTGCATATCTGCAACTGTCTGCAAGCCTTCATCCTGTCTCTTAGACCACCCACATCAAACATTCCAAGGCACCCCCGTGATCCTCTCCCCCAGGGAAAAAACATGGACACAACGCGTGGTCCGCTAATCGGCCACCTTCCTGCTCCATTCCCCCACTTTGAGTCCATGTGCCCCCTTTTTCCGGCATTCTTGAACACCAGTTTTAGGGGTTCTCTTTTTTGTGTGTGTGCCCCTTCCTTTCTTATCCCCCTTCTTTTTTTTTTTTTTAACTTGGAAGCTTATACAGAGCAGACTCTGGATTTTTGACCCTGGACCATGTGGACCAAAAACCCAATCTCGTATTTAGCCTCTTCCTCTGAGGGGTAAGTTCCTCTCAAAACAAAACCACTGGAGGCAGCCACAAGGTTCCCTTGGGGTGGGGGAGTGTCCGCTTCTCCCCCACGACCCATCTGACCTGAGTGCACCTCACGCCCCCTTTACCCATTGGTATCCAGGCCCCGCTGGGCAAACCCACCCACCTCCCCTGTCTTTTCGCCCTTCCTCAAAAAAAAAGATGCAGCCCTCTTAGGCCTATACCATGGTAACAGGCCTGTACCCTGGCAGTAAACAGCAGAAACAGGCTGGGGTTTACTGCGACTACCACGCGGCATGTGAAGTCATGCCATGTGTTCCCAGGTTGTGCTCCTGCTCCTCTCCATCCCTTACTCGCTTCAGGGCCTCTTCCAGGCCTACATACCTCCCCCTGATGCTCCTTCTCACTCTCCCTTCCCCCGACCTCACGACCGTAGCATGGCGTGTGATGCCATGCCACGCGGTTGCTATAGTGTGTTTCCACTCCTCCTGCTGCAGGGCCTCACCCCACTGACCCTTCAACACGCTGTTCCCCTCGGGATTCCCCTGCAAGCACCAAGTGACCAACACTCCCTTTCCATTCCGAATTCTGCCTCAATGCCAAAACTAACTAGCCTCCCTCTGCACAATTTTCCATCAAAAGAAAAATGCAGCCCCCTTATGCCTGTACCATGGTCCCAGGTCCGTACCTCAGGCAGTAAACGGCAACGAAAAAATAGGCTGGGGTTTTCCGCGACTATCGCGCGGCATGTGATGTCATGCCACGTGTTACCCCGGTCATGCTCTTGTGCCTTTCTAACCCCCACTCACTTCAGGGCCTCTTCCAGGCCTACATACCCTGGAAACTTGCACAAAAAAACCCTTCGCCTGTACTATGAGCCTCCTTTCTACATTACTCAGCCTCCATTGCTACCACATGTACAATTCTGGCGTGATCCCAGTACTCGACTTCTACAAGTGCCCCCACAGCACAGCAGCGCTGTGCCATGCCACCAAAACTCATTGAAAAAACACGCACCCTCTTATCATCGCAACTTGCATGTGGCTAGGCCCCCAGCCCCCCCGGGGGGACAGTTTCTTTGTCTGCTGAAAAAATGTAAGCTGGCTCCATAAACAATCTCTTCCACAGTTGCTCCAGCACCTCGCGATTTCTATCACAACTAAAACATCCCACTCCTTACAACTCCACAAACTTTGCCACGATAATTCCTGCCTTATAATCTTCACATGCCTGCCAAGCCCCTTTGACTATGTGTTACCATCATTACCCCCCAAACAAAATGGATAAATTGGACAAATATAATGGCCATAAACCACCTCAGCTCATTACCCTCTTTTTGTTTTTAGCGTTCTATTGGTTCTTATAAAAACTGTTCCCTCTGTCTTTATCATCTATCTTATATGTCAGTCTGCCCCCACTATATTTATCAATTCATTATATCTCCCTTTCTTTCTCTCTTTTTTTAGCCAACTTCAATTATCCTTCACCAAATTAGTCATTTGCTTCCTTACCTTTCTCTCCTAGTGAATAAACCTTAATCACTATGCCAATCTGATGTGCTGCAGTTGTTGTATAATCAAAACTCCAGCAAAAAGTGGCTGAGGCCCCCTTGTGCTGAACCTTATGTACCTCCCTTCTCCCCTTCCCTTCCTGCTACCTGCCCATTGTTCTGGCTCTTGGCCCCTCCCTTTCCTTCTCCCCTTCCCTTCCAAGCACAACCATTCCCTAATGAAGGGAAGGGGTGCACCAGGACAACATGGTCTGCCCCTTAAAGGGCAAACTCCATTAGGTTAGCTCTCTTGAACTGGATCCCCCATCCCCCAAATCAGATTGGCCTTGATATATACTCGTTTGGCAAACTAACTACTGTTTTAAGATGCATAGGACTCAAGTGAGACCAGCTTCCAAAAAATACATAATTGAATATCATTCTATACAATGAGAATGCTTCTTAGAGATCTTTGAATGTGAACTATTTGTATCAGAACAAAGATGTTTAAATGTCATACCATAAAATTAATCAAACCTCACAGTAACCATTTACTCAAATTATTGTATGCAGCAGCACATCTTTGAGTTAATTTTACTTTCACATTAGTTTTTACACTAAAGTATTTTGATGAGAGAAATATTCCTCACATCAGATTATTCCTGGTACCCACAGTCTTGCTCAAATTGTTAGCATCATTAACTGGCAGTACTGTTGTGTTAAAACTGAAGAATTGAAGCCATGGGGAGTACAGGTGTTTAACAGCCCAGAATCCATTTTATGAATAAAAGAAACTTTGAGCCACATTATGACTTGTGAGTGAAACAATCGTTAAGCTGGCAAATGGTAATTATGCATAGTGCTGGAACTGTTTCTAAGGTTGCTTGAAATTAGAAGCACATGGTGCACTCAAGCCAAAGCATATAATAGAAGCCATGAGGAGTGGATGTTTAAAAAAGACTAAAAACAAATCTGTTAAGGAAAAGAACTTTGAGCTGTAAAAATAACTGTGCATAGAACATCATGTGTGAAAAGGGTATAAAAGGTTAATTTCATGGCAAGGCAATGCATTTGGTGGTAATTCACAAGTGAGCAAGCCAGGACTACTGAAGCAGAAGAATTTTGTTATAAAAGGCTGGCATCAGCATTTTATGGTATTAAAGTTATGAATGGAAGTGTTTATGAGTGAAAGTTTTTCTGGTCTGTGCATGAAACAATCATACGTTGGAAAAACATTTTATGGCATGAATGACTGAACTCTGAGGTGCAGTAAGATCATTAACATCCCAGAATCTGTTTTATGAATGAAACAACTTTTAGTCCGATTCTGACCGGTGAGTGGAAGAATCAGATAGCCGGCCAAAGGTAATTAGACACGGTTTTGAGGTGAAGGTTTTTCCTGTCTGTGTATGAAAGAACTGTAAGTGGGAAAAACATTTAATTAAATGAAGTATTTAACTCTAAGGTGTAATAAGATTATTAACAGCCTGTACTTGTAATGAAACGAGAGTTGGCAAAATTCATTGATCTAGAAGTAGAAGGAAATCTAAAGTAAGATCCTTAAATAGAGAAAAATTAACTGATAAAAGTCCAAGGGATCCCAGTACGTCAAGTGATTTTTTTCTCAAACAGGCTCCTGCTCAAAAGCTGAAAATAAGAAAATGGTACCTCAATGTTTTTTTTAAACCTGTTAAAAAAAGAAAACAGTTCTTCACCAATTAGCCTCCCCACCTCCTTCTCAGCACCCACCCACCCCAGAATACCCCACACACCCACACTCACCTGAACAGGTCCAGGTTCAAGATCCACTCTCTGATCAAAGACATGTCTTGCAGCTGGAACCGGCAACTGCAAGTATGAGATACTAAGGCAAATGCCATTCAATGTATTTCAAGGGGGGGTTCAATTTTTATGCATAACAGAGCCATTTTTTTTACATTTTGACCCAAAATTTTCAACATGGCCTTTTGGGGACCCCACTTCATGAACAATAGGACTGTCATTACGCAGCTCCCGTCCGAAAGGTGCTTTTATGGTCACTTGGCAAATCACCTTTCATGTGGGATTTGGAATTTTTTTTGCCCTTGTTCATTGGGTGGGGGTCATAAGAAGACTATGTTGAAAATTTGGTGTCAAAATATGTAAAAATGGCAAAGATATTACCATTCATTGCAATTTCACTATGCACGCTCCTAACTTTGGAAATTTTCTATATTTTGACCCCTGATTTTCAACATAGCCTTCTTATTACCCCACTTCATGTATGTCATAGCTGTCATTTTTCAAATCCTGGCCAAAATATATTTTCACTCCTGTGGCACAGAATGGCTTTGCAGTTGCACAGAAATACATTTTGGTGGGGATTTCTGTACTGGGTACATGAGGTGGGGTAACAGGATGGCTATGCTGACAATTTGGTCATGATTGTCCTATAAATGGAAGCACAGGGCCTGGAGGGTGTGATTCCACAGCTACATGCATATAGACATCTGCGGAGCTCCCATAGACAAATAATGATATGATTATACTATATCAAAAAGTAAGGAAATAAATTGCAAAAAACTTTGTTAATGCTCTAGTTAGAGTTAATATCACAAAAGTAGGGAAATGTGGCATTTCCAAATCTAACACCACAGCCCCACTATGAAATATTTACTGAAGATAATGAAAATGAATGTGAATGTATATGAGTTAAAATGCTTTTCAAGCATAATTCCTTGACTGTTGGCTTAATTTATCGTCCCCGAAATTTAACTATAGATCAAGATACTGAGCTATTAGAATATATAAGAACTAGAAAAATAATAGGTATATAATAATAGTATACCCAATGCTGCACTTTTCACCCTCTTGCCACCCTTCCTACATTCCTTCCCCCCACCCTCTTCCCTCTCCCTATGACTCTGGCACTTCTTATCTGTTGTCTATTTTCTCTGACAAATGCCGCTGGCTGCCTTGTTACAATGCTACCCTTGAAATGTATTAATCTGTACTCTGTTTGCAATGTCCACATTGTTATAATGCCTGTCTTGATGTTCTCCATAATTTGTATTTCTCTGACGTGGAACCTTTGTAAAAGAGCCATGGCTCAAAGGTATTTGTAATCCTAGACTTATAAATAAATAAATAGATAAAAAATAGGTGATTATATACTAATGGGGGATTTCAATTTACCATACATTAATTGGACCTCATTGAATGGTAAATCAGCATTAGACAAGAAATTTATTGATTTATGTATTGAGTTAAATCTTGAGCAAACAGTTAGCTTGCCAAGCAGAGGTAATAACATATTAGATTTAATTCTAACAAATTGTGACGAAAAAGTAAATAATATTCAACTTTATCCACCACTTGGTGAATCTGATCACAATATGATATTTGCCTCTTTTAAGAACAATATAGAGTATACTAATGGGAAAACTGTTATAAGAGATTTTCATAAGGCTGACTATCAAGAAATAAGGAATTTCTTGAGCAAATGGGAATGGAAAAATGACCTTACAGGTAAAAATCCAGAACAAATTTGGGAATTAGTTAAATTAGTTCTTATAGAATGTATTGAGAGATATATACCTATTATAGTAAAACACAATAAAACCAGACGTACTCCCCCATGGTGGAATAATAAAATTAGGAAAATGATCTGTAAGAAGAAAAAAATATTTCAGAAATTTAAATTATCAAAAACTTCAGTGTTACTTATTAAACTTAAATCATATAACAAAAGTATTAAATAAATGATAAAAAAAGCTAAGAAACAAACTGAATTAAAATTAGCTACTGGGGTTAAAGATAATAAAAAATTATTTTTCAATTATATTGGCACATTAATTGTAATCAGCCTACTATAGGACCCCTGAAAACCAAAGAAGGCCTTGTTACAAATGAAGAAGAGATAGCTGAAACCTTGAATAAATACTTCTTGAGTGTATATGATAAAACAGTTTCTCAAGCTCCACAAATTAATATAACTAATTCAAACCCAGATATTATTGGTACATCAGAAGTCTATGAGACAATACATTCACTCTAAACCAATAATTCACCCAGACCCGATGGCATAACTCCAAGACTTCTTCAAGAACTAGCCCCATTAATAATAATAATAATAATAATAAAATTTATTTAATTAAGCACCTTTCAGATTTTCAAGGCGCTGTACCAAAAGCATAAAACACCAGCATCAATGAATACAATAAAACAGAACAACAAATACAACAGATAAAAAGCCAATTACGGTATAACAGGGAAAGCCTTATCCCATAGAAAGGACTTTAAGGCCCTTTTAAAACTGTCCACTGTTGTACTCTCTAGGAGCTGATGGGGCGAAATTCCAGAGAGGAGCATAAAACCAAAGGCACGGGCTGGCTCCAGAGGACTTCAAATTTACCCTCAGAATCTCAGCAACCCCTCGTCAGCTAGCGAAGCTGTCTCAAAGGGGTGTAGGGCACCAGAAGCTCTTTCAAGTAGTCAGGACCAAGCCCGAGTAGGACTTTTGGTGGTCAAAAGACCCAGACTTTAAAGGTGATCCGCCACTGTATTGGCAGTGCCAGTGCAGAGTGCGAGCTCTGGGGTAATATGAGATCTTCTTGAAGCCCCAGTCAACAAACATGCTGCTGCATTCTGCACTAGCTGCAAGCGGCAGATATCAACCCCAGCAAGCCCTAGGTACAGGGAGTTACAGTAATCAAGATGAGATGTCACGAAGGCGTGGACCAAAACCAGCAAATCACCATGTGGAACCAGGTGCCTAATCCTGGCGATGTTTCTAAGATGAAAAAATGCAGTCTTGACAACTGCAGACACCTGATAATGGAGGGTCAGACCAGTGTCAAGCTCCACATTCAGGTTACGCACCCGTTCAGAGGTAGGGATCAGGTCCCCCCCTAGAATTAATCCAGAGGGGGACCCCGCCCCTAGAACCTCAGCCCTGCGACCAGGGTCCACCACCATAACCTCAGTCTTTCCCGGATTCAACTTTAAACCACTGGTATTCATCCAGTCTTGGATATCTGCGATAATAACTGAACCTCTCACTTATCTCCACAATCAATCAATCCAGGAAGGTGTAGTACCAAATGACTGGTGTATAGCTACGGTGACTGCAATCTTTAAGAGTGGGAAAAGGGATGAACCTAGGAACTACAGACCTATAAGTCTTACATCTGTGGTTTGTAAAATTATGGAAAAGATGCTACAAAAGAGAATTAATCAGCATATGTTTAACAAGGGTCTAATCAACCATAGTCAGCGTGGTTTTATTTCTGGAAGATCTTGTCTGACTAATCAATGTAATTTTTTCGAGCCAGTAAGTCAAGCACTTGACATAGGCATCCCAAGTGATGTGATCTACCTTGATTTTGCTAAAGCATTCGATAAAGTATCTCACCAAGTATTAATAAACATATTATTTAAGATTGAATTATCTCCCAATATTATAAGCTAGATTAGTTCATGGTTATACAATAGATATCAGAAGGTTACAGTTAAAGGATATAACTCCTCTCTGGGTAGGGTGACTAGCGGTGTCCCACAGGGATCAGTATTGGGACCAACCCTTTTTAATATCTTAATCTCAACTATACCTATCTTAGATAAAATATGGTTAGCCAAATATGCAGATGACTGCAAGTTGGGAGGACTCGTAACTTCAATAACAGACCAATATAACATACAAAAACAGCTAGATATACTTATGGAATGGGGACATAATACATGTATGCATTTTAATCTTGACAAATGCAAAATTATGCATATAGGGAAAAATAATCCATGTTATAGTTACAAGTTGGGAAATCCTTTACTGCAGTCCGTTTCTGAAGAAAAAGACTTTGGCACTATAATCACAAATGATTTTAACTTTGACAATAACACCACTGTAAAAGTCAAGAAGTGTCATAAAATAATGGGCTGCATATTGACTAATATAAAAAGTAGGGAACATGAGGTCTTAATGCCCCTATATTTTAGTTTGATAAGACCACATTTAGAGTATTGTTCTCAATTCAACAAACCATATTCCGAAAGAAGCTGTAAAATGATTGAAGGGGTTCAGAGAAAATTTACTAAAAAGATAAATGGTCACGAGAGCTTGGATTACAAATCCAGATTAAATAACTTGAAATTATACTCTGCAAGTTACAGACAAATAAGAGGAGACTTATGCTTCACATATAAAGCATTAAATGATAAATATTTAAGTGCAACCGTAGGTCTCACATTAAACAACACCAGAACTAATACAAGAAATAATGGATTTGTAATTAGACGAGAATTCATGAAAACTACAAAAAGAAGTAACTTCTTTACACAGACGGTGGTCAATTTATGGAACAGTCTTCCCACAGAAGTGGTATCTAGTCTGACCATGGATATTTTTTAAATTAGACTTGCTCTACGCATGCGAAATAGAAAATATTCTTATCACCTATAAGATAGGTGTGAGTTCTTTACAGGGCACCCAGCCCATTGAACTTGTATACATTCTATAAATCTATGAATCTATGTGCACACCAACAAGTATTGGGGGAGTGCCTTGGGGTTGTCAGCCCTAATGCTTATCCCATTATATAAATAAATCAGCTGAGATTGGTACAGTTTAGAAGAATGAGGTGAACGTTAGGGCTGACAACCCCAAGGCACACCCCCAACACCTGTTGGTGTGTGCAGCATTGGAACGGGGTGCTAGGTTTGGAAACCCTAATGCCACATTTCCCTACTTTTGTAGCTTTAACCTCAACTAGAGCATTAACAAAGTTTTTTTAATACTGATATATGTATATATATATATATATATATATTAGAGGCAAAAAGTCCATTTAATGCATTAGTTAGAGGTTGTTCCAAACAACAAAGAGTGAGGAAATTCAGTGTTAAGGTTGAAAACCTTAGAACCCCCTGCCCCACCCCCAACTGGTATTGGGTGTGCATTGAGATCATCAGCCTAACTCTCACCCCATGACATGTGTAAAGCAGCAGAAGTATATCAGAATGGGGTGAGAGTTAGGACCCACGATCCCAATAGCGCCCCCAATGTCGGTTGGGGGGTGGGCGAGGCTCAAGGGTTTTCAACCCCAACAATAATTTACTCACTTTTGTCGCTAGGAACAACCCTAACTAATGCATTAAATGGAGTTTTTGCCTCTAATCTTCTTTGAGAATGATAACGAGAAATAGTGAATGTAATGCAGCTGGCGGGAGTGCAGGGGCCGCAGGGCCCCCTCTCCACTACATGATGCCTTGTGGCATAGTAACAGGAACAGCAACACAAACAGAAGTGCTAACAGTGGCACACATGGTAACACAAGTGTGAATGAGAACAGAAAGGGTAACGCACATGGTGGCATAGACGGGAACGGTCTGCCACGTGATGTGTTGTCACATAGTAACTTGGTGCCTGCAAATGGAAATGTCAATGGGCATGGTGACGCAAAGTGAAACAGAAAGAGAAACAATACTGTAGACACAAATGGCAAAAAATAACAGAAACGCAAGCGCAAATGAAAACGCAAAGGATAATGCACATGGTGGCGCAGACGTCAACGGTAAGTGAAAGCATGTACGGAACCGCAAGTGGAAAGGGCAACAGTAACAGTAATGTAAGCGCACAGGCTGGTTTTCCACAAAACCTGCATAGAGAAAGACAGTGAGTACAAATAATGTATGCATAATAATGAGTATCGGAGCAGAAAATGAGAACTTGGAATACTAAATACGTTATATCTCAGGAACCGTACGACGTAGAAAAAAAATTTAAAAGTCGTATGATTTACAACTGTCCTGGCTAATTTTCATTTAGCCTCCATTAGGGGGCTAAGTGTTTTTCAGACGAAAAGTCCGTATCTTGCACCACTTCTGAGATACAGGCCCTGAAAGGTGCGGCGAACGCTGTAATGTTATCCTATGGGAAAAAAGAGAAGTTCGGAGTGCCATAACTTTGCCTTCCTGTAATATTTTTTCACCAAACTACTGAAAGGCACATCTGTGGGCTGTTGGCTGTCTTTCCTCCAAATTTCAGGAAAAAAGACTAAACCGTTATTTTGCAGCAGGGTGCCAAAGGATTCCTGTAATGCGTCGGCGCCGTAATGTTATCCTATGGGAAAAACTGTCAACTTTGGAGTGCCGTAACTTTGCCGCCTTGTAATATTTTTTCAATACAACACTGAAAGGCACATCTGTGAGATGTCATCTGCGTTCCCTTCAAATTTTAGCCCAAAACTCCCAACCGTTCTTTTGCAGCAGAGTGCCAAAGAATTACTGTTATTTTGGGCATAGTGTCGCAAAGTAGTGTCGCAATTTGCTAAAGCGTCGCAAAAAAATTTGCCATACTTTCATGAGTGCGACACTACTTTGCAAAAGTACTTTTTCCAGAAATTTGAAAAACTTATTTCTGGGGTGTTTTAACCCAAAATAAAGACATGGCTAGCATCCTCAGGGCCCGACTAGGTGAATACAAAAAGAATTAGGTTGCTAGAGGGTCTCAATTTTAAATGCCAAGCATTTTTCTGATCACTAACTGAAAACAAGATGGCGGATTTGAGACAGTAACAGGGCCATTTGCGACAGTAAAAAGTGCATTTGCGACACTGTCGAACTTTTTGTTAACTTTTCCCATTGACTTATAATGGGAAATTGTTTTTTGAATAACTTTTGAACCGTTTAATATTTTTTCATGAAATCTTCAAAAGGCACATCGGGGACCCCAGCCGCACATTCCCTGAAGATTTTGGGCTGGTCGTGCAAACCGTACGATCTGTAGGCGCGACCGTAGAATTCCAGAAAAGCGCAAACGTGCGCGCAGATCATGCTTAATAACTCCACAGCTGTATATCTGACTGATACAAAACTTGGCAGATCCCAAGGCCTATGGTTCTTGATCATGTATTCCAAATTTCAGGCAAATCTGTCAAACAGTTGCAAAGTTATTAAGGTGCAAAGTTTTGGGGTTTAACATAGAATTGTCTCCTCAACCCTAACTATAGTGGCACTACCGTGCTTACATATATATATATATATATATATATATATATATATATATATATATAAATATATATATATATAGATATATATATATCTATATATATATTCTTTGCAAATAACTGCGTTAATGCGACAGGGTTTTCCTCAGCGATAAAAGTGAGGAAATTCGGCTTAAGGGTTTTTAACCCTAACTCCGACTCCCCCCCGATACTACCACACATACACACAGACAGACAAAGAGACATAGACACACAGATAGAGACAGAAATGCACACACACACACACACACACACACACACACACACACACATACAGTGCCCTCAGAAAGTATTCATCCCCCTTGGTTTTTGTCACATTTTGTTGTGTTACTACCAGAATTTGTAATGCATTGAAATGACTTTTTTCCCCCTTGACTCACACAGCATACTCAACAATTTAAAGGGGCCAAAATATTTATATTGTGTAACAAAAATTTATGAAACATTAAAAACTGAAATATCTTGTTTACTTAAGTATTCACCCCCCTGAGTCTATACTTTGTAGAAGCGCCTTTGGCAGCAATTACAGCTTTGAGTCTTCTTGGGTATGTCTGTATCAGCTTTGCACATCTGGATTTGGGGATTTTCACCCATTCTTCCTTGCAGATTTGCTCAAGCTCTGTCAAGTTGGATGGGGAGCATCGGTGAACCGCAATCTTTAAGTCTTTTCATTGGTTCTCAATGGGATTCAAGTCTGGGCTTTGGCTGGGCCACTCAAGGACATTCACCATCTTGTTCTGAAGCCACTCCAGTGTTGCTTTGGGTGTATGCTTGAGGTCGTTGCCATGTTGGAACGTAAATCTTCGCCCCAGTCCAAGGTCTATTGCAGACTGATGCAGGTTCTCCTCAAGGATGTGCCTGTATTTGGCTCCATTCATTGTTCCCTCTGTCCTGACAAGTGCCCCAGTCCCTGCCACTGAAAAGCATCCCCATAGCGTGATGCTGCCATCACCATGCTTCATGGTAGGGATGGTGTTACATGGGTGATGAGCTGTGTTTGGTTTGCGCCAGGCATAGCGCTTTGCATTCAGGTCAAAGAGTTCAATTTTTGTTTCATCAGACCAGAGAATCTTTTGCCACATGGTCTCAGAGTCTGCCATGTACCTTCTTGCAAACTCCAGGCATGCTATTATGTGACCTTATCTCAGGAGTGGCTTCCATCTAGCCACTCTCCCATAGGGATACATCCGTGAAGTGCTGCAGAGATTGTTGTCCTCTGGACAGGTTCTCCCATCTCAGCCATAGGACTCTGTAGTTCTGTTAGGGTGGTCATTGGGTTCTTGGTCACTTCCCCGACCAAGGTCCTTCTTGCCCGGTTGCTCAGTTTGGGAGGACGGCCTGCTCTAGGAAGAGTCTGGGTGGTTCCGTAATCTTTCCATTTCCTAATGATGGACTTGACTGTGCTCCTGGGAACCTTCAACACCCTAGAAATGTTTTTTATACCCCTCCCCAGATCTATGCCTCCTCACAATTCTATCACGGAGTTCTATGGACAGCTCCTTGGTCTTCATGGTAGAGTTTCTGCTCTGACATGCACTGTCAACAGTGGGACCTTATATAGACAGGTGTATTTCCTCTGAAATCATGTCAACCATTTGAACTGACCACAGATGGACTCCATTCAAGTTTTAGAGTGATCTCACAAGGAAATTGGATGCACCTGAGCTCAATTTGGAGTGTCATAGCAAAGGGGGGTGAATACTTATCAAATCAAGACATTTCAGGTTTTTATTTTAAATTACATGTACAAAAAATTCCAGAAGTTTTATTCTACTTTGACATTATAGAGTAATTTTTGTAGATACGTGACAAAAAAATCCCATATAAATGTATTTTAATTTGAGTTTGCAACATCACAAAATGTGACAAAATCCAAGGGGGCGAATACTTTCTGAAGGCACTGTGCAAATGGGGGGGGTCATACAAGGCAAGACAACTAATCACAAAATACACCATAATGCAACAGAAATAACAGACAACTTCTTAAACATAGAAAAAAGAAAGAAACCAAAACAGCTCCTCCGATACAAACAGGTGCTCGAGTAAATACTAGAAGTCCAGAAAAAGCGAAACTCAGCACACTGTAATTGGCGTTCTAAACAGGCATATTTTTATTGACAAAGAAAGACGCCAAGCCTAACAACAAGGAACAAAAATCCCAACCGGTTTCATGCACAGCACGTCATCAGGGGGTAGTAACAAGTAAAGCCAAACACCATTTTATAGGTTCACCCTTAAAGACATACTAACCTAAAAAGAACATAGTACATCCATTATCATCTCACATAAATAATTATAATTATATATATCAAATCCATTATATCCACTAAATGTACCCTATACCCTAACCTAAATAGTGTAAAGCTAATACGATCTTAAAAATGCAGCAGACTAAAAAAGTATATATATGAAAAAATAATAAATCTGATACAATTATAATGTACATTGACTACAATACTTTTCTTTCATAAAATGCTAGTATATCTTAAGGTAAATATGTAATACTATACTAGACAGGAAATCAGCTCCCAGCCACTTCTTAAACATACCACAACAGGCATTCATCATCATGTTTCAACAACTGTTGTACTTTTTCTGCCATCTCAGTGTCCTGAATGTGTACACATACTGTACATGCACTAGAAGCATGGGAGATGTTCACTGCATAAAATGTGTATGCTATTGTGCACAGTGCTTCATTTGGACAGAGACATGCTTTACCAGAGTAACAACCAACATGCATATGTGGTTATGGCTGCATAACATCACATAGCATATACACCGCTATTTACTGTCTAAATTAATGGTAATGCTATTCCATCATAAGCAAGACTATTTTCTTATGTCAGAGTACAATATGGATACATTCATACACATTAAATGGTGGTGTGACTGCTATCATATAATGCATTCTTTATGAGATAGCGATTTTCACTTTTCATGTAACAAACTCTTTCTCTCCATGTTTAACACTAGAGAAAAAACATATATGGATGTGTTAGTGAAGTGTGAATGATGTTACTGTGAACGTTTGTTCATCATACTAAAGTAATACTGTACTTCATAACAAAATGCTGTCTACTGCTATGTATTGCTGCCGACACAACTGGGAGTATAGCGAGAAAGCAAATTTGTAATGTCATGGTAACATCTGATATTGTTAACACACACTGAAGTGTTGTTGCAATGCTACCTGATACTATCTTTTAATAATGAGATGCACAGCTGATTTCTTAAGCTTCACATTCAGTACTGGCTGCAAATCTATGCTCATATACATACAAGAACTGTTTACTAACATGCTGGGCCAGATATTCAGACTGCACCAGGCTGAGGTGCAAGCCTGGGTGCAGCACAACTGGGATGCACCAGGGCATGGTCCGTGCAATATTCAATAGTGCTGCGCCATGGTTCAGCACTGTTGAATATGGCACTGTGGCCAGTGGCACTGCACCAGTGCAAGTGGCAAGTGAGGAGCAGGGGGATGCACCAGCACAAGTGCGGTTGCACTAGGTGCAGGAATCGCGATATTCAGTGGTGTGTATGCAAATGGGGCCATTGTGCATGCAAAGTGCAAATGGGGCCATTTGCATGTCATTATGGCCTCATTTGCATGCAGGTGCACCGATCCCCGGTGACTTGTGCCTGGCGTCCAGCCAGGCTGCAGCCATCAGGGACCGACACCCCCTGCCCCTTGGCAGTAAAGCACCCCTACACCCGATCTTGGGCTTCATATATTTGTAAAATCCCTGGTGGTCCAGTGGACCTGCTCCCCAGCCCAATCGTGGGCTTTGTAGAAATAATAGAATCCCTGGTGGTCCAGTGGACCTGCTCCTCAGCCCAATTGCGGGCTTTGTAAATATAATAGTATTCCTGGTGGTCCAGTGGGCTTGCTGCCAAGCCTGATCATGGGCTTTGTAAAGGAAAAACTCTGGTGGTCCAGTGGACCCATTGCCAAGCCTGATTGTGGGCTTTCTAAATGAAAGAATCCCTGGTGGTCAGTGGTACCCCTCCCCACCCACCCTCAGACCCGCCATCCACTCCCCCTGGTCAGCAGCGGGTGGCAGCTCTGTGCCTGCAAGTGGCCTGGCCACCACTGACTGACAGCATACAGTACGGCTGTATGCCCATTGAGTCCACAGCGTGGGCCAGTGAGCATCACGAACCATACTGTGCTACACAGTCTGATATGTGAATGAATGCCATTCACATGTCGGGACACAGATGCGCGGTCTGCATGCCTGTTGGCCTACAGCCACGTTGTCAGTCGGCGAGGTGGACGGGCGGCTTGAGGGTGGGGAGCTGCCACCCACCACTGACCGGGGGGGAAGAAGGGGTGGCTGGTCTGAGTGGGCAGGTGGGGAGGGGGGATACCGCTGGACCATCAGGGATTCTTTCATTTAGAAAGCCCGTGATCGGGCTTGGCAGCGGGTCCACCAGACCACCAGGGATTATTATTTACAAAGCCCATGATTGGGCTGGGTAGCAGGTCTACAGGACTACCAGGGATACTATTGAGTCTACTACGCCCATGATTGGGCTGGGTTTGGTCCACTGGACCACCAGGGTTACTATAATTTTTACAAAGCCCACGATCGTGCTGGGGAGCAGGTCCACTGGACCACTAGGGATACATTTCACTGTACAAAGCCCATGATCAGGCTGGGGAAGAGGTCCACTGGACCACCAGGGAATGAATCTATTTACTTACACCCGCAATTGGGCGAGGGGATAGTGTCCACTGGACCACCAGGGACATTTTACATTTACAAAGCCCGTGATTGGGTGTGGGGGGGCTCGACACCTGGCCTGTGTCTCGGAGGGTCAGGTGGTCACCCACAGCAGGTGGCTGCCGTGTAGTACCCAACAATACGGTGGCCGGCCTGTGGGTCTCCCCCATATGTTCCTTTTTTTTGGGCACATCTTTGTGCCCCCCTGTGCAGCACAAGGTGGGTGTGTGCATGCATATGCGCTGCACATCCCGGGCTGAATATTGGGATGTGCTGAATATGCATGTGCACGCCCCCTGTACTTGCACCGCATACAGTACTGGTGCACCCCGGTGCATCGATTTGCTCAGCACAACATCCTTTTGAATATCGGCTGGGTGCATCAGTGGGATGCGTATGGCCCAACATTGTTGCGCCATGCGCAACCCCTTTGAATATCCTAGCCACTCTGTGCATGTAATTGTTTCTAACATAGATGTAAAATATAATTTGGTAATACTGAGCTACAATAAGGAAATATTAAACAAAGAATATATTGGTGTCAATTGTACCTCAGGCTATCTGGTAATAGTATCATACTCATATTCTGTTAGATTGCCTGCAAATAGTGCTTTGTTACTGTTTCGATTCTGCAAGACATGGTAGAGATATATAGTACTCAGTGACTTCTTTTGTGACTGCAGAGTTTTGTTCTTAAAATTCATCTCAAATTGTATTTTGCACTGGCACAGTAGTATCAGAAAATATAAACATATAAAAAGTGTTTTGAAAAAAGACGTCTTCAGGTTATATGGTCATAATTTGATGAGTACAACTATTCCATTAATGAGTATTTTCCTCTAAAGGTCAGGGTAACACTAGATTATGAAAAGGTGCAGTAAAGCTTTATATAAATACCGTGTCATGCTGTGCATAGTTAACCATATCCTCATGTTACTTGTTCATGAAATGTAACTGCTCATTCATCTTTAGTGGATGCTAGAACAGCTTACATTTATGCAGCAAGTAAGTGTAGATAATGAAACTGTATCCATTTGTTGATAGTGAATGTAGTAAGGTTTTTCTTCTATAATGGGTACTATCATGACGGATTAATTTATAGTCATGGGTAGTGTTAATGCTTTACAATAATATGTGGTCATAGGTACATTGATATTTTCACACACAGAAGTGCAACAGTTGTTGAAACATGATGATGGATGCCTGTCGTGGTATGTTTAAGAAGTTGTCTGTTATTTCTGTTGCATTATGGTGTGTTTTGTAATTAGTTGTCTTGCCTTGTATGACCCCCCCATTTGTATGTGTGTTCTGTGTGTGTGTGTATGTGTGTGTGTGTGTGTGTTTGCATCTCTGTGTCTCTATCTGTGTATCTGTGTCTCTTTGTCTGTCTGCGTATATGTGTGGTAGTGTGAGGGTGAGTCGGAGTTAGGGTTGAAAACCCTAATGCCATATTTCCCACTTTTGTCTCTGTGGAAGACCCTAACTGTTGCATTAATGCAGTTTTTTGCAAAGAATGTCCTTACTTTTTGAGAAATAAATTAAAATTAGTAGCTTCTGTTACCACAGTATATGTAAACAAGATTATGAAATCTTTATAAAAAGACACATTTTTAACAATATACAAAATAATACATTGCTTTCAATGAAGAAAAATATGTTTCTGCACATACACTTTAAAACTCAAGTTTTTGGAAAGACATACATAGTAGTACATTTAGATAAACAACAGACCTTTTTTGTAGACTGTTTCAACGTTAGATGATAGCTGTTCAATATGAATGAAATGTACTGTGTAATATAGTTCCTAATGCAGAGATAGTTATTCATTATTTATGTGAGACAACAGAAAATGGATAAAACCTGTGGTAACAGCTTCAGGAAGTTATGTGCCACAAAAGAGCACAACAATGTAAAGCTATGTTTCTGTTGTATTTCAGTGGCATCAAGGTTCACTAAATGCTTCACAGAATAACTTCAATGTATCCAACATCTACTGCATTTAAACAATAAGGGATGACAGGTGGTGCATAACGGTGCGATAACAACCCACTTTGGATGGGTTACATCACAAGACATGCTGAATGCTTCCACCACGTGAGAAGGGCTATCAACCCAACATAACAGTCCCCTGCAGTAGCTAATAGTGGCAATGAAAAGGTTCATTTTTAGCACATTTTATACCTTTTATTAACATATTACTTTCAGCTGGGCCATTGTGCTGGCATAACAGCTCAGCTGAAAGGTGCTCTTGGGGCAATCAGAAGCATCATTGTTTCTACCAATTTCATTATGTGTATTATGCCACATGTGTAGTGGAACTCAGCATCAATGCAGCTTAGCCAGTTGATGCAACATCTAAGCCATCCTGACACTTAATGGGTAAGGCATGACATACTTAAGCAATAATAACTGACTGGGTGTCTGTTGTGCTGGGATAACGTCATGCCTCAGCTGGTTGGGCACGATGTTGCAAGCCGACTACGTCCAACACCTGAGATGTGACACTGTCCCAGATTCCCCCCTTTTCCCCCATAAAAGACAGACCACCAGTATGTTGTTGTGCTCAGATCGGCAATCAATTTAATATAAACATATTTTCTTTGTTACATTCCCATAATCATCTTGCTATTGTCTTATTACATCTCTTTTTTCTATTGCATTACATATCGATATCAGTTCAGCTCCTCCTCTTCTTCCGCTTCTTCTCACATCCCCAGGTGAAAGCCTGGGCGCCTTTTTCCTCTTTCTTCTTATAGGTAACAGTGACAACTGAGACTGCTTTCTTCTCTTTTCTGTTGCTCTCCTTCTCCTCCTTTTTCCTTTTCATCCCCCCTCCCCTTGTTATTCTCATAGTCTGTCTCCAGCTTGCATTGGATGACTGGCCTTCCTCCTTTTTCTTGTTTCCCCCCTTCTCCTCATCTGGATTTGCTTGCTGTTTTTCTCCTCCAGGCCTCAACAAATCCCATCATCTCTGTGTTAAACATGTCTAGTGCCAGGTCTGATAAATGTACCCCATCTGGTCTGTAAAATTCCTACTACCCATTCTTCCACTTCCCTCAATATCACATGCACTCCCATGCTTTTTAACAAAGTCCCAATCCTCCTGTTCATCTTTCTCCTAGCACTATCTACCACTACGTGTCTACATGCATTTCTCCATACCCTCCGTGGTATCATGTCAGACCATGCCAGGTTCACCTCTGACCACCATTGTTTTAACTTCTCCAAATCCCTTTTCATCTTTAGATATGTGTCTACCCATGGTTTTTCCCCTATATCATTTCCCCCCCAGGTGTATGATAATCAGATCCGGTATAGGTCTCCACTCCTTCATCTCTAGCAACGTCGGGAGCAATTGTGTCCATTTCATCCCCCGAATGCCACGCCATATCAGCCTACAGTGTCTGACATCTTGGTAGAGCTGCTTTCCCCTGGCCTTCTTTTCCACTCTCTTGTCTGCCCAGTAAATGTAGGAATGGCTGCAGGTCCACATCTCCGTTATCCTCCCTCTTCCTATTGGATTAAATAAACACTTTTATTACCTTACATTCCATGACTTTCTATTCCCCCCCATTTCCCTTCACCCTTAGGTCTTTACCTGAAAAACAAAACATAGATAGCGTATTAGTTCTTAAACCTTGATGGCACAAATGTATCTTTTATAACTGGCAGACCGCTAGTGCCCCATTTCCAACATATTGTTCACTGATTCTCCTTCTGCCACCCATTGTGATGTGGCTCCTATATGAAAAGAAAGGGAAGAATAACTACCTGGGTCTTCACCCAGAAATGCCATGCCTTTTTTAAGTATGGCTATGACCTGGTAACTGGTCACCTTCCTCCCATCCCCATGCACAAACAGTCTCCCTTCTTTTTTTGTATCTCTCTGGGACATAAGCCCACAGAGCTTTCACTGGACACAAGGTCCCTTCAGGATGGGATTTTAGGGTAATGACACAACCTTTTCACACCTGATCTGTTTTTGACCTCCTGACTATGAGTTGTATTGTTTCACTCCCCCAGACTATATCTCCCCATTCCAGTGCTCCATCCTCATCCTTACCACCACACCCTACTGCCTCACTCACTCTCAATGCCCCCCACAGAACATAACTGTGTAGATTGTGAAGAATAGCTGTGCTTCATCCTTGGACTTACAAACTTCTGGGAGTACTCCCCATAGTCTGGGTAGCCAATGCTTAGCTATCGGATGCCATCCATCCCTTTTTCTCTGCTCCAGCCTGCTCCATCCTTGCAGCATCCTTCACATCAACATTGATTTCATGGGATCCTGCCATCTTTTTAGGCTACATACTACAATGATCCCAGCTAGGTATACTCCCATAGTGTTGTATGCCAACCCCTTCTCTCCTTGATCTACCATAAACTTTCCTAGCTGGTCTTCTGTAACTGGCCCACTTACCTCCATATGGTGTGCCACCCTGAAGGCCTGCAACACCCGCCATGCCCCTTCATAGGCCCTCAAAGTCCGCGATGCCCATGAGTTCCGAAACAGCATCTCGGCTCCCTCCTGCCAACGTTCGAGATGTTCACTGGAATGACCTATTCAACTGCAGCCCTCTCAACACTAACTGCCTCAAAACTCACATGACTGGCTCTGACCTGGCCCCCTTACTATTCAGGACATCCACCACTGTCCTATTGTCACACCAGAAAGTCACCTTCTGAATTTGCAACTCCTCCCCCCCAAACTAAGGTGCAAGCCCAAATTGGCATTATCTCCAACAATGTGATGTCTTTCACCCTGCCATCACTTATCCATTCAACTGGCCATGGTTCTGCAAACCATTTTCCTCTCAAGTACCCTCCATCCCTTTCCCCTGCTGAGTCCATATACAATTCTAGATCGGTGTTATAGGCCCAGTCTATATACTGATTACGGAGGGCTGCCAGTGATTGAGTGCGTGGGTGTGGGAGGCAGTCTATAAAACAGGCGCTGCTAAAAGCGTGGCGTGGCGCGAAGCATTGTGAGTGGCGCGAGTGCCACTCGGAGCGGAAATTACTGTTTGTTCTGGATGAGAGGTGGGAATTAGATATGGTATTGCTGTTTATATATGTCAATTAGTTTTACTATAAAGTAGAGTACCTATGTGTATTGTTGTATGAGTCTGTATATGCCATTTTGGCTTTTTAATTAGTTATGTGTAGGAATCTTATTGGACGAGTCTTGGGGCCTAGGATTGTTTATGGGAGCTCGCAGTTGTATGCATTACATCCTTTTTTCCCCCTCCCTGTATCTGATATCACTATCAGACGTTGTAGGGAAGTGGAGATTGGGGGGGATTGTTCTGCGTATTCACTGTGGGATGACCAGGAGCGGGTTGATCAAAGGATTGAGGTGGTTAAGTCCAGGAGACACCCTGGAATAAATAGAGCATCTAGGAGAAGTCAGACGTGGTTGGTGCCTATTTCCAGGGGGGCCACCAGTCCTAGAGGCCAGGTGACCACTAGGGCTGCATCACCTTCTATACCTCTGACGGCAGTGCTATGCAATGCCAGGTCGATCAGAAACAAGACGGCTATTATTGCTGCTCTTGTTTCATCGGTCGACCTGGCGTGCATCACAGAGACCTGGGTGGGAGATGATGCTGGCCCTGTTTTTGAGGCTGCAGTCCCCCCAGGATATACTGTGGTGCACTGCCCCAGAGGAAATCGTAGGGGAGGCGGTGTAGCTATCTGTTTTAAATCTAATCTTGACTTCACCCTGCACCCAGTGGGAACCCCGGGTTCATTTGAGTGTGTGGCCGTTCGTGGAGGACTTGGTGTGGGCTGCAGGATCCTCCTCATCTACCGTCCTTCTGGTTCAATGGGGGGGTTCCTGCAGGAATTCACCGAGTTTGTTGCCAGCGAAACATTGGATTCCCCAAGATGTATTTTTCTTGGGGACTTCAATGTTTGGGCGAAAGATAGAAGTCAAAGATGCGCCGATGAGTTACTGCACAGTATGTCCCTTTTGGGACTGGAGCGAACTGTCGGTGCCTACTCATCAGGACTGACCACACATTGGACCTGGTGTTCTCACTGGGACTTAAGATCGTTGATCTTGCTATTGACCGAGTAGCCTGGTCTGATCATTTGCATTGAAGTTTAAGTTCAGTGCTCCGTCATAAATTTTCCCCTTCTGAGATATTTAGCTGTCACCCGCTAAAGATCTTACCCTGATGGTTTCTGGCGGCTGATTTATCAGGGTGGTTGATGCATGCGTTGGGCCGTTGATGCCGGGGTTGGCGCCTATAATACGGTGTTATCTGGCACCATTGACTCCCTCGCACCTGTCCATTATGCGACCCAGAACCTCATACCTGAGATCGCGTGGTATGATGGCGATCTCCAGGAGATGAAGCTGGGTCGGAGATTAGAAGCGTCACTGGAGGAAATCCGTCTGGGGGCTGACAAACTGGTCCTGTGTGCACATTATTCTGCATATCAGGAGGCAATCAACCAAAAGAAGGCAATATTTTTGTCTCGGAGATTGCTGCGGGAGAAGCCGACCAGCCTCACTCTTCGGACTGTTGATAGACTTCTTCATCCATCTTGTCTCCAGCCGGAAGAGCTTCCTCAAATGAGGATTGTGAGAATTTGCTCGGTTTTTCTCGGACAGGGGTGTCTGCGATCCGGCGGGAGGTTTCCTCAGCCAGTAATATCGTTACTGTCAGTGGTCATCAGTTGTTTTCTGAGCACTCTCGCTGGTTTGGGAGAGTTTAGGCCAGTGGAGGATCGTGAGGTCATTGAGATAGTGGCTAATCTGAAGTATACCTTCTGTGAACTGGATCCCGTGCATGCGCTTCTTGATGAGGTGCATTGACACTGTTGGCCCAGTGTTTGCCCTGATTGTCCGGTGTTCCTTGAGTCAGGGTGTCTTTCCAGATGCCTTGAAGGAGGCTCTGGTGAGACCCCTTTTAAAAAAAAGCTTCTCTGGACCCGGAGATTAGGGCAAATTACCGTCCTATCTCCAATCTTCCATTTCTGGGAAAGGTTGTACAGAAGGTGGTATCACTTCAGTTGGGAGAACATCTCATGACTCACGAGTTATATGATCCTTTCCAGTCAGCTTTTCGGGCCAGACATAGCACGGAAACTGCATTAGTTCGAGTGCAAAATGACCTTCTCAGGGCTAGAGATCGGGTGACAAGACAATTCTTGTTCTCCTTGATCTCTCTTCAGCATTGATACTGTGGACCATTGTGTGCTGCTTTTCCACCTGAGGGAGTTATGCGGACTCACGGTATTGTTATCAAATGGTTTGAGTCATTTCTTACTAACAGGAGGCAGCGGGTTGTGATGGGTAATTTCTCATCGGCACCCTGCCTCCTTTCATGTGAGTCCCTCAGGGTTCGGTATTGGCCCCAATGTTGTTCGCAGTATACATGCTGCCCCTGGTGGGGATCATTAGGAGGTATGGCTTGAGTTTTCATTGCTATGCAGATGATACTCAGCTATACCTATCCTTTGCCCCAGGAACACCAAATGCAGTGGATGTGCTGAACACCTGTCTGGCTGAGATAAATGACTGGATGTCTTCCAGCTGGCTGCGACTGAACCCCAATAAGACTGAGGTACTGACTGGTAGTGGAGTCGAACAGAGCTCGTGATGGGATGGCCTCTGATTCTGTGACTGGCATTGTGCTAGGAGCGGTGTCATTGATGGCCTCCCCATGGGTGCGAAATCTTGGTGTGATCTTTGACAGGAACTTGTCCATGGAGGTTCATATATCCTCCGTGGTTCATTCCTGTTTTTTCCATCTTAGAAATATCGCCAGGATTAAGCCCCTTGTTCCGGCTCTGGACCTCCCTACCTTGGTACATGCCTTAGTTACCTCTAGACTTGACTACTGTAACGCACTCTATCTCGGGGTCTCTGGAACTTCTCTTCGCAGACTGCAGCTAGTGCAAAACGCTGCTGCCCGGCTTTTTGACCGGGCAGAGTAAGTTTTGTCATATTACTCCAGTATTGCGTGAATTGCACTGGCTGCCTGTCAGGTGGAGAGTTTTGTTCAAGGTGGGTTTTCTCACCTATAAGACCCTACATGGTCAGGGCCCTGGTTACCTTTCTGATCTCCTGGTACCATACACCTCTGTCCGAGATCTCCGCTCCTCTTGTGGGGGCCTCCTCAAAGTTCCGAGAGCTAGGTTAAAATCTGCAGGGGATCGTTCGTTTGGAGTTGCTGCTCCGGCTTTCTGGAACTCATTGCCAGTTGTAGTGAGAGAGGCTCCCACTATAGAGGCCTTTAAGAGTCGTCTGAAGACTTTTTTTATTCATGCAGGCATTTGGTGACTGAGTTTTATATATTTTATATTTGTATGATATTGTAATTGAACTATATACAGTATGACACACTGTACAGATTTTGTGTGGCACCCAGAGCCTTTGGGATTGGGCGTCTTTTTAAATAAATTTGATTTGATTTGATTTGATCCTCTTGCCAGAAGGATATGCCATTGTAGCTACTTGAAAATTCTTCCCATACCCTGAAGTCGTCCTTTACCCCTTGGTTTAAATCCACCCAGTGGTGTGGCATTGCCACCCCTGCTGTTGCCCTTGCTATTCTCCTTGTGAACATCCTCCCTGGTCCAATTGCCCTACAGGTGAAATTCAAATGCCCCAGCACTTGTTGTACTTATCTTAATTGAACTCGCCTCTTGCTCATATGCTGTTGAATCAACTCTCTTAGCCTCTGCACTTTTTTATCAGGCAACCAAAATACCTCCCTCGATGCATCTACTTCAATCCCCCAAAACTCCAAAACCCTGCTTGGGCCCTCTGTTTTTTCTGGTGCCAGTGGCATACCAAGCTCCCCACATAATAGTTGAAAACTCGCTAGCATATTCTCTGTCTCTGTGCGTCTGCTGCCTATCAGTAAGAAGTTGTCCAGATAGTGCATCACCATTTTATACCTAGTTTTCTTTTTAAAGATCCATTGTAAACAGGTGCTGAACATTTCAAACATAGCACAAGCTATGGAAAACCCCATAGGCATCGCCTTATCAAAATTGTATTGTTCTTCCACTTTAAACCTCAAACGGTCCCAATGCTCCTTTCTAACCTGTAGCAAATGGAAAGCTGACTCAATGTCTGTCTTTGCAACCATGCATCCAGGGTAGCCTGTATGATCCACACTGCCTCTTCCAGCGCGGCGTAGGTCACCCTGCTGTGCACCTATAAAGTCAATCACAGAATCTCCCTCCTGAAACAACAGGTGGTGTATCACTCTGTATTCCCCTTCCTGTTTCTTAGGGACAAAACCCAGGGGGGAATCCTCTATTTGTCTATCGGGGAAATGGATACAGGCCTACTACCCTTCCTACCACCTTCTCCTTTTCAATCTGTCATATCAAAATGTCTTCCTTTCCCCTGACTGACCCCAGGTTTTTTGCTTCCCTCACTTGCCTTGGCATGTTGCACTGTAGGGAAAAACCTGATCTAAAACCTTCCTTTAAGGTTTTTGCTGCCTTCCTATCTGGGTACTCTGTGAGTCACCTCTCCCAGGCCTCACTCTTGATAGGGGTCCTGGAGGCCTGAAATCATTCCCTGCCCCCCCTGCTCCCTTCCTCCCATCCCTTGCCCCCTTCTTCCTTCCTTGTTGCTCCCCCTCCCTTTTAGTACAACTGGGTTCCTCTATTCCCCTGGCCCCTGCCCCTCATCCCTCTGTTCCAAGCCTGGCCCCTATAACCTTGCCCATCCCGAAAAGACTGGTGGCTTGTCCCTTGCAGCCCCCCCGCGTGTGTCCCCTGGGCCCATGCAGTCCTGTATCTCAGTGCTGGATGGGTATCCCCACATTTTGAGCATGCATGCCTAAATCAACACTGGGGTCAGGAACAAAAGCTCTGTTATATCCCCAACAGCAGTTTTACAACATCCTTCCTTTTCTGCCCATCTCTCACTCCGGGGTGGATTGGTCAGTCACATAATCCATCCATAAATCTATCTGTTTTGTGTCCCATCTTACATCACCATACGTGGCCATCCTCTGGTGAAAGAATTCATCATAGTACATCCACCCCACCCCCGCTTTCCTTTTCCCATTGTGTGATCAATGAGCATGTGATCAGTGGGATCCCTAGGTCTGGCTTCTTTTCCAACACTGTGGTGGAATATGTGGTGAAACCAACAAACCATCCATCCCAAGTTTTTCCTTTTGTAAATTTATCTTCCCCTGATTTACCCAATAACACCACAGCGGCTGCCATCTCACTGTTCCCCATACTCTCTGACTCCTCATACTTGGCCGCCACTTCCCTACTCACTAGAGCAAATATGTCCACATATTCCCCTTTCCATATTTTTTCTTTTGTAGCCAACGGCACATGTTCCCCTATCCTCATGCCGGGTGTTCCAATTTCCCATGTACCTTTTCCCATACTGTCCATCTCCTTCTTCTCTCCCCCTATGGTTTCCTTGTCTGTCCTAATCTCCATCAATGCTGACTCCATCTGTCCAAAAACCCTACCCCCAGTGCCGCAATTATTTGACTGTTATATTCTTTTATACTTTCTCCCATGGAACCTGATACATTTCCTGTTGGTCTGCCCATTCCCTGTGGACCATTGTCTGTGGGCTGCATCAATTCTGGTTGTGCCAGTGCTATTATTGGTGGCATTAGGGGTTATGGGGCAGCTGTGGCCTGGGGCTTCAACCTGGGTTCCTCCGGGGGCACCACCGATGATTTGGGGGGGTACTAGTGTCTCAGGGACCCCAGGGGCAGAGGTACTGGGCTGACTGCTTGGGGAGGTGTCACCACCAGTGGTCTTCTTGGACTAACTGTCCTCCCCATTGGCCTTTTCCCCTCTACCCCCTTTTCCCTTCTCCACTTTCTGCTTTTCTCCAGACCTTCCAGGCTCATCCCCCTCCACTAGCTGCCACATCATGTTGGCCTTCTCCGCCAACTCTACAATCACCTTGTATGCATCCTCCCTTGATGGCTTGCTCTTCTTTGGTGCCATCTCCTCTCCTTGTCTTAACTGAAGAAATGCTGTAAAACAAACTGAAAATGTCATTCATTAACCAACTGCTAATATTTTTTTTTTTGACCCCCTTTCTCTGCTTCTTCTTTTTCTTCTTCTTTTTTAATTCCATGCACCTGTGACCTCAGACCCTTCACTCTCGGTATGCCTGGGACCCTCCTGGCTCCCCTTGACTCCCTCCTTGAAAGAAAACCCACCTACCGACATGGTTCCTGATAGGGCCTTGCCATATCAAAACTGCATACATTCCAGTAGAAGTCTCCATTCACCTTAGACTCTTTTTCATTGAATTAGCCTTCTTTTATCTTATTATTATATATTTTTTTTAAACCCAGTGGCTATCCCTCTTCAAACTTCTAGCCAACCTTGTAATAAAAGAAGAAAACAACAACCTTGTACTAAAAAGAGAAAAACAAAAATTCACCCCTTCCTCTGACCATGAGATATAACATTACACGCCATAGCTGCCACTGCGTGGCTTCCCCCACTCTTTGTTCCCTTGAAAAATGGTGGTGTAACTCCTTTTATCACCCCAGCAGTGCAGTTCCCCCCTTAAACCCAAGCACATTAACCCCTTTGCCATGAGCATAGCATATGATCCCAGAAAAAAAACACCAGCCGCATTGTTTCTTAACTGGCCCTGCCTTACCATGCCTTGCGAAACAAACTGTTCAGTTGAAACTCCCTTTGCTTGGACCCCCCTCCTTCTCCACTTCCATCGCTAGCACTCCTTCCAACTGCAACCATCCCCCTTCCTTCCCCCCCTCGTTGTGACATCAGACGCCATCTTTTTACCAGCTGCGTGGCTTCTCCCTCTTCATACCAGGCCTTGCTCGGCTGGTATTTCGTCCTCTCACCCTCTTCTAATGCTACCTTATTTCTCCTTTTTCACAAACAAAACCTTGTTAAAACAGCATCAGTTCATTCCCTTTTTTGGGGCTATCTGCCCCACAGCACTCACCCAATTCCTACTATTGGAGCCCAGAGCACCAGCTTCTTCTCCCACCCCGTGTGCTTTCCCCTGTTCCTCCATCTTGAAAGAAAACTTTCTCATTCATTTACTCACTTTTGAAACAAAATACCTCAATATCAATGTAAATTATCCAGCAAAAGAAGAAGAGTCCCTCTGTGCTGCCTGTTAAGTATCATGGCCCAGATATTCAAACTGCGCCAGGCTGTGGCGCAAGCTTGGGTGCAGCTCAACTTGGCTGTGCAGGAGTGTGGCCTGGGTGATATTCAAAGGAGCTGCACCATGCTCAGCAGCTTTGAATATCGCACCCTGGCCACCCCCACTGTGCATGGCGCAGTGGCACTGCACCAGTGCAAGTGGCCAGAGAGAAGCATGAAGATGTGCTAGCACAAGTGCCATTGCACCATTCACAGCACCAGCGATATTCAAAAGGTGACATGCAAATGGGGCCATAATTTATGCAAGGCACACATGGGGCCATTTGCATGTCATTATGGCCCCATTTGCATCCCATTTGCATGCAGGTGTGCTGATCCCTGAAGACTTGTGCCTGGTGCCCTGTCAGGCAGCAACAATCAAGGACCAACACCCCCTGCAGCCTGATCACAGGCATTTGTTTAAAAATAAAATCCCTGTCCTATATCCCTGGTGGTCCAGTGGACTGAATGCTGCCCGATTGTGGGCATCCATTATTATAATAAAAAAAAACCTGTCCAATGTCCCTGGTGGTCCAGTGGACTGCTATGTGCCTGATCGCGGGCATCCATTATAATAAACCCCCCTGTCCAATATCCCTGGTGGTCCAGTGGACCGAATGCTGCCCGATCATGGGCATCTGTGTACATAAAAAAAAAACAGCCAATATCCCTGGTGGTCCAGTGGACTGAATGCTGCCCAATCATGGGCATCTGTGTACATAAACCCCCCCGGCCAATATCCCTGGTGGTTCAGTGGACCAAATGCTGCCTGATCGCGGGCATTTGTTTATCAGAAAACGTCCTATTACCCTGGTGGTCTAGGGTTCCCCCTCCCCACCAGCCCACTGTGCCCCACTGCCCCGCTCCCCCAGTCAGCTGGCAGGTGGCAGCACCCACCACCTGCCAACCTCGCCCACCCGACTGACACCTCGGTAGGGCTGCATGCCCGATAGTTCTGGCGTGAGCCAATGGGCATACCTTCCCACATTCAGATATGTGAAGATTCATTCACATCTGGAATGTGGCACTGATAGAAGGCTCACACCCATTGCTCACACTGTGAACCAATGGGCATGCAGCCCCACTGGAGGTGTTAGTCGGCGGGCAGCAGGTGGCAGGTGGGGTGCTGCCACCCGCTGGCTGACCAAGGGGGAGCAGAGTGGTGGGGCTCAGTGGGTGGGTGGAGAGGGGGTACCCTAGACCACCAGGGTAATTGAACATTTTCTGTTAAACAGATGCCCACGATCGAGCAGCATTCGGTCCACTGGACCACCAGGGATATTGGCCATTTTTTTTATTATAATGGATGCCCACAATTGGACAGCATTCAGTCCACTGGACCACCAGGGATATTGGAGTTTTTTTTTTTATTACAACGGACGCCCACGGTCGGGCAGCATTCGGTCCACTGGACCACCAGGGATATAGGACGGGGACTTTATTTGTAAACATATGCCCATGATCGGGCATGGGGGGCACTGCCAGGTGCAGCTGGAACTCAGGTGGTCACCCACAGGCGGCAGCTGCTGTGTTGCGCCCTGCTATGCGGTAGCTCACCTGTGGGTGGCCATCAGTTGTTCCTTATTTTTTTGGCTTAACTTTGTGCTGGCACAGGTAGGGATTGCATACGCATGGCTCTGCATATCCTGGGCTGAATATCAGGCTGTGCAGGTTATGCATGAGCATGCCCCCCTACCTGTGCCTGCATACATTACTGATGCGCTCTGGTGCATCGGGATTTGTGCCATGCACTTTTCCCTTTTGAATATCATGCCGGGGTGCATCAGTGGGTTGCGCATGGTGCAACACTGTTGCGCCATGCGCAACCCTTTTGAATATCTGGGCCCATGTGTTTTTCCCCTCCCACTTACTCAGTTCTCCTATAGTTCACCTGTTCCCCTGCATGCCCCTCCTCTTCCTGACCTTTTGCCCCATCCCATCCCCTTCCCTTCCCCCTTCTGAGCAATACCACTTTGTCTTTAGGGAAGGGGTCCACCAGGACAACTTGGTCTGCCTCTTAAAGGGTAAACTCCATTATTCCAGCACAAAATACACCCTGCAGGGTATTGTTGCTATTATACAATGGCTAGTTGCAATACACAATAAAAAAAAGCATTTTAAAGAATATGTTCATTAGTCTGTTGTAGTATACATGCATATGCAACTGCATTCTATAATATTGATAACTTAAAGTTCTAAGTTCACAGAAAAGCTCATGTCTATCAGAATAGCATACTCAGTATTACAGCTTATCTACTATATATAAATAATACACAAGACACATAGGATAAGGTTTAAGTTTACTTTTATTTGTTAATTATTTAAATATTTTTGGCCGAATTGTTTGGTTGCTCCTGGGATGGGCAAAAAATCAATTCCTTATAAATTATCTTAATTATTTGTTCTCTTTTTAAGTCTTGCTATTCCATATGCTAAATCTACACTATCACATTATGTACCTTATTAGAAATTTAACTTTGAATTCACATAGAGCGACTAAGTAATCACAATGTGACTTTATATAACAGATGTATTGTAGTATTTCAGATTTCACTTACATCTATTGCTAAGTAGTATTAATGATGTCTCCATCAACACTATTATACTAACTTCATAGGCTACCTAGTTACACATTTAGATAATCAACAATAACAATCGATAACTGTTCATATGAATATCAGTATTTGGCACCTGTTTAAACTGAGTGATTAGAAGAAAAATAAAATTTATTTCACTGAACAATTTAACAACATTTAGTTTTTCACTGCATACATAGATGACACACTAAAAACTATTTCTTAGTTCACATCACCACATTAAGATATTGTTTTAAAGATATACTACATTTGTAGATGATGTTAACAGTGCTATAAGAAGTATAAATATTCTTCATATGATTAGAAAGGTTAAGTATGAGGCCAACCACAAATACAAAGAAATAGCATATATCTTAATTTATTAATTGTGTACAAATAATTTAAATGTAATTGTTAAATATTCTATTTGGCAATTATCATACTTTTTAAGAAATCTGTCTACATCTTTTCAGAGTCTTAATAGATTATTACCGGTTATTTCTTTGAAACTGAAACAACCAATAGCAAGAAGTCAAAAGAAAAAAGAAAGATAAATAAATATCACACTGTGTCTGTGTTACAAACATTGTATGTTACACATCAATGTGTTTTTCTGGTCTTCAGATGTGAAGAGGCATCCATTACACTATCAGTATATATAGAAAGAGCAAGTAAAAGTAATGACATACAATAGTAGACACATATATAGACATTGCTATATTGTGATAGCTTAGGTACAACAGAAAATAAAGTGAAAAAGTTCTTAATGATATCATGCTGTGGTAAATAAATTACATATCACAGACATGTCATGACCTATACTTGCAAAGGTTGGTTCATGTCCAAATTTATGCATTTTATTTTTTAACATTACTTGAACTGGGAAAAAATTCCTCATCCGACCTCCAAAATATGGACAATCCTATAAAAGCAGGAGCATACCAATAGTTTGCATTGTGGTGCAGAAGCACACAATCATCATTGCCATAACCTGTCAAATGATGAGTTGCAGACATCTGCACATACATACAGAAATGAATACATAAACTGAAATGGGCACTGATTTCCACATGTATACATCTCTATGTTTAGTGATCACCAACATCAGCAGTGGCACTTAATAAATATAATACAATAACATTAAATGCATGAATATAAAAGATTTTAAACAGCAGACTTAAGAATGCATGCGATTTTTTCATTTTTTTAACAAAGAAAAACAGCTATTAATTAACATAAGCAACATAGCATAAATCTGCATTTCAGCATTATATACATATGTACAAAACTGAGTCACATTGTATTGGTCAAAGTTCTCATATCAAGTCTTAACACCACATTCCCATAACAGTGACAGATAATGTAATCAGATACACTTGAACAAATGCAGCCCACTGCAAACAGATGGCATTATCATATAGAAAGTCACTCTGTTAATGTGAGTTACAGAACTACATCTGCCAAGACATAACTTACTGACTGGCATATGTTTAATATCCAGTACCTTCGAGTCTGCTTGGATTTGGTGGATGTCAATTCAGTAAGTATTATTGTCAAGGTCAACAATGTAGACAACAACAGGAAAAGAAGTTGCAACTTAACCTGATGCGGATTGTTGAAAGAAGCACAACTTCTCACACAATATGTAGAGAAGATAACTTAAAACTCTCATAATCACATGAGAATATTATTTATTCTGTCATTACCATGTAACACAGTACTGTGAAACAACTGAATACACAGTGACGTGCAAAACTTACAAGATTTACTGAAACACCTGCAAAAAGATATTGCTCACTGACTGTCAAATGGTAACTTCAATACCCTCAAGTCTACTTAAGCAGTAACACAGCATTCATTGTAGCAAGTACATCAATGTTGCAAATGCTTCATATAGCAATACAAATGGTTCTAGAAATTATATTGTTATAAATCAACAAAACTATTCTGTTTTCTGTACAGCGTATCAGCATAACACTGAGATCAACAACTCAGTGTCTACAACACTGTGTTGAGTAGGTGCATTATTGTGGTTGTGTCCTGTAATGACAGGCAAATTAGAGTAATGCACACTGCCCGTAGTAATACAGCAGGACATCTGAAAGACTTAGTTAACCCTCACTGATATTGCACAGTGGTTGTTTCATATAAAAAGTCTCAGCTCCTCTATCAAATGAAAATTAATATAAAAAAAGTTAAATAATGTATGTACCTGTAATATACAGAGGGAATGATATATCTGCAAATATAGTGGTTAAGTAAACTGCATTGTTCAGGTACCATCTGCAATGGAGAATGATAATGAATGCATCTTTTAGATTCCTTGGTAATCATTCTCTCATAGAGCATACTGTATCATTACACTCCACCCATCCCTTTCTGAACCTTCACCATGTGACATAGTATCCAAAGTGAATAGATAGGCCATGATGGAAAATAATAGCAGGTGTGTCAAACTGACTTCCTGAGAACATAGTTCTTCCAGCAATAAAGTCAGAAATCGGTGTTGTGACTTTTATGCCTTGAGAGTTAAAACATTGTAATACAATCATAATGTATGAACAGAATGATGTAGCTCTCAAAGGGCAAACAAAAGACTGACCACATCTTTGACACAGCCAACGAGTTTCTGCATTTGCAAACAAACTATGAAACTTCACAGATCTCTGTTCAGGAACGTAGACAGAGAACCACAGCATGTCATGAGTTGCTTGTGATTCTTTGTGTGCACATGACAAACATGTGTACCTGCACAAATAATCAACTTGAAAGTGTTGACGCAGATCAATACCATCATCTGCCAAACTGTTCATGATTCCCATAATAAACCCTGTGACATCTTGTTCTGCATTGTCAGCAAACATCGATTGTCCTGCATACTTTGCGAGAGTTAGTCATAGAGGAGTCAAATTTTGCAAACTGGGCAATTCCTTTTGACTAGCTCTAATTATTCTCTTCAATGCTTCAGACAGAGCTGTTGACTGACCTGAGCTCAAAACATCAACTCAGGCATATGCAGAAGTGCCTGCATTGTAGCATTAGCATAGCTGTTTACCGCTGTGGTGTTATCAAATATTGGCAGCGTCTGCACACCAATGCATTTCTTTACAGGTGGAGATTTGATCTGTTGAAGTAGAGACTGATTACCAATAGAATAGTGTGGTGATGATTGTGAAACCTAGTGTGCTTCCTCTTCAGTTTGAATCCTGCATTCATTGGCACATCTGTTGCTGACCGATATCTGGCAACTCAGAGCAAAGAGCATTTGGTTGGTACAACATACATAATCAGTTGTAATCAACAATGCATTTACTATCAGCACGTATCTTACTTTCTGCAAGATTCACTATGTGCAGTCCAGACAACCATCTCACACAAGACAAAGCAACATAAGACATGCCATCCTTGAATATACCAATGCCTATATCTACAATGGCACTATCGAGGCTAAGCCCTTGTGACTTGTGCATAGACACTGCATAAGCAGCACACAATGAAAATTGTTTCTGTGTCACATATATGTCTTTTACAATCTCAAACTTGACTGTCACTCTGTCTATTGGTGCAGCAGTATCAGAGTTGTCAAATTTAACAACCACAGACTCCACAGTTGTCTTCTACACACTATACTGGAACTCATGAATGTAACCCATAGCTCCATTCACAGGACCATGGTCAACATCAATGTTTCTGTGAAGCATGACTCATGCATTCCTACACAGTGGTAACACAGCTTCCAAGCCAGCAGTATGTGATACATCACTTGTGAGGTCTCTCAGATGCTCAACCATTTTTGATACCATTGTGTGTGTTAGACTAACACCATCTATGGTATCTAAGGATGTAAGACTCACAATAGGTTCCTGTTCTCTCTGCATCATGATCTCATTGAACTCTGCACACTGCTTCAGTCTTGGAAACAGACATACAACATGTCCCCCAGATTTATGCATGTGTGCAAAGACATCACAAGCATCCTGAATATGAGTGTTATTTCTAGAGATTATGCGCTGCCTTTGCATTTCAAGATGAATGGGTGACAGTGCACCAATCCGAGCCTCATCAAGTAATGCTTTGTAAGACATGTCACCTTGCTGCCTCATAGTCTATAAAAGTTTGACATAAGAGAAGAACTCCCACAGATTTACACCACCTATGCATCCAATAATTTTCTTAGCCTCTTCAACAGAAAGAGTACAGAAAACATGCTTGCCGTTCACAGGAGTTAGCTGTAGAAGGTCCCCAAAAACAAGAATATTCTTGCCGCCAAATGGTATGTCATCATCAGTACCAAATATCTCCTGTAGGCGTAGGTGAATATATGTAAGGAGAACATTTGAAACCATGCTGATCTCATCTATTATCAGCAACTGCATCTTGTCAAACACTGACCTCAGTTCAGAGGCAACCTCAAAAGACAATTTTCTATAATCACCACTTTTGCCATGTTCAACTGGCAACATAAACAACCTATGAAGCCTGACACCACCTATGTTGTAAGCTGCCAGGCCTGTAGGAGCAGCCACAATAACAGAAGTTGCAGAATTAGTAAGGTCATGCACACCCCTGCTAATAGCCTCAATTAAGAAACATTTCTCAGTCCCAGCAGCACCACTGACAAACATCCTTACTGGATTCCATTTGTCACAAACACAGTCTCTGCTACTGTGCTGAATAGCATGTCGAACACCATGTATCACAGAGTGATACACAACTTTCTGATGTGAATTCAGTTCATCAACAATGTTTGTAGCTGCCTCTGACAACTGCATGTTTTGTTGTATGGCACCCTCTATCTCTTTGTTTTTTAGTAATGTTTCCCTCAGTCCCCTGTTATGTTATATGATGATAGAAAAGGGGAATACCACTCTTGGAAAAGTGAAGTAGATTATTTGAGCGGTGTAGTGCTCAATCCATAAATGAGAAACAGATTAACCACAGATGTAGATTCATATTTTTTATTTTTCTGTGAAAATTCAAAGTTCACTTGAGTTTTCTTTCTAACACCAAGTTCATCTTCTTGAAAAGGATTCAGCTTTAACTTCATATATTCAATCTTATTTATAAAGATGCAGCCTCAACTCCACATTTACTTAGGTTCTTTTTTTATATTCCAAATTAGTTACGTTTCAGGATCAACTGTCCCTTCATCAGACTTAAAAGTAGCTTTAATGAGGCTGTAAATGAAGATAAATAATTAATAATGCTGTTCCACTTCCATGAATTTATAAAAAATATGAACGTATTTCAATATATTGCAATATGCCACAATATGTAATAGGTAGGGACAAACCTGTTAACAACAATATTTCACAAAAGGAATATTCTCTGGTGGCAGTTCAGAAAATGAATCACAAACATGACCCATTTATCTGTAATCAAACAAAACCACCATCAGTTTCTGTAAAGCTTCATTACATTTTCCTGAAATGTTTCTTCACAACACTACACTGTAAATATTTTTTAACTTGCCGAAAGAATGCTTGCTTTGTATTCGGAACTGTTAATCTAAAATAAATTTTGACTTAATTTTCCATTGTTTCTAATACTCTTCAGGTATGCTCATTTTACCGCATGAGAAACAATCAGCGTTAAGTGCATTTGTGTAACAACATCTCCGTTTTCAGCTGTATCTGACAGTTTTTAAATTTTACTCTGTTTCCACTTGTAAATCTGTTAGACACGAATATTTCTGTAGAGATATGTATAATCTTTTAAAACTTAACCCACTTCAAACATGTTTTTCATAACGGCATGTATCAAAAGATGAAAATAACCATATTCACATTTATGATGAACAGAACACCGCTTAATCCCTGTCGTTATTATTGGTATAGCTTTTTTTTTAAAGTAACAAAACTCATTCTCATATCTACCATACATTGCTTATTTTTTCGGGAACACTTTATCTTTATTTGTTGTTTTCAACATACAAAAAACTTGTATTAAACATAAAACAGTTTCTGGCTGAGTTGCCTACTCACTTAGTGGTTGTAATAGTCTTTAATCCCTCATTTCTTAGGTCCTAATGAGACCACGAGTTAAGAGTCCCATGCCTTTATACAGGACGCCACCAAGCTTCTCTGAGCTAATATACAGGATTCCTTCTTCCTGATGGATTGGAAGGTGCCGAGCTATCTAGGGAGTGTGCAAAAGGTGTGATGACATCACACCTGTACATACACCCTTTCCAGCCCGGTCAATGTTTGAAACTGTAGGAACTGCTCATGAAGGAGCAAATCTACAGTTCCACAAACCAAAGTACTAGCTTATAAAAAATTAGCTTTGTATTGTACATTTGAAGTGTTGAAGGGGAATCTGCACAAAATGAACAGGTCTTTCACTAAATAGTATCTATTTATATATGAGGCAATTTAAAGTCATTTCTTAGTGAAGGATGTACTACATATCTCTTTACATTATGGGGATTGATAAATACCAGATATATCAGATCATAAGCTATTCCTGTAATTGCTATGAATAAATATCTGTTGTCTTATATTCGATTGTTTTGTAGCCTTAAGCCATTATACTCAAATACTTATTTTAATAAATTCTTCTAAAGAATTGTGTTTCTTTTTGTTAATATATATTAACTTTTACATAATATATATATTTTGACCATATAATGGTTTCCTGGAATATAAAGTTATGCTGATTATCAAGGATTTCTCTACATTTGACACAAAAAAACTCTATAAATGTACAAATGTAAAAAAGACTGAACATGTATAGAAAAGGGGGGGGGATATTCTGATTATTTGAAAGTTGTCCACACCAGAGCGTCATTTAGTCCATATATCTTTTTATATTTGTCTTCAAATTGAAGATTCACCAGGCTTCTCTCCTTGCCAGTATCATATTTTGATCACCACCTCATGCTGGTTCATGTATTTTTTCTATTTCAAAGAATTTCAGAGTAGAGACTTGATGCTTTCTTTCTTTAAAATGTCTCACCACAGCTGATTTTTCCTCTTCTCTCCTGATGCAGCTCTTATGTTCCGTGATCCTCTGTTTTAAAGGTCTAGTTGTTTGTCCTATATAATAGAGGCCACAAGGCCACACAATACAGTATACTACATAGTCACTGATGCATGTGATTAGAGTCCTAACTTCATATTTTCAGTCTTTACACATACTTTTTATAACCTTCGTTTTCATACCATTATTGCAATGGATGCAATTACCACAGGGGAAAGAAGCCTTTGGTATCTCTGTGCAGCCATGTTGTGGGTTGAGGTGGGGGAGTCCAGTGCAGAGTTTTAACTAATTTGTTTCTTACAGTAGTTGTTTTTATGTTTGCTTGCATGCATGTGCAAGAAACATAGTGCCATCATCAGAGATTTCGGAGGTGTGTCACCGCCTCCTCCAATTCAGGTAGCGAGCTGACAGGCGCGGCCTATGTGTGCATTTGGAGCATCTGTGACGCGCTCCAAAATGCAGTGGCATACAGTTGAAAGGGGGAGCTACGCTTCAGTGAGCACCGATAAGAAGCTGCTCACGTGCAGCTCCCCCCTCAGCCGCAGGCGTGCGTGCCCCCCGCACGCAGCATATAGCCGACGGGGTGCCCAATCCCATTGGCTGCACTGCAGCATCTCCTTCCCCCCTTCCCAGTATTTGGTGCCATGCTGGGAGCCCACCCCAGCATGGCAATCAATAATTTTGCCGATGGGGGTGCCCAATCCCCCATCGGCTGAATGCCCCACCCCCCAAAGTCCTTGTGCCACGCTAGGAGCCCACCCCAGCGTGGCAAATGTCCCAATAGGGTTTTTTTTGCTGATGGGGGTGCCCAATCCCCGTCAGCTGAATGGCCCCCTAAAGTCATTGTGCCATGCTGGGAGCCCACCCCAGCATGGCAAGTGGTCCCGCGACGTCTTTTTTTTTTTACCTGTCAAACAAAAACTGTCCCACGGCGCGTCTCCCGAACCCCCCTCCCACAACCTGCACCCACCCACTGCGCACCCAGCCTCCCCACACCCTCCCTCACCCCATACTTACCTACGGACTCTGGCATGATGATCTTCAGTGGACCGGGAACACGTCTGCACTCTTCAAAGGCGACCGCCAACTGAGGAAATGCCGGTAAGCTGTATAATGGGCTAGATAGGAGGGGTTCAACTGTGCATATCTCAGGCATTTTTGGGAAGTTTTGCATAATTTCCACATGGGTTTTTGGGACCCTTTTCATGAATGATCGTCACTGCCGTGGCGTGATTCGGTTCAAGGGGTGATTTCGTGCAGTGACTGCGAAATCACCTTCTGGACTGAATACCGCCATGACAGTGACATCATTCATAAGAAGGGGGCCTAAACCCCATGTTGAAAATTTGTGCCAAAATTCCAAAAATGACTGTTTGATGAAGCTATGTTGCGCAGTTCCTACGCAGGCTCGTAAGTTCACGAAATTTCAATATTTTCACTTCAGATTTTCAACATTGCCATTTCACCACACCATCTTATGAGTAGTATAGCTGTTATTTTTCACATCTCACCCAAAATGTGTTTCCACACTTGTAGCGCAGAATGGCGCAGTTGGTGTGTGAAATCAATGTACGGGACAAATTAAGAAAATCACAGTGACACTGTTCATGAGCAGAGGTCTTGAAATGGCTATGTTGAAAATTTGGTGAAAAAATTCCTAAAAATGACTGTTTTACGAGCGTGCGTTGCGCAGTTCCTACGCACGCTCATAGGTTTGCAAATTTTCAATATTTCCACTCCAGATTTTCAACATTGCCATTTCACCACACCATCTTATGAGTAGTACAGCTTTTATTTTTCACATCTCACCTAAAACGTGTTTCCGCCCATGTAGAGCACGATGGCGCAGTCGTGCGAACTCAGTGTATGGGACACATTAAGGAAAGCACGGTGTCACTGATCATGAGCAGAGATCTTAAAATGGCAATGTTGAAAATTTGGTGACAGAATTTCTAAAAATGACTGTTTTACGAGTGTGCGTTGCACAGTTCCCACGCATGCTCGTAGGTTTGCGAATTTTCAATATTTCCACTCCAGATTTCCAACATTGCCATTTTTCCACACCTCCTTATGAGCAGTACAGCTGTCATTTTTCACATCCTGCCCAAAATGTGTTTCCGCCCATGTAGCGCACAATGGCGCAGTCGGTGTGCAAGCTCAATGTATGGGACACATTAACAAAACCACAGTGACACTGTTCATGAGCAGAGGTCTTAAATGGCTATGTTGAAAACTTGGTGGAAAATGCCTAGAAATGACTTTTACGAGCGCATGCTGTACAGTTCCTATGCATGCTCGTAAGTTTGCAAATTTAATATTTTCACTCTAGATTTTCAACATGTCCATTTTATTAAACTTCCTTATGAACAGTACAGCTGCAATTTTTCATATGTCACCCAAAATGTGTTATCACCATGTAGCTTACAATGGTGTTGTTGTAAAGGAAGCAATGTTTAGGACAGATTAAGAAAATCACAGTTATACTGTTCATGAGCAGAGGTCTTAAAATGGCTATGTTGAAAATTTGGTCACAAAAGTCCATAAAATGACTGTGTTACGAGTGAGCATTGTGCAGTTTCCACGCATCCTCGTTAGTTCATGACTTTGTAATATTTTCAGTCCAGATTTTCGCTAGTGGCATTTTTCAACACTTCCTTATGAACAGTACAGCTGCCATTTTTCACAGCATGGCCGAAGTGTGTTTTCACACTTTCAGTGCAGAGATGCGTGGTCGCTGTCAGAAATCATTGTTCGGCACAGATAAAGAAAATCACAGTGACACTGTTCATGATCAGAGGCACCAAAATGCCTGAGTTGACAATCTGCTATAAAATATCCCCAACCTACTTATATAATGGGTGTGCGTTGCACAGTTTCTATGTACGCTCATGACTTCACCATTTTTTTAAATATTTTTACTACACATTTGCAACATAGCCATTTTACACCTCCCATGACAGAGTACAGCTGTCATTTTTACAGCCTGTTCGTAGTATTTTTGCACCTGTGGTGCTAAATCCCGTAGTCACTGTGCATAAGCAGCTTTCAGCTACCAAACTGATATTCCCCCTGTTCATGAGGTGGGGTCACAAAACAAACATGTTGAAAATTTGGAGTTAAAATACCAACGAATGCCTGAGTTATTAGGCTTTTCAACTAAATCGCCCAACCCTATAGAGAATGACAGGAATCAGGGGTGTGACTTGGGATTCGTGCCTGTGATGCTCATACCATTCCACACCCTGCAGTCACTGAGAGGCATCGAGGTATGCCTTGGACTCTTTGGCCCAAAACTTCACCCCATTCTCTATATTGCACCCATCTCACCGTGTTCCTAATGAAATGGGGTGCGCATGGCCAAAGACCCCAAGGAACACGTGACACTTGTCAGTCTATGCAGAGTGGGGTGTGGTGAAATGCGTGGGCCGTTATGCCTGATGACCCAAATGCACACCCCAATGCCTGTCTCTCTGCAGGGTGGTGGTGGGGTTGGCTTCAGTTCAATACTTCACTGCCATTCCTATTACGCAGCTCTGTAACTTCTACACTACCACTGCCAATGCCAGTAAGCAAACATTCGGCATTGACAAATGCTTGTTTTAGCTGTGATCCAAGGTTTTTCAAAAAAAAGTCATATTCCCTTGATAAGTAGCTTGTAATATATTCCAGTTTTTCAAAATAGTATGTTTAATTTTTCCAAAACATTGAGAGTACTGAATTGACATTGTGATTTTATTAACTGTATCAATTTTTGGTGTATTGTAGAAGATTATGTCTAGTTATTGCTCAGTAAAAAGTTTAACTTACAGTCTCATTAGGACCTAAAAAATGAGGGACTAAAGACCATTACAACCACAAAGTGAGTAGGCAACTCAGCCAGAAACTGTTTTATGTTTAATACAAGTATTTTGTATGTTGAAAACAACAACTAAAGATAAAGTATTCCCAAATACAATAAGCAATGTATGGTAGATATGAGAATGAGTTTTGTTACTTTAAAAAAAAAGCTATACCGATAATGAGAAATGGGAGTAAGTGGTGTTCTGTTCATCATAAATGTGAATATGGATCTTTTCAGCTTTTTGATACATGCCGTTATGAAAAACATGTTTGAAGTGGGTTAAGTTTTAAAAGATTATACATATCTCTACAAAAATATTCATGTCTGACAGATTTACAAGTGGTAACAGAGTAAAATTTAAAAACTGTCAGATACAGCTGAAAATGGAGATGTTGTTACACAAATGCACTTAATGCTGATTGGTTCTCATGTGGTAAAATGAGCACACCTGAAGAGTGTTAGAAACAATGGAAAATTAAGTTAACATTTATTTTAGATTAACAGCTCCGAATACAAAACAAGCATTCTTTTGGCAAGTTAAAAAATATTTACAGTGTAGTGTTGTGAAGAAACATTTCAGGAAAATGTAATGAAGCTTTACAGAAACTGATGGTGGTTTTGTTTGATTACAGATAAATAGGTCACGTTTGCAATTCATTTTCTGAACTGCCACCAGAGAATATTCCTTATGTGAAATGTTGTTGTTTACAGGTTTGTCCCTACCTATTACATATTGTGGCATATTGCAATATATTGAAATACGTTGATATTTTTTATAAATTCATAGAAGTGGAGACAGCATTATTGATTATTTATCTTAATTTTACAGCCTCATTAAAGCTAATCTTAAGTCTGATGAAGGGACATTTGGTCCGAAACATAACTAAATTGGAATATAAAAAGAGAGCCTAAGCAAATGTGGAGTTGATGCTGCATCTTTATAAAAAAGATTGAATATATGAAGTTAAAGCTGAATCCTTTTCAAGAAGCTGAAGTTGGTGTTACAAAGAAAACTGGTGAACTTTAAATTTTCACAGAAAAATTAAAAATATGAATCTACATCTGTGATGAATCTGTCTCTTATTTATGGGTTGAGCACCACACCAGTCAAATAATCTACTTCACTGTTCCAAGAGTGGTAGTCCCCTTTTCTATTGTCATTATAACATAACAGAGGACCGAGGGAAACATTAGTAAAAAATAAAGTTTAGGATATTTTCCCAATTGGAGGAAAACTTTCTGTTTCCCTGAATATCAATATTGGAAGAAGCATAAAAATAAAAAATATAAGAAGAAATAAGATGGCAACTTTTTCAGAACTTGGGGAAATGACAAACATCAGGTCTACAGCTATTAGTATTAATCAAGAAGAAGCTGGTCGTATAATGGGTCTGGTTAAAAGTAAAAGACAAATAGACACTACTGAAATTCCAAAAGCATCTGTTAATAAGCTAGCTTCATTAAAAGAAAGGGAAATACACCTTGATTGGCATGCAGTGACACTTCTGGAATACATTAAATGAAAGAGAATCCCAAGAGGCCTTAGATTGTTGGTAGAATAGCATTTAGGATTCAGCCCTGTGGGCTTTCAAATAAAATGGGACAGAATAAGAACGAAATGTTCACTTGACTTTATGTTTTTACTAATAGAAACTTTAACAACAGAACAGAATAGAGTACTGGAAGAGATCAGAATACTAGAAACACAACTTAAGATGCAATTGAGACTTTTCAGCTGAAAATATTAATAGAAATAATCGAAAAATCGTTAGTTAATTATGATAATCACATCAGAAATATTAAACTACAAAAATTCCATCGAGACATCACAGATTATAAAGACGGAAAAATGTATTCCTGGAAAAAAATCAGAATATCAAACCACAATATGTAATCTGGATGAGACAGCTACAACTACAGACTCTTCTGAATCAGACTCACAAAAATCAGGACCAACAAGAGGTAACAGATCTAAAAGTTTTTTTCTCAGAAACCAGAGGCGATACCAGGGGTACAGAGCATATTCCAGACAAAAAATGCCATATAGAAATTGCTACTACCAAGGCTATCAAAGAAATTAATATTTTGAACCATATAGACAAAGTTGGAATTCTAGAAATACACAATATGAACAGGATTTTCCCAGACACCAAAATGAATCAGAACCTTCAACTTCTGGTACAAAACAAAAAGAAAAAGAAAAAGAAAGAGATACAGGAGGTCCAAACAAAAGAGACAGCAACAAGGTCCAAAACAACACAAAACTAATTATTTACAATTTATCCACTAGGATCCTAATGAAAACAGAAGAAAATGTTTTAGGGAAAGGTTTATCCTTTAGCCTTACAGAAAGAATTAAACCATTTGAATTACGACTAGATCTGGAAAAAATTTATAGGAAATTACATCTCAAACATTTTTTCAGTTTGAAAGAAACAGTTTCTCATAACCAAACTTATCAACAAGATAAACAAAAATTTAAACAAGCCTTAAGGGTCACCTCAACATTTGACCCAGTAGGATTTTGTCCCCCAAATATAACTACGTACATTGAGAAAGTCAACAGAGAAGTAGAGAATATACTTAAAGAAGAGAGGGAACAACAACCTCATTACAATTTAAATAAAGTGGAAAATGATGCTTTAGAATCTCTTGCACAGGATAAAAATATGAAATAATCAGAATGTATCTCCCCTTTCTATACATGTTCAGCCTTTTCTACATTTGTACATTTATAGAGTTTTTCTGTGTCAGATGTAAAGAAATCCTTGGTAATCAGCATAACTTTATATTCCAGGAAACCATTATATGGTCAAAATATATATATTATGTAAATGTTAATATATATTAACATAAAGAAACACAATTCTTTAGAAGAATTTATTAAAATAAGTATTTGAGTATAATAGCTTAAGGCTACAAAATAATCAAATATAAAACAACAGATATTTAGTCATAGTAATTTTAGGAATAGGTTATGATCTGATACATCTGGTATTTATTAATCCCCGTAATGTAAAGAGATAAGTTGTACATCCTTCACTAAGAAAAGGACTTTATATTGCCTTATATATAAATAGATACTATTTAGTGAAAGACCTGTTCATTTTGTACAAATTCCCTTCAACACTTCAAATGTACAATACAAGTTAAGTTTTCATAAGCTAGTACTTTGGTTGGGGACTGTAGATTTGTTCCTTCATGAGCAGTTACTAGGTGGTATACTGCAATAATGGTGTGGACTCAGTAAAAGTTTAATGCGGTCTCATTAGAACCTAAAAAATGAGGAATTAAAGAGTATTACAATCACCAAGTGAGTAGGCAACTTAGCCAGAAACTGTTTTATGTTTAATACAAGTTTTTTGTATGTTGAAAACAACAACTAAAGATTAAGTGTTCCCAAAAAAATAAGCAATGAATGGTAGATATGAGAATGAGTTTTGTTACTTAAAAAAAAAAGCTATACCGATAATGAGAAACGGGAGTAAGTGGCGTTCTGTTCATCATAAATGTGAATATGGATCTTTTCATCTTTTTGATACATGCCGTTATGAAAAACATGTTTGAAGCGGGTTAAGTTTTAAAAGATTATACATATCTCTACAGAAATATTCGTGTCTGACAGACTTACAAGTGTAAACAGAGTAAAATTTAAAAACTGTCAGATATAGCTGAAAACAGAGATGTTGTTACACAAATGCACTTAATGCTGATTGCGTCTCATGTAGTAAAATGAGCACACCTGAAGAGTGTTAGAAACAATGGAAAATTAAGTTAAAATGTATTTTAGATTAACAGTTCCGAATACAAAACAAGCATCCTTTTGGCAAGCTAAAAAATATTTACAGTGTAGTGTTGTGAAGAAACATTTCGGGAAAATGTAATGAAGCTTTACAGAAACTGATGGTGGTTTTGTTTGATTACAGATAAATGGGTCATGTTTGTGATTCATTTTCTGAACTGCCACCAGAGAATATTCCTTATGTGAAATATTTGTTGTTTACAGGTTTGTCCCTACCTATTACATATTGTGGCATATTGCAATATATTGAAATACGTTCATATTTTTTATAAATTCATAGAAGTGGAGATAGCATTATTGATTATTTATCTTAATTTTACAGCCTCATTAAAGCTACTCTTAAGTCTGATGAAGGGACATTTGGTCCTGAAACGTAACTAAATTTGAATATAAAAAGAGAGCCTAAGCAAATGTGGAGTTGAGGCTGCATCTTTATAAAAAAGATTGAATATATGAAGTTAAATCAGAATTCTTTTCAAGAAGCTGAAGTTGGCGTTACAAAGAAAATTAAAGTGAACTTTAAATTTTCACAGAAAAATTAAAAATATGAATCTACATCTGTGATGAATCTGTCTCTCATTTATGGGTTGAGCACCACACCACTCAAATAATCTACCCTCTATCTCTGACATCAGCACAGCTGAGTGATTAGGAGGAAGAGGAACACTAAGTGTCCCTTCACCCTCAACATCAAGCATATCTTGTGATGTTACTGCGGTATCATTGTCCAAAACCTTCCTTGCTCTCTCCAACTGATTTTTTTCCAGTTTGAGTCTCTCAATGTAAGTGTCAGACACCTCACTCTAAAAGGAATCATAAGTTAACATGAACTCTTGTTCATATGTGTCAGATGATCCTTTCAATTCAGTTTCTGATCTCCAAGGCTTGAAGAGAAACAGTAGAGCAAAATAGTAATGCTCCTTGCTTTCTGTTGTATTCAAGGTGAGTTTGCAGTGGTCAATTAGCCATGGCTTTCACTTCTTCACAAGTGAACCATCGAAACCAGTAACTTTATATGTGTTCTTCTCAGGGTCAGAAGAAACACCCCACTTATAATCAAACCATTGAGCAACTTGATACAGACACAGATCTTCCATTGCACTGTGGTGCTGTGGATAGCAGTTGTCAATTGTTGCTCTTCAGAATATTAGTTGATGTTGATATTGTAGCAGCCAGATCCTCAATCTCATCATGGCTCTTAAGCACCACGGCGTCTGTTCTGCTTGTAGTTCACATTCAAATAATGAATGGACTCTGACATTCCATACAGACATATTCCTGTAAGGTGGTCACTAGCTTCAAAAGCTCCACTCTCACAGTGTGAAAGAGTTCTAAGCCCGAGTGACCACAGTCTGGAAGAGATTGACCTATTGCAGTTTGACAAGTCTTCCCACATTTCTTGCAGGCACGTCTGCTCATGCTTGGTGATGTATGATGTTACATACATCACCAAAGCCATTGAATTGTCAGTGACATACTGAACATCAATATTTGCCTGCCACATCAACAGAAGAGAAGGGCTATTGTCATTGATATAGACTTCTGACTCTCTACGAGGCAGTTCATACACTCACTTTGTTGATTTTGCCTGTAAGTGGTGGCACATAGCAGAAAAGACATCATTCAAATAAGCATACATATAAGCTCATCTTAGAAAACCAAAATAGTACTGTGTGTACCACTGTCCCCTGTTCTTCACTTTTCTATGACAGTACTTTCCACACAAGTGTCATTGGAATTTCTAAACCAACTCCTAAAGTGTTGCACTGTCATACTTGTCTGGAATCTAGCATGTAACATATTTCAAAATGAAGACCAGAATTTCACTTGTCTCACTGTCACCAATGCATGGAGCATCTTTAATTCACAGCAATATGTGCATGTGTGGAGCTCCCTGAGCTTGGTACTCATTCCTCCAGAAGTAGTGTTCAACAACCCCAAGAAGAGGATTTGTTTTAGACAGTATGAACTTCAAAAGAGCCTGAAATCAATGTTGGAAGTAACATGAGAGAGACACTGGATCAAGTGAGCACATCTCACTGAGAGTCATACTGTATGTTATCAACATCAGAGTTTGCCCATCTGAAAAGATCAAGTAGATCATCCCAATAGTATTCAGCACAACTTAGTGTCACAAACCATGTTGCTATTCCAAACTCCCTCAGCATGCACATTATCTCAGAGTGTCATCTGTACCACTATTCTTTAGTACTATGCATGATAGACAAAATAGAAGAAAGACTGACTTGCAGTGTCTCATCTTTTTCCTGCAACTTGTGTAGTAACTGTGCAGTTGTCATATTACTGAACACTGCGCCAAGTCTCAGTGTATGAGCAATACTAGCAGACAAGGCAGTAAATTCACTCTCCCAAAGAAGATGGAAGAGGTATGCAATATTCCTACAAAATTTGCCATCCTCATGTAGAACTCTTGAGGTCCTACATGCAGCTCCTGGAACACGAAGTTCTCGCTCATCTAGCCACCCACCTGTACCAAGTGGAAACAGATCTGGAAAACAACATGCCTCAAGTGTATCCTCCCATATGCTAACAGGATTGCCCTCTGCTTGCTTCATCTGATACAATTCAATGTTATCCACCACTGGATCCTTCCCATGCAATGGGTGTATGGTGAATTGTTCATAAACATTGCCTGTAGATGCAATGTCAACCTTCTCCAGAATTGCCTTTGTCAGAGTCTTCCACGCAGTTTCTGTGTAAAGACCAGCAAATGTGTCAATGTCAACGTAAGCATAAAAACATTATGCTCCTTTAGGTACTGCAAAGTGTGCTTCATCTTTTCAACATTGACAATCTCTTGTCATATAGTTTTTGCCTTAGTTGGGACACCATTCACCAAAATCACAACAATATTATCCCAAGAAATAGTATTCAAACTTTCTTGCAAAGGCAAATACACAACAGAGCCTTTCAGAGACAGTACCAGTTCTTTCTTTGCTAGGTCTCTCATTCTTGTATTAAGCCTGATAATTGTTTGAAATGGCTTCATTGTCTGAATTAGAATTCATTCAAACAAGTTCAAGACTGCAATCTTGGCAGGAGTTGCTTCAACATCCATTTTATTCAGAACAGAGGGAGGAGGTAAAGTGTCACACTTAATCTTGTTACAACAGTATGTACACAATGACACAGTTTCAACTTCAGCAAAATCTGTCTTTAAAAGCAGATATGCAAGAAGATGCCCCCACATAACATTCCAACGTGTAATGTTCTGTAGGTCTATGTTGACACACTCTTCTTTATAGAAGAGGCGCTCACATGATACACAAACAACCTCACATATTTGTGTCTTGCTAATTTTGAATTTAGCAAACTCAGTGCCAAATTTTCTCAGAAGCTGAGCTTCTTGCACTACTGATGTGTGCAGCATATTTACATGTTAATCAACAGCAGCATTTGACCGCAACTTATGGCTTGTCTGCAACTCTTTGATGAACTCCATAAGTGCTTCTACATCTGCACCATCCAGCAATGATTGAAAGTGCATAAAGTCTCAGACAACAGATCTGACTTGTTATAATCTTTGTACAAATCTACGTATGCCAGAGTGATGCACTACTACCATGCGAAAATGATGAAACACACTGTCACAGTGCTACTCTCCAAGCAAGCAAGAGAATGGCCCATTAGGTCTGTATGAGGTCGAATCTCACACTTGTCAATATTACCAATCAACTTATGTCACATAGACCTCTTTGTGCTAGCAAACTACAACAAGAAAGTTTCAATTGCCATGATTGATTCTTCTCTGACATTGCACATATCATCACATGGCCACTTCTTAGCAGACGACTTTTGGTTACTTTCAACATGTGATATTTCAGTCCCATAATCGAACTCAACATTCTCATCTGAGACAACTAAAATATTCTGCACTTTACCATGTACATCTACTGTCAAAGTAACATTGCTCTTGCGCATATGATATGTCTATTCCCAGAAGAATGCTGCTGAATGCTCAGAGTGCAACCAATCTCCTTGAAACACCACAGAGACAGTTTCTCTGTTCAAGTGTTCAAAAGACACAAGTTTTTCCTCATCTCCTCAATCTTTGAACTTAATTTATCAATTTCTGACGTAATCACAGCTCACAACTGAGAATGAATTGCAACAGCTATATTAACAAAACGTCCTACTCTCAATTGTAACTTCATTAACTCAACCTTATTTTGCAGTTTCTTCTTTTGCAATTCATGATACCTGAGATGAGATGATCAATTTTAGCACAATAGACAAGTCTTTAAAAAAAAATTGCTTTACTGTGTTGTACAGTAGCAAAAGTCACATGTCCAAGATTTTTTTTTCCATCTCAGAGACGTATGACTCACTTTTGACAGTGCTGGACGTTGTTTGTCCAGAGCACCTTTACAAAGTATATTCATTTCTAAATGACTAGAAGAGCTCATGTGTTTGTTGACATGCACATGTCTCTTGATATGTACACATGAACCGGAAGAAAATTTGTTTTTCTTGTGTATACATTTTATACCTTTACTCTTTACACAGTATGACAGCGAACCACCACTACACCTACTACTTCTTGTGGGTCCCCTGACTTTACAGGAAATGGTCATGATGCAAACACTCAATCACGTGTTCAATGTTTTCTCTGTAGCACTCTCCTAAGAAGCAGAAAAGAAAAAAACACTATTAGTGCTAATGAACCATAAAAACATGTGCAAAAGTACTCTAGTATAAGTCCATAACAAATCTATGCTCTGTTAATCATTAACAACATGCAATACAACACAATGTCATAATATTGAAATTAAACAATGTCACAAAAACATTAGAAGCACTTGCAACTATACTGATTACTATACTTTCATCTGTACATAGTTCTGTAACATGCAACAGAACTCCATAGAAAATGTTACAAGAACCATACAAATAATTTCCGGCCCACCCCCAACAGATGCCAACCCCCATTCAACATCATGAAATCTAATTTTCCCTGGTAATCTAGTGGTATCCCAACCCCCAACACAAATACAAACCTGCATTCCACAGAATTAAAATACTTTACCCTGTTACTGTAGTCTAGTGCCACACCCCACATCACAAATCCCAACCACCATTCCACATTATAAAAACATTATTTTGTCTGTTAGTCTTTAGTACCCTCAGCACAAATACTTCCCATATGTGCCATCTTGAAAACATTATTTTTGTGGTGGTCCAGTGGTCCCCCAACCCTGCATGGACACCCTAGGTCATCCCAAAAACATCCTCGATCACAGCCAGTGCCGACTCAGCTGTCCTCTCACCACCACGGTCATCCATCAAGTGAGGCAAAAATAAGGATGACTGCAATGAATAAGCCCATCAGATGTTAACTATACACCATATTCAAGACTGTTCCCCCAACAATCTTTTTCTTAAACTAAACAAGTTGTAGAGTGAAATTCTCACCATATTCTCAGTCTCAAAATATTTTAAAGGTCATGAACGATCCTCACAATGAATGTGACTCACGATCAAAAAATTGCATGCTCACGATCAAAGATCCAAAAACAAGAAAATCCAAAACTACATGTAAAAAAATATGTATTTGTGCACAATCCACTTGTCATGGTAAATAAAAGTAAATCTTAACACAAAGTGCATGAAAAACTCTCCCCAATTTTGTTTTTAAAGTAAACAAGTTCTGCATTCAAAATCTTGTGTTATTCTCATGATCAAAGATTTTGCAACCTCGCAAATAATCCTGACGATCAATGCGAGTTGCAATCAAAGAAATTGCAGGCTAGTGATCAAAGATCGAAAAACAAGAAAAAACTAAATAACATTTGCAAAACACAATATTTTTGCCTGATCCACATGTGATAGCCATAAAATCACATTCAACCACAAACTGCATGAAAAACTGCAAAAAACAAAGTTTTTTCGAAAGTAAAGAACTTCTGCATTCAAAATATCACGCTACTCATGATTAAAGATTTAATAACCTCACAAATGATGTTTGTGATCAAAGTGAGTCGCAGTCTACAAATTTACATGCTCGCAATCAAAGATTTAAAAACACGATAAAATTTAAGAAAACTAGTAAAAATCATTATTACTGTAAAATACAGTGCTCATAAGCAATTAAAACACATACAAATACATACTATATTGAAAACTGTAAAGAAAAATTGATTTTTCAAAAGTACTCATGTTCTACAATCAAAATCTCTTGTTATTCTCGCGATCAAAGAATTTGAAAGCTCGCGAATGATCCTCGTAATCAATGCGAGTTGTGATCAAAGATTTAGCATTCTCACAAAAGAAGAAAAGGCAAACTTCACCACGTGACTTCTCTCAACCAATAGAATCACACAATAACATTTGTGTGACCATTTTGAAAGTAGAAACCAAGCAGCAGTCACTACAGCACAGAAAAGTAAGTAAAAATCAATCTACTAGATAAAAATTACCTAATTTACTAAGTAACATGCTCAAAACAATTACCATATATCAAAATCAGATTTTATACACTTATCAATGATATATGCAGTATATTGACAGTATGTGGCTATCTCCTATAACAACAGGACTTATTTAAACTGTAATAGAGAATCTGTGTGGCAGTTTTTGTTTCTTATATAGCCACACTGCTCAGGAGAAATATTTATTAGAAAATAATCATCACAGCCAACAGATATAACACTCCACTAACTGTTTTTTTGTCAATATTTCCCATGCATAAAACAAATCTGTCAACATTTTTTATTGCACAAACACCAGATGTTCTGTATGATGTGTCTTCTGTCCACTGTTCCATCAATTTAATAGTGATCTGAAAGTATAACACTGCAGAACTTAATTTTATTTCACTGCTTTACTTCATTCTACATACACTATGAACTACCACTTAGATTTTCTGTTTACTATGTAAAGTTGTTAACAAAACTTGACAATCAAGTCTGAAATGTTAAATCTGTAGCTGTAATCACAACTTGTTAAAAACTTAGTAGTTTTAAAACCATAATAAATGTTTAATTGTTAGAATACACATACTAACTAGTAAATAATTACTGCAGAAACAGTCCTACTGTAACAGAAAAAAAATGAACTATTTAAAACTTCATTAGTAAGATAGATAGTTGTACTTGCCCTCACCACTCAAGCTGCTAGCTGAGAAAAAGAGGGAATCCAGCTTCACTGACCAGAATGACTCCTACTGCTATCCAACAGAAATGGTTATTCTTGTCAAGTAACTTGGTGTGACCAATGGACAGCCATTATTGTCCCACCCAAAAACAAAAAGAATGTTTAATAAACAAAACACCAATAGAAACAGCCTTAACAGACAAAACAATTACTTTCTGCCTGTATTAGCCAATCTGAAATCAGAATCTTAGTTGTGATTGTTTCTCACTGCATTTATTTTAGACATGCTACTCAGCACTAGTCACTCTGCTGATTAGCCTTGGTCGTGCTCAGAGAGAGAGAGAGAGAGACACACACATTTCTGATATTTCTTCATCTGAGTTATTAGTGCTTTATACTCAGCATGGCAGAAAGATCCAGAGTCAGTGTATGGATTGTGGGGTCAAGCCTGGTCAGAAGGGCAGTAGCTTTCAGTAGAGCTAGTCATTTTGGCAATGACTTACAGCTACCTCACTGCTCAGTGTCTTGGTTTGGGAAGGGTGGCATGAGATGGGAGCAGGTCATGCCAACCATGTACCTCTTGCTGGAGACACACCCAGAACCAGACATACTTCTTATCTACCTTGGAGGTAATGATTTGGGGAACAAAAGGGCAATTGATTTAATAGAAGCTGCACAGTCTGACTTGCAACATCGTATCAGTATGTTACCTGCTTGTAAAATTCTGTATTCAGATACTACACAACGAATGATCTGGAAAGGTAAGGATTACTGTCCAGCACTTGAAAGGTCACGTTGAAAGGTCAACATACAAATATCTGGATTCCTCTGTGCTATGGGAATGCACACCATATGCCACTCCCAAATTACATACCTCAAACATTGGCTATACCTAAAAGGTAACCCATGAGGTGGGCACATGGGGAAGGGCGCCATCCATAATGGCGACTCCTTCCCAGTACAATCCCTCATGGTGATGGGAGGGGGGTGACCGGATGAGGGGGCAGGTGAACTGGGCAACAGGATGTTGCTATGTGTATAATGCCGCATGGGGTAGTGAGCACCAGCGTGGGCTGGGAGGTGGAAGGGCTGTAGGGGTGGTGTGCTGCGGTGGATGGCTAGGCTGCATTGTGGAGTCAGGGGTTGGCTAGTGGTTGGGGTGGGTGAGGACCGGGTTCAGGTCCAGGCGCTGGTGTGATTTTATTGTGCCAGGCACAAACATTTATTTTTTACTGCTTTCACCCTCTGACATGCACCCCCTGGGTTGAGAATCCTTAAGTGAGGGGTGCAGGGGCAAAGCCCACGAGGGTGGGGTGTGTAAATTCGCCCCAGAAAGCAGTAAAAAAGCAGTAAAAAAATCTCCTGGCACCGTTGTCCTCTGCGCCAGGGTTATCAAAGTGCCGAAAAGGTTTTTGGCATTCTGACTGTGAGATAATGGTGATCGTCTTTAGGCACTTGCCATTATCACATAAACCCTATCTAAAAGATGGTGTGCATCTCTCAAGCACAGGTAACAATATTTTTGTTGGTGACCTTCGAAATGGTAGCCTTGCACTTCCGTAATTGTGTACCTCTATGACAATATCTCTCAAGTACATACTATAGAATGTTAAAAAATGGCTCTTTCAAGAGCCAATCAAAGTGGTCAAAAAATAGAAAAAAATACACACTACATACAGATACCTCAATGGGCAACTATACACACTCACTGTCTTCTACTACACAACAATGTATTGTTGTTTTTTAAAGATATTCTGCTTTCCCCTTCTGTCCAATGCACAGCAACTTCCTTAGCAATCCACCTGGTTATACACCCCTTATCTCTCCCCATGTACCTGTCATTCTGCAATTCAGATGTCTCAACAACATGCCTCAGACTACCCCCCCAACTGGGCACCATCAGGGCGGCATAGTTATCCTTAACTTTATTACTTTCTGTCACAACTTCTTTTTCTCACACCCACTCACACCTCCATGACATATTATCTGGGTTAACTAGATGTCATTTCCATCCTCATTACACTGCTTTTCCTGTTTGTGTCTCCCAGGCCCCATATATTGAGACACTTGTACATCCCACAGGTGCAACACTTCACACCATACCAACACTACATCTCTGCTCCAAAATCCCTCATGTACTCTTAATGCTATATCCTGCCACATATTCACCCATCCTTACCTGCCTAGCAATACACCAGCACACCAACCATGGTAATCAAGTACTTTGTAGTTCCACTTTAGAGGTACTTGTCATTGTAAAGTGGTATACATGTTTATAACACACAAAATGAGAAAATAGCAGTGTTTTAACACAATAGTACAACAACTCATCTTTTGTCATACTCAATCTATATTTTTTTCCTACAATTCGACAAAAAGAGAAGCTTTTCTTAGGAAAAAGTCCATTTGATTCTTACACATAAAAAAAGTAAGTAATCAAATATTCATTTGTGTTTCAATTCTCTACAGCTTACAATGCAGTGATGCAAAATACAATAATAATGTGAGGAACAGTGAAAGTGTAATATTCATCATCCTAAATTTTCAGGGCCGGTACTGCTACGAGTGTGGGGGGGGAGTGGAGGGTGGAAAACTCCATTGAAACAGGAATGTGTTTAATATTTTTGGAGATGGTGCTGCGACAGGCGAGGGAGGAGGGGGACCACTGTCTCACCACTTTGTTTTATACTGTCTTCAGGTGGAGGCCGATATGGTTGGGGGGACCACTATACCACATGGAGCCAGACTGGGTGACAGGTGCTATAGTGCTGTGGCCTGTCTATGGGTGGTCCATGGACTGGCAGGGTGTGCAGATTCCCATGCTGCTGTGCAGTATAGCAGCCTGCCTGTGGGTGGCCACCCAGACAAGTCTGGTGGAACTAGACTTATCTTCCGGAGGCACTTTCCCACAGTTGCCCTGGGGATGTGCCTCTGACTTGGGCTGTGAATGGGGTGTGCCAGTTATGCATGGGCATGTCCCCTCTACTACCCTCCAGATGCTGCGCATATCATTACTGGCATTGTGCACTGCATCTGCAATGTGCTGGTGCATTGGGGTTGCGATGGCACATCTGAACCCTTTCTGAATCACCTTCTGACGCATGTCAGGGATGCGCTGTCAAATCTCGGATGTGCTGGGTGAATCTTCTTTGTGACTCCTGCCCCAGCAGTTAAAGTACTATAAATCTTATCTTTAATGGTACTAAAAAAAACAATTTTCTTTTCACAGACATCAAAATGCCTTAATCATGGAGTGACAGGGAAGTGCTAGCCCTAGTTCAGGTTGTGAGATGCTACAGCAACCCCAGGTTTGTGATGAGGGTCACAAACCTCACCCTAGCACAAACCTGGGGTAAGGTAAGTCACATTTTAAATGTACAGTATGAAAATATTGTGTTCTTAGCTATAAAGTGTAGTAGCATTATAATGTGCACATGCAACAATACCATACTAGGTGCACAGTATTAGCAAATACCAGACTGCTCAGAGGTGTAATGATGTCCAGAACTACAAGCACAGGGCCTCGTAGCCACTGCAAGCTCCACTATTGCACATATGGGCCACCTGGACAGTGTTGTTGCATGGTGTTTGTAGTCATAATTATTCCCCTCCATCTCTGTACAACAATAATAGCTCACAGCAGCAAGACATTACCACTGCAATTTACTGCAGCATGCTGCACAAGCATCATGCATTGGATACTGTTCTCAAGTGATTAGCACCATTGGTAAACACAGATCATTCTCTATTCAAATGTAAACAATGCTGCATAATAAGCTGTTGTTTTTGTGACTTGGACAATCCACCAGCTAGATCCTCTCACTGTATAGCTCAGACACACTCTAGTACTGCAAGGTTAGAAAAAAACAATTATTGTCTCTCAGAATATCACTTACTACAGTACCTGATGTCTTAGCAGTAATACTTAAAACTGAATATTTGTGTGTTTTTCAGTGACAAAAGTGAATTATTGGCAAGGAGGGTGTAAGACGGGGCATGCAGCTGCAGCACCTCACTGGACAACCCTAAAAAGACCGTAAGGCCTAATCTGCTGGCAAATAGTATGTTAGTATAAAATATATCTAATATACTAAAACAGTACACATATGGTCACCACCTGTAACACAGCAATGTATAAATTGTGTACATCGAAAACAATCACTAAATTATTAATATTTAGTTTATTTTGTATCTTTTTATACAGATTAGCCTTGCCTTGGTGAGGCAGGACATCCAGAAAACAGCTGACGAGTGTAGGAGGAAGTGGAAGCTCACCCGCCAGATGTTCTACAGAGCGAAGGCAGCGTCGGGTGAGATGTGCAGGAGTACCTGGGAGTGGTACGATATAGCATTTGCTACGTGGGGAGGAAGCAGGAAACCTGAGTTTGGAGAATGCCATCATGGTTGCAAGTATATATTTGTAATAGCACTAAATGTTTTAAATGTAATATCTTCAACAAATCTGTCACAACAGTTACATAAATCCAATGACAACCTCAGTATCTCAGTAAGCTAGCCTCAAAATCTTATTAACTAATGTCATGTATAACACACAACAACATTAACAGACTCTGATTGTACTCCAAATACATTATTCCATAAAAGAAATAACTGTGATTCTAGCCTGACAAGCTTGTCATATTACAACGTAGCTCCTTTAGAAAACCGTTATTTACTCTGTCAAGCTGTATGTCTCACACATATGTGCATTTTTCTCACATTTACAAAGGTTTTGATAGACCTCGTTTATTCTCTTGAATCACTTAGTCAGTTACAGAAACCACCCAAACTGCTTTTTAAGTGAATTATACTATTAAACCAATAAGACATGATAGTAGATGTGTCATGGTGAAATAACAAAATATCTCACATATATTCTGCCACAAACCACGGTACCTCAACAAACAGTGTTATCCCACCATGACTCACCTCTGTAGGGCTTTATCTCAGTTATGAAATATCTAGTCTTTACCCAGTGTACCTGCTTTTTAGTATATATGTAACTTTTAACTGTACCACTAAGCTAAGATGACAGATGACATTAAACATACTATTCCTAAACTATAAGCTAACAGTCAAAAGCATTAAATGATAAAAGGGGTCAGGGTGTTAGGTAACTGGGAGGGGGTTTGGAAGGATAAGGGACTGTATGCCAAGGACAGGCTTCACCTTACCCTGTTAGGGAAGGCAATCCTTAAATGGGGTGGTGGACTACATTCAAGAAATGTGGTGTTTAAACTTGTGAGGGGGAGGAGGGACATGGGAGGGGCTGGCCTGAAGCTAACAATCATGCACATAATATGACAAAGATACAACCCCACTTGCAGCAGCAAACTAACTGCATCGCTGTATGTGAATTGTGTGCTGTTGTACATTGTGGCCCGGATATTCAAACTGCGCCAGGCTGTGGTGCAAGCTTGGGCGCAGCTCAACTTGGCTGTGCAGGGATGTGGCCTGGGCGATATTCAACAGAGCTTTGCCATGGCTCAGCAGCTTAGAATATCGCACCCTGACCACCCCCAGTGTGCATGGTGCAGTGGCACTGCACCAGCGCAAGTGTCCAGAGTGGAGCATGGAGATGCGCTAGCTCAAGTGCCATTGCGCCATTCACAGCACCCGCGATATTCAAAAGGTGACATGCAAATGGGGTCATAATTTATGCAAGGCACACATGGGGCCATTTGCATGTCATTATGGCTCCATTTGCATCCCATTTGCATACAGATGTGCTGATCCCCAATGACTTGCGCCTGGCGCCCGCCAGGCAGCAGCCGTGGGACCAATGCCCCTGCACCCAATTGTGGGGTATTTGTTTAAAATAAAAGATCACTTCCAATATCCCTGGTGGTTCAGTGGATCACTATCCACCCGATCGTGGGCATTTGTATAAATAAATAATCCCTATATCCCTGGTGGTCCAGTGGACCAGCTATCTGCCCGATCGCAGGCATTTGTTTTAAAGAAAGATCCCCTCCCAATATCCCAGGTGGTCCAGTGGACCAGCTATCTGCCTGATCGCGGGCATTTGTTTCAAAGAAAGATCCCCTCCCAATATCCCTGGTGGTCCAGTGGACCAGCTATCTGCATCGTGGGCATCTGTTTCAAGAAAGATCCTCCATATCTCCTGGTGGTCCAGTGGACCAGCTATCTGCCTGATCATGGGCATTTGTAAAACAACTAATTCCAATATCCCTGGTGGTCTAGTGGCCCCCACCCTTCCCACTGAGGCCCCACTGCCTGCTCCCCTCAGTCAGCTGGCGGGTGGCAGCACCCACCCGCCTGCCTCCCTGCCAGTCCCGCCCGACTGACACCTTGGTAGAGCTGCGCCCATTGGTTCTAGCGTGAGCCAATGGGTGTGCAACCTACTACTACACATTCCAGATAGCTGAATGAATTCATTCACATATCTGGAATGTGTAGTAGCGGTAGGGTTACACGCCCATTGGCTCATGCTGTGAACCAATGGGTGCAGCCCTACCGAGGTGTCAGTCGGTGGGAGCAGGGTGGCAGGCGGTGGGGTACTGCCGCCCACTGACTGATGGGGGAGCAGGAGGTGGGGCTCAGTGGGAGGGTGGGGGGACCACTAGACCACCAGGGATATTGGAATTAGTTGTTTTTTACAAATGCCCGTGATTGGGTGGATAGCAATCCACTGGACCACCAGGGATATAGGACAGATTATTATTTTTTACAGATGCCTGCGATCGGGCAGATAGTGGTCCACTGGACCACCAGGGATTTTGGACAGCATTCTTTATTTTTACAAATGCCCACAATTGGGCATGGGGGGGCACCGCCAGGTGCAGACAGAACTCGGGTGGCCACCCACAGGTGGCAGCTGCCGTGTTGCCCCCTGCAATGTGGCAGCTCACCTGTGGGTGGCCATCAGTTGTTCCTTTTTTTTTTTGCTTAACTTTGTGCTGACACAAGTAGGGGTTGTGCATGCATGGCTCTGCACATCCCTGGCTGAATATCAGGCTGTGCAGGTTATGCATGGCACGCCCCACCTGTGCCTGCATACATTACTGATGCGCTCCGGTGTGTCGGGATTTGTGCAGCACACTTTTCTCTTTTGAATATTGCACCGGGGTGCATCAGTGGGTTGTGCATGGTGCAACACTGTTGCACCATGTGCAACCCTTTTGAATATCTGGACCTGTATGTATTTATTGTACACTGCATCATCATATGTAGTGGCTCCGGGTCATTCCTGAATATGTTTCATGGCCCACTCTGGCTACCTGGTCAATGCAGCAATAGATACATATGAAAGTATTAAATGGGTCAGGTGATGCTGGGCACCTGAAAGCAGCACTATTCTGGAGCTCCCACTTATCGACCGATTATAACCTTCTTTTTGGCCTTCATTTGCCAAAGGGTACCAGCTAGACATTGATTCTAAGCCTTTTTATAGTTTGGTAACTCCGTGGCAGAGTTTTGACTGATTCATAACAATGCTATCGGCTTTATAGCCGAAATGGAAGTGAAGATGAAGCAGGCCGGTATCCGACATACCCCACCACCCACACCAGAAAAACTGTCTAAGAAATCAAAACAGCAAAGTTCTGGGAACTCTCCCAAGTCTGTTACTTCTGGTACGTTAGCAATCCTCTTATCGAGGACCCCTTTTCAGGAATTGCTCCCATTTAAAGAAACTTTAGAGGATATCTCGTCGGAGCTCAAACCTATTCGTGGAGATTTAAATTCCCTATCTACAAGAATGGGTGATTCAGAAGCGAGAACCTCTTCACTGGAGAAATGGAGAGAGAAATCAGAAGCAGAAATTGTACACCTGAAACAGCAGATTAGCAAACTCCAACTGAAAACTGAGGATTTAGAGGGGAGAAGTAGAAGGAACATGCTGCTAATCCTGGGTCTACCTGAATCGGAGGAAGGCTCTGACACCATAACCTTCCTACATAAATTCCTCCTTAAAGTTGTTGGTCCTTCTCCCCCAACCCACAGTATCATATTGAGCGATCCCACCACTCCCTGAGGCCAAACCTCCACCTGGCACATCCCCAAGGCCTTTAATTGTGAAATTCCTAGTTTCCTGGAAAAGCAACATGTACTCTAAAGTGAAGGAACTACAGGCTATATTGTGGGGCAGCTCTAAGTTGAGGATCACCTAAGATCTCCCTTATGAAACCCAACAAAGAAGATCTGCTTTTCATCCCACAGTCAACAAACTAATCTTGGCAGGAATACGATTTAAGATGCTCTACCCTGCTAAGCTGCAAGTGGCAGTTGATGGAGTGTGGTATGCATACGATTCCCCGAGCAAGCGTGCCACGGACCTTCCCAACAGACTACCTAATTTATTTAAAGCAGGATGAGCTTTCACTGCAGTGGCCTGAGGACAATCATTCTTTTTGCTGTGAAGCTGTGTTTTCATTTCTTTACCTCTTGATGTTTCCTGTCTCTTTTCTTTTGGTCTTCACGGGAGTGGATGGGCGGGCAGGGAGGATTGTGGTGAGGCCAAGTGGGTCTGGATCTGGCTTAGTGGAATGTTTGTGAACTCTGGTGTGGGGGGCTGGGTACTCTGTTTCAGGGGGTGTTTTCTGTAAGCTGTTATTATGGACGGACTGGTAGATCCCTCTGGTTCATTTCCCCCTTACATCCTCGCATTGTTCGGTGCAGGGCTCACCTTAAGGGAGTTAATAAGTCCAGCAAGCTTACTCAGAACCCCAGGGTTTCCCATTTCCCAAGGGGTGGCCTTTTGAGTTTGGTCCAAAAGCACTAGCAGGAGTTATGTGCCTCCTCGGGGGGACAGTCGGGTAGGGTTTGCGAGTGAGCAAATTGCAAGCGATTTCAGGACTCCTATCATTTTTCTGGCATGCCAAGTGCAACCCTTGGAACATTATAATGTTGGTTAGGGCTCTTGTTGGCTAGTTTTCCAGAGGGTCGAGCGGGGGGGGCTTCAGGATGGAGGTAACTTTAGGAGCAATGCATAACTCATCTAGGAAGAGGGCTAAGGGTGCACCTCCTGTGGGATGTGGGGTTCAGAGAGTGCCTCAATTTAGTAAGTTTCTTTCCAGATTCAGTCCATGGCGCTATAGATCAGGTTGGGTTCTTGAATGTAGGTACCCTTCTCATAGAAGACAACCTTTTGGGTCTGGTTCATGTCACATGTAACAGGGATTCTGGAATCTTTTCTAGTACACAGGAGGGGACCTTTTGTATATAGGTTGAGGGGTTTAGGGAGGGAAGGGGAGGTTTCTGTTACTGTCTCGATCTCTTCCCTTTTGATTTCATGGTCTGTGTTTACCACTGGCCGGTTAAAATATTCTACTCTCTCAATGTCTCGACCATTTCACGAATTTCCCTGGGAAGGGAACCATTTTTTTTTAATTTTTTCTTTTCTATTGGGGTTGTGGGGGATGGGGGCAGGACTGGAGTGTGCCTTATGGGATTGCCGGGTCAGTTAATGGTGTTTGTTCTTTTTCTCTTTTCTAAAATGTTACATGACCATGGTGCCAATTAATATTGCAACGTGGAATGTCAGAGGTATCAGGGAGCTGCCCAAAAGATATCAGGTTCTCAAAAACTGTGCCTTCCTAAATATCAACATCCTGTTGATGCAGGAAACCCACCTCACAACCTCGGAAACAAAAGGGTTGCATCGACTGGGTTTTTCTCAAATTTTCATGTCCTGTGTGTTGTCCTCTAGTAGAGGGGTGGCAATTTTGGTTAAAAGACACATATCATTTGTGGCAGAAGAAAGTTTAACAGATCAGGAGGGCAGATTTACTATTGTTAAGGGCATATTAAAACAATGTCAGGGTGGTATTAGGGGCAATATATGGTCCAGTTGGAGGGGATGGACTTTCTTATGAGTCTGGCCAACAAACTGAGTGCATTCTTGCCTCCCTGCTTATTCTAGGGGTTGACTGGAATATTGCTCCATCACATGACTTAGGCAGAACTCATAGGCCATTGAAACCCCTTACCCTCCACAAATTGCCCTGAGGATTTTATGGACTTACTGGGTCTGTGCAACCCATGGCATCTGTTTAACCCTCTAGCCAGCTCTTTTCTCTTTATTCCTAGGTCCACCAATCGTGGTCCAGAATTGATTACATCTTAATAAGCACCACTCTTCTGGCTGGTATTCACCAGACAGGAATTGAACCAATTGTTATATCTGATCATTCGGTGGCATGGATCCTAATTTCTCCCAACCCAAACTTTCAAAAGACACCACATGGAAGTTAAACACACAACTTCCAAAAGAGGAACTATTAATATCCTACATTAAGTCGCAAATCTCTTCCTTTTTGGAGTTTAATACAGGTTCCACATGCAGAGAGGACCTGATCTGGTGCTCCTTTAAATGTTACATTAGGGGAGAATTCATCAAGCTAGCTTCCAAAAAGAAAAAACAGAGAGGTGCCAAAGTTACTTTGTTGTTGAATCAAATAAGGTTGGCTGAAAACAGTCTATCCTCTTCATCTTCCCAATTTGATCTGGAATCCCTTTTGAAGCTTAGGAATGAGTATGCCGATTTGCTACAGAAAAGCAGAATATGCCATCCTTAAAACCAAAACTCGTTACTTAGACCAAGGAGAAGCCAGGTAAAATGTTAGCTGTTCGACTGAGGGAAGTAGAAAGTTCAAGACTGATTCCTGCACTATATTCTCCAGATGGCTCTGTTAAAACCTCTCCTTGAGATATCTCCCAGGTTTTGAAGCCTTTTATAGGGACCTATACAGTAAGGGTACCTCTCTAACTTCCCATTCTCGTATTGAACATTTTCTGGAAGGCCTTAATCTCTCCTCTCTACAGGCCCAGCAGTGTGTGATCTTGACCTCTTCTATTACTCTAGATGAAGTAGTGGAGGCAATCAAGGGGCTAGCTCCTGACAAATCTCCAGGTCCTGATGGTTTCCTTTCTAATTTCTACAAGGTCTTTTGTAAGGAGGTGGCTCCTTTTCTCTTGAAACTTTTTGATTATATGTTCACCTCAGATTCCCTGGACCCTACTCTGCTGGAAGCCACGATAGTCCTGATCCTGAAACCAGACAAACCCCAGAATGAGCTGGCCAGTTACCGTCCAATTTCATTATTAAATTATGATATTAAAATCTTAACTAAAATCCTATCTCTTAGAATTAAACAGGTTTGGTCTCATCTGTTGAGTCCTAAACAGGTGGGGTTTGTGCAAGGCAGATCTTCTGGACCACTTGAGAACCCTCTCACGTATTTTCCAGATTGCCCAAGACTCCCAGATCCCCATGGCTTTAGTCTCATTAGACACAGAAAAAGCTTTTGACAGGGTAAATTGGGACTTTCTTTGGGCTACTCTCAAAAAAATGGGTTTTCCGGAATCCTTCATTCAACGGATTCGGATGGTATATAAGGTGCCTACGGCTAGAATTTATTGCAATGGGTTTTTTTCTTCTCGATTCCCCCTGTTTACAGGCACTAGGCAAGGTTGTCCCCTGTCTCCTTTTTTGTTTAACTTATATCTGGAACCCCTTCTAATTAGTATTAAGAATTCATCTCAGGTCAGAGGATGCCTAGTGTACCAGCAATCTCTGACCCTTTCAGTCTATGCAGGCAATATTCTTCTACATTTGGCCAATCCAGTAACCTCATTAACACATGTGTTACAAATTATTGAACAGTTCGGACAAGTGGCTAACTATAAGTTAAACTTATCCAAATCAGTTATATTTCCATTAAATGTTCTCGTGCACCAAGGTAACTTCTCTCATTTTGGTATGAAATGGTCCTCCTCCTCAATCAAATATCTAGGCATTCATCTCACTAGAGACCCAGAGGTTCTCAAGAGGCTCAATCTGGATGATCTGGTGCTGAACATTCAGCAAGATCTCCAAAGATGGGCCAAACTCTCTTTGTCGTTATGGGGTCGAATTAGTATTATAAAAATGAATGTTCTACCCCGTCTCTTTTACCCTTTAAATCTACTGAATATTTGGCTCCCTTTGTCTTACTTCCAACAGTTTCACTTGGCTCTTTCTAAATTTATCTGGCAGGGTAAACACCCTAGACGGGCCTTCCTTAAACTCAATTTACCAAAGGAGAGAGGTGGACTCCGCCTCCCCAACTTTATTTTTATTATTGGGCAAGTCATCTGTCTAAAATGGGGAGATGGTTTTAGCCCACATCTGGTGAACATTCTCCCATCTGGCTACAGTTGGAGAAGAGGCTTCTAGACATGCATAATCTTAATTCACCCAGAGTTTTCTATTACGCTTTTTCAGCGTGCTACTCCTCCATACAAAATTCAATGGTGGGGATTAATAAAGGTTTGACCCAGTGTTGGAACTTCTTTAACTTTTCATCCAAAAGGACACGACCCAACCCCTCATTTTAAACCCTAATATCAAAATAGGAGGTTCTCCGCTTTCAGTGGACTGGCTTCCTCAATTACAAGATATTCTTGTGGAAAACCTGTTTTTCAGGATTCCTTCTCTCCTCAACCTGCATAATTGCCAAACTGAATATTCCTCAGAAACATATTTTAAGGTATTTCAGTTAAGACATTTTATGGTCTCCTATTTGGGACCACATTTATGTTGTCTCAAGTCAGGCCTTTTAGAGCAGATTCAGGAAAGTGCAAATAAGGCCCATGGAATCTCCAGGATATATCCTTCTTACTGGATGTTAAATACCCTAATGCCCTTACAGGTTCTAAAATCTGGTCTTCTCTTCTAGATTCCTCCCTGATCTGGAGTCAGATTTGGGTGGACATGCATAGATATCTTACTCAAGATAGGCACAGACTCATACAGAAGCATATTTTAAATAATCTGTACTATACCCCGGTTAAATTGGCCAAATTAGGCAGACTACCTCTGGCTAACTGTACATGGTGTGGTGCGACTGATGGAAACCTGATACACATCTTCTGGCACTGTGATAAGGTGGCTCCTTTATGGAATACAATCCAAACTAATCTAGATCCCCTCCTGGGACTGGGTGATTTGTTTACCATGGAAATATGTATTTTAGGGTGTTCTCTACTATTAGAATTTGAGACGTAGATTTCACATGGCTCTAATTTCTATAGCAGTCAAAAAGCTGGTTCTTAAACACTGGATGTACCAACTGACCATATTGTATGCTGAATGGCTGAAAGAAATGTCACTTTGTTTTAACACTGAAAGGTTAATAGCAAGCTCCCAGAATTGTATAGCTTCTTTTAAGCGGAAATGGGGTAAATTGTATGCTTTGTATCTGAAGTAGACTTATGTAACACATGCCTCTGACTGTTTTAATTAGTTTCAGCTTCCTTTTGATGGTTGACTTTGCTGGATTGTTGTTTGTCCACTTGTATCAATTGGTCTTGCTGTTAGTAATAAGGCATACTCCAGGGGAGGGGTGGGGAGGGTATTGGGGGAGGAGAGGCATTTAAATTTTAATTTATCTTATTGGGTTATACTGGATCCAATGACATTCTGGTCTCATCTCATCTTTCAGCCATTTTGGTTGTTATTAATGTGTGGTACATCTGTCCTGGTTATATATTCTGTGCCAAGGCATAATATCAATAAAGAAATTGAATTTCAGGATTCAGACCAAGACTAGTCCACTCCCCACATGGTGGACATTTAGAATAGTTTGGGTCCAGACCTGGGGCCAGTTGTTTTTGAATTCCTCACTATTCCCTGAAGTGGGGTTGGGGGATGGGTGTTTGCTTTGACTGCTACATACGTCTCTGGTATTCCTGAAGGGGCCTAACTTTTTACTGAGCTCTCTTGAAGTACAATTTGCAGAAACTGTACTGCGTTTTGTTGTGGTGCTAAAAAATGCAAAAAAATTGCGATTCAGTTATATTTCATGATGGAGTCAGACAGGAGTGGAGGTTCACTGTATAATTGTTGCTCTGTCTGTGTAGTGTAGTGGTTTTGAATAAAACATATTTTTTTGAAAAGGAGCTGTTGTAGGCATAGCCACATAGCTCATCTGCATAAACGCTCATAAAGAAACAATAACTAAAAAAAAAAGAAAGTATTAAATCACTGGCAAAGCAGTCATACAGAACATACCTCCAGTCCCCCCATTGGGGTACAACAGCATACCCAAGCACATACATGCAGCACTGAGGAACTGGAGGGTGTTATGGGGAGGGTACACAGGTGACCAGGCTGCACCATATAATGGGTTTTGCCACAAGGCTGGGGCCATCCCCACAGTGCACATGTTCAGTGTCAGGAATACCACAACACCAGTGTTTATGTCTGATGGTATGTGTCACCCCCCTCCCCCGGGCACATACTTCACATCTGTACAGACACCATGGCACACATGGTCAGCCATATGTATGTTACTGTGAGTGTCCCATGCTAGTGACACAGCACATGTGGGATATAGGACAGCATGGCAATGGTGTCCACTATCAGAACACACCTGCCAGCTGGTCCTGTTCCTCTGTGGAGAGCAGCAGTCATTGATGCCTGACACACCATATGTATTGCTGTGTCCTTCAGTAAACCAGCCACTATGATACTGCAGTGTCTGCTATGCACTACAGCAGGGACTACAATATGTCCATGATATGCAGCACCAAACCCATGGCTGTGGTGCTAGTTTCTGGGTCACACTAGACTCTGCTGCTGTTTACAGACATAGCCTGCAGTTACTGACATGTTTCCCAGTCTGACATACAGGTGGTGTTGTGGGGGGGACCCAACCTACAGCTATCAACCTGTAGTTCCAGTCTGACCTACAAATGGAGCTGTGTGCACCCTGCAATAGTGCCAGGCAATCCACGTGGAACTACATGCAAATCAGGCAATAATAACATGCTAATGTAGCTGTTTGCCCATGGATTGTCAAAGTAGGCTCATCTGCATAGCAATTTTGAATATAGCAAAATTTTCTGCAAGGTAAACATGTTAGAGTCAGGCAAACATGTGAGTGCCATGCAAATGAGTTTGCCCTGTGCAAAACTGTCAGAACCATAGCACAGTTCTACAGTTTTTGGTCTGCACCATTGTTTGCAGTTTTTATGAATCCACTTCTTTGCCAGCACACGCATTGGCCACGTAGTTCACCTTTGCCTTACTCCACATCTGGGTGCACTGGGCTGCTGTTGTAGTTTGCACTGCCTAGTTGCTATATTCAGAGCTGTCTTCTTTGCCAGTCTATGTTTGCACTGCACTCTACTCAGGCCCCTGTTTGCACACCATCATTTTCATGCTATAATCAACTGATTTAGCACCGGGCTAGTCCTTTGAATATAGCATGCAAATGATTCGGGGCTATTTTTGCATGCTGTGCAGTGCTAATTTTGCCCTGGAGCTAAGTTTTGAATATTTGGCCCCTGGTATTTTAATGCAGTTTTTTTCTGCAATAAATTGCCATTCTTTTCAAGAGAGTGCAATCAAGAAAGACCCCTCATTCACACGGTTCCTGAACAGATGATGATGTGCATGGCCCTCTGGGCCCTGCACCACGGGAAGAGTATGTCTGTCTGCAGAGGTGCACTTCCATGCAGCTATGGATATAAAAGATCATGGGGCTGTCTTGGGAGCTGCAGAAGCTCAGGTCCCTCTGTGCTCTGCACTTCCATGCAGTAACAAATGCCCATGCACAGGGCCAAGAGTCCATCTAGCTGCTGAAGTGCAGGGTTCACTGGGCCTTGAACTTTCATGCAGCTAGAGGTGCGGAGATGCAAAGCACTCTGGCCTATGCCAAAAGACTTATTTTCACTATGCAGTTACTTGTTACACTTGCAACTAACACTACACCACCCCTTCCCTGGCTGGGTGTGGTGCTGAATGGCAGTGCCATCTGACTAGCCTTGGCCCATCCAGCTAGTCCACTTACTGTAGCTCGCTCCCTAATTCATCTCACCAGCACAGAATCATAACACACTACCTACTGTGCCAAAGGCTGCCCTGCACAGATTTCTTCATAAAATGTTTTGACATTTTGACCCCAAATGTTCAACATAATCATTTTATGATTCTCCTTTATAAACATGGCAGATGGCATTTATAAAACACTAGCTGAAACATTATTTTGTTCCACAAGTGTGAAAACACATTTTAGCCAGGATTTGAAAAGCCAGGATTTGAAAAATTACACCTGTCACAATCATAAGTTGGTCTGAAAAAATAGCTATTTAGAAAATTTGTAATCAAAATTTTGAAAATTAGCAATGATATGAATGAGCGCTGAAAAGTTTTAATTTATATTCATAACTGTTTTTGTTTAATATTTTGACCTCGAATTCTGAACATAATCTTCTTATGACCATAACTTATGAACCCAGTAGGTGAACATTTTCAAATCCTGCTGATGGATCATTTAGTGATGCAACTAAAAAAAATCATATGTCAGGTCTGATTTAAAAAAATCTCACCTACCTTGTTCATGAGGTGGGGTCCCAAAAAGACCATGTTGAGATTCTGGTGAAAAAATATTTTAAAAATTGCATTATGAGTAAAGGATCAAAAGGCATTGAAAATACATTGAATACACTAACCTTGTTTCCTCAGTTCCAGGAGGAAGTCGCCTTTCATCAGAGAGACTGGATTACAGAGCTGGAGATTCCATAGATGACTGATGGTGTGTGTGTGGTATGGGGTGGTAGGGGGTGAGTGAGAGACTGAGGTGGGGTGGATGGGGGGGTCAGAAAAGACCAAAAAAGACATTTATAAAGGATTTTCTTTGTTGAGGATTTAAAAAAATGACTATGGAGTTTTCTTTGTTGCAGGTACCAATTAGGCTGTTCAGTGACACTGGAAGCAGGCACCCTGACATCACTACATGTGGGAAGGGAAACAATGTGGAAATCTAGAAAAGCTTTCCTGGGCTTGGACACTGACTATACTATGTAATAATTAAATAAAGCACCCCTTGGCTTGAACCATGGCTGCACCATGCAACAGGAAAGTAAGGCCCTCCCGAGCTCAGGCCATGACTGTACTGCACAGCAATTTGAAAATACCTAAGTGATTCAGACAGTGTCTACTTCATCAGCTAGATGGCCAAGACCCACCTCAACTGGAATGTACTAAAAAACCTTCCTGGCTCAGACTTGCTACCAGCTTTATAAAAAACATTTCTGTCCTTTTAATTTTAAAACCCAACATTCTTTGGTTGTAGCATTTTGTGTGCAACCAGAGAATTTTCAGCTCAGCTCACAACCCAGAAATTGGCCCACTCATTAAGCTGGGCACTCATGATTTTTGAGCACCCAGAAAAGGTATTTGTGGACCAATTTCCAAAAAGCAGACTCCATAATCTGGCGGAATGGGTCTCATTTACCTAGGTTCTGATGCTTTTTTTTTTGGAAAGTCATAATTTTTATGTATTTTCAACTTTTTTCAAACACCCAAAAACACAATTCATCACTATCTAAAAATGGCTTGTGAAAGAAACATTTTCAGATCATATTAGAGGGTTAGCCTAAAAACCCTAGCAAGCATGCTCAGAAGCCAAATTTTTAAAACTGTATAACTCTAGAACCTATTATCATTTTTTTCATGAAACCTTTAAATGGCACACTCTTGGTACAGGCCTATTTGGCTCTGAAAGTTTTAGAATAAAATTCCAAACTGTCTTTGCTGTATGTGAGAACAAACATGGCCAGAAAATGTGCTTTTTATGTATTTTTGATATTTATGGACCTTAGAATTTGGATAAGAGGCCATAACTAAATGTCTCATGTCTCAATAACTTGGCACCCACACCAAACATGTCAAATTTTGCACAATTTAGTTTTACGCTGCCAAAGTTATTAGTGTGCAAAGATTTGCATTTAACATTGAAAACTCTGCTCAACCCTAACTATACTTGCGCTACAGCACAAGTATAGTATATGTTTGTTCTTCATTTGCTTTAATTTGGCCACTTTGTGTTCTTCAACCCTAATGTCTGCATTAACATAGTTTCTTCCAATGAATTTCTTTTCTTTTTGTAATAGTGAAATCATATCCTCATTCATGCAGGTCCCTTCTGGACCTGCATGAACAGATCCAGATGTGCAGGGCTCTCTGGGCCCTCTGCCAAGCAAAGAGATGGTCTACCTGTGCAAGGGCAGGGTCTTTAAGGCCCTACACTTCCAAGTGGCTAGGAATGCAAAGAATCTATTATGCAATTTGGGTTCTCTGTACTTCCACATATCCACCAATACACACATCTAGAGCCAATAGTCCATCTGGCTGTGGAAGTTCAGGGCCCTTTGAGCCTTGCACTTCCTTGCTGCTGTGGATGCAAAGGTGCAGGACCCTCTGAGTAGTATGCAAAGACAAAAGTTCTGTTTACTGTACGGTTATTTGTTGCCCATGTGGCAACAGGGCACCATCCCTTCCCAGGCTGTGAGTGATACCCACATCAAGGAAAGAGTTTGTCTTGTTATGGTGCAGTTACAGATGCAGATGCACAGGGCTCCAGTCAAAAATACATGAGACTGGCCAATGGGCTGTCTGTGGGGCTGCAGAGGTGCAGAGCCCTCTGAGTCCTGCACTTCCATGTGACTACAGGTAGAGACAAGCCGGGCCATCAGGGCCATGTGCCAAGGGAAAAGTCCATCTGGATGCAGAAGTGCAGGGCTCTGTGTATCCATGCAGCTATGGATGCAGATGCACAGGGCCCTCTGGGCCCTGTGCCAAGATGTGAATCCTCTTCACTATATGGTTACTTTTTTTGTCCACTACGAACTTTACAGTAACAGTATTTTCACATTTGTATTTTTCACTACCAAATGTTTTACCTTCGTATGTGTCACTATAACATCACAAAAGCAATTCTCACAAAAGTGAAAATTTTCAAAGCTGAAAAATTAGGCAATGACAAATATGAAAGCATTGCAGACATTAGGCTTGAAGAATGTAATATGCATAACATAGGGAAATGAAAAAACACTAGGGTTTTTGGTCTACAGAGTCATGGTAACTTAGTGGCGGAGTGTTCCCTGGGATTGCCAACCCTAATCCCCAACACATCCCCCCAGCCCACAGCCCCCATTTCAAAGTACATGGTTCAGCTCCAAGCCATTACCTTATGTGATATATTTCCAAGAGGTAAAGAAGTATGGCTTGTCACTTGTTGCCAATAGAATCAGTCATAGCTTTCTTTACACAGGGCCCTGCAGGTTGTGCAGGAAGAAAAAAGATCACATCTGACCTTGTTTGTTCAGGGTAGGGGATTGTATTAGGGTCTACAACCCCAAGGAACATCCCACCATTGATTCACCAAGACCCCTAAGAACCAAAACCCTAATGTTTTTTATCTCCCCATTTGTGTGCTTTGTCTTCTTCAACCCTAATGTCTGCATTAATGTAGTTTTTTTGCCATGAATTTTCCTTATTTTTGTGATAGTGGGATGGTATCCCCATTCACAAAGGTTCAAAAGAAATAAACAGAACAGTGCAAGTATTACAAGGCCCACTGCAACAGTCAACTAGCAAGTGAAAGACAACAGTGTTCAAAGCTTGTAGTTGCACCATTAGGCCATACCATCTTAGCACATATGCAGTATTAATAATAAAGATTTCTTACCTGGGTCATGAAGATTCTGAGAAGGAGATTGAGTGGCTTGAGGGACTTCTATTTGTATCTGTAAAATAATAATAGCATTGGGGTCACAAAGGATCTGCAGCTCCTTCATAACTAACTCTTTAGTAACTAACTGAGAAAAACAAGGTACTGGAAACATAAACAATACTTATCTGATACACGTGGTCAGTTTCATCCAAGGCTGGGGTTGGTGACCTGTTGCACTGTGTTCATCCTTCCAATGGACATGTAGACATAAAGTGGAAAGTAGCTGAGAATGAGAAATAAAAATATCAATCAGCTGTGTTGAGTATGAAGGAACTGTAGTTTGTTTGTGGGGAGTTGAAGTGTGTTGAAAGGGAGGGTATATACTGGCACCAGGGCAGTGATTCAGAATTGGGACAAGACATGGGTCACTCATGGACACCAGTGTGGGGGATGTGGACAAGATTTAGCATCCCTAGGACCACTCTCCTTTCAGTGGTGTCCAAGTTGCTCCACTTATTGACACTACCAGGGCAGGATGAAGTCACCATCTTTCACATGGCCTGCAACAATGACAGGATGATGGACTGCTAAACAGGCTGAGAGTCGGGGGGGTGGATATCTCTTCCCCTCCTATACCTGTCATGAATGGAATTTGGATGGGTACCAAAGATTCAAGGTAAATTCTTAAGATGGAGGATGACAAGGTCTGACATCCAAGACTAGTAGGGGGCCTGTCAGTGGTGTGGGCCCTGTGTGACCTGAATGCATACTTTCAGCTGCGCATTTCTTTTTTCGACCCCTCCACCCACATCTCCTAATGCAGTGCAAGGACCCATCATGACTCGACAGGCACGTCAACCCCCTTGAGAGGGAAGGCTCCAAAGCCCACCACAAGAGGTCATCTGTGTGTCAGAACAGTGCTTTATCCCTCCTCAGACTGGAACTGGTGCTGCACACAACAGTATCTTCCCCACAGCCTCGGCCCTTGTAGCCAGCTCACCAAGCTCGCAGCTGAACTTAGGTCACCTGCACAAGAAGGCAACATGGTACCCATTGAGCCAATGGCTATCCCTGCAAACAATGTTATGTCACAATTTTTTTGTGACAGTTTGATCCCAGATTTTCAACCTAGTCTTTTATGACCCCCATTCGGAACATAACAAGTGTCATTTATAAGGTACCGACCAAAATGTCCACATGTTCTGAAACACACTTTGGCCAAGATTTAAAAAATGACACCTGTTACATACGTAATATGGTGAGACAAAATGCCTGTCTTCATAATTTGGGGCCAAAATATTATAAATTACCAAAATTATGAGTATTTAAAAATGTCAATGTACCTTTATAACTTTGTTGGTTTTTTTATATTTTGACTCCAAATTTTCAACATAGACTTCTTATGACCCCACTTCATAAACCCAGTAGATGAAATTTTTCAAATCCCACTGAAAGGTGATTTTGAGGATCAACTGTGAAATCACCTTTTGAGCTGGATTTGAAAATTTCACTATCTTGTTCATAATGATGAGCTCCAAAAAGACCATGTTAAAAATCTGGTGGAAGTATAAAAAATTTGCAAGTTACGAGTAAAAGTTCAAAAAGGCATTAAAATACATTATCTTCACTTACCTTGTTTTCTCAGTTTGTGATCCAGCAGTAAAGGAGGAAGACATGTCTGTGGTCCAGAGAGGATTATAGAATTGAACCCTGGTAGGTAAGTAAAGGGTGTAGATGGGTTTGGGGTGGTAGGTTCATGGGGTTCAGATGGGGCAGGTGGGGTAAGGGAATGGTTGCAGTGCAACAGACATAAGTGGATGGTTTTCTTCACATCGAGAGTCCTTTTATTATTACAGATACTGGCACTAGGATTGGGCACCCCAGTGTCAGTTTGATGGGGGTACTGGGTGGGCACACTGGTGTTGCACATCATTGGGAGGGCTGCAACTGGCATGGGGATTGGGCACACCCAGTGTTGGGTGATTTCCATGTCTCAGGCAGGTGGGCTGAACAATATCAGACCAGGGTAGAGGTCTTGACCAGAACCAGGGTTGGGCACCCCAGTGTTAGGTACACTTTGATTTATTTAAATATGGAGTTGACACTGGGATTGGGCACCCAAGTGTCTGGCTGTACAACCGCCACTTAGTAGGATGTGGCAAATGACTACCATGCACACAGCATCTGTTGAGTGGCTACTTCTGTCACTTTCTCAGAAGTACTACCCACGAGAGGCAAGGGGAGCATAGGGTGCATGCAGCAGGAACTTTAACTCATGGTTGAAGAACTGGTGCTGTGAGGAAGGGTCATGATCATTGTTGACTGGGGACCCACCTGAGGGATGGAGGCTTGTCCAAGCCTAATGGCCTGCATCCATCCTGGAGGGGAATCCAAGCACTCAATGATAAGTTTAAATGCTACATTGAAAGCATTAAACCAGCAAAGGGGTGGCAGGCCAGCAAGGAGGGTACCTACTTGCTCACCCCCACAGCTAGCAGTGGAACCAGTGAACCAGAGGAGTGGCTATCTCTACAAAGCAGTGTGCAAAAGATGGAGATTAGCACCCAAGAGGTGGATAGGCAGAAAAGGGGCAAAATTCAGCAGAAGAGCAGACAGCAAGGAAAACCAGGGATAAAGGAAAACCAAGGAAGGGGCTGGAGTAGAACAGCGAAACAGTCTAGGGAGGTCAAATCATGGAAAGCCATGTGTGCAAATGCCAGGAGCCTTAGCAACAAGATGGAAAGATCTGGAGGCTGTCATGGTGCAGTCAGACCTGGACATTGTGGCCATCAATGAAACCTGGTGTAATGATAACCACGACTGGAAGATGGCCATACCTGGCTACAACATATTCAGAAGAGACAGGGCAGGCAGGAAGGGAGAAGGAGGCACTGTATGTGAAAATGACATAAGGGCCACAGAGATCCAGGAGGAACAAAATGGGAGAGATACTGTGGGTTAAGCTGGAAAGGAAAATGGGTCCAGCCATCCGCACAGGTGTGGTCTATAGACCACCAGCCCAGGAGGAAGAAACAGATATGGACCTGATGCTAGCCATCCAAATGATGGCAGACAAGGGGGAGGTAGTACTGGTTGGAGACTTCAGTATTCTAGATGTGGACTGGAGCATCCCAGCAGCAGCATCAACTACGAGCAGATTTATCCTGGACTCCCTTCAGGGTGCCTTCCTCAAGCAACTGGTCATGGAACCAACTCAGCAGAAGGCAATACTGGATCTTGTGCTCACAAACAGGGACAGTGTGATGGGGGTAACAGTGGGGGAGCACCTGGGGAACAGTGACCACCAGTCATTGTGGTTTGAAATCACAGAAAGAGCAGAACCAAACCACACAGAAACACGTATCCTGGATTTTAGGGGGGCAGACTTTGGGAAAATGGGGAGATACTTGAAAGAGGCATTAAGGGGAATGGGGCAGGAATCAAGGGATGAGGAACAGTGGGCAGTATTTAAAATGGGGATTACAAGAGCAACAGAATTATGCATTAAGCAGGATAGCAAAAGGAAAAGGAAGAGGAGACCATTATGGTTTTCCAAAGAGATAGCAAAGAAAGTAAAAGCCAAAAAGATTTCATTCAGGCAATACAAAAAGACACAGGCAGAAGGGGATAGGGAGAAGTACCAGGAGAAGCAAAGGGAGGCAGGTAGGTCAGTAATGGAAGCCAAAGCTCAGACAGAAGAACACATTGCAAAATCAGTGGGTAGAGGGGACAAAACCTTATACAGGTACATAAGTGAAAAAAGAAAGGCAAAGGGAGGGATAGTGAGACTGAAGGGGGAGGATGAGGGCCGTGGAGGCTGACAACAGTAAAGCTGACATGTTGAACAGGTTTTTCTGCTCAGTCTTTACTGAGGAAGAGGAGGGTAATGGGTCTGAAGGGAGTACAAGGGGTGAGAATGGTGCAGAAATGGCCACAAGTCCCTTTACACGAGAAAGGGTCCTGAAGAAACTGTACGTAATATGAGTTAATAAAGCAATGGGGCCAGTTAGTTCCTTACTGAACTAAGAGAGGTGGTGACTGAACCTCTGGCTATCCTGTTTAGCCGATCACTGGAAACAAGGGAGGTACCCAAAGACTGGAGGACAGCAGATGTAGTCCCCTTATACAAAAGTGGGAACAAAGAGGAAGCGGGGAACTACAGACCAGTCAGCTTCACCTTGGTAGTGGGGAAGATCATGGAAGCACTACTGAAGGAGAGATTGGTGGAACATCTGGTTGTCAATGGACTACAGGACCCAAGGCAGCATGGTTTCACCAGGGGGAGGTCATGTCAGACCAACCTCATTGAATTTTTTGAGTGGGTGACTAGGAAGGTGGATCAGGGGAGGGCAGTGGACATGGCTGATCTGGACTTCAACAAGGCCTTTGACACTGTGCCACATAGAAGACTATTACACAAACTGGGGAATATGGGTGTGGGCAGGACAGTAGTGTGGTGGGTAAGTAACTGGCTGGGCAGCAGGACACAGAGGGTGGTGGTAAATGGCTGTCACTCCACAAAGGGAAGAGTGACCAGTGGGGTACCACAGGGATCAGTTCTGGGACTGGTCCTATTCAACATCTTCATCAGTGACACTGTGCAGAACCTAGAAGGCAGAATTTCATTGTTCGCTGATGACACAAATCTCTGTAACAGAGTAGACACACCAGAGGGTGTAGACAGAATAAGGGACCTGCAGAAACTTGAAGAATGGTCAAGGATTTGGTAGTTGAAATTCAATGCAAAGAAGTGCAAGATAATGCATATGGGGCACAAAAACCCTGGTACAATATATCAGTTGGGGGTTGAGGATATAGCATGCACCAAGCAGGAAAGGGATCTTGGGGTTATCATCTCTGATGATCTCAAGGTAGGAAACAGTGTGACAAGGCAGCAGGTAAAGCAAATAGGATGCTGGGATGCATAGGCAGGGGCATCACCAGCAGGAAAAGGGAGGTCATAATTCCACTATACAAGACACTAGTGAGGCCCCACCTTGAGTACAGTGTACAGTTCTGGAGACCTTACCTACATAAGGACATAGACTGGGTAGAGAAGGTTCAGAGGAGGGCAACAAAGATGGTGCATGGATTGCATCACAAGTCCTATGAGGACAGGTTGAAGGAACTGAACATGTACTCCCTGGAGGAGAGGAGGGAGAGAGGGGATAAGATAGAGACATACAAGTATCTTACAGGGAGTAACAGGGTGCAGGAATACACTATTTTTAAGTGAAAAAGATGTTCCTGGACTAGAGGGCATGAGATGAAGTTGGAGGGAGGACGATTCAGAGGAAACATGAGGAAGAATTTCTTCACAGAACGGGTGGTGGACAAGTGGAACACCCTGCCAGAGAAAGTGGTGGGGGCTGAAACAATCACGGGATTTAAGAATGCATGGGATAGATATAAAGGAATTCTGGAGGTCAGGAATAAGGGGCAACAGACTTCTAGGAAAACATAAACTGAACTTACAAGCTCTTATGGGCAGACTGGGTGGGCCATATGCCCTTATCTGCTGACACTGTCTATGTATCTATGTAGGGGCACAGCAATGCACAGACTTGTGGCTCTACCCTTGCTGAAAGAACACTGTTTCATTGCGAAACAGATGCTGTTTACAGCATATGGGATCATCTCATGTTAATACCTCATAGCCCTGCCCCATAAGACAGAGGTACATTGTCATCAAGCAACCACATTTAGAAATACAGTCCTAAATAATCAGTTATCCTTTCAATGTTCTATTTTTAAAATGAGCATGGGTGCAATTTTTGTTTAGTTTCTCAAAAATGGGGAGGGTTTGGGACACAGAAAGCACAAAAACACATAGCCTGGGGCAAACGCTATCAAACTTAAATGTTTAAGTTTGAAATCTTCCTAGATTTTTACGTTCAGTTGCGCGCATGCGCAAGGAATGTTTTGGGAGAATAGCACACTTGGAGGTGTGCCTCTCCCAACCAATGCACTGCTCCCTTGAGCAGGTGTGGTGGTCCTGCACCAATGGGTGCAGGAGCTCAGTATGACAGCGGTGTTCCTCTGCTTCAAAGGACAGCACCGCTGCCATACTGAGCCACCCCTGCATCATGCGCCACTCTCCCCCACACGCCACGTCACCCCCTGTGTTGTTGGTGCCACGCTGGAGCCCACCCCAGCGTGGCAAATGTTGTTTGCCGACGGGGGTGCACAATCCCCCATTGGCTCCATGGTCCCCTCCAAGCCATCCTGCTGCCAGCTGGGAGCCCACCCCAGCATGGCAAACCATCGTATTTTGCCGACGGGGATGCCCAATCCTCCGTCGGCTCCTCATCCCCCCACGTAGTTTGCTGATGGGGGTGCTCAATCCCCCATTGGCCTTAGGGCCCCCCAGTTATTTCTGCCACGCTGGGAGCCTCCACCCCAGCGTGGCAAAGGTTCCACGTCAGTTTTTTAACCTGGAAAAACAAAACAGTCCAGCTGCCGCCTCCCAGCCCCTCCCACAACCCGCACTCCACCCACTGGCGCACTCAGCCTCCCACACACCCTCTCACCCCATACTTACCTCCGAACCCAGCGCGATGATCTTCGGTGGACCGGGAACACGTCTGCACTTCTCAAAGCCAACCGGGAACTGAGGAAATGCCGGTAAGCTGTATAATGGGCTACATAGGGGGGTTTCAACTTTATTGTATATTTCAGTCATTGTTTGGAATTTTTGCACCAAATTTTCAACATGGGGTATTTGGGACCCCTTCTCATGAATGATGTCACTGTCATGGTGTTATTCGGGCCCGAAGGGTGATTTCGCAGGCACTGCACAGTCACTGCACAAAATCACCCTTCAGCCTTGAATAACACCATGACAGTGACATCACTCATGAGAAGGGGTCCCAAAAACCCCATATTGAAAATTTGGTGCAAAATTCCAAAAATGACTGTTTTATTTATCGTACGCTTTAGAGTTCCACGCAGGCTCATAAGTTCGTGAATTTTCAATATTTTCACTCAAGATTTTCAACATTGCCATTTTACCACACCTCCTCATGAGCAGTACAGCTGTCATTTTTCACATCCTGCCCAAAATGTGTTTCTACCCATGTAGCGCACAATGGCACAGTCGGTGTGCGAACTCAATGTATGAGACACATTAAGAAAATCACAGTGACACTGATCATGAGCAGAGGTCTTAAAATGGCTGTGCTGAAAATTTGGTGAAAAAATTCCTAAAAATTACTGTTTTATGACTCTGCGTTGTGCAGTTCCTACGCAAGCTCGTAAGTTTGCAAATTTCAATATTTTCACTCCAGATTTTCAACATTGCCATTTTACCACACCTCCTTATGAGCAGTACAGCTGTCATTTTTCACATCCTCCCCAAAATGTGTTTCCGCCTATGTAGCGCACAATGGGGGTAACAACAAGGTCATGCTGACAATTTATTGTGCAAATACCAGCAATTGCACAGGGCATTAGAGTAAATCACCATACATGCCAAACACCACTGCAAATACCTGCAAGTGAACGTTCGGCATTGACAAATGCTTGTTGAGTTATAGGTGAGAAATAAAAAGGCTTGATATTGGCCAGTTTTATGCTTCTGTACTACTATGACTTTGACCCCAGCCACGTGAGTCAATTTCTAGGGAATTCTTAGAATCCAGAGATTCTGACACCAGCTCTGTACCTCCTAAATTTCAAGTAAACCAGTTGAACAGGGCTGAGTTATTAAGGTTCAAAATCAGGTTTTAAAATAAAAGTGCTTTACTCAGCCCTAATACACAGGCACTACTGTACCTGTTTAATACAGTGGAACTTATTTCTTGCTACCAATGTATAATGACATCCTGAAATTGAGATATGTTTTGATTTAATACTTTTGGGGCCAGATATTCAAAACTTAGTGCAGCACACTAACCGTTTGCGCAGGATTAGCGCAGGATTAGCGTGGGACAGCCATATTCAAAAAGGGAGATTGCGTGCGCTAAACACAATAGCGCTGGGCTAAAACATAATGTGTGCAAGAGGCAAAGTGGAGGGGCAGGAACCTGCATATAGTGCATAATAGGATATTCAGAGATCTATGCTGGCGCCATGCACCATTATGCCGACACTTAGCTGCGCAGCAATTACTGCCTATAAAAGGGAGGCCTAAACACAGGGCAATCCACTGAGGAGGGATTGGCCAGAACAGGAAGAAGAAGAAGAATCAGCATTTATATAGCATTTTTCATACATCCAAAGCGCTTTACAAGCAATGCTAGACTGGTAGTGAAGTGACTGAATGTGTGGTGGCGGCCATATCGCACATCATCACCCACACACAGCCTGGGTAATTGCATGAACCGGTTTATGGGAAGAGGAATGTTGGCCAGGACACCTTGAATGTTCCCTACTCTTTGTGAAGAGTGCTCTGGGTTCTTTTACTTCCACCTGGACACCCACTAGGACAACACCAGGATGGGCAGAAGGGACCTCGGTTTAATGTCTCATCCGAAGGACTGCACACCCCAGCAGTACAGCACCTCCAATACTGCACTCAGATGTCAGCGATTTTTAGGTGCAAGTCCAATCCCGGTGTGGGATGAGAACCCACGACCTTCTGGTCCAGAGGCGTATGTGCTACCAACTGAGCCATGCTGACACAGGAAGTGCATCACAATGTCTTTCTTCAGCAATGCTGTAGTGCTGCACCTGATGGAGCAGGCTGTGGAGGAGGATGAAAGACAGCAGACTCAACAAGGCCCATTACCTAGATGAAGGAGGAGATATGCTGCACACAGATGGTACCGGCCCAGAGTCTCCTTTGAGACCCTGCCTGATGAACACATCGTTGGCCGGTACAGGGGTTGGACAGGGGAATGTTGAGGCAGTTATGCGAACTCCTGCATGAGAAGCTGCAGCCGAACACGAGGCGCAGCCACGTCATGTCAGTTAAGAAAAAGGTGACGGCAGCGATGTGCATCCTAGCCACTGGGACATTTCAGTGCCCAACGGGGGACACCATTGGGATATCGCAGTCTGCCACATCGCGCCTCCTAACCCAGTTCCTTGATGCTCTCCTGCCACATGTTGGTGAGTTCATTGTATTCCCCAGCACGGCAGCAGAGCGCACAGCAACCATGCAGCAATTCCATCGAGTTGCGCACCTACCCGCTGTACCTGGTGCCATTGACTGCACCCATATCCACATCCGTGCACCACCTGGTGATATTAGTGACCTGTACGTGAACAGGAAGGGCTTCCACTCCATTAATTGCCAGGTGGTGTGCGATGCAACAGGGTGCATTAGCAATGTCTTTGCACAGTACTCTGGCAGTGCCCACGATGCCTTCATCTGGCACCAGTCCCAGCTGTGCCGGGCATTTGAGGATGGCAGGATTCCATGTGGGCATCTATTCAGTGAGTATGGGCAGCTAAAACAGGGTGATAGCAGAGGGGAGGGGGGATAGGCCAGGGTAGCCATGGGAGGGGCAGGAAGCAATGGTTCAGAGCAGCAGCGGGTACTGTGCAGGGCACCAACAGTAACACCTGATTTATCTCCACAGGGGACAGTGCCTATCCCCTATGACCCTGGCTGCTGACACCAGTACCTCGGCCAGCAACAGGGGCCGAGGAACTGTACAATAAGGCACATGCTGCTACGAGGAACATCATAGAGAGGGTCTTTGGGATGCTCAAGATGCGATACCGTTGCATAGACCAGTCAGGCGGTGCCTTACAGTACAGCCCTCAGAAGGTATGCCATATCTTCCTGGCCTGTTGTATGCTACACAACATGGCCCTGAACCATGGGATAAGTGCACGTGAACCTGAGGTACATTCTGGCAGTGAGCCAGAACCAGGGCTAAGGGGGATAATAGAGCAACTCGAGCGGCGGGATCCACACATGACCCGCCAGGACATAGAGCACAGGAGCTGCATCATTGAGACACTGAACCAGGATGTACGGTGAGTACAGAAAACACAGACAAATGAAATGTTGTGAACAGTACATTTAATGGTAGTATATATACAGTACAGTGAAATCTGTGTGATAGATACAGTGGGTACTGTACACGTTGCCAGTGGTGCAATGCATGTGGTGTGTGTGATGTGTGTGGGCCACCACCATACCCCTCAACTGTAACATGGTACGAGGAACACTACTACAGTTACATCACTGCAGCTACCTAGTCCACAGTGTGAGGACCTGTACCACACTCAGTGGCAAAACCATAAAGAAATCCCCATTGTAGATGATGCAAACAAAAACAGGCAATTAAGAAAAGGCAGCCTGAACAGATAAGCCAACAATGTAACAGGTCAGTCAGTTGCTGAGGGACTGCATTGAGAATGAGGTCCACATTCTGCTCAGTAGTATCACATCATGATAGGCACTGTTGTATAGTCAGGGGACACAAGGGTGAGGGGTATGGCCACCACCCAGGTGCGCACAAGAAACATCACTGTATATATGTGATGGCAGGGGCTGTGGCATGGGACTGAACAAGGGCCATGGAGGACTGTGTCTGTGCAGGGAACATGGGAAGTGGCTGTGTGCATAGGCATGCAAGTGAGGGAGTCGGGGCCACAGCACGCTTGTGGTGGAGCACATCAGTTAAGTCTGCCACCACGAACACGACGCACACACTGTGGACAGGGCAAACTGCTGGGCATGCTACATACTGAGGACAGTGTTCGGGTGGAATGCGGTGAGGCTGGGAGGGGAGCCCATCTGTGGCCATGCCTTGAGGCCTGCACAGGAGTGGAGGGAGGGTAGCTATGATGCCGTGCATGTCCTGTGGATGAACAGGAGGTAGGGGTTGAGGAGGTTGCACCCACCCTGCGCAAACCTCTGCCACGCTGCTGCCCACGTGAGGCATGGCTGCGCTGGTGTCTGTGTGCACCCTGCAGTACTGTGGTGATAGTGTCTCATAGCACCACAGCATGGGCCTGCACAGCAGCAGTTAGGTCACCAAAGCCATGCCCAATGGTGCTGATAACACGGGTCATCCTCTCCTCTGACCTCTGTTCAGCATGGGCAAGACCAGTGCTCACTGTCTCCCGCAGCCGTGACAGCTCATACTGCAGCTCCCTACGGAGATCATGCAGGTCCTGCTGGGCTGCATGCTGTGAGGCCAAGGCCTCCTGGAGCATGGGCTGTGCACCCTGGCTATCTTGTGCAGGTGCATCCTGCACCTGTGGCAGGGGTTGTGGCTCGCACTGGGCAGTGTGTTGTGGATGTGAATGGACCTGTGGTGGTGGCTGGTGGGGCATTGGCTGCTGCAAATGTGGCCTCACAGGTGACTGAGCATGCTGCTGGACCAGCCCTGCAGTCCATGCCCTGTGGGACATGTCCAGTGGGCATGACTGTTCTGGCAGGGGAATAGCAGCTGTGGACAGATAGGTGTCATGTGCCTGCGTAACCCTTGTCCCCAAGTCAGGCTCAGTGCCATCCCCCACTGCACCAAAACCTCTGGTGTCACTAGCTGCACACATAACCATCAGGTCAGGCTCCTCCATTGCATCCTCTGAGCCATGGTCACTTGTGACAGTCAGGATCACCACCTGCTCCCCACTCAGATCCTCCACCTAGGCATACTCAGGTGGATTCAGGGACTCCAGGAAGGCTGCATCCTCATCATCTGATGATCCAGCATATGTCAGTGCCTCATGACATCTGTGAGTGGACATTGTGCTGACTGGCATGGCCACTGCCTGTCTAGATGTGGCTGCCATGCCTGATGTGGAAGGGTGCACCTCTGCTGTGAAAGACTCGTCCATCTCCCGTACAACTGTGCCTGGCGCCACCTGGGACATCACCTGCTGGGCATGTAATGCTGAAATGGAAGAGACTTATGTCAGTCGCTGCTACAGTGACCAGCTCACCCACCCCCACACCACTCCCAACAATGCCACATGCACCCCCAGCAATGTGTGCCCTCCAGCATGCCCATGCAGACACCAGTGTGCATCCCATGCAATTGCAACCTGTGCCTTATGAGCCCATTGCACCATGGCACACTTGCACTCACATGTGCCCGCCAGCAGATGTCCACCACTGTGCAGCCCCAACACCACCCTTGCAATGGAACATACCCATGTGGGCCCTATGCATGCACAATGACAGTAGTGATGTGTGACTCTGTCCCCATGGTGTTGCTGTCCACTGAGTGGTGGATACATGCCACAAACGTACCTGCTCTGGGTGGTCTAAGCGGTGTTTCACACCCACCACCTTCGACCCCACCGACTGCCACTGGCTGCAGAGTAGAGGCTACTATTGCCATCAATGGGTCCCAGTCCTGCTGTTCAAGTGGTTGTGGTCCCCCACCAGTCCGCAGCCTGTTCTGGATCTGCTGTGCCTCCTCCTTCACCCTGCACAGCAGGTCATTCCACCTTTTCTGAACGGCATCAGTGCTATGGCCACGACCACCTATGGCATTTACTGCTGTGGCAATCTCCTCCCACATCAGACAAACAGTGGCATCCATTGACTTGTTCCTGCATAGGACCATCTCCCTGTCCTTCACTGCATGTACCAGGGCACGCAGCTCATCTCCTGAAAATTTGAGGTCCCTGAGCTGCTCCTGTCCTGCAGCCTCACCTGTGTGGGACAGAAGGCAGGGAAAGGGTTAAACAGACTTGTGAACAAACATTGCACTGCTGTAACAGTAACATATGGCCATGATGCAACACACAGCTGCTATACATGCCCCCACCCCCTGAGGAATGGCAACAAAGCATGCACGATGCACCTCAGTGCTGTGGAGTCCTGCAGGCCAGCACATGTGGAAGCCAGCTGTGTGTGTGTGCAGCACACAGTTGTGCTGGCCATGTTGCTGCCTGTGGCATGTGAGAGGTGGCCTGGCTTAACATGTTGGCATGGACATGGGTGCACTGCAAGGCAATCACAAGGCCTACAGCCGCAGACGGTGCCTAATGTGCACATGTGTGAGACTGTGCAGCCATGGCTGTGAATGGCTGACTCACGGTGCCCCACCGGCACATCCAGTGCCATGCTGGGCCTCTGCACACCCAGCACCATGGAACACATGCTGTGGAAGCATGAGTGTCTCCCAAAAACAGGGCTAGATGGCTGACCAGGACACATGTTCCACTAGGGGTGTGGCCTAGGCACCAATGCATGAGCCAGAGCATGTATCAGTGCTGCCACATTGTACAGACATACAGGTGTGGTGTGTGTATAGGTGATCCTGGCACAGCTGTGCACAAGGCCTGTGTGTGATCCACCATGTGTCGCAGTTGTGGGTACTGTACAACAATAAAACTTGGGTACTGCACTCCCAGCATGTGTGTCAACACCTGTCACACAATGGCCTGGATGTGCACACTGTAGATGGACCTGCCTGTCTTGGGGGGCAGACACCGTGGACCACAACAATGTTGGTAATGCCCCTGCTCCTGGCTGCACAGCGCTGTGCACAGACAGTCAGCAGCTAGGACCACAGTGTACAAACACTATTAACTACATGAGTACTGTCTGCCATGCCCACACGCACACATCACACAGCACAACACAGGGGTGGGGAGTTGGCTGTCTGTGATGCAAAATGCCAGTCAGTGACATGTGTGACAGCACGGGTACCTGTGGCAGTTGTCACACTGGAGTACATGCACCCCACAGTCACAGTGGACTAATGATCCACTCCAGAGTGCATCCTCCACACCGCTGATCACATCCCACTGCCATCTGCAGTACCACAGCATGCAGTCAGTCAAGCATGGCCCCTGCACAATGGGCGTTGGACAGTGCATGACGCTGGTGGGGCAACACTATCCACACAGGGGCAGTCAAGAGGGTCAAAGGGCCACCCAGCTCCCACCAGCACCACCGCGTACATGCCCAGATACACTGCACTGGTCAAGCATCAGCTGCAGTCCCAAGCCCATTAACAGTACTGCACTGTTAGATGGTTCACAGATACCATAGACTGCCACATACAGGCAATACAGGAGCAATGTGTGCATGGCAGGGATGATACAGTCACACATGTGGTACTGCTACACCTGGAATCAGGTCCTTTCCTGCCAGACAGGCAGGTGGCTGGCATTGTCTGGGTCAGCCTATCATCCATGAAGAACAGGACTTTAAAGTATGTGTAGGCCTGATTACCCACTGATATCCAACAGATTACAGGCCTGGCATCCCAGTGGTGTGATGTCAGGACCATATGAGCTCATCTCAGCTATGTCTTAGCAGTGGGGTCAACTAGACAGACTGCCACTGTTAGTCGGTATTCTACACACCTGGAATGTGCTTGAAAGCCTCAATACAGTAGTCCTATAACATTCCAGTTGTCACAGTGTACTGTCACTGAGGCTAGCGATCTCCATGGCTGACAGGGGTTAACAATGGTACTATGCTGGCCCACAGTCATTCATTCCATGTATCCCAATAGTGTGTGTACAGTACCTATACATACGTTTGGCTGTACCGCAGAGTCAATACTGGGGTAAGGCCCACGTACACGTGGGGAGGGGATTCCCATGACGAGTCCCATCCACTAAACCTGACAATGTCTGATGTACAGGTGATAACCATGGTGTACGCACCTCTTGTTGTTGCTAGGGCAATTGTAAGCCTCTTGAGCTGTGCACTCAAGGTTTACAGATGTCCTAGCAACCAAACGAGGCATTTACACCATGGTAATCACCTGTACGCCAGCCAGCTAGTCTCCTGTATTACATCACACAGATCGCACACAGTACAATACACAGGTGATGACAGTGGATCAGCAGGTAGCACAGATGCCATGCAGCCGGGAGATCATCCAGCTGTGGGTTCTAGTCCCACCCAAGGCTCCTGGGTTAACATCCCATAAGTGGGGGGAGTCACGTGATGCAGAGTGACTGGTAGCTGCTTTCTCCTGAGCTCCCACCCACCACCCTATTAAATCATTTTATTTTCCTGTCTCACAGCATTTTTCTTAAAGATTTTGTTTGCTGGAGCGACGCTGATCATCTGTGACACTCCTGGACCAAAATTTTCCAGAGAGAAGATCGTTTAAGAGTTGATCGGGGCAATGGACTCGGACATTAAAACAGCCGGAGTAAGGCATACTCCACCCACGTCACCAGAGAAAAATGCCAAGAAAGCCAGGAATACCAACTCGGGGTAGTTATCGAAACAAATGCCCCCTGCTTCACATAGTAACCTGCTAACTGAGGATCGATTTCTTCAGGAGCTTCTGCCCTTTAGGGAAACGCTCCAGGAAATCTCCAGCGAAATTAAATCAATAAGAAGCGACTTTACTGCTCTGTCAAGGAGGGTGGGGGATATGGAGGCAAGAACATCCTCCCTGGAAAATTGGAAAAGCAAGACCAATCCAGAAGTAGTTAAACTAAGGCAACAAATTCAGAAATTACAGATGAAGACAGAAGACTTAGAGGGCAGAAGCAGGAGGAACAATATTTTAATCCTTGGCTTGCCTGAGTCGGAGGAAGGTGGGGACACCATCAGATTTGTGCAACAGCTTCTCAACAAAATTATTGGCCCTTCGCCTATTAACCAGCACTACCACATTGAAAGGGCACATCGATCTCTAAGGCCTAAACCTCCACCTGGTGCCCCCCCGACCGATCATTATCAGGTTCCTCAGTTACATTGAGAAACAACATGTGCTGTTGAAAGTTAAAGAACTAGAGTCAATCCAGTGGGCCCAAAACAAAATCAGAATTACCCAGGACCTTCCATATGAGACCTGACAAAAGAGAACAGCCTTTCATCCTATTGTGAGGAAACTAATTGCAGCTGGCATAAAATTCAGAATGAACTACCCGGCAAAGTTACTGGTATCTCTAGACGGCGTCTGGCAAGCCTACGACAATCCGGACCAAGCTCTACCTGATCTTGCCATGAGGCTTCCGAATCTCTTCAAAGGAGATGGATTATCTCACGTTTAACAGACTCGGTTATAGGCAGCTGTTGTGCCTTAAAACTATTTAATTTAGATCTTCTTCGAACCGGATACTCCCTTTGGGTAGCTACTATGGAAGGCTTACCTGGTTTTCCTTGGTGGGGGCGTAGAGGTAGTGTGGTAATGGGAGGCGAGCTTGTAGGCCTTGAGGCCTGTGTGGCCTAGTTGATCCATGGAGCCATGAGCGCATGTCATCACTGGGAGTAGAGGAACAAGTTAGTGAGGGAGTGGTTTCCGGAGGTCACACTTGGTGGTCGGACCGTTTGGGTCCGTCCGCACGTCTTCCGACCGGAACTTCCCTTCTTGATGTTTCCCATTTCAATGATGCAAGGATTTCCCCATAAAACCTCCACTCAATTTCTGGGGTTACAATCAGGGAGTCGGGGCAGGTGCATTCCAGAATTTCCCCTCGCATCATCGCAACAGGATCGTGAAGGTTTGGGGGAGTACAGAAGTAAGCCCTTACAGGAAGCCAATCCTCTTGATTAAAATTTTTGGTCCAACGACCAGAGGTTTCAGAGTTGAAAGGTGTGAATACAGCACAAGTTTATTGTTGGGTGGGTGGGGGGCTCGGTGGGAGTGAGGCTCTGAGAATCTGTCTCGTGGCCTTAGCTGGGTGTTTGGGGTACCTTGGACTAATTCTGGTAGGATGGCTGCTCTATCTTTCTGCAGGTCCAGTTGCAATTCAAGGGTTTTTGGCTCAGCCAAGGTTCTATACCTAAGGAGGTTTACTGCAGACCAAGGTATCCTTGGGGGGGGTTCCGCTTGTATGCTATAGTTGGGTGTTTCTCTGGTTCTTGATATTTTGGGACTATTTGTAAATAATTTGGGGAGAAGTTGGGAGGTAGGTTGTATAAATTAACGGGGGAGCGGAGGGTCACATTTAGTAGTGTTCTCAATGGTTTTCTCAACCTAACTTTATTTCTGTTTCTGGTTTTATCCAAGGGTTATGCAACCTCAACTATGTGGCTGGATACCCTACTTATTATGCTTGGAGTGTTCAGTGGGGGGCATGGGGGCGGCGGAAGGTGCCACCACTCAGGGTTTGATTTGCAGGCCATGGATGTAATTACTCGTATTGTTTCCTTTTAAGACTGTTAAATGGCTTTAGGTCACATTAAATTTGCTACATGGAATGTCAGGGTATTAGAGAGGTAACAAAGAAAAGACAAATCTTACTGAACTGTTCGCTTACAGGTGTGGACATCTTATTTCTACAGGAAACTCATATTTTAGCCTCTGAAGTCAAATTGTTACGGTGTCAAGGTTTCTCCCAGGTCTTTGTCTCAGAGGGGTCTACAGGCAGCAGGGGAGTGGCTATCATGTTGAAACGCAATATACCATTTGTACTAGAGAATTGTATTAAAGATTCAGATGGCAGATTTGTATTAGTTAAAGGTACGCTCAAAAACTTGGGAGTGGTTCTGGGGGCCATATACTGCCCAGTTGGTGGGGACTCTAATTTCCTCATGCAGTTAACGACAAGTTTATGTGAGCTTTTGTCAACGGCCTTCATTTTGGGGGGGACTGGAATACTGCCCCTTCGCAGGCTCTTGATAGAACCTACAGGCCCATAAGACCTTCCACATCCGCCAAACTGGCCCTCCAGGACTTTTGCAACCTGTTGGGTTTGAGCGACCCTTGGAGAATTTTGAATCCCTCCAAACGCTGTTACACATATTATTCTCCATTCACAAGTCCTGGTCAAGACTTGATTATTTTTATGAGCACGGCTCTGTAATATATCCCTTTCTGGTATAGAGCCGATTGTCATTTCGGACCATGCCATGGCATGGATAAATTATCTCAGCCCCCCAGGCCAGAGAGACACCTCTTGGAAACTCAATACACAACTTCTGAAGGATGAGCAGATCATTGCTCATCTTAAATCTTTGATCTCGTCCTTTCTCGAAACCAATCAAGGCTCAATCTCCAGGGACGATCTAGTCTGGTGTGCGTTAAAATGTTTTCTCAGAGGTGAGTTTATAAAAATAGCTACTAAAAGAAAGAGGTTGAGGGAAGAGAGAATTATCCTTCTGGCTAACCGAATTAAACTGGCTGAAAGTGTCCTCTCTTCCTCAAACTTTCAAACAGATTTAGAAAACCTATACAGGATCAGGAATGAGTATGAAGACCTGATTAAGGAAAAAACAGAATAGGCCATCTTAAAATCTAAAACACGATACCTCGACCATGGTGAGAAACCCGGGAGATTACTAGCTCTCAGATTAAGGGAGGTAGAAAGTTCTAGATTAATTCCTGCCTTAAAGGCGGCTGATGGTTCAATCAAAACAGCACCAAGAGAGATAGCAAAAATTCTTGAAGATTTCTACAAAGACTTATATAGCAACAACTCTTCCTCAACCACCAATGTCGAATCCGGAACCCTTTCTGGCAGGGATACCTCTCACTAAGTTGCACCTGTCACTGTGATGTACTTTCCTCCCTATCACGTTGGAGGAGATAGAGGAGGTCATCCAAAGTTTACCACTGACAAATCCCCAGGACCAGACGGCTTCCTCCAATTTCTACAAAACATTCTGTAAGGAAATTGCTCCTGCTCTCCTTAAGCTATTTAATTATATTCTTTCATCGGCACCACTAGATCCCTCTTTGCTGGAGGCTACCATAATTCTAATCCCAAAACCGATAAACCTAAATTAGACCCAGCCAGCTGTAGGCAATATCACTACTTAACTATGATATAAAATTTTTAACCAAAATTCTCCCTTAAGAATCAAACAGGTTTGGCAGGTGCTGTTGAGTCAAGAGCAAGTAGGTTTCATCCAAGGAGATCAGCTACAGATCACATACGCATACCTTACCCACATTTTCATGCGGCTCAGGAGACCCAGATACCTATGGCTTTAGTTGCTTTAGACGCAGAGAAGGCCTTTGACTGGGTTAGCTGGGAGTTCCTGTGACTACCCTAAATAAAATGGGCTTCCTGAGAAGTTTATCGGTTGGTTAAAGGCGATCTATACTCGCTTCTGCGAGGTCTACTGTAATGGAGTGTTCTCGTCTCATTTTATTCTGCATTCTGGTACTGTAGGGTGTCCTTGTCCCTTATCTATTCAACTTATACCTGGAGCCTTTCTGCTTCATATCAAAAGTTCACCAAAATTTCTGGCTGTGTAATTGCTCAACGGGCTTTGACCCTCTCAGTTTTCGAGACGACATTCTTTGCATCTCAAATCCCGAAATTTCCTTAGGGGAGTACTGCGACTAGTTAACCTTTTGGTAATGCAGCTAACTATAGGTTGAATTTGTCTAATCGGTGATATTCCACTCAATTCCTCTTACTCCAAGCTAATGTTTCCAATTCGGTATGAAATGGGCCCCAAACCACTTCAAATACTTAGGTATTTATTTGGCCTGCGATGAAGAGATGATCAAGAAGCTCAACCTGGACAACCTGTTAGATAATATCCAAAAAGATCTCAACAGATGGGATAACCTTCCCATTTCAATTGGAGGACGTATTAATATAATTAAAATGAATGTTCTTCCACGAATCTTTTACCCCTTGAACCTTCTCAACATCTGGCTTCCTAAATCTTACTTCCAGAAGTTGCATTCAATAATATCCAAATTTATTTGGGGCGGCAAAAAACCTAGAAGATCCTTAATTAAGCTCTGTCTACCTAAAGACAAGGGAGGCCTTCGTTTGCCTAATTTTGGATTGCATTATTGGGCCAGTCACTTAGCTAAACTGGCTAGGTGGATCGGACCCCCGAATGAGCTCTATACGCCCGCATGGTTAGATTTGGAGCTTAGTTTGTTGAGGGAGCATAATATCTCTCCCCACTATATCTTTTTCTATAGTTTTTCCTCCCTTCCGGAGGCTCTTCACAACTCAGTGATAGGGGTATCCATTAAAATCTTGTCACAACTTTGGAACTTCCTTAAAATCCCATATACTAAAGATCAAGCCCAGCCATTAATCTTAATCCCAATATTAGAATAGGTGGACGTATACTGCCATCGACCTGGCTCCACAAATCAGGACCTTTTGGTGGAAGATCTCTACTTCAGGGGCTCTTGGCTCTCTAGTGATATTCTTACCAAACTGTGTCTACCCTCCCAAACTATTTTCAAGATTTATCAACTAAGACATCTAATAGGTAAAAATTTGGGCTGGTGAGTCTACCCTCTCAGGTTAGGCCCTTCCTGGAGCAACTTAGAATTACGCGCTAATCCCCACTGTATAGCTAGGATATACATTTATTTGCTAACTGAAAAGTTTCCTGATCCCTGAGTGGTTCCAGGTCATGGTCTCTCAAATCTCTGGCCTTTCCCTTTCCTGGACTCAAGTTTGGCGTGATGTATACAGATATCTTACCTTAGATAGAAATAGACTAACCCAGTTTTACATACTAAATAATATGTACTATACTCCACTGAAGCTTGCCAAATTTGACAGATCAAAATCTGACAGATGTATCAGATGTGGTTTGGAAGTGGGGGATTTACCACATATATTTTGATCATGCTTCAAAGTTGCCCCATTTTGGCATGCAATTCGTAATGGCCTGGATCCGATTCTGGGTCTGGACAATTTATTTACAGCTGAAATTTGCATTTTTGGTGTGTACTCGAATATTAGGTGCACAGAACGGAAATTTCATATAACCATAATTTCAATGGCGGTTAAAAGGCTAGTGCTTAGACACTGGCTAGACCAAGTAGCTATTTCTTACAATGATTGGTTAGAAGAAATTTCCTTGTGTTTTAAGATGGAAAGATTAATAGCCAATTCTCGACATGCCATGCCTATGTTCCAGAAAAAATGGGGCAAGCTATATGCTTTATATCTTCATTGAATTCTATATTTTGTGCCTCTGGCGGTTTCAGTGCGAGTTGTTTCAATGTGACCATCTGCTCCTTGTTGGGTACTGCTCCATGGAGCTAATTGATAGTTCTCCAGGCTCACCTGGAGTTGGAGAGGCACTTCCTCCGGGTGGGTCGGGGTGGGTTGGGGGGTACTTTGTCACTGTTCTTCCATTCTCTGTTCACAAATGGAATTTGAATTTGTTACGCTACAGCACTTGTACCATATACATGTTTTCTTTTTGTAAATCAATAAAGCTTTGAATTTCAAAAAACATCCCATAAGTGACACTGCAGTGCAGCATGAGGGGGGTGCTGCACTCCTGAGGTGCCATCAGTCAGATGAGATGTTAGACCGAGGTCCCATCTGCCTGCTCCGGAGGTGGGTCAGGTGGATGTTAATGACCCCATGGCACATACCAACATGTGTAGGGGAATATCTACGGTGCCATGGCAATGTACCCCCTATCCACAAGAATAACACAAGCAGCGTAATCTGTTTCAAAGATATTTGACATTCACCTGTATCCCCTTCCCCCGGGTTGTGTCTGAAAGAGGCAGGATTTATCTACAGCATGTACCCGGTCAGTAAACACTACAATAAGCAAATTACATGTCAGGCAGAGCAGCGCTATGCACAACCAGCGTCCCCTGTCGGGTCTGGGTTCTGATTCCCATGGACCTCACAAGCTGTGCTCTCGGTGTCATTGGGCCTCAGAATCCTTCAGTGGCAGAACACACTGGTGCTGCAGAGTTGCCCATCCAGTATTCCCTGTGTGCTGCTGCAGTAGTGCTGTCATGATGATGTTCTGCTGCAGTACTGATATCGCCACTGCTGCAGGAGTGCATGGCTTGCTGGCACAGTGTTACCGTCCTCACAGTACCGCAGTGGTGTCAGTAGTCTAGAACCACTTGAAACATCACATGTCGGTGTCAGTATGGAACACAGTGCAGAGTAACACACTGCACACATATGACATACGACAGCTATACAAAACGTCACATACATGATGCCACAGTTATACACAACCTGTGTTCTGTCACCTCGAGCATCTGTGCTCCCAAGGTCACAGGGACTGAGAACCCCTCTGTGGCAATGCATATGCCTTGAGCAGACCGGACCATCCAACAGACAGAGTGGACATGTGTTACAGCCCTGACCTGGATGTCTGCCATCAGCCAGTGGTATCAAGCCATGCACACATGACATGGGGATGCCCAACTGTTGTCAGCATGTTGACTGCACAGGACATTCATGAACAGCAGCCTCATCCAGGACACAGTCAGTTAGCAGTCATCTGTATCCCCCTACCCCTGGTCCATACCTCTGAAGTGTACCACAATATGAGGAATAGTCCTCATGGTAGTGCACCACAATAGTCCGCTGTTCAACATTGTGAGTTGTCCCGCATTCAGTGGTAATGCTGTAAGGCACTATTCCACAGTAAGTGATGCAGAACATATATTGCTCAGTTACTAACTGACCTCCTGTTATAAATGCAAATTGTTTCACAGTATTCTGGGCCTCTGAGGTGCAGTTTGTAAACATGTTCCACATTTTGCTCATGTGTTCCACATATTGAGATGCAGTGTTCCACATTTGAGGGACATAAGGTTGGGAGGTATGGCCAGATTGTGCTTGGCACTAGGCACCCAGTCAACATAAACCACATCACAAACCTACTGATATGTCCCTTGAATTTTACCTCTGTCCACCCACATCAGTACATACCTGGCTGACTCTGTGAGTGTTCCATTGACATCCTGTGCTGCGGCAATAATCACACAACAACATGTATTACTGATTAGCAACACGGGGGGGGGCACATTTAGCCCTTATATAACACAGCCGGGCAAACAAGCCTGTTAAGCATGCTAATGGACTGATAATGATATGCTAATCTCCTTGTTAGCACCATGCATACATAATGACCATCATTTGCATATTCTGTTTGAATGTGGCAGATGCTAGCACTGAGCAAAGTGTTTAGCACAGGGCAAACCATATAGCACCGGGCTATCTTGGCTATGCTTAGCGCAGCACTGTAGCAATAGCGCTGCGCTAGTGTGGCTTAACGCAGATATTGCACATGCGTAGGGTGGGGCAGTCTGCACTAACAGATCCGCGCTGCTGTGCCTTAGCGCTGCACTAACCATGTTAGCACGCTGCCACTGCGCATGCCTGGAATGTCTGCACGGGGTCATGGCAGGGTCGAGCATGTGCATTGCGAACACTTCCGGTTAGTGCGGCACTACGGTATACTTCTGCGCGGCACTAGACTGAAGTGCTTGGGAGTGTCAGGGTGTGTGGCCAGTCAGTTACCAGTGGAGCAGTTTCTTCCCCCCATCATATTAGCCATGTCTGGGAGATGTAGGCAAAGGGCAGTAGTGGGCCGTGACAGGTGTTGGGATGAGGTGGAGATGGCCAACCTAGTTCAGCTAACTGAACAGCACCATCTGCACCTATTTGGACCAGTCCGGGAGGGTGACCATCCTTGTAGCCAGATCTGGGCTTCAATTGCCCGTCGCCTCACAGCAATCATGGGTATACCCCGAGATGGTGAGAAGTTCTGCCACCGATATGTGGATATCAGGCACAGGCAGCGCCCACTGCTGGAATAATGCAGGGTGATGGTTCGGGAGGGCACTGTGCCTGTGCCAGGTAAGTGATGACTCTCACCACGGTGATGTAATGGGTGGTGGGGATGTGTGTTGGGTGGTGTGCTTGTGTGCGTGTGTGTGTGTGTGTGTCATGCCCCATTAACATACCATCGAGGGGACTGTGTTGCTGTGCTGGTGGGGTCCAGCAAGAATCTACCATGCATTTACTGTTGTGCACCTTGTGTAATGATATGTGACTCTGGTCACTCTTGGACATGGGTTCAAATCCCACTGCTGTTTTACCATTTGCTACCTGTTCAAAAGTACACTTTAAATACTACTCTGATATGTTGGTCTTATGCCATGGGGGCCTCCAATCAGTTGTGTGTGTACTGTGTGGGCCAGGGGGACAAAGCATCTTGGTAGTGTTGTCTGCAATGTCCTGCACTTTGGTGGCACACTGCCTCTTACCACCTATTGTGGTGGCATGGACACACGACACCTGGCCCCCTGCCACATCCACTGTGTTCTGCCATGCTGCCAGGGGGCAGCATGCAGCTGTGGCTACTCTGTACATCCACAGTGTGTGGTTGAGTGTGTTGTCTGGGCCAACATCGCAACCATATCACCCCCACTTGTGGTACATTGGCTCTCGCTATGCGGCATGGGTGGGACAACTGTGGATCACTGACACATAGCTACACCTACGCTGCTCCAAACACTGTCACCATGTTTGCAGTTATGTTCCAGGGGTCTGTTGACCCATTGTATGGTATATGGTTTGCACCATTTACTATGGCTCTGTGCTTTTGTATATGTCTACTGCATATGGGTCGAGTCTTCACAATGTGGTACAGGGTGCTTCTGTGATGTACACTGAGGATAGTTCCTCAGAATGTGGTACTGTTGAGAGGTATGTGTCTGGGTGTGGTTCGCTCCACCATCACTACTGTGTCTGTGCCATGACACTAGCCAGTGGCTCGGGCGACAGGTCCTTGGCATTGGTGCCCTGCTGTGCTGCAGACTCACACATACTGTACTCGGTTGTGTACAGTAATGCTGTGTGCATGTCACATCCCATATGCCTTCCTGTCATCATTGTCATTCAATCTGTAGCCTTTGGGATGTTGTACGCCACTGGGTTGTGTCTGTGTGTCCACATCTATTGTTGAGGGGTTCGATACTTGTGTTCCCTCATTACGGGTTCAGGACTCCTCTGCTTACAGTCTGCCTTTGTGTGTGAGGGTGTACCATCCAGAGGGGCTGTGTGCATGTGATGGAGGGGGAGCTGTTGCAGCTTGTGTGTACAGGATGGCATTGTCAGGCACATATTGGCCATGCACTGTGCAGTCTGCACTGACCTGTGTCATGCTTGGCATGGCTTTGGTGGTGCACTGGGCCTGTGTGCCAGTTATGCGTGTGTTGTGCTACGTCACCAGGGTCCAGGGTGGTTTTTAGCGCACCGTGGTGGCTGACATTGTAGTAATGCTGCTGTACCATCTTCCCACTGCACAGCACAGAGACCACACTGGAGACAGGAGGGGCAAGCCACAAGCCGAACAGAGGCCATCCACATTCAGGCGCAGGGTGCCTTCAATGGTGCAGCATGCAGCAGAGAGCAGTGACGGGGGATGGGAGTGTGTTGCATGAGTGCTGTGTGCCATTGTGCTTTTCTACTATATGTCTGAGTTGCCACTGCAGGCACTGGAGCACTGTATCTGGTGTCGTGGCACAGTTGGCTAGGTAATCCAGGCCTGATGTGATTTAGCTGTGTTGCATTTGGATTCCAGGGTGCTCACTTGGAGGGACCCCTTAGCCATTGTGGCTGCAATATGTACATCCATCTGGGGCTATAGTGTTCACACTTAACTTTGTGTTGGGGGGGCACTGGATGCATGACACCAGTGGCACCATGCAGTGAACCCATGACCGTTACATCAGTGGGGCCTGCTATGCTGGCTGCGTGCATTTGTGTTGTCTTCCATGCCTCCAGTGCCTTGCCTTCTACTGTGAAGCCTGAGACATGGCTGGCTCTATGTCTGATCTATTGTTGCCATTACTGCCATGTGCACTGCTATCTGCCTTGTACTGTCATGTGCAACATATTGCTGTTATGTCCACCATTGTGGCAGGATGCAGCAGGTCTGTGCATGGCCGTAGGCCAATCATCATGCCTGAAGGTGGGGGATTACTGGGGTCAGCCTGTTGTGCTGGCTGTTTCTGCTGCTGCTGTTGTCCTGTCTGCCATGGCAACACTATTCTCCACGTCTCATGGCATGTCTCATTCGCAGTACCATGTACGGTGTGTCAGTATCTATGCAGGACATGTTGTTAGTGCCTGCCAAGGCTATTCACACTATGGTGAACAGGGGGCCACAGTGTCATGTGGTGCCTGTACTCCCAACCAGTGTAATGCCATAGTAGTATGGACACAGGTATGTTATTGTGTGCCCTTGTCTGACCTCCGTGGCATACAAGCGCAAGGGCTGTTGGTGGGGAGTCTCTGGGCCTATCGTGCCACATGGGCCTGTGTGGCTGTGCATGTCATGTGTGCCTGTTGCGGCATGGGCGTAGGTAGGCATCCTCCTAGCACTCCATGGTGTGCTATTTTATTTCTGGGGGGTAGCAAATAGGCTCTGAACTGCTTCCTTTTTCCATGAAGCCTAACAAAGACAATGTTGTACCTTTCTGTGATTTCATTCATTGAGGTCTACGCTAGGGGAACTGGTCACTATGACTGTCTTTGTCTCCCATGGACAATACAACAGTACAGGTTGTGGGCTGGTCTGTGAGTGTCTTGGGGTGCTATGCATGGCTTTGTATTTACCCATGCAGGGCAGCACCCATTGTCATGTGTTTCATAAGTTGTATTTCTTATGCCACTGGTGGCAACCTACACAGTCCTGATGTACGTTTGTATAGTATCTGGCTACACTCCAGGGTGGGGTAGCTCACCCTAATGATGGGGGGGAGAGATAGCAGTGTGTCCACATGGTGTGCAGCTGTGATCACCCTGGCTACACCCCTGCCTGTTGGCTCCAGCTCTGTTGTGGGGGCCATTGTCCCCTACAGGGTGCTGTCCCTCAGTCCCTGCAGTGCATGGTATTTGTGCAGAGGTTATGCAGGTGTGCTGCAGGGGTTGTTCTGTGGTAGCATGGTGTGCTGGGTGTCAGACCCTATGACAGAAGCTGCTCCCACAAGTGTGGGGTTTGTGTCTCGCCATGCCTTGGCCACCAGGGTGACACTGTCCTGTGCATATCATTGGCCTACCACTGCCCTGCCCCTGGTAAACCATGGCCTGTGTCCCTGTTTCACATGTGTGTGCCTTCTTGCATGTGCACCTTCAAGGTGCTACCACTTTGGGTGGTGGCACAGCCCCGTGCCATGCTCTTTACCAGTGTGGGCTCATCATCCTTCTGTTGTGGCCATGGGTGTGGATGGGCATTGGCACTTTCCCTGTCTGTGTACTGCTTGGTTACCTGTCCTGCAGTCCCTACTGTACTGTTGCCAGTGTCGTTGTCCTCTGCGTCATTTGCTCTCTGTGGTCCATGTCGAGTCTCTATCTGTGTCACTTGCCACTGTTCCGCACTTATGTCAGTCCACCTGTTCAGGGCTTCCTGACATCATTTGTACGGCTGCTATGTTATAGCATTGTGGGTGGCAGTTTGGCTGGGTCTCTACAATTGTTGGGGGGGCACCAGTGAGGGTGGGCCACTGTTGGGGGATGGGGGTGTAATCTGTGTTGTGTATCATAGCTGTGTGACTGTGGGCAGCATGTCCCACCATGTGTCATCCCATGTGCATGTCATTCAGTGTCCACTTGTCATTCGCATCTCAGGGGGTGGCTGTCTGTTTGCACTGTTACAGTCTGCACACCGCTGTGCTGGCTGGATTCCACTGTGTTATGCTTCTCAGCATCCATCTATGCATATCCATGTACATTGGGGTGTTGCATGCTGCCTGTTACATACTGCCTTGTCCTGCAGACACATGTTAGTGTGCATTGTGGTTTGTTCTGTACTGGCACATGGGCATGGTTGTTGGGGCATGCTGTCCACCATGTGGTGGTACATGATGCCTTTGTGTCATCGTCATGTCCTGATATGGTCCGTCTGTCTCCTGTAGGTCCACATCGGGCATCACTGTGGGCCACCCGTCCAGAGGAGGATGAGAGCCAAGGTGAGCTGCTGAGGCGGGTGGTGCACCAACAGCAAACACTAATTGAACAGCAGGCTGTATTGATAGCGGAAGTGAGATGGGTGGCAGTCATCCTAGATGAACATCAGCCAGCATCTGCCCACCCCTAAGTCCTACCTCCTATTGTTAGCCTGCTTCCTGTCCCAGGCCCACTGTCCCTAGCCCTATGTCTGCCATCCTGTTTCCTTCCATTCCTTCCTATGTCCACATCCCTCTCCCTTCCACATTCTTTCCCCATTGCACTGTACATAGTTTTCGCAATAGCCCTTTTCTACTGTTACTATTTTCCCCATTGTTTTCAGTCCCTTTGTTAGGCCTGCCCTTTTCCCCTTTCGTTGTGTTTTTCCTGTACCCCATTATTGCATGCTGTATTCTGCTGTGTTTTGCTTTGTTTTTCTGTTTATTTGTTCTTGTTGCCTTTTTGCCTTACCTCTTCTCTTTTTGAATTATACTATGTTATGCTTGACATTCCTGCGTCCTGTGTCTTTTTGGGGGTGAGTCGGGATTTGACAGTGTTCTGTGGTATTCTGGTTTCACTTGTGGGTCCAGGTTATTCCATGCCTTTCACTAGTACTGCAGTTGTGTCTGGCAGGGATGATTTGCTTTCCTGTGTTCCTGGAAAGCTGCTTACACCTCTAACACTTTGTTTCTGTGGGTGTTTGCACTGCTTCTGTCTGATTGCTATTTTCAGTGCTGTCTTATCTGCTATGTTCAGTGCTGTCTTAATCCCAGGCAATTTTTGCCCTGCATTCCTCGGTCTCTTTGCCCAGCTTCCTTAGCTTGCTATATTCAGCTGGTTTTGCACCGGGCTATTTCCATTTGAATATAGCTATAGTTTTGCTCCGGGCAACTTTTGTCCGCCGGGCAGTGCTAATTTAGCCCCGGGGCAAAGTTTTGAATATCTGGCCCCAGGAAGGGGTTACAAATGGAATTAAGCATTTAATTAAATACAATATATAATTAAATACAATAAAAATTATGTGGAATAACATACGTAATGTGGCACTGCATGCTAGATAGAAACATATAGTAGAATCATAGAATGATAAGAAGAGACAAAGATACAGGGTTGGCTTTTCAAAGGGCCCTTAGACCAATGCAAGATGCATCAAACATCCACCTTGCATCAAATCCAGGTTTGCCAAATACTGTGTGCTTTATCTGGCAAGAAAAGCATTCTCTCTGGCAAAGTCCCCCAAGTGGACCGCTGCATCAAAAATATGATGCATGGGGTGAGAATGACACAAGCTGTGAATGAGCCAAGCTGAGTCAAAATTACGATGCATGGAGTGAGGTGGAGCAAAAATGACACAAACTGAGTTGAAAGTATGATGCATAGAGTGAAATGGAACAAAAATGATACAAGTTGAGTCAAAAATATGATGCATGAAGTGAAAAATGATGCAAACGGAGTCACAAATTACAGTGGATGAAATGGCGTCTGGAAGCAATATTGTACATGCTATAGTCCATGAAACAGCATTACAATGTCTACAATGCAGGACTTTTGAAACAGAATGCCATTCATAGTACCATAGTCAGGTCTGACCACCTGCTATGGTCCTCAGTATATGCTCTAGTATGAGTGACTGGTCTAACAGCAGCATGCATCTTAATGAGCAGGTTCGCATTTCACTAATTCGCCTTCCCAAAAACATATAACACACCTTACCTAGCCCAAAGTTGATTGCCATACATTTTTGTATTATTTGATAACTGGGTTAGTAAACTGCTCCCATGGACCATTTTCAGGCACAGCCTGGGCCATTTAGATGGCACATAGTACACAGGTTTACAGTTTCAACAGGAGAATAGTATAGATTGTAAGTATATGTATACAAGGGTTTGTTATAACATTGGAGTGGCAACAAAGCTTACATAGAAGAGAAACAACAGTTAAGTATATTCAGTTCCATTTTGTCTCAAAGCATATGATCCAGTTTATATTACGTTCCAGAAATTAAACAGTCAATTTCAGCCAGATTTGTATAATCTAACAGATCATATTTTTATCCCTGTGGTCAACTGGCAAAACACAGCAACTTCCTTTTTCTGAGACACATCCCCGCACTAGAACATTTTGTTATGTTGGTAAATGAAGAGTGTGGGGATGCACTCCATAGACAACAATAGGGACATTTTAACTTATTCATTATCTACTTTAAAGTTGTGATTATGACAAATCAAGGCCACCGCTCAACTAACAAGGTCCTTGTTAGTTGAGCAGTGGCATTGATTTGTCATAATCACAACTTTAAAGTAGATAATAAAGAAGCTCAAAAATGTCCCTATCATTGTCAATGTAGCTCAGCCCCACGCTCTCAATTTACTGACATCAGGAAACATGCTAGCGTGGGAGCATGTCTCAGAATAAGGAAGTTGCAGCATTTTGTCAGTTGGCTGCAGGGATAAAAATATGACCTGTTACATTTTGCAAATCTAGCTGAAATAAATAAAACATTTTAGGCCAATCAACTTTGGGCCAGGTAAGGTTTGTTATATGTTCAAGGAGGCCCATACTAACAACCTGCTCTTTAAGCGCAATAACAGGACCTACAGTATATTTCTTGAAAGTCCCCAATAAGGGGATGGTGCATCATTTCTGTGATGCAGAAATCCCTTCCAGCATGGGGCAGGCATTTTTTTAATGCAAGAATGGCACAAAGCAATCTGTTGCATGCAGACCTGTTTTTGATGCACGCAGCATTAGAAAATCGGAATTGACAAGTTTTGATGCATCCTGCTCCTTGCATCATTTTCTTTAATGCAAGCACTGTGTGACATTTTCTGACCTTTAAAATCCAGCCCAGAGATTTTAACCAATCATTCCAGAGGAGGGAGTTAGGTGGAGTAGACCTGGAACTGCCACCCTTTGCCACCCCCATTACCTCTATTTGACTAACATTTTGAAACTATCCCAGACAGATAGAAAGATAGATAGATAGATAGATAGATAGATAGATAGATAGATAGATAGATAGATAGACAGACAGACAGACAGACAGACATAAACATACATACATACATATAGTAGATAGATGGGTGAGTAGCTAGAGAGAGAGAGAGAGAGACAAGAGACAGATAGATAGATAGATAGATAGAGAGATAGATAGATAGATAGATAGATAGATAGATAGACACATAGACAGATAGACAGACAGACAGATAACATTCTGCAGTGTATAATTTAAGTAAACTAAATATAATTTTGGTACTGAAATGCTATATTTTCTTTTACAAATTTAAATTATACACTTTTCCTCCAAAAGGGGAAAAAATCCATTAAAATAGATCTTTTAAATTGTAGGTTATAGAAAGGGACGACTAGCTCAGAAAATATTGTACTCCTCTTGGATCATTATTTCTTTTATATTATTTTAATTCTTTTTTGTAACATTCACCTAGTAAAGGATATGATTGTATGTGATCCCATGATACATTTTCTCAAGTAAATTGGGCATGAAATGTTCTCTAATCTTCATAAAAATGGCTAGGGTGTTATGAATATGAGTATCATTAAAGAATAATACATATAGTTTTCAAAATGTATTTTGTGTTGGACCCTTTTAACTACTTCATCCCATTTAGTGAAAACCTGCATTGTAATATTTCTAAAGTCTCCAGCCGATGTCATATTTCTTTCAAGACCATTGGTTTCCATTTAATTTTAGCCTGTCAGTGGGTATAAAAATCCAGCTAGGAAATCATCTGGTTTATTATAGTCTGCAGCTGTAATGCTGTTCACTCCTGCACAGAGTACAGAAATCAATAATATATCAAATGCCATTACTGTATGGTACTTTAAATATGATATTAGTATATAAGAGACTCATTGTGCAAAAACCGGTGAAATTATTCTATTTTTGAAATTCTACTGGATAACCTTATATTAGTTGATAAGCAGTCTTTGACCACAATGATCCTGTATATTCTCTTTTCACACACCAGAAAATCATGAAACTATGAAGCCTCATAATAATGCTTCTTACCTTCTTTAAACATTCTGGCCCAGATATTCAAAAGGGTTGCGCCATGTGCAACAGGGTTGCGCGTGTGCAACTCCAAAAATGCGCCATTTTGCGATACTCAGAAGGGGCCAGTTGCGCCACAGAAAACGTGCTGAGCAACAGCGCAATGGAAATGAATGCATGCGCAACCGAAGGGGGCAGGTCCATGCATAAAGTGCGCAATGCGATATTCGAACACTTGCGCAATGCGCAAGAGTGGCTCAGCCGGAAGTTGCGCAGTAGCGGAATTGAGCCAAAATAAAAAGGCTCAAGGAAGCGGCGCAAGAACCCTAGCAGGCCGCAAACTGGGGGAGAGAGACAGAGACAGAGAGAGAGAAAGAGACAGAAGCTGGAAGGGCAGACAGGGACAGTGGGTCCAGGAGGACAGAGAGGCCAGGGGTGCCCGGTGCAGTGGAAGCAGCAGTGGGGGCAGCGGGGGTAACACAGGAACAGCAGCGGGGGGCAGAAGCCAGGGAGATGGACAGTGCCAGCTTCCACATGGAAGCTGTAATGAGGGGGGTGAGACACCATGCTGCAGGGGGACGTGGCCGCGGAGGGGCCCGTCGGCCGTATGCCCCCGACAGGTGGTATCGTGCCCGCCTCAGCTTCGAGCTGTACACAGACATCAAGATCGTGACCCGGTACCACCTGAACAGGGCAATACTGAGACGGCTCTGAGAGCTGTGCAGTGATGTGATGCAGGCACCCTCACGACGGAGTCACGCTCTGTCGGTGGAGACCAAGGTGACAGCCTGCATGTGCCTGCTCGCCATGGGCACCTTCCAGAGGCCGACAGGGAACACCACAGGCATTACACAGTCAGCCACATCACGCATCCTCACCCAATTCCTCAGTGCACTGCTGCCTCATGCTGCGGAGTACATCCATTTCCCTAGCACCGCAGCAGAGCGTACAGCAAACATGCAGGAGTTCCACAGGGTAGCATGTATGCCTGGCATGCTAGGGGCCATAGACTGCACCCATGTGGCCATTCGCATGCCACCTGGCCCCGACGGCCAGGCTATATCGAACCGAAAGGGTTTTCAGTGTCAACTGCCAGGTGGTGTGTGATGCCACTGGGCGCATTATCAATGTCTGTGCCACACACCCTGGCGAGCACATGATGCCTTCATATGGCACCAGTCTGCACTGTGCCATCGATTCGAGAGTGGGACATCCCACGGGTCATCTAGTGGTGAGTACACATGTATGGAATGCAAACTCTGGGCAAGGGTGGAATGACACAGGTACCATGGTAGTGGCACACAAGGATATGGGCAATATGGACCTGACATGACACTGCTCTCCACTATCTCCACACAGGTGACTGCGGATACCCACTCCATCCCTGGCTGCTCACACCGTACCGGTGCCCCACGACCCCAGTGCAGCTATGCTTCAATGAGGCACATGCCGCAACACGTAACATCATAGAGCGGGTGTTTGGGATGCTCAAGGCATGCTTCCGATGCCTAGACACCTCCGGCGGTGCCCTACAGTACAGCCCCCAAAAGGCCTGTGGGATATTCCTGGCCTGTTGCATCCTGCACAACATGGCCAAAGACCATGGGATAGCCGTACAGGTCAAAGAGGGTGACAGCGATGGGGACGCCAGTGGCGCCGGTGATGTTGGTGATGAGCAGCCCCCCCAGGATGGAGGGACCCCCGACTGACCCGGCAGGCCCAGCTGCACCGGGACACCATTGCAGAAGAGCACTACGCCCAACACAGGTAAGTCAAGGGGACATGTGCAGGCAACACTGTCCATGCGCCAAACCACAGGCACACAGGGAACACACCGTGCATGAAGGTCAGGGAGTTGAAGGTTCCAGGCATACCAACACACCATCAGGGAGGGTGAGCACTCATATGGACACACACACACCAGGCAGGCGTACATGGGCAGAAGCACAGCACTGCGGAAATGACATTGCCAACACACAGCACCACCGACCACCCCACCACCTGTACTGTCCACGTCGTGTGTCAGGACCTGGGCACCCTTGCACCTTGGTGTACAGTGCAATGCAGGCATCATCATGCACACGCACCTGTGGACAGCAGTTGGGAGAGTGTGCAGGTGGTCCGTGTGTCACCGTGGTGAGCAGAGCACCCAGCAGTGCACTGCTCACCATGACACACATTGCACACAGGGCAGCACCAGACAGAGCCCACACTGGGAGACAGTTCAGTCATGTAGCACTGTCCCATGGCCAACACTGATGCGTGGGCGGCCCCGCCATGGCCCAGCAGCACTGGCAGGCTGAGCAGGGGCCACATGGGGTGGCGCTGTTGCACCACCAGGGGTCCCACTGTGAACGCGACCTTGCCCGCACAGGGGTCTGCATCATGCCGAACAAACGTGCACCAGGGGTGCTCGGGATGCCCACAGCAGAACCCGGCATCGACAGGCCTGGTGTCGCACGACGCCGGGAATGGGGAGTGGAGAGCGCACTGTGTGGGGTGTGTGGTACAGGGGCACCTGACAGTGTGCCCAATGCATCAGCGACAGAGACCACTGCTGGGTCAGCCTGTCAATGGCGGCGGTCACATCCGTCCGCATAAGGACCAGCTCGGCTCGGTCCCGAGCACACTCCCTGCTATGCCACTCCACGGACACAGACAGTGCCTCCACGGACCTTGCAACCCGCCCCTGCAGCTGTACCGATTCCTGCAGCAGGCGGGTGTGCGCGTCCAATGGGTACTGTGCCCCAATGGCATCGTGACCCCCAGGGTGTGGACGGTCCTGGTGCACAGCACCCCTTGAGGGTGGGCACTGTTTGCCAGGACCAGGTATGGGTGGATCAAAAGGGCGGTGGACATGTGCCACTGCTTGACACTGTACCCCCAGACCTGGTGTTCGACTGCTGCTGCCGCCCCTCCAACTGCTGAGCCCCCAGGTCCACCTGTTCCACCTCCATGCTGGCAACAGTGCCGGACACCTGCACAGCCACCAGTGCTTCTCCACTGGTGCTGACAGGCACAGCCTGGGACTGTGCCAGCATGCTGGTACACAGGTGTGAACCAGGAAGGCCCGGGGCACGTGCTGGCCTGCCATGTGTCCGCATGGGACACACACCTATCACTGCCCATTGCAGGCCTGCTATCATCAATGGTGCAGGTGCGCCACTGCCATAGGCACAGCATGCTGGCATACCTGCATGCCAGACTGCTGAGACACAGGCTGTGCACCCCCGCACCGTATCACTGACACCAGAGTTGTTGGCCCAGCTGCATGCTGCTGCACTGCTGCTGGCAGGTGGCGGAGGTGGATGGTCCCTCCTCCACGTCCAGCAGGTCTGCATCACTGTCTGGACCCACCACCACCACCGTCTCCTGAAGATGAACAGGATCTGTAACAGAAAGAGAGTACATGTGAGTGCTTGTGAACAACAGCCCCCAACACCACCACCATGTCATACCGTGCAGTGATGGGCTTCCACCTGTCTGGAATCCTCCGCCTGGTACGCCCGCAATGGCACTCGGCTGCATGGCCGCGACCAGTGTCTCCTCCATTGGGGTCAGCTGCAACACCACTGGCGGGCCCCCACCAGTGCCAGCACATGCCGCCCTGAAGGCTGCCACCTTCTCCTTCAGCCTCCTGCGGTCAGTCCCCATCTTCTTCTTGCATTCCTGCACGGAGCGCTGGTGGCTTCCGTGCAGGTTGACGGCCCGAGCTACTCCCTCCCATGCAGCTGCACGTTCCTGAGGGGTGCCCCTCCGTCCACTCAATAGTGGCTCATCCTCCAGGTAGGCCTGGAAGAGGGCCTCCGTCTCTGCCGCTGTGAAGTTCGGCCTCCTCCTACGCCCGCCGTCCTCACCCTCAGCTTGGCTCTGGTCAGTCATGGTGATCTGTATGGGTGGAAGTGGACACCTGTCACTGTGCAGTCGACAGCATTTCCCCATGAGCATAGGTGCCGCCGGGGGCGAAGCCCCACTTTCCTCTCCGTATGGCAGATACTGATAGAAAGGTGCCCTTTGTCCCTTTCTAGTGCCCTTCATGCTCAGCCCCTCAGCCTTTATCATCCTCCGCACCTTGCCCATGAGCATTGTCCTGAGCATCACACAGCATGTAACTCACCTCTCACCTGCAGTAACCGAATCTGGCCAGCACAACCCACTGTCACGTTTTATAGCGCAAACACATGCAAATGAGGTGTGGCGCAACTTTAATGACATGCTAATCGCGCCACCGCGCCTTTGAATGGCTGATCGATGATTTGCATATGTCGGCTGAATATCTAGATTTGCGCTTTGCGCAATATGGAAGGGCCGGCTGAGCCAATGGCACAGGTTTGTGCCTGCATGCTACACTGCAGTGCGCATGCCCAGACAGCTTACGCATGCATCTATCGCACTGCAGACCTGCTGAGCGCTATAGGCAATTCAGGCCATGGCCACCATTGTGCCAGTGGCGCTACAGCACTCGGCACTATATGGCGCTGCGGCACTACTGCGCAATGGTCCACTGTAGCACTGGTATGCAGCTTGGCAGTTGCGCAGGATGCCTATACGTCCGATGGCGCTGTGCATAGCCTTGCGTCATTGCCGTGACCTTGTGTATGCCCTTTGCCCCCTGGCGCGTTTCGCATGCCATGTGTACATCCCTATTGCGCTGTCTGGTGACAGCGCTATGTGAAGTGACGGCGCTGTTCGAACAGCGCATTGGAGCCTGTGGTGGTCTATTGCACAACATCTCCACGTGGTTACCCGGCAGCGGGCGCCATATTGCCTGCTGTAAACTGGCTGAGATGGCTAGGAGGAGGGCAGTGAGTTGGAGCCCACTGGAGGTGGCCAACCTGGTGGCCCTGGTGGAGCCCCACTGTGAGGCACTCTATGGTGAGGACCCCCTCACCATGCCTAGGACCCACATGTGGCAGCAAGTGGCCACTGACCTGGTGGGGGTCACTGGATGGGGCCGGTCTGCAGAGCAGTGCCGGCACCAGTACAGTGACCTCCGCCGGAGGGAGCCGGACATGTTAGCTAGACTGCGGGACCATGCCAGGTGGGGCGTGGTGCCTAGGCCAGGTGAGTGTACCATCTATGCACCTATATTCTCTGTAGGGGTGTGTGTGTGCTTGGGTGGCTGTGCATAGGTGCCAGTTCGGACACGGTTGGCTGTGTCAGTGTGTGCAGCTGTGCGATGGATGGTTATGGCTGTGTGGGCAGGCACTGTCACTGGGGCAGGGGGCACTCTGCTTTTGAGTCACACAGATGTTTGTCTCAACATATGTCTCCCACAGGCCGGGATCTGAGGATGCAGGGCCGGGATGAAGAGGGCCGTGCCAGGGCCCCGGTGGCAGCAGGAGTCGCCCCCCGGATAGAGCAGCAGCAGCAGCCACAGCAACAGCAGCAGGGGCAACAGCGGCAGACAGAGCTGCTTGAGCAGTGTGAGTATCAGGACTTCATGGATGCTATTGCATGCTGGGGAAGTCCACTAGCCCTGCACAATGCAACCATGCAGGAAAGGGGAGGTCCTGATTCCACTATACAAGACACTAGTGAGGCCCCACCTGGAGTACAGTGTACATCTCTGGAGACCATACCTACGTAAGGATGTAGAGTGGCCAGGGAAGGTTCAGAGGAGGGCACCAAAGATGGTGCATGGCTTGCATCACGGGTCCTATGACGACAGGTTGAAGGAACTGAACATGTACTCCCTGGAGGGGAGAGGGGAGAGAGGGGATATGATGGAGACATACAGGTATCTTACAGGGGGATCAGGGTGCAGGACACACTTTTTGAAGTGCAAATGATGTTCCAGGACTAGAGTGCATGGGATGAAGTTGGAGGGAGGACGATTCAGAGGACACATGGTGATGGACTGTCTTCACAGAGTGGGTGGTGGACAAGTGGAACACCCTGCCAGAGGAAGTGGTGGGGGCTGACACAATCACGGGATTTCAGACTGCAGGGGACAGACATGAAGGAATTCTGGAGATCAGGGGTTAGAGGCAACAGACTTCTAGGGAAACAAGGTGAACTTACAAGCTCATATGGACAGACTGGGTTTGCCATAGGCCCTTATCTGACAACACTGTTTATGTATCTATGCATGTAGGCACGACACAGGTGACATGCATCACTGTGCAGTATCACAGCACATCTGTGTATGCATCACTGGTGGTCCAGGCATGCACTGGGCACATAGCTGTGTCACTGGCATCGCACCACGTTGCCACGTCACTTGCCAGCCTTGTTTGTACTGTGATGGACGTGGGCTGTGTGTGGGCAGTAGTGCGCATAGCTGGTGCTGCCTGTTTGTGATGGCCATGTGCATGTTCACTGTGGGTGGGTGTACGCCATCACAGGTGCGGGACATTGGGCTATATGGCTTGCAGGTTGGGTGGTGTTCAGGGTTGTGGTCAGTCACAGCCATTGACTGTGTTCCCATTTTCCTAGGCCTCGAGGTTCTCCGGCACATTGGGAGGGATGTCCAGAGCCTGAGACAGCTGCTGGAGGACAACCACGCCATCCTGCAGTCCATCCACAGTCATGGCCTTCGGAGGAGGCTGCATGGGATGGGCCAACACCAGCCAGGAGACGGGCAGCCAGCGGGACCATAACTTGTTCCTACCCTTCCCACTTCTCCCATCCCTACCACCCTGCCTTCCCTCTCCAAGTTTGTAATCCCTACCCCTTGCCCACCCCTACCTTGTACCCCTACCCCCTCTTGTAAATAGTTGTTTGATGTTGATTTTATAATTTACACATTGTTATAATACACATTTATATTTTGTTATGAATACTGTGTTGGTCTCTGATTTGCAGCTGGCTATGGTTGCTCAGTTGCAGTGGTGTACAAGCCATCTGGGGTGGTATGGTCCTGGGTATATGTGTGTGTGTGTGTGTGTGTGTGTGTGTGTGTGTGTGTGTGTGTGTGTGTGCATGGGGAGGTATCACCAGCATGGCATTGACTTTCTGTTGGTCTTGCCGTCTGCTGCCACCCACTGCTGGGTGCCCGAGGTGGGTCTGGCTTGTATGCTTCTCTGCAGCACGGGGTTGACATGTGCCAGGGGAGATGCATGGTGTTTCCTGCAGTGCCAGTCACTGCACATGGGTGGTGTCTTGGGGTCACGGTGCAGGGTGTGCTGTGCATACGGGGGGCTGATGTGCACTGTGGTTGTCAACCCCCTGTGTGTGGCACTCTCCGCCTGCCAGTGGTTGTGCTGGGGTGTCATGGCTCTGCTATGCTTTGTTGGCTTGTCCCCATGGGCACGTGGATCATCCGTCCCACCCCCAGTGATGCTGTGCTTGGGGTGTGCAGGTGTGGTGTGGGTTCTGCAGTGTGTTCCTGTGCCCATGTGTGGCATGGCTGGCGGTGGGCCCAGCCTGCCTCCCTGGATGTGCAGTTCCATTGCTCTGGGGCTGTGCTTGTGCTATGGCAGCTCTGGAATGCTCAGCTGAGCTTCCTGCTTGCTCCATAAGCGCAACATTTTAGCTCAGCTTCTCCTTCCTGGTTGGCAATGGGCAGTATGATGCAGTATATTCAGACGTTGGTTGCTTGCGCAATTTGCTCTGCTCCATGTTTGAATATCGCACCTGTTGCACATTTGCACAACTGGTTTGTGCTTGCTCCTGCTGTTGCGCTAGTTTTGAGCGCAGTTTGAATATCTGGGCCTCTGAGTGCTGTGGCAGGAACATTTTGCAGTTATAAAAACAAGCACATATTAGTCTTTTTTCTTTTCAGTTACTGTTAAGAAGCAATCATTTTACATGTCAGAGTGAGGAGTGTACAATATAGTGCTGGTGATTACATGGTGTGTTAATGCAATTGGGATCCAAGGAATGTAGTTTTGTAGCACATAGCACAATGCTGATAGGAGTGCTTTACTATTTAAAAGCTTCTTTTAAGGTAATAGTTCCATTTCTATCTACTTACTAAAGACAAAGATTGCTGCAGAATTTTGGCAATCTGTTGAGTCATAGCTTAGATCCATTTAAGTTTTCTTTTTAACATTCCCCCAGCATTTAGTTACTAATACCAGTCACTAAATAACCAACTGTTAGTTACAATCTTATGGATGAACCCCTGTGTCTTGCCAAGGCCACTGGCCCCACAGAGCTCCACACATGCACACCCAAACAAAAAATCCATTTACCTTGGAAGCACATTCTATAAAGGGCACCGATGACTGCACTTGTTGCACACTTGCTCCCTCTTATCTGTTGGCAATGGTATGGTTACTCTGCTGTATCTGCTGACAATCTTATAATTACTCCAGTTCTGAACTGTAATGCTCTGCTGTTTATGTATTTTGTATATACAGTTGTGTAAATATTGTTCTTCTTTGCTTTTCTGTATTTCATGATACAATTTTAGTGTGTTTATCAAAGACTACTGTAATTTATTGTTTACACCCACTTGTTGAACTGTCTTTACCTGCTATGCTTTTGTGTTTTTATCATGTACTCCCGGGACAACCATGAAAATGGGACCGTAATTGTCTCAATGGACTTACCCAGTTACCAAAACTGAAATAAATAAATAAAACAAATAAATAAAATAAACATTCATTTTATAGTCTTGTTTCATTCACTCAGATATTTCACTCAGCACGCAGCTACACATTGGAAAGGACTGAAGAGCTATTCGGTTACTGAAAGACAATCATACAAAGAAATGTAATAATCTAAAAATGCATATTTCCCTCACTGCACCCATATAGGTTAACAGTAATGAACATGCTACCTAAATATTGGATTTTGCATATGCAGTATATTGGACAATGGTATTTATTCTAAATTACACAAATGTTAATGTATGTAAAATAATTCCACAGCAAATTGTAATGCACTGACATGAGATAATATATGTATGAATGAATACTATCTAAAATGGCTATGACACAATCCTACTGTCTGAGTGATCAAAACATATTCATGGACCCTGGGATCCTATGCTGCAGGCCACCTAATGGCAATGCACATTCATAGATATGACTATTATGAGTGGAATAAGATAGAGTGTCACTGATCAGGATGAAGTGTATTGTCACAGTTTTTGTTGGGATATCTTGCAGGATACTGCAGGAATACAGTGTAATGTATTCCAATTTGTCAAGCAGTAAACACAGGTTATTACCACCTTGACCCATGTAAAAGGTCATTCATTGGATCTGATCTTCCTTTGGGTATGGAGATCACTGATTTGGGGGTGGGACCAGTCAGTTGGTCTGACCATCACACCATAAGGTTCAGGTTCAGGGCCCCCCCCAATAGGTCTGCCCCTATGGAGATGGTTCGGTACCACCCTTTAAGGGGTAATGAACCCATTGACCTAACCGTGGTACTGGACCTATCGGGCTTGTCGAGTGAATGCAAGAGTCCAGATAGTCTCATACTAGCCTATAATAAGGCTGTGGGAGATGCTCTGGACAAGATTGCTCCTGTTCGTGTTCGGCCTCTCGTCATCAGTCCAAGGAGCCCTTGGTTTGATGGCTCCTTGAAGGAGTTAAGGCACATTGGCCAAAGGTTGGAGAGAGTCTGGTGGAAGTCTGGAAATGATGCTGACTGGCTTAGGCTGATGGCACATTACGATGACCATCAATCAGAAATCACCCGTAAGAAGGCAGAGTTCCTGTCCAGGGAGATTTCTGCTGCACAAAACCGACTAGCTCAGCTTTTCCAGACTGTGGACAGATTGTGCAATCCAATCTGCCTCCAACTCAGAGAAGCTTTTTCTCAGTTAAGATGTGAGGAGTTCATTCGTTTCTTTGCAGATAAGGTTGCCAGCATCAGGTCTGGCATCGGTCCGACCTCTCCTATAGGGGGTTGCTGTGGTTGATGTGAAGTGACATATACTCGGTCTGTCTGGTCAGAGTTTCACCGGCTGGAGTTCAGTGACATTGTGAAGATCATCCAAATACTGCGACCAACCAGTCATAGTTTGGATCCGGGCCCTACACCTCTCTTAGTAGGATGTGTGGAAGTTATCTGCCCAATCCTTGCTGACATTGTCTGGAAGTCTTTGGAGATGGGGGTCTTTCCTGACTCCCTCAAGGAGGCAGTCATTTGACCACTCCTTAAAAAAATCTTCCTTAGATCCAGATTGTCTAGCTAACTACCAGCCTATCTCTAACCTGCCGTTTGTTGGTAAGGTTATTGAAAAGACGGTTGCGTTGCAATTGGATGATCATCTTATAACTCACTATGTCTATGATACTCTTCAGTCTGGTTTTAGGAAGAAGCATAGCATAGAGACTGCCCTTGTCCGGGTATTGAGTGACCTCCTAATGGCCAGAGATCAAAAGGCATGTACCATTCTGGTCCTTCTTGATCTCTCTGCTGCATTTGACACTGTAGACCATGGTGTGCTGTTGGATCGCCTGCGGGTTTATTAGGGCTGTCTGGTACAGTCCTAAAATGGTTTCATTCTTACCTCACAGACAGGTTTCAGAGAGTTGCCACTGGAATTTATTCCTCTGGCGCTCACTCCCTGCCTTGTGGGGTACTGCAGGGCTCCATTTTAGCTCCCATGTTGTTTGCAGTGTATATGCTACCATTGGGAGAAATCATCAGGTGATACAGTTTGGGATTTCACTGCTACAGATGATACCCAGCTGTATCTGTCCTTTCTGCCCGGCCAGGATGATGCACTCTCTGTACTAAATAATTGCCTTGTTGAGATCAGACTTTGGATGAGTTCCAGCTGGCTGAGACTGAATCCAGACAAGACTGAAGTATTGGTAGTGGACCAAGTCATCCGGGGGCGGGTTTGGGAGGTGGACAACCATCAGGCTTGTTACTTGGCGGTATGTCGCTCCCTCCCTCCGATCAGGTGCGAAATCTGGGTGTTATTTTTTATGGCGGCTTGACCCTAAAATCTCAGGTGTCAGCTGTCATCAAATCCTCTTTTTACCATCTGGGGAATATCGCCTGGGTGAAATACCTGGTTCCTCCGGGTGATCTTCCAACATTGGTCCATGCCTTTGTCACTGCCTGTCTTGATTACTGCAACTTCCTTTCCCTAGGGATACCTGGGGTTGATATCCACTGCCTGCAGCTGGTGCAGAACGCGGTGGCCAGGCTCTTGACTGGTACTTTTAGAAGCAGTCATATTACACCTGTGCTCCGCGAACTGCACTGGCTGCCTGTTAAGTGGCGGATCACCTTTAAGGTTGGTTTACCTACCTTTAAAGCCCTACATGACCAGGGACCCGGTTACCTGAAAGATCTCCTGATTCCCTACTGCCCCATCCGTCCTCTCCGCTCCACCAACAAGGAATTGCTAGAGATTCTCAGGGTTCGATTGAAGACATCAGGATCTCGTGCTTTTCCTTTCTCAGCACCAACCCTGTGGAATTCTCTATCTGTTTGGTTGAGAGAATGCCCAACTGTCAAAAATTTTAAAACCGGTTTGAAAATATATTTATTTAGTTTAGCATTTCTTTAATTATGGTTATTATAGTTTAATGCTGCTTTTAAAATTCTTATTAGTATGTATATGTTTTATGTAAAATGCCTTGGTTTTGAAAGGCACTATAGAAATAAAGTTGACTTGACGTGACTTGACTTAAACAATGAAATCTCACACAGTGCACCTGATCATGATGGAAAGTACTGTAATTCAGTGTGTGTGAGTTAGCTACCTTATAAAATGACAAGAAAAAATTTAGAAGCTTCATTGGCCAAGAGATGTCACCTGACTGTGCATTAACTCACTTGTACTGCATAGTTAGGTACCATAGCTCATTACCAAAAAAGCCTCATTGCCTACAAAGTCAAGAACTATTTCATTTATGTGTTTTGTTATTTAAGATGTATGGAAACAGATACCACATAGGAAGCTCATACGGAAACTGGGCAGCTTAGGGGTCCTAAGGTGGTAAACTGGCAAGGAATCGATTAATGGATAGGTGGCAGAGGGTGATGGTAAATGTAACTCATTCAGGGAAATGGTGGGTGACCAAGTGAGTAAGGGTTCAGTACTGGGGCTCAGTACTGGGACCAGTCCTCTTTAATGTCTTTATAAGTGACTCTGTAGATGAGCTGGAAGGGAAGCTATGCCTCTCTACAGAAGACACCAAAATCTTCATTAGGGTGGACATTTCCGAGAGGGTGGAGAGAATGTGCAGAGACCTGAAAAAAGTTGAGAATTAGTCAACGTTATTGCAGTTAGGTGGTTTCAATGCCAAAAAGTGCTTAATAATGCACCTAGGGGGCAGAAACCCAGAGGTGGAGTATAAAAGAGGGCCAGAGGTATTGACCATCAGTAAACAAGAAAGGCATCTTGAAGTAATTATATCTGATGGCCTCAAGGTGATAAGGCATGCAATAAAGTTGTAGGTATGGCCAGTGGAATGCTGGGGTGCATAGGATAGGGGTATCAGCATCAGAAGGATGGAGGTGGTGTTGCCACTGTTTAGATTGTTGGTGAGACTCCACTTGGAGAACTGTGTCCAGTTCTGGAGACCACATCTTAGGAAGGACATACACCGGGTGGAGGCTGTCCAGATGAGGGCAACTAAAATTTGTGCAGGTGCTACACTGGAATCCCTATGATGATAGAATAAAGGACCTCAATATGTACACCCTGGAAGAGAGGAGGGAGAGGGGGATATGATAGAGACCTATAAATAACTGACAGGGTTGAACAAGTGACTAGAGGGGACTATTGTTCAGAAGAAAAGATGCATGAGAACAAGGTGATGTGCAATGAAGCTGGAAGGGGGAAAATTTAGGAGAGATGTAAGGAAGTACTTCTTCATTGAAAGAGTGTTGGATGGCTGGTATAGTATTCTAGCAGAGGCAGTGGGGGTGAAAACAGTGGTGGGCTTCAAGTATGCATGGAATAAACACAAGGAAATCTTAGCTGGGAAGCAATGGTGGGAGCCAGAGATTGAGTAGGGTCTGCAGTGACAGTATAGGCAGGAACAAATGGGCAGACTAGGTGGGCCTTATCTGCTCTCAAATTCTATGTGTCTCTGTTAAATGAGTTGTGTAAAAAATATTTTAAAAATGTTCACTTTACATAGAATACAAAAGAGCAACAAACCATTTTATAACCACAATAAGCCATTCCAGTGTGTGCACTAAATCATTTGGATGCAATTCTCAGAGGCATAAGGACACCCAGCCTTTGGCCTTTGCCTTACTCCCTGGTGTATACATTAAACTAGCAGCAACACATGATAGAGTGTGCATGATGCCAAATCACTACATGCCCTTAGTGTGCTATGAAGCACAAGCCCACAGGCTGAGTGCCTTCAATCACCCGGGAAATATGTTGATCTAGCATAATATACACCCTGGAGTGTGTTATTGCACTTAACACAATGTTTTTTTTTAATTATTTAGTAATTATAGTAATCATGAAGAAGTATGTAAAATATGTAAAACGTTTGCTGGAACTACATTGTCTTTACAACTTTCCTTTGAAACATTTGTCCTAAGAAGTCTACCATACTTGTAGTTCATGTAGTTTTGTTCTGATACCCCCCACCCCAAAAAAAATACTGGAAAGGTAATGTAAAACATGCTGACTACTTTCATAAAAAACAGGGAGACATTATGCAGTAAAGGCATAGTTTTCGTATGTTAAAATATGTTTCACTGGGCTGAAGCACTCGTACAGTTCTTTTAGCGAGTTTAAAAGTGAAAGCCAGTGTGCAATCATGGCCACATCTTTTAAACTGTCTAGAAAAATAAATGTTTTTAAGTAAAAGGAAGCCATTCTGTTAGAAAGTGTCAAAGTAGGCATCGAATAACAGTACTGTCGGATGAGCATGCAGTCAGACGGGCAGGGGGAATCATTAGCGGTAGAGAAAAATGGCTTCCCAAGATTTTCCTTTGTGAGATGGCGACATATTTGTGAAGATGCTAAATGTCAGGCTGACCATTCAGTGGGCAACATCACCGCACAGTCATGTGACTGGTATTAGCCAGTAACAGTACGGGGTTGTTTCTTGCCATTGTATAAAATCTTCTAATGCACATCCTATCATGGCTTATTGCTTACTTAGTTAAACACACCCTGCTGGTTGAAGGCCATCAGAGACACCTCAAGTTCAGTCCATCTGAGGCTTGGTTTAATGTAGCTTAACCTATACTCTTGTCATGTTTTAGTCACTGTTTAGTCCCACATGTAAGTATTAGGCCTACATTATAATTTATATGTGGGAGGCAGTATAGCGCAGTGGTTTAAGGCTCTGAGCTGTAAATCTGGGGATCTGGGTTTGAATCCCACAGTCCCCACTTGCATACTGTGTGACCCTGAGCAAGTCACTTAACTTCCTTGTGCCCCCAGGTCACACCTGTAAACAATCTTTCAGCTTAGAATGCCACTCCTGGTTAAACAATTAAAAAAAATGCTGTAAGTATGCTAAGAAGGAGTTATTGTCACTACAGGGATGAATATTGTTATTCCACTGTAGTCCATTATATATGCCATTTATATTACAACATTTTAAGTGAGTTGTCTGCTAAAAATAAAGTTTGTTGTTAGAAACTGAACTACTCCTGTTTGAATTAAATTGTTTTTTAGAGTGTAGCACATGGATATATAATATACTGTATTTAGTTACTGTGAAAGATACACCAGTTAAAGTATGCAGTTACACTATGCTAGTTTTAAATATATTGCAACTGAAACTAAATCCATGATTCTGCTTTTAATAAAAGGACATGGAAAATAAACATTGCCCTTAAGTTAACCTTTTTGATAGTACCCCAGTGGAGGTAGTATCTAGGCTAAGACACCTGTGATTGAGCCTGACATGGCATTGCCCTATGCAAGTTATATTAATCACTGTTTAAGTTAGCTAATATTTGTTTACTTTTGTGTTGCATAAATGAAAATATGTTTTGCTCATGGATGTCTTCAATTGGCAGTTTCTGTGTCAGTCATTTCTTTGATGGATTATGACACAGTTAATTTTCAGCTGGTATGGATGTTGTCCTATCAAAAGTTATAAACCTATAATCAGACTTGAAACTTATTTTTGGATGCAAACAACAGAACTGACTCAATGTCAGCTTCCAGCTCAACAAGTTATATGTTGAACAACATAAACAACATTACTGGAGTCATTTGGACTAGAAAGGTAATTATTGGAAAGCTTATTCTGCTTTACTGGAAATGTGTCAGATTCCTCCCCTACACGTGTAAATTCACTTTTTCTGCCATTGTTATTTCTTAGGATTGGTTTCTGTTTGTTAAAATGTTAATCCCTATTAATCAAACTGAATATGCCACATCTCCTGTGACGAGATGTGGGATGCTGGCACCAGATGCTTCATGATTATTGCTAACATACTTAATTGGAATGCCATCAAGGTAGTCATTATTGTCATCATCATTATCAATGTCATCATCATTATCAATGTTATCTCCATCACATATTCTTCTACACATACTTTCATAGTTTCAAAGATGTTATGCAAGCCCAACAGCATTAACCATAGTGACTTGTCACTTATCAGTGGATGTATGCTGTCTTTTCTGCTCCCATATACTTATCCAATTCTAGTACTTACTTTTTAAATTGTTCTAGTATCCTACAAGTTACTGTTGATTCAGGTAGTGTATCACATGCATTAACAACTCTTATTAAATCATGCACTTCTTTTCTTTGTTCTTTTTATCTCACTTTTTAAAGGAAAACTCCATGTTAAAATCAAAAAAAGATATGTAGTAGTCTTTTTTCCTGTGTTCTAACCAGTTCCCAGCATTTTGTTTTCCTCTGGCTGTGAGATACTGTATGCTTTTTTCTAACTTTTCCTAACTGTTTTATTGCCTTTGGAGGTTGCCATTCTGGTTTCTGTTATGGCCTCTAGTCTTCCTAGAGTGCTCTTTGGTGTGATGTCTAATTGCCCCTGCAGAAAGCCAGTGTCTTGTTACAGGGTCTGTCACAGCTAAGCCAAAGAGAAAATACTTCTAAAGAAGACACACTGCTAGATTTTGGGTGAGTGTAATCATTATTGTTTTTTCATATTGTACCTTGTCCTGCTATGTTCTGCTCTGTGTGTGTGTGTGTGTGTGTGTGTGTGTGTGTGTGTATTTGAATCATGTCACTGTTTATTCTATTCCTCTCAGTCACCTTCAGTTTTTGCACCAGTACTAAGTAGCAAAAATGAACATCACCTTATAGATTGTAACATAGCAGGACAAGGTACTAATATCAAAAAATAATGATTACACTCACCCAAAATCTAACAGTGTGACTTCTCTGAAAGTATTATATTTGTGGCTGAGCTATGACAGACCCTGCTAAATCTAAGGGCATAGCTATATCATTGTCACATGAGCCAGGGTGCATCGTAGGAAAAAGAAAGCCAATAAACCTATATGTGATGGAGATCCCCAGGGGTCATAAAACTTCCATACAGCTAGCAGGCTAATTTAGGAAAAATCCCTAATAGCAGACAGAGGGAAGGACACACTAGGACTTAACATACATATCAAAACACTTTACATAACATACTGTATGTTTTTGCACATTCTGGGTGGACTTCTCTTTTTAACTGAAGGGCATGAGATCTTGTTTGCCCATAGGTTTCTTTCTCACATAGCCCAGAACTTATCCACATTTGTTTATTTTGGCATTTCCTATATGTATAACATAAGTCACCCTGTAGCTTTCTATACTGGAAAGAATAAAGTCCTAGATCTTCCAATATATCATTATAAGCTTTGTGCTTTATTGAACTTATGTTTTAGTTACTTTTTTTAACCTTTTCCATCATTTTCATACTACCTATATTGTGTATGGCTATAAAGGGCACACAGTATTCGAGATGGGGCCTGACTAGGGCTGAATGCAGAGGCACAATTACATCACTTCTCCTGCTTCTGATATTTCTCATTATATATCCTACAATTTTATTATACTTTTTAACAGTTTTTTTTATGTGATAATCAAAAGTTAATTATTAGTAATGTGTACCCCCAGATCTTTCTCTGTATCCATTATCTTAAGTGTTGCGCTGTTTAATGTATAATTGGCTAGTAAGTTATTATGCCCCAGATGCATGACTCCACATTTTTCAACATTAAATTCTAGGCCATGATCGACTGCCCATATCCCCAACTGATCTTTATCATGTTGTAGTGATTTTACTGCTTCCTTGTTATTTACAATTGCTCCCACCTTGGAGTCATCAGCGTACTTACAAATCCATGTATCTTTGGATGTTACCATTGTTGCTATAAGTATATTAAGCAGCAGAGGTCCCAAGACAGACCCCTGGGGTACACTGCTGGTTACTTTCTCCCACCTTGATTAATATCCTGTTATACATACCTGCTGCTGTCTATTATGCAGCCATGCTTCTATCCATGATATCAATTTGGGGTGTAGTGCTTGTTACAGTAAATCACCTGTTCTATCATTGTATGATGTGAGACAGAGTCAAACACAGACTGAACAGTGTGGGGCCCAGGATAGAATCCTGGGGGACACCAGAGTGAACTGGTAGGGCGGTAGATAGAGTACTGTTTATCTTGACCTGTTGGGATCTGGCATGGAGGTAACTGGAGAACCAAGCAAGGGGGCCAGCTGAGAAACCCAGTTGGTGGATGAAGTCGAGCAGGAGGGGGGACACACAGTGTCAAAGGCCTTGTAGAGGTCAAGGAACGCTGCCCTGCAATGTCCCCTGAGTCAAGAGTGGTGTGTAGGTGCTGCGAGAACTCCAGGAGAGCCGATGTGGTGTTGTGTCTGGGACAGAAGCTATGCTGTTCTGGACACAGTATGCGATATTTGGCCAGGTACTCCATGAGTTGGATGAACACTATTTTTCCAGTGCTTTAGAGAGCCGGGGGAGGATAGAGATCAGCCTGTAGTTGTTGGGCACTGTGCGATCTCCGTTCTTATGGATTGGGGTGATTTCTGCTGTTTTCCAGGTGCTTGGAAATTGTCCAAGACATAGTGACCAATTTTAACAGATGAGAGAAAGGGGCTAACATGACATCCAGTACTAGACAGATGATCCTGGAGTCTATGGAGTCACAACTAGGGTTGAGGCTGGAGATGGCTTTTTGCAGGTGTGGCCTAGCTTCATGGGGGGATATGGCATGAAGGAGAAATGGGGGCATTCCAGGATGGGGGATAGAAGCAGGGATTGGGTCAAAGAAGTGGCTAGGAAGGACTGAGCTTAGGTTGGAGAAAGCCATATTGAGGCAGTCAGCAATATGGAGGGGTCAGTGGTGGTAACACCATTGACGGATATCTGAGATGGGGGGAGTGGACTTGCCTATTGAGCTCCTTCATATTATCCTAGAAAGTACGCATTGAGCCCCAGGTGGAGGCCAGGGTGGCTTGGTGGTGTTTAGCTTTGCCTTGCTTTACGGCCCAGGTGCATTTGTTACGAGCGGCATTATAAGCCTGTCTGTCCACTGGTCTGCTGGACTTGACCACAATATGCAAGAGGTTGTCTAGTAGCCTCAGTTGTTGAATAAGGGAAGGGTATATCCATGGGGCATTTTGTCTTTTGGCACGGGTACTGGTAATGGCGGTAAAAAGGTAACAGGCCTTGCTGAAAGTTCTGGTGAAGTAGGCTAGCGCAGTGTTAATATCAGCTACGAGTATGATTGGGGACCAGTCAAGCTGGGCATTGTGCAGCCTCAGCTTCCTGAGTCCCCTTAGGCAAAAGCAGTGATGGGAGGTAACTTGGGACATGTGATTTTGCGTGGGGGATGACCAGCAACAGAGGATAGGTTAATGATCACTAAGCGAGTTGGCTAGGACATTAACATCCCTAATTTTGTGGGGGTGGTTTGACAGTATAATGTCAAGGAGGGTGCTGAAGCCACCTGATGGATTAAATCTGGTTGGTAGTGAGACTAATTGTGTTAAGTCAAGGGCAGTGAAGGGGTCCCTTATGTGTGCAGCAGAGGTACCAAGCCAGTTGACACTGAGGTCACCTAGGATGAGCTCTTCTGCTTTGTGAGGCAGGGTGGAGAGGTAGTCAGTAAGGGAGTGGACTGCTGGTCCCTGGTCCCTTGGGGGTATGTATGAAACTGTGAGAAAGAGAAGACCCCTGCCCGGGTCTGGCATGATTTTTATGGTGATGGCTTGGGCACCATAACTGAGCTTAAGGGCAGGGACAGCATGGCTTAGGATGGAATGACGCAAGTAGACTGCACATCCGCCTCCAAATTTACTAATGTGATCTTCTCTGAACAGGATGAACCCAGGGATGGAAACAGCTGAGTCAAGATGCAGAGAGCAAGGTCTCCACTATGGCAATAATGTCAGGCCAGTGTTGAATGACCCAGCACTGGAGAGCTGCTGTCTTCTTTGGGAGACTGCAGATGTTCATTGAAGCAATGCTGAGGCCATGTCTGGTGGGGGCTGAGGGGGGTAGATGACCCAGGACTGGGGTTGGGGTGGATGTTCCTGGACAGTAATAGAAGTAAAGCAATTAATCTGAGCAGAGGGCTGCAGTGACTGGGGCTGTTACACTAGAACTGATGCGGGGATCCGATTGAGGGGGTGCAGGGGATGGGAATATCAATGTATTGTGGTGGACGCATCATTTACATTCTTAAGTACATTAATTTCACTTGTTTTGTCTTTAAAGAATATTTCTTTATAATAGTCTATCCATTGTGAAGTGGAATATTTGCTTTAGTGCTGTGTTTTAGCTCACTAAATCCTTTTGCAACCAATAGTTAAATGGTTCTTATATTCTTAGTCACACAATTCTTTGCCATCTCTCCATATTAAATAATTGTTTTATTTTCCTTCTGTGAGGTCCTCCATAATTCTTACTTCAATTAATTAATACTTCCTTAGTTTTAGTACTATACTATTTTTTTGGAATTCTCAAAAGTCTTGATACAGTAGACTTTTTTCTGTCCTGCATAATTTGATTAGCCAGTCATTTAGACATGAAATAGTTTTTCATGTTTCTATTATTATTCTTTTTTTTTCAATTTAAACTTTATTAATACATTTTCCATTATAAAGGGCAGTTACAATGAGAGTGAAATGCAATATCCAATTATAAGGACATAACTGCCCAACCTCCCATCCCACCCCTACCTTCCCTTACAGCAGCAGCTACTCCATGAATCCCCTAAATACCGAGCTCATTCCCTAAGAACCTAAAAGGCATTTTAAAATATGAAATAATTACAATTGAGCCAATAAAACTAAGTAGTGAAGGAGATCCCATATTTTGGTGTATACTGCCAGTCTGTTGTGAAGACTAGCAATCGCTTTTTCTGTTCAGAGGTTGGCAAGAATTTTGTGCACCCATTCTTGAAAAGTTGGGGTGGACTTGTCTTTCCAGTGACGTAAAATAAGCTTCTTGACAGATAGGGCAATCATAGATATATGAAATTTTCTTACTTTAACCCTGACAGAAGACAGATCCCCCAAAAGGCATATTTCAGGTGTAAAATGCTACTGAAGGCCCACTAAGGGATCCAGGGAAATCTTGATTGAATCCCATAAGAGGGAAATTTTGAGACAGGACCAGAACATATGAAGAAGTGTTCCTTCTTCCCGCAAACACTTAATACATATATTGGAATCCAAGAGACCCCATTTCTTTAGTTTTACAGGAGTGCAATACATGTTATGTAATATAGGATATTGCATGAGACGCAATCTGTCTTGAGAGACATATTTATGGCAGGACCTCCACAGAGATTGTCACTCCAAATGATACTGAGGAAGAATCGAATTCCAGAATCTTGTAGGTCTGAAAGAGTCTCCATATCTTTTGTGAAACAGAACCTGATATAATTTAGATATGACACCTGAAGATCTGCTAAGTGAGGAGACCTCAGGTATTAGGGCTGGGACAGTCTTGGGGGGGTGTTACCAAAAACTATTGTGAGTAAGTGCCTTAACTGCATAACTTTGAAATGGGAGGAAACTGGAATAAGAAATGTCTTAATAATATCTCCTATGGACAACCACTGCCCCTCGTCATCCACCAAAGAAAGCAGTTTCCCATCTCCCAGTTGGGACAGCCATTTATGGGGAATCTGCTTCTTATTAATAGTGAAGGCTGGGGAATTCCAAATAGACTGAGCTAAGTCTAACTGAGGGGTATAATGCAAAAATTAACATAATTGTGCATATACCCTTAGTGAAGTACCTACCGCGGGGCATTCCTCAACCATATGCACCTGGGATATTTTAAGGTAAAATAAGGTTAGGGGGTCCAAATTCTTGGATGTAATTACATCCAGTTCGATCCTAAGCCAGACCGGTTGTTCCTTTTCTGGGCCAGGGGATATCCATCTCAAACATTTTGCTAGATGACTGTCCCAGTAGTATATAGCCAGATGGGGAATCCGCAAACCTCCCTCAAATTTTGGAGCTGCTAATTTGTAAAAGGCCAAATGGGGATATTTATCTGCCCAGATAAATCTAGTAAATATGCCATGTAATTTTTTAAACCAGAGTAATGGGATAAAAGTGTTGAGAAGAGATAAAGGGTAAAAAATTCTAGGGAAAATGTTCATCTTGATTATGTTGATCCGGCCCCATAATGATATGGGAAGTTTGGACCACCTATCGAGGTCATGGTTAATAAGCTGTGAGAGGGATTCAAGATTTTCCTTAAGCCATGTTAAGGGGTTACGGATAGTTTAATGCCCAAGTATTTAAATGACCTGGGAGTCCAACATAGACCTAAGGGACTAATATCATTCTTGAAAACCTTATAGTTTAATGGAAAGAATAAGGATTTACTGGCATTCAATTTGTAATTGGACAGGTCACTAAATCTTGCTATTTCATTCAATAAGGTCAGTACTGAAGATACTGGATGGGATAGGTGTATCAACGAATCATCCGCATATGCAGTAACTTTAATTTCATGACACCCAACCCAAATGCCTTGTATAGAGGTATTATTGAGAATATTTTGGATGAGAGGTTCCAGATATGAATTAAATAACAGAGGAGATAAGGGGCAACCCTGTCTAGTCCCTGAATGGAGAGGGAAGGATTTGGAGAAAGCCCCGTTCCAAAAAATCCTTGCTGTAGGGGTTTAAATAATGCAGCAATCCAGGATATAAATACAGAAGAAAATTGAAAAGCTTCCAAAACACTGAACAAAAAATTCCAATTCACATGATCAAATACCTTCTCGGCATCCAGGGAGATCAGACCTGCAGGGAACTCAGCATCTCTGGTAGCCGAGAAGACATGAGATAGTGTGCGCAAATGATCAGCTGATGAGCGCCCTTTCATAAATCCTACCTGGTTCATACCTATTAAATCAGGGAGAACTACAGTTTACCTATTGGCTAGAATCTTCGAAAGGATTTTTATATCTTGATTTAAAAGAGATATAGGTCTGTAGCTTTGAACAAGCTCAGGATCCTTATCTGGTTTAGGGAGAAGTACAATCAAGGCCTCAAAGAGATGAGGATCTACCTCTGCCCCAGTTAAAATATATTGGAATAATCGATTAAGTACTGGTAGTAAAAGATCCCGAAACACTTTGTAGAATAGGGAGGAGAATCCATCCAGGCCTGGGGCTTTACCTGAGGGCAATCCACTAATAACCTCGGCAATTTCCTCCTGCGCTATGGGAGAGACTAAAAAATCCTTGTGTTGTACTGAAAGGGAGGGTAAATGGGAATCCCTCAGATAATTCTCCATGCTCCCAGGGTAGGAAGGGTACTCCATATCACTGTACAGCATTTCATAGTATAGGGAAAATTCTTGTACTATCTTGGTAGGAGATATCTTCAGAGACCCAGCAGCTATTGCTTAATTGAAGGGATGAATCTCGCAGATTCCTGTTGCATGATACGCAGTGCCAATAGGCACCCCGCCGTCTCTCCCTGATCTGTGTAACTGGCTCTAGTATGAATAATAGCTAATTCTGCTTTTCCCCGAAGTAACTCTAAATATCTGTCTCTCAGCACTAAGAGCTTCCTCTTGTCTTCTTCTGGGGCAGTAACCGAAATATTAATTTCGAGTGACCAAATTTGGGACAATAATGATAATAGTTCTTTCTCCATTACCCTTTTCCTACTCACCGCCATACTAATAAGGATCCTTCTCATATAGGCCTTAAAGGACCCCCATAAAATATCCAGTTTTGCACTGTCTAAGGGGTTGGATAAGAAAAAGACCTCAATTTTCTCCCTTATGAGCTTGCAATACTTAGAATCTTTAAGAAGGTGTTCATTAAGTTTCCATCTTGTTTCCCTATTCGGTAAATTAAGGAATGCCAATTTGTATAACACCAGTGAATGATCAGAGACAGGGCCAGGTTGGATTGAAGAAGTCTTGACCCCCGGTAGGAGAGCCTGAGAAATAAGAATGTAGTCAATGCGGGACTGCGAACCATGCACCAGTGACCTGAAAGTGTACTCCCTAGAATCTGGAAATAGGACACACCAGACATCGTAGAGCCCGCATTGATCCAATAAGTCCCTAAAAGCCCTCTGTGCCAGAGAAACCACTCCCAGTCCACTACCTGACCTGTCGAGATTTAAATCTACAACTTGATTAAAGTCGCCTCCCAAAATAATCCTGATGGGAAGCAAAGGCAGGATAATGTTTATGAGTCTCATAAAAAACCCTGGATCATCCATATTAGGACCATATATACTGCCAAGTAAAAGTGGGACTGACCAGAGAGTGTCTTTAACTAGGATAAACCTACCCTCGGGGTCTTTGATGACTTGTGTAGAGACAAAGGGGATACCCCTATTAATAATAAGCATGACCCCACAACTATTAGTAGAACCCTGAGCATCATAAACCAGCTGCACCTGCTGTCTCCTTAACTGTAAAGCTTCCACTTCTAATAAATGGGATTCCTGTAGGAAAGTTATCTGAGAACATAATAGGCTTAAATGTTTGAGAACCTGATATTGTTTGGGTTTTTTCCTGATCTCCTTAACTTTCCAAGTAGCAAAAGTCACCTCCTTGGCCACTTAATAATAATTGTTAAATTTAATAGGTTCAGCCCTGCACTCAGGATATATAGTATGAGTAACCAAACCCCAAAAGTTGCTGCTGTAAGGCCCTCCCTCCACCCCAACTCCCCACAGTTAACCCATTTTTATCCTCCCTATAACCCCTTCCCCAACAAGACCCCATACCCCTGCCCTCCACCCAACACCCCCAAACTGTCACAAGCAACATTTAGCACAGTACTGGGTCTTTTCCTCCATCTTATCCCTCCCGATAATGCACCTCTGCCAAAGACAGACCACTTGTATCCCGTGGTGCATGTTTAAATTGCAAACAATATTAGCTAACCCTTAACACCTAGAGAGCGGTCCTGGGCTTCCAATGCATGTATGTGCATAAATATTAACCTGATAGCAAAGGGGAGAATAAAGTAAACTACCAAATTTGTGACTATGACAGGTAACCTCAAAAGCCTGAGTGAAAAATTAGGGGTTACCTTGCCCCAAGAAAGAACTATACAGAAACCAGAGCCAGAGGGAAAAACTGATGAAGGGAAATAGCCCCAACCTCGAACTGAGAACAGAGAATGAGACAAATGTTGAACTCAAGACCCTAAAGAGAGAAAACTGATAAACAAGTCTTCCCTGGGACTGCTAGCCCCCAATTCCAAAAATGCCCCTTGAAAAAATTGGAGCAGTGAAAAGACTGGAAGAGATCCTTCTCGAATTAGGAGCCACATGGGCGTGTATTACTTAGGCATGCTGCGCCCTCTTGTGACCATCACACAAGCCTGACAGGGTATGTATGAATAGCAATGAAAACCCGAGACCACTCTAATACCCAACAAACTGTAACATGAACACTAATCCTAGACTCAATAACCCAAACTTTCCCCCTGTATGCAACCCCCCAAAACTGAATACAGTAGAATCCAAACTATATTCCCAGATGGGCCATCCCCAAGACCCTAAAAGTCTTTGCCCTAAGCCAAAATTAACAATAGGAAGTTAGGGCTTGAGAGATTGTTAGAGGTTAGGCCCTGCACGAAATAGCCCAGTCCAGATGAGAGAACGAATACATCCAAATACAGCTCATTGAAATTGTCTCCTCCGAGAGAAAGAAAGATAACAGTTCTTCTATGGTGGCTACTTTCCAGTCCCTAAAAACATCAGATCTACTAGATGGGAGAAAGGCAGGAATTACAAGCTTATAATTAGCGCTCTTAGAAAAATCCTACTTATCCTCCTGCTATGTTCAGGCAATGTAGAACTCAACCCTGGCCCCCCAGAAGCTATTGCTTTGCCAGCAGAACTAGCAAATTTAAAAGGAATAAGCTTCTTGCATATTAACGTATGTAGCCTCCTTAAAAAGATAACCTTAATACAAACCTGGGTAAATTATACCTCTCCTGACATACTTGTGATTTCCGAAACTTGACTTAGACCCAGCACCACTGATAGAGAAGTAAACATACCCAACTATGCCTTGTTCAGAGCTGATAGGCATGCCAGAGGAGGAGGGGTAGCTATCCACGTTAAAGACAAATTTTCTGCCTTCTGCTTATCCTCGGCATCTGTCGCCAGTGAATTCGAATGCCTAATTCTCAAAGTGGAAATTACACAGACTACTGCACTCTGCATAATAGGATGCTACAGACCACCGTCTGCTGGCCTACAGCTTGCGTCATATCTAAGTGACAAGTTGGGACAGGGGCTACCAGAAACTATTATTTTAGAAGACCTCAACTTTGACTGGCTCTCTAACACAGCTGCCCCCCTTGCATCCTTCTGTGATGAACATGGGCTGACATAACTTATTACTGAACCAACACGCCCAAACGTGAAGAACCCCAGTAAAAGTACACTTTTGGATGTGCTAATGGTGAGCAAACCTCATCTCTTCTCCCACGCTGATGTCTTCTTCTCAGACGCCAGTGACCATTGTTTTATTGTGGGAGTAAGATCCACCAACAGCTCAGCACCCATCAGCAAGTTCTCTATGAAGAGATCCAGGCGCAACTTCGATGAACATGCCTACCTAAACGAGCTTAAGTACTCCCCTGAGTGGCAAGATTTCTACCTGGCCAAAACGATTACGTCAGCTTACAATATCTTCCACAACATTCTATCAAGGGCCCTTAATAAGTATGATCCCCTGATTAAAGTTCGAACTAGACCAAACCTGTAAATGGTTCACCCTCAGATCAAGTCCTTGCTTCTAGAAAGAGATAAGCTCTGAAAAGCCGCAGACTGAACACTGCAGAGGACTGGAACCAGTTCAGGAGACTACGAAATTTATGTACCAAAACAATCAGAGAATCAAAGGCCACCTTCTTCAAATCTGAACTCGACTCTGCCACAAAGAGCCCAATCAAGCTCTGGAACACAATCAATGATCTGCTAGGCCACTCCCCAGGAAATTCACTCCCGACCAGATTACCTCTGGCAACTTGACTATAACCGAAAAGATGGATATACTTGATGCATTCAATAACCACTTTACTACTGCAGGCATGGCATATGATAACTCCCCTCCTAACATACTTCACTCCCAGACTGCCAGCCAACTGCCTGAAACTCTGATAGTTTCGCCACCTTTCTCGCTTCAACCTACCCCACTGAAAGAGGTAGAGGACTTCTTGCTTCAGTTGGATACTAGAAAACGTGCTGGGGCCGACACCCTTGACCCTTACTTCCTAAAAATTGCCTACCACATACTAGCAATACCCGTCACCCACCTTTTAACTTATCCCTGTCTCAGGGCACCTTACCACCTATATGGAAGACAGCACATGTCATACCACTGTTCAAATCAGGTGACCCTGGCAATCTCAATAACTACAGGCCAATTTCCTCCTTCGGTCCTGTCCAAGCTCCTAGAGAAAATTGTAAATGCACAGCTGAGGACTCACCTTGAGTCTAGGGAACTGTTAAATCCTATGCAGTCCAGATTCAGAGCTAAACATAGCACTATGTCAGCTCTCGCCAAAGTTACTAACGACTGGCAGCATAATCTTGAGAGCAAAAACTTTATTTGTGCTGTTTTCCTCAATCTAAGCACAGCTTTTGACACCGTCGACCACAGTCTGCTCCTCTCCTCCCTTCAAACCATAGGTGTGGACCCCTCCACTCTGTGTTGATTTACTGACTATCTTACAGGGTGTCTTCAACAAGTTAAAGCCGAATGAGGCCTGTCCCCCTTAAAAACTCTGCAAAGAGGGGTACCTCAAGGTTCTATATTAGGGTCCTTACTTTTTGCAATCTACATTAATAACATCAACTACTGTATAAAAGAAGCCAACATCCATCTGTTTGCAGATGATACAGTTCTCTACTTGAGTCGCCTAACACCTGAAGCTGCCTGCAATGACCTACAGTCAGAATTCAACCTTTGCAAAGCCAACTCTCCAAAAAGCTACCCTTAATGCCAAAAACTAAAGCGATGGTCCTCTCCCTTTATCCGTCATAGCTAACCCTGTGTCCAGTGGGGCAGTTCCCAAATCACCACAGTTCTAGGTGAAAACTAGAATTTGTTACAAAATTCAAGTGTCTGGGAGTTTGATAGACCAAAGACTCTCCTTCATTGAACATATCGAGGACTTGCTAAAACGACTTCAGCAAAGGCTTGGATTGTTTTTTAGAATCAACCAATTTCTCACCAGAGATGCCAAGAAACAACTGGTCCAATCCATTTTCCTGTCATTGGTTGATTACGCTGACTTCCTCTACAGCCAATGACCCAACTCTTACATGGCTAAACTGGACACACTCTACCATCAAGCACTGAGGTTTATAACGGGACTCCCCTTCGACACGCATCACTGCACCCTATATGCATCAGTGGGGTGGACATCACTAAAGTTCAGGCACCACAGAAACGCTGCTCTCTGGACCTATTGAGCCATGTCTAATAAGCTGCCTTACTATATCTCCTGTCTTCCCCTGAGTATAATTGGGAAATACGCGTTAATAAGTTACTCAGCTATTACACTTAGAGTACCCAAAGCAAAATCCCGCTTTGGCAGGGCAGCCATAAACTTCGTGCTACCTACCTTATGGAACGATCTACAAAAAACCCTCAAATTAAGCACTCTAATCAGTATAAATGCCTTCAAGATGCTTTATTTCCATACAATCAGAGATGTATGTAACTGCTTCACCCACTCAGACCCAGTACCGGTGTCTGCACTGGTATATAGCCACACTTAGACCCAATTTTTAGTACAGACCCCCCCCCCAGCTTGCTCCTCACCAACCTAATTGTTCTCTCTCTCTCTCTTATCCCCCTGTCTTATCAACACTAGGCCCATCCATCCACTTATTCTTACTTTCCCAACCTCGGATAGGAGCTCACTACCCTGGGTTGTGACATCCTACCATGTCCCGTACTTTATAGCATTCAATCCCAGGGCTCACACATACTCCATTTCTCCATCCACCTTCTCTACATCCCGTCTTACCAACTCCTTTCTGTGCACCGTGCCCTCCTAGCCTTTCTCCCCCTACCTCTCTCCCCTGCCCCCTACCTTCACCTCTACCTGGTGTATATTTTTAATTTTTTTCTTCCTTTACTTCCTCCTGCAACCTTAGATAACCTGCTTTATCTTCCTATAGACACTTCTATGTATGTACAGTGCCTTCAGAAAGTATTCACCCCCTTGGATTTTGTCACTTTTTGTGATGTTGCAAACTCAAATTAAAATACATTTATATGGGATTTTTATGTCACGTATCTACACAAATTACTCTATAATGTCAAAGTGGAATGAAACGCCTGGAATTTTTTGTACATGTAATTTAAAATAAAAACCTGAAATGTCTTGATTTGGTAAGTATTCACCCCTTTGCTATGACACTCCAAATTGAGCTCAGGTGCATCCAAATTCCTTGTGAGGTCACTCTAAAACTTGAATGGAGTCCACCTGTGGTCAGTTCAGATGGTTGACATGATTTCAGAGGAAATACACCTGTCTATATAAGGTCCCACTGCTGATAGTGCATGTCAGAGCAGAAACTCTACCATGAAGACCAAGGAACTGTCCGTAGAACTCCGTGATAGAATTGTGAGGAGGCATAGATCTGGGGAGTGGTATAAAAACATTTCTAGGGTGTTGAAAGTTCATAGAAGCACAGTCAAGTCCATCATGAGGAAATGGAAAGATTACGGAACCACCCAAACTCTTCCTAGAGCAGGCCGTCCTCCCAAACTGAGCAACCGGGCAAGAAGGACCTTGGTCAGGGAAGTGACCAAGAACCCAATGACTACCCTAACAGAACTTCAGAGTTCCATGGCTGAGATGGGAGAACCTGTCCAGAGGACAACAATCTCTGCAGCACTTCATAGGTGTAGCCTCTATGGGAGAGTGGCTAGACAAAAGCAACTCCTGAGAAAAGGCCACATAATAGCATGCCTGGAGTTTGCAAGAAGGCACGTGGCAGACTCAGAGACCATGTGGCAAAAGATTCTCTGGTCTGATGAAACAAAAATTGAACTCTTTGGCCTTAATGCAAAGCACTATGCCTGGCGCAAACCGAACACAGCTCATCACCAGCGTAACACCATCCCTGCCATGAAGCATGGTGGTGGCAGCATCATGTTATGGGGATGCTTTTCAGTGGCAGGGACTGGGGCACTTGTCAGGATAGAGGGAACAATGAATGGAGCCAAATACAGGCACATCCTTGAGAAGAACCTGCATCAGTCTGCAATAGACCTTGGACTGGGGCGAAGATTTACTTTCCAACAGGACAACGACCCCAAGCATACAGCCAAAGCAACACTGGAGTGGCTTCAGAACAAGAAGGTGAATGTCCTTGAGTGGCCCAGCCAAAGCCCAGATTTGAATCCCATTGAGAGTCTATGGAGAGACTTAAAGATTGTAGTTCACCGACGCTCCCCATCCAACTTGACAGAGCTTGAGCAAATCTGCAAGGAAGAATGGGCAAAAATCCCCAAATCCAGATGTGCAAAGCTGATGCAGACATGCCCAAGAAGACTCAAAGCTGTAATTGCTGCCAAAGGCGCTTCTACAAAGTATTGACTCAGGGGGCTGAATACTTAAGTAAACAAGATATTTCAGTTTTTAATGTTTCATGAATTTTTGTTACATAATACAAATATTTTTGCCCCTTTAAATTGTTGAGTGTGAATCAAGGAGGAAAAAATAATTTCAGTGCATTAAAAATTCTGGTAGTAACACAACAAAATGTACAAAATCCAAGGGGGGTGAATACTTTCTGAAGGCACTGTAAATACTGTGTAATCTGTACAATATCTGTATAATTCTATGTACATATGAACTTCTTTTTCTTCCTCTCTGTAAAGAGTATTATCTGTATTGCCTTGTAAATACCTGTGTTGATCTGTATATAAAGTTGTTCATGCTCCACCCAGGCCCATCTTGCAAATGAGCTTCTGCTCAACGATGAATGCCTGGTTAAATAAAGACTTGATTGATTGATTGAATAAATGGCTCTCAGCAACTCCTGACACTCTAGCAAAACCTCTCAGGGCTCTCGGAACAAGTCCAGTAACATGGATTTAAGGCTTGACAGGGCAACTTCAGGATCATCATAATTAAACCAGGATCCGTTTACTGAGACTTGTAGCCTGGCTGGATACCCCAACCTAAATTTCAAACCCACTGCGATGATCTTAGATACGATAGGATGAAACGCTTTCCGCTTCAGACGGATCGATCCAGGGAAATCTTGCACAGTTGTCAGCTTTGCATTCTCCCAATGAACCTCTTGTAAAGCTCTCGTTTTCTGCAAAAAATGATGCTTATGCAAGTAATTCAAAAAGCGGCAAATAATAGGACGGAGGAAGCATCCTGAGAAGGCTTTGGTCACAGAGACCTATGAGCTCGCTCTATAATGTATACTTAGCCGAAGGGAGAGAGACCAGCAACCCAATCCACCAGCTTCTGTGTAAATACTACAGCATGTTGGCCCTCTTCACCCTCTGGTAACCCTAATATTACGACGTGATTTCTGCGGCTTCAGCCCCTCCAAATCTTCGAGTTTAGCCTCTAGACGAGACAACTTCTGTCTCGTAGACACCAATTCAGGATCCAGACTCTCCAGCTTCCTCTCCATCGAGAATATTCAAGCTGTATTGTCAGAAACCGTTAACAAGACTTCATCCAATTTTCTTGAGAGAGTTTTCAGATCGATCGCCATATCTTTCATCTCTTCACAAAGAGGTTTAAACTCCTCTAAGAACCTATTAAGCATTAAAGGTTCTTGTTCCCCAGCTTGACACATAGGATCAGGCTTGTCTGGCCCACTCGAGGCCCGGGATTTCTTTGGGGCCTTTTCAGGAGTATCGGGGAGGGGTTCTGCGGGGCTTTCTTCATGTAAGCCTCTATCTACCAATCTAACACCCAAAACAGGCTCATAAGATGTTTAGACAATAGAAGAATTCGCAGGCAGAGGAATTAGAGAAAGTTAAACATCTAAAAAAAAGATGATTTAATAATCGGGAGGCAGGAGCTTAGCGGAGGAGCTTCTACTCAGCACTCTGCATCACGTGATCTCTTCTATTATTATTCTTATTTCACTGGTTGATATACTGTACATTTTCTGGACAACTTTATTACCTTACCAATTGTATACATTTTAATTCATTCATTTAGAATGCAAAAGCTGTTGATTAGTGCTGTGTCAAAATAAAATTCTGATGGTGGAATTACTTCGTAAGTCATAATTTCACTTCCATGAAATACTGGAATGCACGTTGACAACTTCCCTAAACTTCCAACTTAGAACCGTGGAATGAATGTATGTATTGCAGATTGATGTAATAAATTGTGGATTGGCATTCTGCAGAACTTACCACTATGTCATGTATAGAACTGTGGAAAGATTGCATGTATTGTGGATTGATGTACTAAATTGCAGACTGGAATTCCACAGACTGACATTCCATAGTTCACATGTATCCTTGTGCAGTTCAGTCAGAAAATGTTGTAGAACAGGTCAGAAAATCATGGAACACATCTGGAGTATTTAGATTTTGTCAAAGTTGTAATTTCAGAAAAGGTCATGACATTTTGCAAAACTTTATGGAATTTGTACAAAATCATAATCTGCAGACTCCGCTCAGCACCTTCTCTTAATTTTGACTGGAAATCTGTTCATCTTGTATAACTTCTTTTATCATCATTTGCAGATCAGTGTGCTATCTTAATAGCTTCTTATTAATTATGATCATATTTTCATTACTCTCTTACATGTTCATTAAGGTTCTCTGTGTCTAATCATAAGATCTACATTGATAATTTATTTTCTACTGCAAAATTGTTGGGAAATGATCACTGTCTACCCTTAATTTAACCTCTAGGGAACTAATGAATGCCAGTTTTAAATGTCATTAGTAACATAGTAAGTCACATTCCTTCATTTAGAGGAGTAACATGGATCCTGTGGAGGTACCTGTAGGAATTTCCTCACTGGAAATATGAACATTGCAACTATCTGCCAAGTAATGCAACGTTCTGGTCCCTTTTACCTACTGTAACTCCTTACTCTTGTGTTTTAAAGCCCCTACTTCCTACATGTAAATCTGTTCAGAATGCTGCTGCCCACCTGCTTATGGCACTCAGTCTTAAAAGCAGATCCACCTTGCCAGATTCTCCAGCACACCTCCTGTCACCTTGTTCATGTCCTTATCCACAAAAAAAAATTTGTTTTCCAGTTTTTTCATGAATTTCCTCAATATGGCAACTGCTTATGTCTCTAGCTGTACTTTCTGTCCCTCAAATTCTCAACATATTTTTCTCCTTACATCTTACTCTTCACCACTTGTGAGAGATCCATCATCATCATCATCTCAACAACTTCCATTTCATATATCCTCTTCACATGTCTTGGTCTCATAGATTCCCCCTTACCACTGCAGCTTCTATTTCAAACATCACCTCTACTTCATTGCACATTTATCCTCCTATTTTATAGAATGCACTGTTTACTGGTCCTATGCACAGTACCTCTATTTTACTTCTACTTATGGTTACCAGCTGTTTTTCATTTTGCTTGAGTTTTTAAATTGTACTCTATTGTGCTTATAACAGGTCTGTGATTTTTCTCTTATCAATATTTTTTCATCTTCCTCCTTTCCATGTAAACTCCTCTGGAAAACCTTGATTATGCCTTATTTCATATACTGTAGTTCTCCTGTGAAAAACATTTTTAAAACCATTTGCACAAATGATGCCATATAAAAATGCATTGTGTTGTAATACCCACTGGTAGTTATAAACTATTTTATTAATGCAGGCTGCCCAAATGTGGACCTCTGCTAGTATTCACCATTACTCTGACAGTGGACCAGTGCTGAGGTATGCAGGGTTAGGCAGACTCCTGCCTCCTGTTTTCCATCCACCTAAGAAATCAACTCTGAATAAAAAATCCTTAGCTTGTCAACCAGGGTGAAGAATCTTTCTGCTACAGCAGACTAGATACATTGGAACCTAGGAACAAAACAAATGCTAGACTTGAAAAAACTACAGGTTCATCATATTCATTTTGTGCCATCCAAGAATTTGCAGCATTCAATATCATGTGAAATACAGTGTTGGTCATAATAATCTGTGGTCAGAGCCACTATGACTGCTTGAGTAGTATCCCAGCCACCCACATTCACATGTCTATGTGGCACCGGAGCACCTGTATGATTGTTTATGAAAGAGTTCTGTTTTTTTGTGACACACTGAAGTGCTATAGTATATATACTTATATGGTCAGCACTGGCCCTCACAATATGACTTTTAATGCAAAATGATTGCTACATGTAAAAGAAAGTGCAGTTTGAATACCTGAACTGTGACACTCGTGAACATGCCCGGGGTCATGGTTCGATTTTTCAAAGTGTAATTTCTTTTACATGTAGTGATTGTTTTACATTAATTCATGCTATCCTGTCAGTCATATTGGGTTGGGTTCAGCAATGGATGATTTGGACACCATATGATGCCACTGGAAAGAATGGGTTAAAAATTATTTTGACAGGGACAGTGCTGAGCATATAAGTATATTTGCTGTAAAACTTCAGTGTCTTGCACAAAATGAAAGTCGCTCATGAATGAGCCATATAGACATGAGAATGCAAGCAAAAAAAGGAACTCTCTCATGAACGCTCATACTGATGTTACAGCACCACATAGACATGTGAACATGGGCAGTGGGAATAGTACTCTAGCAGCCATAATGGCTCTGCACAGAGTTTGTTTTTTGTTGCTGGTGTTTCTTGCTATGTGAGGCTATTTGCAAGAAGTGCAGCATAACATATTGTCTAATTTGTGAGGAGCTCCTCTGCAAATAAAATAAACCTGTTGTTTTTTGCTGATTCTGGTATTTAAATACCAATGCATTAACCAAGCTCTGTTATGTAGTCATTCAAACCATAACTATAAGAAGGAAGTAAGTTGTACTAACTTGCTTTACTTGCTCTATTCACTCAGTCGATAATTAACGCTGTGTACACTGTCTAGGCATAGCCTGACTCTGTCTTTTTTATTTAGCAATTTATAAAATAATTAAATGTTTAAAAATACTATCAAAATGCTGAATCTTATGGTTTTAATAATGTACACTTGCAAAATGTTTTCTCAGTGGACTATTCATGTATGTAAACTTCATATCATATTCATGAGAGTTGTAGCCACATGCCTCTCTATGCTAGAATTTAAACCCCAAATACACCATACTGGGATGCCCCCCTGACAAAGCTCTGACAACAAAGCAAAGTCCTGGGGTAAGAGGCAACCACCCCATGGGGTAAGGATGCTCTTTGTCTGTTAGAAATGTTTGGTTTATTTGTATAAATATGCACAGTTCCACTGTTTAGCACTTTTAAAATTGAAGTGTGAAACTGTGACTGAAGACACTATGTGATAGATTGTTGGAGACAATATTATAATAAATCTCCAAGTTCCAAGCTTCTCTGCCTCTGTGCTTTGTTATTTTACTCTGCACAGTGCAAACTTTCCTACTTTATATGCTCTTACCCCTGAGTAACTACTTATTTTTTATATCTGTGATGTCCCATTTGTGAACTGGTTTAGTGTTATTTTATTGTACATGTTATTTACTGTGGATAGCCCAGCTAAGATGTGAGATCTCATTTTCTGCAGGACTCTGCTTCTAGACAAGTTTGCAAATACAGTGTAAGTGGACAAAAGCCACTGAAGTGTTATAGCACATATACTTATATGGTCAGCACTGGCCTTTGCAATATGAATTTAAATGCAAAATGATCACTACATGTAAAAGAAAGTGCACTTTGAATACTTGGTTGAGCTGTAACACTGGTGTGGATGCCCAGGGTTGTGGCTCAACTTTTCAAAGTGCAATTTCTTTGACATGTAGCAATCATTTTGCATTAAAAGTTATATTGCCACAGCACAGTGGTGCTGAAGGTTGAGATGACGGATGCCACACCTCGCGCCGCACAGACGACCCATATTCGGGAATGAGTATGGGCCACCATGGGTAGGCTGGAAGGAGATAGATCAACCATTCAACAGACTGCTCTCTGTCTCCAGGGATTGGGGAGACCAGCAGCTGGTACACACCTGACCCCTAGCAGAGGCTGAGGCTTGAAGGTGTGGAGCCATAAAAATGTGGGGTGGGAGCATGGCAGATGTTTGATGTGGGCATGCATGTGAGCATGTGTGACTCCCATCACAGGTGTCATTGCATGCCACACTCCCACAAGGGGAGAAAACTGGAAAATAGTGGCAGGCAGGTTGTACAGCTTGATGGCCATCTGCCAGTGCATGCCATCTCTTCAGACATCACCTGATCCAGATGCATGCCTGGTGGGGGAGTTGGGGTCTCCCTCACCTCCCTGTCATGGGGGGGTAAGCTATGCAGGAGTACATGGTGGTGGCCTGAGAGGAGATCAGAGTGGGTGGATGGTGGCTAGAGTAGGTGGAGAGGAGAAGGAGCCGACCGGGGCCACAAGAGAAAAAGTAAAGGAAATAAAAAGTTATATTGCCAAGGACAGTGCTGAGCATATAAGTATATTTGCTATAAATCTTCAGTGTCTTGCAAAAAATAGAACTCGCTCATGGATAAACCACGTTGACATGTGAACATGTGTGGTGATCAGGATGAGTAAAATGAATTGTTCTCCTGAAACAGCAGTATTTCAGAATTTAAGACTGTACCACAATCTTTCACCAGATGCTCTGTCTCTTCAGGAAAAGATGAGGGCCAGTGCTACCAGCTGCCACTACAAGAAAAAATAGTGCAGCGGGAGGGGGAGGTGTAGTACTGAATGGAGACAACATAGTGCTTTAAGTAGTGGAGTGATTGTGCTTCAACTCCAAAATGTTGTGCTTCATTCAGAATTCGGTGATGTGCTTCCAGAGCTCCCTTCTCTCTCAGTGTAACAGCAATACATCATGCATAGCTCTGTTATGCAGCCATAAAAAATGAGGGATATACCTCTAATGTGTGACATTTGAGTGGTATGCCAACACCATATCACCTTTGGAGTAAATACAGCAGGGCAAACTTTTATGTGGCATAGCAACAGTTAGAACAAAAAACAAGGTAGGCTATCAGTTATTTCTGGCATTTGATCTCCTTTGGTAAGCAAAGTGTTTTTTGAAAATTTAAAAAGATCCTGTTCTTTCAGCAGGCCCGCCCTGTTCAGTAAGTTGAAAATATGCTGGGCAGCAAGCCATCAATCATCATAATACCTTGACAAATTTATATTGTGGGCACCTGTCACACCTAAAGAGAGGCCACAAGGAAAAAGATCTTTAAATACTTTGTGGTTCCAGAGTAATTACAAAACTAATAATGGGTCAGCACTGTTTTAAACAAGGTTGGACTGAAACTTTGTAGTTCCAAATATAAGGATATTTAAACACATGAACCCCAATTTATCGGGCAGCAATTCAAGACTCAGTCCTTTAGAAATATATTCTCAACTATTCAAGAGTGTGAAGTGGGGATGGAGGTGGGGGGCAGTCTCATATGCTGGTTACAAAATACTAGACAAACACTGGCCAGGAGTATCTCTTCAGGTGGTGCCAACCTGATGGGAAGGTTGTTCACAGAAATGCAAAAGGAAGTGCAAATCCAGGCCCGGATATTCAGAGCGGATGCACCATGCACAACAGGGGTGCACCAGTGCAAGTACAGAAATGCACCATTGTGTGATATTCAGTGGGAGGCAGCTGTGCGGGTCAAAAAGCAATGCACCAGAGCGTAATAGTAATGAATGCATGCTCAACTGTAGGGGGGTGGAACCATGAATAACATGCGCAGTGCGATATTCAACAGCATGCACCATGTGCAATAGGGGAGCAAACAGAAGTTGCACGACAGTGGAAATGATCCCAAAAAAAAGGGAGCAAGAGGGGGCACAAGAACGCAAAAGGAAAGCCACAGGTGGGAGCATGGTGACAGACAGCTAGGGTGGTATAGTAGGAAGCAATGTGCAGAACTGGGCAGAAGCAGGACAGGGCCCACCAGAACTGAATCATAGACAGGGTAGGAGTGGGAGTGCCTGTGTCACTGTGCAGCAAAGGCCATGGAGTGCCACAGTGGACTGAGGGCAGTGGCAGGAGGCAGGACAGCCACAGTCAAAGTCCAGAGGTGTACCCAGTGCAAGGAGAGCATCAGGAATGGACAGCGGGGGGAACAGAACAACAGACATCTAGGGGGATCACCAGCCAGGGACATGGCCAGTGCCACCTTCCAGATGGAGGTGGTAATGAGGGGTGTGAGAAGGTGGGCAGCAGGGAGGCGTGGCCCTGGAAGGGCCCATCGGCGATATGCCCAGAACAGGCAGTACCGAGACCACACCAGCTTCAAACAGTTCTCTACATAGAGATTGAGGGCCAGTACCGCCTGAACCGGGTGATCCTGAGGCAGCTCTGTGAGCTGTGCAGTGAAGAGATGCAGGCACCCACACAACAGAGCCATGCTCTGTCAGTGGAGAGGAAGGTGACAGCCATCATCTGCCTGCTCACCACTGGCACCTTCCAGAGACCAACAGGGGACATGACAGGCATAACCCAGTCAGCCGTGTCACGCCTACTCACACAATTCCTCAGCACACTGCTGCCACATGCTGCTGAATACATCCATTTCCCCAGCACACAGGTGAAGCACACAGCACACGTACAGGAGTTCCACAGGGTAGCACGGTTGCCTGGCATGCTCAGGGCCATTGACTGTACCCATGTGACCATCCACATGCCACCTGGCCCAGAGGGTGCGGCATGCATCAATCGCAAGGGTTACGCAAGCATAAACTGCCAGGTGGTGTGCAATGCCAAGGGGTGCATTACCAATGTCTGTGCCATGCACCCTGGGGGAGCACACAATGTCTTCATCTGGTACTAGTCTGCACTGTGCCACAGGTTTGAGAGTGGGGACATCCCCACTGGCCATCTAGTGGGTGAGTATGCATGTCACACAGGATGACATGAGCAGACTGGGGGGGTGCATAGTCAGAGGTGCCATGGGTACCAGCCTTGTTGGCCCATGGCATAGCAACACAGATCATTCTAATGTCCATCCTCTACACACAGTTGACAGTGGTTACCCGCTACGACCCTGGCTGTTCACATCATACTGGCACCCCGTGACCCCATCGCAGCTATTTTACAATGAGGCACATGCCACAACACAGAATGTCATCAAGCGGGTGTTCAGGATGCTGAAGGCATGGTTCTGGTGCCTGGACATATCCGGCAGTACCCTATAGTACAGCACCTCGAAGGCCTGCAGGCTATTCCTGGCCTGCTGTATCCTGCACAACATGGCCACCGACTGTGGGATAGCCATAGAGGTCGAAGAGGGGGACAGCTGTGGGAACAATTAGGATACCAGTCCAGCTGGTGATGGGCAACCAGCCCCTGGGCAAAGAGACCTCCACCTTATCTGGATGTCACAGCTGCACTGGGACACCATTACAGAAGAGCACTTTAGACAACACAGGTAGGTCATGGGGCCATGCGCAACCACCAAGGGCAAGGGCACAGCCCACAGACAGGCAGGGCAGGACACCAGGGGTGGATGGCAATAAGGGAATGGATCTGAATGTGGCACAGCACACGGTGTCAGGGATGGGTGGGGCCGAACATGACACTTGCACACACACGCACACACACCATAAGAAATGCACAAGGGGTAAATGGCATGCCAACCCCAATAGCCACCCCCACCACCACACAGGTCCACACCCGACCATGCCCAGTGGCTGTCACAGTGTGTGCCTCAGACACTGGGCACCATTGCACACTGGCAGACAGTGCAACACAGGCATCATCATGCACAAGCCACAGTGGCCAGCAGCCGGGAAGGTGTGCACAGGGACCGTGTGTGTGCAGAGCCGGGTACCCCACCCGTGCATCGCACAATGCATACCACACTGCACATAGGGCAGTGGCAGACAGTGGCCATGGTGGGAGACAGGTCAGTCACACAGCACAGTACCACGGCCACCACAGATACATGGGCGGCCCCACCAAGACCTGCCAGCCATTCCAGGCTGACCATTGGCCTCATGGGGTGGCACCAACAGTCTCCCAGGGGTAACGCTGTGTGAACACGACCGTGTTTGTGCAGGAGCCTGCAGCCCACTGAACATGCCCTTGCCAGACGTGCTCGGTATGCCCACAGCAGAACCTGGTGTTGACATAGCAGGTGTCACACGGCACCGGGAATGGGGGTGGACATGACACTGCACTGTCTGCAGTGGCTGGGCACTAAACTGGGTGCCCAATGTGGCCATGACAGCTGTCAATGCATTGGTCTGCCTGTCAATGGCAGCAGTCACGTCTGCCTGCTGCTGGGCATCTCTGCCAGGAGCAGACTGTGGTCCCTGCTGTGCCGCTCCTCTGCCTGGCATAGAACCACACTGAGTGCATCCACCGCCTTCATGAGCCGCATCTGCTGATCTACTGAAGCCTGGAGTAGGCGGTTGTGCTCATCAAAGAGGTCATCCACCAGTCTGGCATGCTGTCCCTCGTGGTGTTCCTGGCCCTGCTGGCCAGCACCCCTTGATGATGGGTGCTGCACACCAGAGCCATGCCGGGGCACGTCCACACATGGTGCACTGCCACCGCCCCTGACACTGTCCCTCCATCACCATTGGCTGACTGCTGGTGCTGCCCCTTTGGCTGCCGATTGCCAGGGCTCACCGACGCTGCTGCAGCAGCCACAATAGCCCTACCATCCTGGATGCACACCAGTGCTGCCTCACTGGGGCATACAGGCGCAGACTGGGACTGTGTTGTTACACAGGCCACCACGGTGGCACCACCCACGGCAATGCCGTGCCATTGCCTGCTGTGGGACCATCCTGTGTTCCATATGTATCACTGTCCAGGACATGTGGTCCATCATCATTGGTGCTGGATCTGGCACCAATCTGTGTCCCAGCATGCTGGAGACCATGGGTGCTGTCACACTGGGACACAGGCAGGGCCTCATCAGCACCCGCACCACCATCATCAGTCCAGACAGACATGCAGGTATGCACTTTTCTGGTCCCTCAGACACCTGTGGAGGTGGATGGGCGAGCCTCCGTGTCCAGTGCATCCCCCTTGGTGGACACACCCACCATCGCTGACTCATGTAGATGCTCAGGAGCTGTAAGGGAACACATTAGCGTTAATGGCTCCGCCCTGCCCTGTGGCATTCCCTCCACAACCCACACAGTGACAGCACAGGACCTACCATGCAGTGATGGGCTGCCACCCATCTGGAAGCCACCACCAGGAATGCCCTCGATGGCACAACACTGCATGCTGCTGGCCACTGGCTCCTCCTGTGTCATCAGGCATGGTACATCTGGCTGGCCCCCACTGGTGGCAGCATGTGCAGCCCTGATGGCAGCCACCTTGTCTTTGATCCACCTCATATGATGGCAGCCACCTTGTCTTTGATCCACCTCATATCTGTGCTGACCTTCTTCTTACACTCCTTCATGGACCACTGGTGGCTGCCATGCTGGTTCACGGCACACACCACCTCACCCCATGCCGCAGCATGGGCCTGTGGCATTCCCCACTGTCTGCTGAGCAGCAGTTCCCTGTCAAGATATGCCTCAAACAGGGCATCTGATTCAGCCCGGGTGAAGTTGGGCCTCCTCCTTCTCCCCCATCCCTTTTCCTCCTCTTCCTCATGTTTGGTCATGATCGAACCTGTGGGAATGACAGGTGTTACCTTGGACTGTGCAGTCCCATTCAGCCCTCAAAAACCACAGTCCCCACATCCCAACAGCATCCACAATAGACTGCAATACCTAACTATGTCCTCTGCAACCCCATGTCGCATTTATATAGCACAACGCATGCAAATGAGGTGAGGCACAACTGTAAGTGGATGCTAATGCAGTGGTTGCACCATGGAATAGCTAATGAGCTGATCAGCATATGCTGGCTGAATATTGTGCTATTGCACCTTGCACAATGTTGGTGAGCATGCTCAGGCTATGGCGCAGTACTGTGATGTACGCAATCAGCACCACATGGTGCATGCCCGGGATGCTGATGCGTGCGGCACTGCTGCTGTGCAGTGTGTGGGAGGCAGTGCAGGACACAGCTACCACTGTGCCTGTGGTGCTAGTGCGCTGTTCGCCCATGTGGTGCTCATGCCTTAGTGCACTGTAGGCCCCATGGAGCCACAACGTGGTAGGCCACTGCAGGGCGTCACACACAAGCACCCTACCGTGCTACACATAGGGCATCCCAATTACACTGTGGCGCTCTGTGCACGGACAGATCCTTGACCCTGCGGTCGACCTTTGTCACCTAGGCACCATGCGTCTGCATAAGTGCACCCCCATCACGCAGTTCGGTGACAGCACGATAGGGACTGGCAGAGAAGTAACATGCTGCCTCTGCACATGGGGCATGTGTGCTACACAGCACCATTTTTATTATGATACCAACTGCAGGATGCCTCATAGGAGACCACAGGTGTGGAGCGCAATTGAGTTGGCCAACTTGGTGGCCCTAGTTGAGCCACATGCTGGCACTCTATTTGGGCTGGATCCCCTACACAGGCCACATACTGCTGTGTGGCAGGAGGTGTCTGATGGCCTGGAGGAGGTGACTGGGATCCCCCGGACAGTGCAGCAGTGTCACCACCTGTATGGCAACATACAGTGGCAGGACCCTGACTGACTGGGGCTTCTGCAGGCATGCACCCAGTGAGACGCCATGCCATGGCCAGGTAGGTGCTCCATCCAAACACTGGTAGTGTCCATCTGTCTGGGTATCGTGGTGTGCATAGGTCCACCCTGCAGGGGGGTGGGGGCCATCTAGTAGGGGTGGTGGTGGGGGTGTGTCATGGTTGGGATGTGTGGGCATTCACACATTGGGGGGCTTTGCTACTGGCTTGTACTGATGTTTCCCTCTCCATGTTTGCACCCTAGGCCCAGAGGAGCACCGTAGGGCAAGGCTGGCCAGGGAACAGGTGAAGCAGGCCCGAGTGGGTGTGTTACCGATGCAGCCGGGACACATTGGAGGGGCCATGGGCCAGCAGTGCCCTGCTCGCCTGGATGCAGGTGAGTACCGTGTTTCCTCTTACATCTGTGCATGCTGGGTTGCAGGGGTGGTGGCGGAGCGTGGTCACCAGTATTTGGCCCCACTGCCATGCACGTCACACGCTGCACTCAGCACTGTCCTGTAGCACTGCATATGTGGGTGGGTGTCGCAGGTGGTCCATGCGAGCACTGGGTACATGGCTGTGCCACTGCCTTCGCACCGCATAGCGATGTCACTGTACAGCCATGGTGGTGCTGTGCGGGACATGGGCGGTGGGTGTGTGCAGTGTTCCGCATGGCTTTGGGTGCCTGGGTAGGCAGGTCATGTGGGCACAGACACTGTGGGTGGTCTCATGCCATCACAGGGGCGTGGCCTACGGCTATAGGCCATGCACATTGGGTGGGATGCAGGGGTCTGGCCAGTCATGCGAAATGACTCTTGCTCCTTTGTCCTAGGTGGACAATGCTGGACTGCACTGGAATGGAGTGTTCAGGAGCTTCTGCAGCTGGTGAGGACCACCCTGGAACTGCTTCAAAGAATGGAATGGAGCTTAGGAAAGCATCACAGGAGGAGACACCAAGATCATAGTGGGGAGAGGGGTTGACATTAGACACATTATGCCTCTGTTGTACATTCCCCCCCTGGACTAACCCTCACGCCCCTTCATCCCACTCCCAGTTGTACACCCTTGCCCCATGCCCACCCCCACCTGATATGTGGCCCTTCCCTCCCCACATTGTAAATAGTTTGTTTTTCTGATCTGAATAATGTTCACTACTTGAATAGACATATTTGTTATGACAACTGTGGTGGTCTCTGATTTGCAGCAGGCATGTGGCACTTGGCTGCAGTCGTGTGCATGGCATCTGGGGTGGTGCAGGCCTGGGTGTGTGTGTGTGTGTCCAGCAGGAACCCGCCTATATTGTGGGTGGGGGACTCGGTACCTGTCTGTGGTATGTGTGTTGTTCCCTGTGCACTGGATGCCTGCGTGCAGTGGTCCCTAGTCCATGCGCTGTGTCCCTGGTGCCCCTGTCAGTATGTCCATGGCCCATGCAGCTGGCCCACTTGCATGTCTGTGGTATGCACAGCCTGCTGGAATGTCATTGGTGGCTGTCCATGCTGGCCACCCTCTAGCTATGGTGCAATGGTGGCTTGCCTCCTGTCACTGGTTTGGTGCATGTCTGCCTCGGGTGGCACTGTGGCCTATGCTGTTGTTGTTCCCCCTCCATGCTGTCACTGGTGTCTGTTGTGGGGTCTGTGTTCTGATGTCTGTCACTTGTGCTCCAGCCAGCAGCATTTGTTGCCCCGATATTGTGTCCCTGAGTTGGGGTGCCCTTGGGTCTGGGTGGGTGTTTGTCCGTACCCTGTGTTGCATCCTGTGTGGCGCAAGCCTCCATGCACCACTGTGGGTGGCAGTGCTGGCTGTTGGGACCAGTGCTGGGACAGAGTGTGTACTTGGGTGGGTGTGCAGGGTGCTCTCCCACTGGTGGTGGGGTCCAGGGCAGGCCTTGTCACATGCGGGGTCCCTCGGGTACTGAAGCAGAGTCGACCTCTCTGCTGTGCTATGGTGGGGGCCATGCAGGGCAGCACTGTGTCTGCAGTTGTTGTGTTGGTGGCTGGTGCTGCCCACTGCGGGGTGCTCACAGTGGAGCTGTCATGCATGGCTCCATGATGCACAGGGTTGCATTGTCACGGGGGGGTGGTGGCATGTATTCAGTGCCATGCACTGTTGGGAGCTGCTCCTGGGCAGGCTGTCTGAGGATCACTGTACAGGGTGTGTTCTGCATTGGTCAGATGGGGTGGAACTGGGTGGCCAGACCTCCTTGTGTTGCAGTCATTGCTTGCCAGGGGGTGTGCTGGGGCACTGTGCCCCAGCTGTGGATTCAGTGCTGGTGTTCATGGGCTGGTGGTCTATCCAGCTCACCACAGGTTGTACAGTTCATGGGGTGTGGGGGGCACTGTCTGGTCTGCTGCATGCTCCTCCACCCATGACTTCCATGGGTGGTGCACCCCTGCATCTTGTCCCTGTCCCTGTGCATCCCTGGTTGTACTACTGTGCTACCACCCTGCTTCACTGTGCATCCCTGGTTGTGCTACTGAGCATCAGCCCTGCTCCACTGCGCATCCCTGGTTGCGTCATGGTGCAGTTGGCGCGATATTCAGTTGTGTTGCACAAGCGCACCTTGGCCTGTGCTGTGTTTGAATATCGCACGCGTTGTGTAGGGGCACACTGCACTTGCGTCTGCTCCTGCTATTGTGCTACTGAGTGGCACAGCCTGAATATCCAGGCCCCAGGATACAGCTAGCCCAAACAAAAATTATTAGCTTGACACTTCAGGATATATGTGTTATATCTCTATAAGAGTCCTATTTTTCAAAATCATATATTGTTATTCAAAAAGGAGGCACCTCAGGAACAATGAGGAATGTATATAGTGCAAATGTATTTTCTGAAAGGAGTGTTGTGGCTAAAAAAAGTTTGAAGAATAAAAAATGTCCTGTAAATAGGATAAATATTTTGTGTGTGTGTGTCAATCAATACGAGACCTGTTTATCAATGGGTATTGAAATTGATGTTTTATAAATGTCTTTTGGTCCGTAGAGCTATAGTTCATGGCATCCTTTTAATAATTTTTTTTTTTCAGATTACTAGACAAATACATTGGGGTTTAACACCCTGTTTTCGAGCATGGTCTGTAGTAAGTACAAGAGGCAGGCACATGTTTCAAATTATGTTAATTCAAACATAAAACTACCTATATAAACATTGTCATCAAAAGGTTGTCACACATACATTTATATAAATTATTTTATATTTTTCATCTGTAAGCTAAGAACAATTGTGTTTTGTCATTTTATAGGTTTATTTTAAAACAGCAAGGGAAATGGTATAAAATAAATCATCACAAGCTGGACTGCGAAGAGTTACTTCATTTTCATAGAAAGCCATGTTTATCTGTGTCTTTATTCCTGATGAATGAAGTGGCATAACACTGCCTCATGAACAACTAGCTTGTCACTAGTAGTCACTTCCATTACACAGATGAGTTGGAAAATGTTGCAACCCCTGATATGTATAGCGTGGTTATCAATTATGGGTATAATAAAAATCCAACCACATGATTGTAGGAGTCAAAACATAGTATTACATAGGTTTGACTATCATTGGGCATTGTCTGACTGATCTGCCTGCTCTGGACTGGGAACCTCAAATTGTTATAACAATATAGTTGAGTTAAACATGATCCAGTTAATGATTACAAGAGAAGTATGTTGTATGGACATTCATAAATTAAAAACTGACTTACTTAATATGATAAATGACACCCATGCACATTCAAAAAAGTTAAATGCTAGGACTTTGTGGTCTTTATGAGATATCATATTATAGACATTTATATACACAATTACCTACCTCTTTCAGTCTTGTTTACACATATTGGCCCAGATATTCAAAAGAGTTGCACCATGCACAATACAGTTGAGCCAGCGCAAGTCCGAAAATGCGCCATTCTGCGATATTCAGCGGGAGGCAGTTGCACCCCCCAAATCACGCTGAGCAACAGCGCAATGATAATGAATGTATGCGCAAATGAAGGGGGAGGAATCATGCATAAATGGCACAGTGCAATATTCAACAACATGCGACATGCACAATAGGGGAGCAAGCGGAAGTTGCGCCATAGTGGAAATGAGCCAAAATAAAAAGGAGCAAGGGAGAGGTGCAAGAACACTATAGGGAAGGCACATGAGGCTGAACTGTAGCCAGAAAAACTGGGCAGGAGGGACACACAGGGCAGGCCAGGGAAAGGGCACCAGGAACCCACAGGCTCAGGGGAAGGTGTGGGGAGCCACAGTGCAGAAGGGGGAAGTACTTGCCACACAGCAGTGAGGCCAGCACAGTCAGGTGTTCCCAGTGCAGGGGAAGTAGCAGCCAGGACAGTGGGGGGAACACAGAAACAGCTGCCGGGGGGGTGAACACAAGCCTGGGACATGGCCAGTGCCACCATCCAGATGGAGGCAGTAATGAGGGGGGTGAGAAGGTGGGCAGCAGGGGTGCATGGCTGTGGAAGGGCCCATTGGCGGTATGCCCCAACAGGCAGTACCAAGCCCGCACCAGCTTCGAGCTGTAGAGTGATACAGAGATCATGGTCCAGTACCACCTGAATCGGGCAATTTTGAGGCAGCTCTGTGAGCTGTGCAGTGATGTGATGCAGGCACCCACACAACAGAGCCATGCTCTGTCAGTGGAGATGAAAGTGACAGCTTGCATGTGCTTGCTCACCACGGGTACCTTCCAGAGACCAACTGGGGACACCACAGGCATAACCCAGTCGGCCACGTCATGCCACCTCACCCAATTCCTCAGCGCACTGCTGCCACATGCTGCGGAGTACATCCATTTCCCCAGCACACTGGCAGAGTGCACAGCAAACATACAGGAGTTCCACAGGGTAGCACTTATGCCTGGTGTGCTTGGGGCAATAGACTGCACCCATGTGGCCATCTGCACACCACCTGGCCCCGAGTGGGCTGCATATATAAATCACAAGGGCTATGCTAGCATCAACTGCCAGGTGGTGTGCGATGCCAGGGGGTGCATAATCAATGTCTGTGCCACGCACCTTAGGGGAGCACATGATGCCTTCATTTGGCAATAGTCAGCACTGTGCCACAGATTCGAGAGTGGGGATATCTCCACTGGCCACTAGTGGGTGAGTATGCAAACCACACAGACAATCATAGGGCCTGGGGGGGCATGGTCAGAGGTGACATGGGTAGTGGCCTACATGGCCCAGGGCAGGGCGATGCTGATCACCAAACTAACCTCCACCCTCTACACACAGGTGACAGTGGATACCCACTCCATCCTTGGCTGCTCGCACCCTACCGGTGGCCTGCGACCCCGTCACAGCAATGCTACAATGAGGCACACACCACTACATGAAATATCATTGAGTGGGTGTTCGGGATGCTGAAGGCATGTTTCCGTTGCCTGGACACCTCCGGTGGTGCCCTACAGTACAGCCCCTCAAAAGTCTGCGGGCTATTCCTGGCCTGTTGCATCCTCAACAACATGGCCAACGAATGTGGGATAGCCATACAGGTTGAAGAGGGGGACAGCGATGGGGATGATGAGGACACCGGTGACAATAGTGATGGGCAGCCCCCCCTTGGGTAACGGGACCCCCCGACTGCTCCGGCTGGCACAGCTTCACCGGAACACCATCATGGAGGAGCACTTCAGCCAACCCAAGTAAGTCATGGGGCCATGTGCAACCACCAGTGGCTATGGCACAACCCACAAACATGCATGGACACACACCAGGGGTGCATGCCATCAAGAAAAGTGGTCGGGCATGGAACCACACACACCACCAGGGATGGTTGAGGTCTAACATGGCATGCGGACAGAAACACACACACACACACACACACACACACATATGCACAATGCACCAGACATGCACAAAGGGTAGGAGGCACACTGACCCAGAATGCCACCCCTAGCCACACACATGTCCACAGACCACCACGCCCACTGCCTGCCATTGTGCGTGTGTCGGATGCTGAGCACCATTGCACATTGGTGTACAGTGCAATGCAGGCATCATCATGCACATGCAATTGTGGACATCAGCCGGGAGGGTGTGCAGATGGACTGTGTGTCTGCATGCAGGGCCAGGTACCCACCCGTGCTTTGCCCACTGCTGAATGACACAATGCACACAGGGCAGCATCAGACAGTAGCCGCATTGGGAGACAGATCAGTCATGCGCCACAGTGCCCTGGCCACCACAGATGCGTGGACGGCTCCGCCGAGACCCGCCAGCACTGACAGGCTTACCACTGGCCTCATGGGGTGGCACTAATGGTCCCACAGGGGTTCCACTGCATGAATGTGACCGTGCTCATGCAGGGGTCTGCAGCACACCAAACATGCCTGCTCCAGGCGTGCTAGGGATGCCCACAGCTAAACCCGGTGTTGACAAGGATGATGTCGCACGACGTCAGGAATGGGGGGTGGACAGTGCACTGCGTGGTGTCTGTGACACATGGGCAAACAACTGTGTGCCCATTGTGGCCATGACAGCAGTGAATGGCTGTGTCTGCCTGTCAATGGCAGCGGTCACATCCTCCCACAACCGGTCCATCCCTGCTAGGAGCAGAGCAGTGTCTCTGCTGTGACACTCCTCTGCCCACTCCAGAGCCCCATGCAGTGCATCCACTGATGTCGCAAGCCACATCTGCTGGTTGACTGATGCTTGCAGTATGTGAGTGTGCTCGTTCAAGAGGTCATCTGCCTGCTCGGCATCCTGTCCGTCAGAGTGTGCATGGCCCTGATGCTCAGCACCCCTTGAGGGTGGGTGCTGCACACCAGGACCAGGCCTGGGCATGTCCACAGGCTGTGCACTGATGCCACCCCCTGACAATGTACCCCCAAGCCCATTGGCCAACTGCTGATGCTGCCCCTCTGGCTGCCACTCCCCAGGGCTCACTGGTACTGCTGCAGTGGCCACAACAGTCCCACTGTCTTGTACACACACCAGTGCTGTCCCACCGGTGCTGACAGGCACAGGCTGGGACTGTGATGACATGCAGGCCTCCATGGCGGCACCACCCACAGCCATGGCAGTGATGTTACCCGCTGTGTGGCCATCCTGTGGCACACATGTGTCACTGCCCATGACATTAGCGACATCATCATCGGTGATGGACCTGGCACCAGCCCGAGTCACAGCATGCTGGCATCCATGGACGCTGGCATGCTGGGACATGGGCAGGTCCTCCTCTGCACCTGTTCCAACAACATCAGTCTGGACACCCAGGCGAGCCCACTGTCGCACTGAGCCCTGTATTCCTGTGGAAGTGGATGGGCCATCCTCTATCTCCATCTGACTGGCCTCAGTGGAGAGGCCCACCACCACTGACCCATGCAGATGCTCAGGATCTGTAAGGGAAAACAAAGTCGCGTTACTGCATGTGACCTACCCAGCCCCCCCAATAGACAGACCATGACCAACCATGCAGTGACTGGCTACCACCCGTCTGGAAGCCACCACCTGGAACACCCTCAATGGCACAATTCTGCATGCTGCCAGCAATCCTCTCCTCCTGTGGGGTCAGACATAACACCTCTGGCTGTCTCCCACCTGTCGCAGATCGTGCTGCCCTGACGGCAGCCACCTTCTCCTTAATCCTCCTCCCGTCTGTGCCTATCTTCTTCTTGCACTCCTGCTCAGAGTGCTGGTGGCTGCCATGCAGGTTCACAGCATGTGCCACCTCCTCCCATGCAGCAGCACAGGCCTGTGGTGTTCCCTGTCATCCGCTGAGAATCGGGTCCTGGTCCAGGTAGGCCTCAAACAGGGCATCCGTCTCGGCCTTGGTGAAATTTGGCCTCCTCCTCCTCCCACAACTTTGTTTCTCTTCTCCCACAACTCGATCATTCATGATTCAGCCTGTGAGATTGAAAGTTGTTACCTGTGACTGTGCAGTCCCATGCATGTCCCGAAATCCACAGTCCACATTCCCAAACAGCATGCAACTCACCAAAAGACTGCAATGCAGCCCAATGTGGCACTTTTATAGCGCAACCCATGCAAATGAGGTGAGGCACAACATCAAGTGGATGCAAATTGCAGTGCTGATCCATTGAATGGCTGATTAGCTGATTTGCATATGACAGCTGAATATCGCGCTTTTGCGCTTTGCGCAATTGTGTTGAATGTGCTGAGCCAAGGGTGCATTTCTGTAACATGCACAGTACACACCTAACTGCGCATGCCCAGGTTGATGATGCAGGCACCTGCCACGCTGCTGATGTGCTGTGTGCAGGAGGCAATACAGGACATGACCACCATTGTGCCAGTGGCGCTATAGCGATGTTCACCTATATGGCGCTGTGGCACTGGGGCATCGTAGGCACAGTGGGGCAACAGCATGGTAGGCCACTACTGGAGGTAGCACACAGGCACCCAATCGTGCTACACACATTGGGTTCCAATTGCGCTGTGCCTGTCCATGTGCCAGAGACCCTTGACCCTGTGCCTGAACTTTCCCCCCTAGGTGCCATGCGTCAAGCATGGGTGCACCACTATTGCGCTGTTTGGTGACAGCATGATAGGAAATAGCAGCGCTGTACTGCACAGCAATTGCACGTGGTGGAACCGCACTGCAGAGTGCCATTTTGACCCCTACTGAGCAAGAGAGATGTCACGGAGGAGAGCTTCCCAGTGGAGCCAGATTGAAATGGCAAACCTGGTTGCCATTGTTGAGCCACTTTTTGGCCCACTGTTTGGGGAGGCACCCCTTGACAGGTCCAGGAGCCAGGTGTGGCAAGAGGTGGCTGATGCCCTGGAAGAAGCCAAAGGAATGGGGCGGAGCAGTACCGCCACAGGTATGGGGACCTGAGGCAGAGGGACCCAGACCTGCTTGCCCGCCTGCAGGAATGTGCCAGGAGGGGCATGGTGCCACAGCCAGGTAGGTGTAATGTCCATACACTTTTATCTTCCATATGGGTATCACGATTGCATGTGTCCGGAATGTGGGGGGGGTACTGTCTGGTGTTGGCTGTGGTGGTGTTATCAGAGTGTGGGGTGGGTGGGTCTGGCTATGTGGGGTTGCACACACATGGGGCAGGGGGACTTTGCTACAGGATTGTACTGATGTTCCTCTCTCTCCATGTTTGCACCTTAGGCCCAGAAGAGAGATGGCTGGTGAGGGAACAGAGGCACCAGCTGGAGGACCAGAACAACAGGAGGGGTGAAGGTCCACAGTGGCAGAGGGACCAGTCTAATGATGGTGAGTGCCTTACCTCCATGATTACTATTGCATGCTGTGTAACAGGGCAGGCAGCATGGCATGGCCACCTTCCATTGACACCACTGCCATGCACACAACTTGTTACAGTCAGCACTGTCCAGTGGTACAGCATGTCTGGGAGTGCATCAATGGTGGTCCATGCGTGCACCGGGTACATGACTGTGCCACTGCCTTCACACCACATAGCCATGTCACTAAACAGCCATGGTGGTGCTGTGTAGGACTTGGCCGGTGGGTGTGTGCAGTGTTCTGCATGGCTGTGTGCACCTGGGTGGGCAGGTCTTGTGGACACGGTCACTGTGGGTGGTCACACACCATCACAGAGGCATGTCCCATGGCCGTATGCCATGCACAGTGGGTGGGCTGTATGGGGCTGTGCATTCACACCTATTGACTCTGCTCCCTTGTCCTAGGTGCCCGGCAGCTGCGCATGATATGGGAGGCACTGCAGGAAATCCTTACTGTGGCCAGGACATGGCTGGACATCCTGCAGAGGATTGAGAGGCTGGGGGTCAGCGGCATGGAAGGAGGAGGAGCAGCCAGAGCGGGGAGCAGGACTCCCACTGATCATCAAACTGCTTCTGATTTCCCCCACCCCCCTGGACCCACCCTCACACCCCTCCTTTCCTGTACCATTTGTTCACCCTGCCCTTACCCACCCCTCCTTGTTTGTGGCCTCCCACACATTTGTAAATAATTGTATATAGTTTTGTTGGATGTTTTGAATACAATTCTTTGATATGACTACTGTGGTCGTTTCTGATTTGCAGCAGGCTATAGGTGCTCAGCTGCAGTGGTGTGCATGGCGTCAGGGGTGGTGCAGTCATGGGTATGTGTGTGTGTCTGTGGGGAAGTGACTATGGTGTGGGAGTAGCTATCAGTCACTGTCTGTGGTGTGTGTGTTGTTCCCTGTGCACTGGATGACTGTGTGCAGTGGTCCATGGTGCATGCTCTGTGTCCATGGTGCACCTGTCAGCCTGTCCATGGCCTGTGCAGCTGACACCCTTGCATGTCTGTGACCTGCACAGTCTGCTGGCATGTCAGTGGTGGCTGTCCATGCAGGGCGGCCACTGTACCTGTCACAATGCTGGGTTGCCTCCTGTCACTGGTGTGGTGCATGTCTGCCTAGGATGACACTGTGGCCTCCGCTGTTGTTGTCCCACCTCCATGCTGTGGCTTGTGTGTGTTGCAGGGGATGTGCATCACTGTCTATGACTTGTGCTCCGGGCAAATGCTGGTGGAGTACAGGTCCACAGTGCCTGCGCAAGGTTGTTGGCACTCCTGTGCCATGGAGGACTGCTGGCCGTGTGTACACAGTTTCCATGGCCCCACGCTGGAGGCTTGTTTGCCCCGCTACTGCTTCCCTGTGTTAGTGTGCCCTTGGGTATGGGTGGGTGTTTGTCCATGCACTGTGTTGCATCCGGTGTGGTGCATGCTTCCATGCACCACTGTGGGTGTCTGCGCTGGCTGTTGTGGCCAGTGCTGGGTCAGAGTGTATCCTTGGGAGGGTGTGCTGGGTGCTGTACCACTGGTGGTGGGGTCCAGGGCATGCCCTGTCACGTGTGGGGTACCTCATGTGCCGACGCATGGTCAGTCTCTCAGCTGTACCTCAGGGGGCTGTGTGTGGTGGCACTGTGTATGCCATCAGTGCATCACTGTGTGCTGCCATCTGCTGATGGGTGCTCGTGATGGGGCTGCCTTGTATAGTTCTGTGGTGCACAGGGTTTCATTATCACAGTGGGGGTGGTGGCATGCATGGGGTATCCTGCACTGGTGGATGTTGCTCCTGGGCAGGGTGTCTTGAGGTCATGGTGCAGGGTGTGCTCTGCATTGGGGGGATGGTGTGGCATGGGGTGGTCGGCCCTCCTTGTGTGCTGGTCACAGCTTTCCAGGGGGTGTGATGGGGCACCATTGCCCAGCTGTGGGTTGGTTGCTTGTCTCCATGGACCAGTGGTTATTCCAGCCCTTCCCCAGTTGTGCAGTGCATGGGGTGTGGGGGGACGATGTCTGTTCTGCTGTGTGTTCCTCTGCCCATCTGTGGCATGGGTGGTGGGCCCCTGCATCCCTGGTTGTGTTGTTGCATTGCAGCCCTGCTGCTGGTTGGCGTCCCCGGTTGCGCTATGGCACATCTGGACTGCTCAGCTGAACATCCCTTGTTGCGCTATGGTGCATCAGATATGCTCAGCTTCCCTTCTTTAGTTGTGCTATGGCACAGGTGGTGCGATATTCAGTCATCAGCTGTAGGTGCATCTTGGCCAATGCAGTTTTTGAATATCGCACCTCTTGTGCATGGGTGCAATGGACTTGCGCTTGCTCCTGCTGTTGCACACTTTTTGGGTGCAGTTTGAATATCTGGGCCACTGTGTAATGTATCATGAGTTTTGAAAGCATCAGATGCTTATAATAAATTTTGTGCCAATAAAGTCCAGAAATTACATTTCCAAAGCTGTATTTCATGACACTGGACCCTAATATAACATATATTTCATACAGTTGGTGCAGCCTGGAAAAAAATTTAGTTCTTCTGCCCATTAATAGCTATCATATTTGTTAAGACCATTCTCTTCTGACCTGATAAATTGAAAACTTGAGGGGTTCACCTTTTTAGTTGTATGACCCTGCAGAAGTGCTCCACAGTGCAGGATCTCCTCCTGTGTTTTCTGTTTTCTCATTAAATGTTGGATTTTCTATAATCCATAGGGCCCTGCTGTCCTTCACTGCAGTGGGCTCAAGGTGCTTTATTTGTGATAAACCACTGACTAACATCAAAGATACACAACTAGTGTTTATGAAAATAAACTAACGGTTAGCAGCTTGTGGGTCACAGAGACTGGCAGTGTCCCGGTTTATCTACACTGTCTGCATCAATTGTTATATTTACAATACCAGGTGGAATTGTAATCACAAGCATCATAGATGGAACATTTTCTCAACTTTAGATAAACTTTTTGTCCGTATATAGGCACAGTGCTTAATTGCCAGATAAACAGAAAGAGTCATTTTTTCAACAAGAAAGACAGTAAGTGTGGTCCACTTGTCACTGCAGAAGGTAGCATAGGGTTTTGATTAATTTTGTTTTGGAGGGAGGGAAGCCATGGATATAAAGTACTTTGTTGCACTGAAGTTGTCTCGAGTCCTGTACCAATCATGTAATAATCAAATATTTGTCATGTACTGTCATCATGTTTGTTTGCATTTACAATAACAATTATTAACGGAAAAAAAATATATTGCTTTCTTTGCTCTACACAGCCATTTAAATTTTCTAAATTAAAGTTGTAATAACTGTATGAAATTATGTATTCAGTGCATGTTTATAGTGTCACCAGTCTTAATTCTGACCTTTAAACATTATCTAATAAATTACATAGGGTGTTGATATAAAGTAAATCATATAAGTCAGAAACAATGGTGAATTTAACAATTTGCTGAACCAAGACGTATTTATTTTACAATATGGAATATTTATTTTATTTTTATTTATTCATTTAAGAGAAATTACAATCCTTTGAGTCAAAGACTCCTTTGCAAAGGCTCCATGTCAGAAAGATACATAAACATAACATAAACCGGCTAAAAAATGATACATAGGTAATACAGAGCAGGAAATACTGTATATACAATTGACAGGTTACAGCTTTAATGGTCATTAAGAGTAGACTCCTGGCCATAGTTATTTACATATGGCAGGTTTCAGTTTCATGGGGTCTTAAATGGACCCTGAGTCAAAATATATACACAGTGAGAGAGGAATAATGGGGAAATTAATCAAGATACGTCAGACATGGTTCTCCTTTCCTGTGAGTCTTCTCAGTGGGTAGACTTAACAGTAAAGAAATGTGTTTCCTAAGGCTGAAGCAATGCAATTTATAGAGAGGTTAAGAGAGAAGATGGAATATTATATGCAGTCATAGGATGTGGAGGCAAGGAGGAGGGTCTTGAGGCCGGTTTTGAATTGGCCAAGACTGGGTTCCATGGAAATGGAGGACAGTAGGCTGTTTAACCACAGGGGGGCCCGATAGCGGAAGGACCTTTGACCTAGGGAGGTCCTACAGTGGGGGACCAGGAGGGTGGTATTGGGGGAAAGTCTGGGGGCTCTTCTGTGGGGAACTATTTGGATGAGGTGGTATAAACCTTGAGGTGCTTGCTTCTGGAGTATCTTTTTTGCGGGGAGACAAGTGTGATACTTAAGCCTGCCTTCGAAGTTTAGCCAATCCAAAAGATTGTACAGCTCACACGTGTGGGTCAAATGGTCACATCCAGAGACCAGGCAGCAGGCTTTATTGAGAGCTAGGTTAACACGTCATAAGGCAGTTTGATCTGCTGTCCCGTAAATCACTATGCCGTAATCCACCAAGGAAAGAACCAAGGAGGACATAGCAAGTCAGAGGGCCAGGGGGTAGGCAGTGCTTATGTTGGTACAGGATCCCCAGCCTTGTGTTAATGGAGGAGGAGATGTGTTGGATATGAGTATGGTAGGTGAGGGAAGTGTCCAGGTTGATACCCAGGTACTTGAAAGAGGAAACCTGTTCAAGTGTGGAGCCTATGTGAGTTTGTGATAATTAGTGGGGTGTTACAGAAAGAACTCTGGTGGTGGGCAAAGATCATAGACTTTGTCCTATTGTAGTTGAGCATTAGGTGGTGCTCAGAGAACCATGCTTCAAGTTCCCCAAAGAAGCCCTGAAGAGCAGTTTTGAGGTAGTTAGGATGATGGTGTTTCCAGAAAACAACGGCATCAGTCCACATAGAGCAGTAGCTTACCACTGCAGGATTGGGGGAGGGAGTTCAGGAAGAGGTTGAAGAGTAATGGGCCAAGAATGGACCCTTGTGGGACCCCGGTTAAGACTGGTCTACCACTTCCTGTGAAGCACTATGGTTTAACAGCTGATTAACAGCTTCCCTGTAGAGCTCCAGCCACTCGCTTCAATAATCCTTGTTTAAACTGATCTATAGTTTTACTTGAGCATCTCAACACACATAACAAGGCACCAGAATATTGCAGGAACAGCTAGAGATAGAATACATGGTTCAGAATGGAGGTAGATGGGGAAAAAAGCCCTACCTAAACGCACGCCTCCTGTAACACCTGAGAAGGTGCCAAAGAAGCCGCGGGCCTCTGGTTCTACTCTCAACCTCGGTGCTAGTTCTCCCTCCACTGACAGTGAACTGCTCACCCTGCAACAGTTTTAAGAAGAATTCAAACATTTCAGGGATGATCTTCATAAACTAACATCCGATTTCAGTTCACTAACTCTCAAACTGGACAAAGTCTCACAAAGAACCTCTGATAATACTGTCAGGCTCTACTGCTCAAGAAATGACAGAATAAGGTCAATCCCGAGTTAATTGCTTATAAAAAATGTCTGGCCAAGATGGAACTGAAAGTGGAGGACCTCGAAGGATGGAGCAGGAAAAACAATGTGGTCATAATTGGTCTTCCTGAAGGGGAAGAAGGATATGATGCAATTCTGTTTGTCCAAAAGCTAGTGGAGAAACTAGAGGGCTCTTCTCCCTTCGGTGCTAAATAAATTATTGAAAGGGTGCATACAGCCCTGCGCCCGAAGCCAGCTCCTGGAGCCCCTCCAGGTTCTGTCATCTTCCGCTTTCTCAATTTCTTGGAGAAACAGCATTTTTTGAATAAGCTTTAAGAGTTCCAAAAAGTCAGCTGGGAAGGAAAACGTCTCAGAATAGCCCAGGATCTCCCAGTGTCAGTCCGTCTCAAAAGAATGGCTTTTCATCCGGTGGTAGCCAAACTGATCGCCACGGGCATTAAGTTTTGGATGGCAAATCTTTTTTTTTTTTTTGTAGAAACCTTTATTGGATTATAACCAGTGACATACAGACAAAAAAACTAAAAATCCTGGGCGAGCCCAGGATCCACAACCCAAAACTGGTTGTGTGACTTATATACAGTGACAACTATTTACATGCACAGCTTGGGGATGTACCCCTTGCAAACAAAGGCAAACGTAATCATGAGAGTATCTTCAAAAAGCATCATCATTAAAACATGTGAAGTTAATAGATGACAGAACACCATTACTAGACCCTTTGTCCAATACATGATTAACTTCACGCTACCTACATTGATCCCCTAACATTCTGGAGGCAGTCCCCGCTGTGCCCCTGGAAAGAGAGAGAGTCCCCTCCATACCTAAGTCCCAGCAGACCGGATCCTTAATTCCATTGCCCATGTCCCATAGATGTTACAGCCAAGAACTGGTCTCAAAAATTAACATCTTATAACCTGAAAAAGACATCCTCCCAAGTGTGACATAATTCTGCCCTATCCATATCTACTGCTCAACGCAACCCAACAGACAGGCCTGGGTTTGGCCATTGCCCAACTGTGATAGATAGATAGCCTCTAAAGTCGACCACCTTTTATTGTACAACCCTTTTTTACCCTCCCCACACATGAACCTCTTGATTCTTGCCAAAGCCCATAAGAGGTCTCTCACCCACTGTACATATCCATATCTCTGTTCATCCTTCCAATGATTCAAAATAAAGGACTTGACCATTGCAGCCATCAAGGATATATGGTACTTGGGCGTGACACCTGTTATGTACAACATATCACCTAATATACAAATATTGGGTGGCATAAAATCAGAATAGTCCAGCATGGGGTCCATGTGCTGTTTAATTTCTGCCCATAATGGGCTTATCTTACTACAGTCCCACATAACATGTAAAATATCGGCGGTCTCAGTTCCGCATCTGAAACACAGGTCTGTCTGTCTCAAATGCCTATCACACAGTTTCTTGGGAGTATAATACATGTTTGAGGAGATAAAAAACTGCATAATTCTATATTTGGGTATAGGTACAAATTTGATACCCTTCCAGATAACCTCCCAAGCAGGTTGTCGGGGGGCCAACATTTTATCCCAGCCTGGAACCCTTGTTGGTGCATTCGGACTAAAATATTCTAGTAGCACCTTATAGACCTTTGACAAAGGTTTAAATAGGGGATCTATCATCTTCAAATATTCCCAAGTGAAAGCATTAACTGGTGGATTTCCTAACCCTTTCCTCACCCCCTCCAGTACTTTAACAAGTTGCATTCTTCTAAAGAAATGGAGTGCATCACAACCCGCTGGGAGTGCCACTTTGTTATCTTTTATAACATCTCTCAGCATCAGACCTTCCAACTGGCTACCCCAATGTTTTGTAATAACCTGACCCCCAATCAATAAATTAGGGTTACCCAACACAGGCTGGTCCCAGGCCTTCATTTGTACCCTTCTCTGAATAGGAGTGAGATACAACCACCAGGCGCTTACTGTCTTGACAATTGGAGTCAACGCTGCTTTTGGGAGGCATCCTCCACCATTGGAAAAAAGCAGTGCCTCTGTAGATAAATTCCTCTCCTTTATTAACTGTCTCTCTATCTGGAGCCATATTGGTGTATAAAGCTCGGCCTCCTCCCTTCTTCCCCAGCGAATCATGTGACCCAGCTGCCCAGCCACATAATATAAATGCAGATCAGGCAGCCTAATCCCACCCATTTTATATGGTAAGCACAGGGTACTATGTTTTCTCCTGGGGGGCTTAGAATTCCACAAAAACGCAGAGAGTAACGTTCTAATTTTAATAAACCATACTTTGGGGATTATATATGGGGCTAAATAAACTGTATATAATATCCTCGGCAGTAGATTCATCTTAATTAGTCCCATTCTAGCCGTAAAATTTAAAGGTAGTTTATTCCATCGAAGTATATCCCCCTTAATGGGTGTCAGAACCTTTTCCATATTCGTTACTGCCCCATCCTCAAAATGTGCAGTAACCCATATCCCAAAATATTTGATCTTGTCTTCCGCCCAACTTATTTGAAACTGTACAAAATCGCATCTATATACATGCAGTGTCAGAGGAAGAATCTGAGTCTTATTCAGATTTAACTTATAATTCAAAACTCTAGAAAATTGCTCAATAATTTCCACTGATCTTTGAAAACTTTCTGCTGGGTCCTGCAAATGCAACAATATGTCATCAGCAAAAACAGAGAATTTCAACTCCCTACCCGCTATTGTGATCCCCTTAATATTGGCAGCTATATTAATGGCAATTAGCAAGGGCTCTAAGTAAATATTAAATAAAATCTGCGAGAGGGGGCACCCCGTATAGTCCCATTTTTAAGCTGTATCTCTTGTGATATTTATCCGTTACACATTACCCTAGCCGTAGGGGCTGCATATAAATTTTTAATGCCTCTGAGAAGGCCTTCAGGGAATCCCATCCTTTCCATTGTGGCAAAAAGAAATGGCAGGGAGACTCTGTCGAAAGCCTTCTCTGCATCAAGAGATATCAAAGCTAATGCAAGCTGGGAGTCTGGAGCATAGCTGAGTATGTGGTGAAGTTTTCTAAGTGCATCATGCACCTTCCTCCCAGGCATAAATCCTACCTGTTCCAAGCTGATCAAATATGGAGCAACTTTCAATATACAATTAGCAGTAATCCTAGTCAAGATCTTTATGTCTTGATTCATTAAAGCAATGGGTCTGAAGCTACCTGGCAAATCCTTTGGCTTGTCAGGCTTAGGGACCAATGTAATATAAGCTTGATATAATGGAGGGTGGATCACCCCTTCTTGCATTATATTACTAAAAAATTCCATGAGTACTGGCATAATAGTGCCAAGATGCACCTTATAAAATTTAGCCATGAGGCCATCCAGCCCTGGTGCTTTGCCCGTAGGCAAAGCTTGAATAACTTCAACTACTTCACCCTCACTTATTGGGGCAGCCAGTTCTTTGATCTGATCCAGGCTCAACACCGGTAGTGGGATACTATCTAAAAATGCCCTGGTTTCCCTCCCCCCCCACTTGCCCTAGGTTATAGACTTCTTGAAAATAGGAGGCAAATGCATCTGCCATTTTCTACGGATCCATGATAACCATCCCATCATACTTGATAACAGGGACTGTTCTAGAAGCTTCCCATTCCTTAACCCTAGCTGCAAGTAAATGCCCCGGAACATCTCCTTGCAGCAAATATTTAGCCTGGATCTTTTCTAACCAGAATTCAGCTTTACCAAATTGAATATCCTCCATTTTCCATCTCAGACTATGAAGTTCAGTGTCTATTTCCTCAGAGGTCCCCTCCAGCTGGGTCAGGGACTGTATCACCCCTACTAGAAACTCCTCTTTAGCTCATCTCAGCCTGTTTCTCCTCCATGCAAAATCCTGTGCTTTACCAGCATATAGGACCTTGCAAGTTGGCCAAGCCAGGGATCTATTCTGTAATGTCGAGAGCTGGGTCTGAATTATTTCTCAAAAAGCATCCTCCAGCTTATTCTTAAGAGAAATCTCTATCAATAAAGAGTCACTCAACCTCCACCTAAATGGCCTAGTCGGCGCAGTTATTATCTCCTAGGTCAACTGGATGGGGCATGATCAGAAAACATCCTACATTTAGTCGTTACCTCTTTAACGTCCCTCAATGCCACCCTATTTACCAAAAAGAGATCAATTCTGGAATGACTCTTATGGGCGGCTGAGTAGAATGTCATATTATCTCTTCCTATGGAAAGAGCCCGGAGGGGATCTACCAAGGCTGTAGCCTCTAGCATCCTAATCATAGCCTCCTGGGCCTTAGATACAGGTCCTCTAGATGGCAGCACTCTATCCTCCCAGTTATTAAGACAAAGGTTCCAATCCCCTGCAAGTGTAATAGCATGTGAAGAAAATAAAGCAATGTCCGTCAGTAATGACGCTAAAAATTCTGGGCTAGAAGGAGTTGGGCCATAAATAGAGGCAACCAATAGTTCTGTGCCCAGAATATTGCCCAAGAGAAAAACCCCTCTACGATCTTCCCTTGTTGTCACCTGAACTATTTCATAAGGACAGTTTTTCCCAATTTTAAAATTGTGATACCTCCTGACGCCGTTTCCTTACCTACCCCAAATACCTAGCCTACCCACAACCTCCTAAGGGAGCCCAACTCATAAGTCAACAAGTGAGTCTCTTGTAAAGCGACTATATGGGCCCCCATCTGCTCCATATACTTCAAAATTACTGTTCTTTTACGTCTGCCTCTAAGACCTTTTATATTCCATGACATGATTTTAAGACCAGTCATCTTACTGTTTGTAGAACCAGTGCAATCCATCTGCTTTTAAGTCTTGTATGGTCTGCATCCTTCCCTTGTTCCCTATTGGACTATCTCTCTTTCCAGATCCCTTGAACCCTCCTCTTCCCCTTCCCCCAATCCCAAGATCGACCTCTTATATCCCACTGATCCATGGATGAGCCGTTTCCATGAGCTCCCAAACCCTAAAACCTACAAGACAGCTAAGTGCTCCACCCCTTCCATAAGCCTTTAGAAAAGTCCAATCCCCCTAACAGCACATCCCTAATTTTATAATTCCCAGTGAAGTCATACTGCCCTACACGCCCATCCCATGTGCTCTATGTCCCCTTCTACCTATATAAATTTAATACCAAATGAACACCTGTAGACTTTCGTTTACCCTGATTACTTATAATTTAGGCCACCTAGACAGGGCACCAACTCTGAAGAGGCAAGGCCCCCTATACACTAGCTAGAATGTGTGCCACCATAGTCTTTAGAATATTAACTCCCACCCCCTTCCTGTTGGCACACAACCAACGCCTGGAATCCCCCCTTAGGGGACTGCATAGAGACCCCGACTCACCTGCTATTGGGGTAAGCCCAACACATAAAATACTAAGCCAGCTATCATGCTAATTCAGGACAAAATAGCAACATCTTAGGGGTTAGCCCCTCCAGCCCAAATAAAGATCCATTCAAATTCAGAAGAACAGCAGACAAACAACCAAACAAAAAAACAAACAAAAAAAACCCCCAACACTATAACAAAAAACCTCACATAAAGCAAATGCATCTCTCTCCATCTCTGAAGTCCCAGTTCAACAAAGCCATCTCAGCTCACCACTTGTCAACAAGAAATTCATGTTGTCGACTGGAATAGTGCAGGAAGTTCAATCCACAAACCCTCCAGGGCGTCTCGTGCTGTCAGATATCTTTTCTCCCCAGCAGGCAACCACACAGACAGAATAGCGGGATATTGCATCCAAAATTTAATTCCAACTAGATACAGCTTTTTCTTTATTTCAGAGTATTCCTTCTGCTTCTCTCTCACTGATGGTGTCTGGTCTTGGAATAGCCAAATAGATGCACCATTCCACTGCAGGGCTTTGTTTTTCCTGGCACAGGCAAGCACGTGTGACTTTTCAGGAACCTCATAATTATAACTCTGGGCCTCGCCCCGGGGGGGCATCTCTCTCAACGCCCTATGTGCTATTTCCAAGTTATAGGCTTCCCCAAATGGTGTAGGACCCAGTAACTTAAAGAGGAGGTCCTGTAAAAAGGAAACACAGTCCGAGCCTTCAGCCCTTTCAGGAAGCCCAGCCAGGATAAGATTATTCCTCCTGCTTCTGGATTCCTGATCCTCCAAATGCTCCTCGAGCTTCTTGATTTGCTTGCGAGCCATCACCACCTCCTGCTCCATCACCAAAACCTTCTTTTCTTGTGAGGAAACCCTAGCCTCCACATCCCCCATCCTTTGAGCCAGTGAATGTAGCACCAGCTTAACAGAAGCAAAGTCAGTCATTAGCCCCTACAGAAGTTGCTTTATATCCAGCAGATCTTCGGAGTTCCTGCATTCTCCTCCATTTCCATCTCTGTCCTCCGGTTGCTCATCAGGAGCCGGGGAATGAGGTTTCGGTCGCTTAACTGCTGGCGACCGCACCGATAGCCGCTCACTAACCTCGGGTTCCATTCTTCGACAACAACGCAGCCTAGCACACCAACTGGAAGCACAACGCTGGGATAATAAATTCGTCTACGATTACCACGACTCGAAAATTTACCAGCGAGAGACAACAAACGAGCACTTCTCCCGAATAACTGGGGTAGAAAAGAACAAATTAACACTGCAGGGGTGGCTTAAAATATAATTTTAACGAAATATGGCCTAGGAGCAACACAACCGATGTCCACTCATGCCCAGCTCATCACGTGATCCCCTTGGAGGGCAAATCTGACAAAATTACATGTCCTAATCGTAGGAACTTGGATGGCCTTTGATGACCCTGAATTTGCCTCTGTACAACTGAAATCTGCCTTCCCGGATCTTTTCAAAAATCCTTGACTGTGATACAGTTGATTTTGTGGGAGAAAAGGCTTTATATGAGCTGAGTGAGAGATATTCCTCTATGAATATGGTTTGTAAGCTCAACTCTATTTTTGGTATTTGCCAATATCCCCCATAAAGACTGGGGCTCTTAATCGCCAAAGTTATTGGGCTATAGATCACCTCCTTATTGTACAGAAACTCTTCCTGTTGATATAAAGTAAAGACTGGTGTCTGGAAGTTGTGCCAAAGGAATTTGTGTGTCTGTGATATTCCCATTGCATTTTTTCTGGACAGGATCTTCACCATTGAATTCTACAATGGTCGCTTCATCCTTTTCACCGCTAGAGGGAGCCGTGACTTCACAAATGATGGCTATCCAGCTCAATTGTGGCTGGTGCATTTAATTGCATTTGTTTATCACTGTGCAATCAGTTCTTGCTACAACTCTAGGTAAAACTGTACTTGCACCTGGTTCTTATTCTAAAGGACTGTTAGTTGTTACTCAGAGACATTTTTGTTAGATTATAAGAAATGTTGTGATCTGATTTATGTTCTCAATGTGTAATCTTAAAACCTAGAGGGGATGGGTAACTAGTAGGGTACTCAGCTAAAATCTTATATGTGTATTTTTATTTTTAGTTAAGATGTAATGCTAGAATTACTCATTTTTTTTCCTTTTACCTCATGGACTGAGAGCTGCCTTCTGAAAAAGCTGATAGCTACTAGCTGAGATGTATGAAGCAGGTAATGTTTAATTCCTTTAGATCATTTATGAATGCTGTTTTATATGTTCTTGTTTTTTATAGCAGATGCCTTGGTAGATTGTTAGTCTTCTTATGGGTCAGTCCTGAACCACACTTAATTTACTAGATTGGGGGGTATTTTATAGTAATGTTGCCTTTATATCTTCACCTGCTTCAATCTAACTACTACACTTTAGTACTTTATGTGCCTGTAGGGTTATAGAATGTTTATCTTTATCTTTTTATATTGTTAGATTTGTTAGGGTGGCTGGAGCAAGGGAAATGTTGTGCAGAAGACGTAGTAGGATGGGTGGGTGGGCTGGGAAAAAGTTTCAACATTTTTGCAGTTTAATGAATATTTGTGTGGGTTATTTGAGGTTGGAGAGGGGAGGTGGGGGTTTATTTCACACAGAGACAGCTTGCAGAAAGAGATATTTGATTCCCATCTTATACCTCGACCAGTTGATAAAGAGTCATGGTTGGAGCATTGAAAATAATTTCTTGGAACATACGATGGGCTAGACTTAAAGTTAAACAGTACCAGATTCTTAAACACCTTAACCTTCTGGCAGCTGACATTGTATTTGTTCGAGAGTCCCACTTAATTCCGAGGCTGCTCAATTATGTAGACATCAAATGGGTCAGTACTTTGTGGCAGAGGGCAATACTCAAAGCCATGGGGTAGAGATTCTATTGCAGAGGTCTGTTCCATTTTCCTCCAGTCAAATCACTGCAGACCCAGAAGGACAATTAATTTTAGAAAAGAGCAGTGCTTCACACTAGAGTAGGCAGTAATGTGAGTAGGACACTACTTCTTTATTCAGCTGTGAGCTGTGTGAGAAATTCTATATTGCACTTGATATCTGCAACAACGTGCACTTTTATTTAATTCTGTGGGAGGTGAGACAAAGCACATCTTCTTGACCTGGAAGGACACTACTTCTGTATTCAGCTGTGAACTGTGTGAGAAATTCTATATTGCACTTGATATCTGCAACAAAGTGCACTTTTACTTAATTCTGTGGGAGGTGAAAATAACTACCCTTGGTAATTGCTTTTTATTCACATATTTATTTAGTGTTTAACCAAGAAGGGGCTTGCAAACTTTGTTTATCTTGTGAGTAACTTCAGAAGGATTTAAATACTGCATTTGGGTAGACCCTTGGAGGTAGCTAGATTGTCTACTAGGATTTTCTGACAGTTAAACTGTTTTTAAATAAATTACTGGTGGCTGAGGAGTTGAAAAAGGAGCTTTCAAACTCTGCTTATCTTGGAAGTAACTTCACAAGTGTTTGAATACTGCATTTTGGTTGTCCCTTGGGGGTAGCTGGATTGACTACTAGGATTTTGGGACAGACACTATTTTTAAATAATTTACTGGTGCGTAGGAGTTTGTGATAGTTAAACTATTTTTAAATAAGTTACTGTGGTTAAGGAGTTGTCATAGCAAAACCTGCAGTGTGAAACAGGAAAAGACATTCTTTCAAGCAACAGAGGGAGGTGGATCTAGGTTTACGTTCGCTTGTTACAATTCTTAAGATTTTCAGTGCAGGAAGAGTTTAAAGCACAGCTGACTTATTTTGGGGCTGACTGCTTTCAGAGCACAAACCACCAGGCCTGTTTTGAGGCTGGGAGGTTTACCTGTGTCTGACTTGGATGTGTGGATTTTCTCTGTTTGATTAGCAGGGTATTTTCTCTGTCAAATTGTTGTGTAGGGCATCTTGCTGACAGGAAGGCACTCATCGCAGTGATGGGTCAGAGCTTTTAGCTGATTGTTTTGTGAGGGCACAGTTTAGACCCAATCCTTCCCACCCTCACCCACCCACCCTGGAAATAGTTCCTTTATACCGGGGTTCTGACATCATTTCCTCAAGAGTGCAAGGTGCATATCACTGTCATATCCTCTCTAGCACACTGCACTGACAATATAAGCATACACATTGTATAATATATATATTTCTATATAACAAACCAATCACACACACTAAAAAAAAATGTGGGGAGAAGTGCAATGTAATGGCTGTGGGGTAGCAGTCTTCCAGGAGTCTTTCTGGAGGCTGAGATGCTGCCCTATTTGCAGACATATCTCTGCCCTGAGGGAGGAAGTTTCCCGTCTTCAGGCCACACTGGACAGTAGTAAAGGAACCTTCCCCCAGGCCACACTGGATGGTAGGAAGGGAACCTCCCCCATCCAGGGAACACCAGAGCCACCACCACTACCTCATCGGTTGTGAAGAAAGCACAGAAGTTGGACCACAGTGGGCTCAGGGAGAGTGAGGATGGTGGAACAGAGGCACACCCAGTCAGTTGTTCCACTCCGTAATCCATACACCATTCTGGGGGAGCATAGCTCCCCTATGCATGCACCCACAGAGGAGACTAAGGAGGATGAGGACAACTGTCACAAGAGAGGCCCACTGGTAGGAGGCAGAGGACACCACAAGGAAAGAAAGCAGCTCCTGGTGGGGGACTCAATTATTAGGGGGATAGAACTGGGGGAGCAGGGAAAACTGAAGTAAGGTGCCTGCCTGGTGCCATGGCTTGGAGAGACAGGAAGCGCATCCTCAGGATCACAAGAACAGCTGCACGGGAGTCTGAGCTGGACATCATTGTCTACCTAGGGACAAATGACTTGGCTCATCATGAGATTAGAGCAGTGCAGAAGGACTTTGTAGAATTGGGGAGGGGCCTAAGACAAGTAGCACACACAATATCCTTCTCTGAGGTGCTGCCTGTCAATGGTATGAGTGATGTGAGGGTACTTTGCACCATGCAGTTTAATGAATGGTTGAAAAAATGGTGTGGAGCACAGGGGTTTGGCTTCATTGGGGACTGGGGTTCTACCTGGAGGGACACCAGCCTATACTGGCAGGATGGTCTGCATCTGTCCAGGAAGGGAACAAGTATTTTGAGCAATCAGTTTAAATGCTTCATTGGCAAGCTTTTAAACTAGTCAAGGGTAGAGGCACTGATAAGCAGCAGGAAAATCCCAGCCTCTCCCTACAAAACAGGGTACTAAATGAGAAAAAGACCAAGGTAGAAAGGCCAGTGGGGGATGCTGCAAAAGAAGGTAAAGCCATCAAAAAATGGAGAGCAATGAGTACCAATGCCTGTAGTCTGAGTAACAAGCTTCCTGAATTAGTGGCCTTGATGGAGGAGGAACATCTGGATATCATGGCAGTCACAGAAACATGGCACACACAAAACCATGACTGGGACGTAAACATACCAGGATACACTATCTACAGGAGGGACAGGGAGGGTAAAAGAGGAGGAGGAGGAGAAGTAGCTGTTTATATAAGGGAAGGAATCAAAGCAACAGAACAAAAGGGAAAACAGGGAGGAGAAGAAGCACTGTGGGTAAATTTGGAGACCAGCAATGGCACCACAGTCCGCACAGGGGTTGTATACAGACCCCCTTCTCAGGTGGAGGAAATGGACAAGGAAATGATAGAATACTTAGAATGGCAGAAAAAGGGGAGATATTGCTGATGGGTGATCTGAATATGCCAGATGATAACTGGAGTGCAGTTGCAGCAGCCACTTCAAAGAGTTGGGTTATTCTAGATGCCCTACAGGGGGCATGCCTTAGACAACTAGTACTGAGCCCACTCCGAGGAGCAATCTTAGACCTGGTTCTCTCAAATGGAGATAAAGAGAGGATCACAGATGTAGAAGTGGGTAGCCATCTGGGAACTAGCGACCATCAGAACAGTATGGTTCACAATAAACACAGCAATAGAGTCAAGCCACACAAAAGGCAAAAGTACTGGACTTTAGGAGGGCTGACTTTGCTAAAATGGGTGAGTGCCTAAGGACTGCACTAGCAAATGGGCAGGAAGGAGGGGTGGAAGAACAATGGGGAATAATAAAAACTGCCATCACAGAGGTAACAAGCCTTTGTGTGAAACAAATAAACAAAATGAAATGATGTAAGAAACCACTATGGTTCTCAAAGGAAGTTGCAGTGAAGGTTCAAGAGAAAAAGAAAGCATTTAGGAAGTACAAGGAATCACAGAAGGAGCAGGACAGAGAACTGTATCAGTTAAAGCGAAAGGAAGCTGGAAGGCAGTCAGAACAGCAAAACCCCAAACTGAGAAAATATAGCCAACTCAGTTAAGAAGGGGATAAAACCTTTCATAGGTACATCAGGGAGTGAAGGAAGACCAAGGGCAGGATAGTGAGGCTTAATAAAGGGGAGGGAGGGTGGGCAGAGGGTAACTGTGAAAAGGCAGAGATACTAAACAAATATTTTTGCTCATTATTTACAAAGGAAGAGGGGGAGGTACCTAAAACAAACAGTAGAAACACTCTGGATATATAAGTTGATACCAGCCCATTTACAGAAGATAGGGTTCTGAAAGAACTCTTAAAACTGAAGGTGGACAAAGCAATGGGGCCTGATGGGATTCATCCCAGAATTCTAAAAGAACTAAGGGTAGAACTAGTGACACCACTGACTACCATCTTTAACAAATCATGGGAGGATGGGGTGGTACCCGAGGACTGGAGGAGGGCAGATGTGATTCCCCTTCACAAAAGTGGGAGCAAGGCAGAAGCACAAAACTACAGACCTGTTAGTTTAACCTCAGTGGTAGGGAAAATGATGGAATCACTTCTGAAGGAAAGAATTGTTGAGTATCTAGAGGCCAGAGGGCTGGGACCCAAGGCAGCATGGATTCACAGTGGGAAGGTCATGCCAGACAAATCTGATAGATTTCTTTGACTGGGTGACTAAAGTAGTAGATCAGGAGGGGCTGTGGACATGGCCAACCTAGACTTTAGCAAGGCATTTGACACAGTCCCACACAAAGATTAATACAAGTTAGCCAGCCTGGAGTGGGTCCCAAGATGACAGCCTGGGTAAAAATTGACTGGAGAATAGGACACAGAGAGTAATAGTAAATGGAGTCCACTCTGAAGAAAGGGGGGTTACTAGTGGGGTACCGCAGGGTTCAGTATTAGGACCGGTCCTCTTCAATGTCTTTATAAGCAACATTGCAGAGGGACTGGAAGGAAAAGTATGTCGATGACACAAAGATCTGCAACAGAGCTGATGCACAAGGTGGGGTGGAAAGGATGAGAAGGGACTTGGCAAGGTTAGTAGAATGGTCAAATGTATGGCAGCTTAGATTCAATGCTAAGAAGTGCAAGGTAATGCACCTGGGAAACAAAATCCCAGGGGAAGAGTACACAATGGGGGGTGAGATACTAACAACAACAAAAATGGAAAGGGACCTGGGGGTAGTCATATCAGATGACCTAAAGGTGGGCAAGCAATGTGAGAGGGCAGCAAGGAGGGCTGGGGGGATACTGGGATGCATAGGGAGAGGCATCACCAGTAGAAAACAGGAAGTTATTATCCCTCTGTACAGACAGTTGGTGAGACCCCATCTGGACTACTGCATGCAGTTCTCAGGACCCAATCTCAGAAAGACATAGAATGGAAGCTGTCCAGGAGGGCAACTAAATGGTGCAGGGTCTGCACCGGAAGACATATGAAGAGAGACTTAAGGAGCTTAATATGTATAGCCTCGAGGAAAGGAGGGAGAGGGGGACATGATAGAAACTTTCAAGTACCTCAAGGGAATCAACAAAGTCCAAGAGGGTAGCATCTTTCAAAAAAAGAGGTGTGCAAGAACAAGGGGGCAGAATTTGAAGATGGGGGGCAGCTCAGAGGTAATTTAAGGAAGTATTTTTTCACAGAGAGGGTTGTGGATGCATGGAACAGCCTTCCAGAGGAGGTTGTGGAGTCAAAAACAGTGGTGGAATTCAAGCATGCATGGGACAGTCATAAGGCAATTCTAGGGGGTTGGGGTAGGAAGAAGTAGGCTGCTGGTTAACTAGATCTGCAGCTTATCCATTAGGTATGGAAATGGGCAGACTGGGTGGGCCAAGTGGTCCTTATCTGCCGTCAAAATCTATGTTTCTATGTTTCTATCTTAGGTAGTGTCTGTGGCCCCAACACTGACATGCCTAGTTTCTTCATGCATCTTCTTACAGTCCTTATCCCATTCTTACCCATCCCTCTAATCATAGGTGGTGACTTTAATCTTGTATTTGACCCGTATATTGATAATTCAGGTAGACTACACAAAGGACTCTCTCCCACACAATGGGCATTCCAGGATCTGTTGGACGCAGCTGGATTGATAGATATTTGGCACATCCTTCACCCCTCAGATAGAGAATTTACTTACACTTCTCTGGTTCATCATTCATCTTCCCTGCATTGACTACCTACTTATTTCCCAATCCCTAATTCCCAGAGTGTTGGATTCAGCCATACTCTTCGGCCCACTTTCTGACCATTCCTCAGTCTCTTGCTTGATTTCCCTTGCCTCGCTTCCCATGGTAAGAGGGCAATGGCAGGTTAATAATCAGTTGTTTAAGAATTCAGAATATGTGAAATATATATCCGAACACATTTCTGTCTTTACTGATATTAATGTTAATTCTATGGGAAAACCAGACATTGAATGGTGCTCCCTGAAAGCTATCTCAGAGGTTTGCTGATTGGCTTGGCTGCCAAAAGAAAAAGAATTCAGAACAAACAGCTTAAATCCTTATTATCCCAAATTCGTGTTATAGAACATAATGTATCCCCTCAATCACCAGACCAGGTCAGGGAAAACCTAGTGAAACTAAAAGATTCATATTTGAATTTATTAAAGAAAAAAGTTGAATTTACTATTTTGAAAACCAAGGCTCTCCATCTAGATCAAGGAGAAAAAGTGGGTCGTCTCCTGGCCCTTAAACTTAAACAGCTTGAATCTCACAGTATATTCCCAGAATGAGGACACCTTGAAAACTTTGCCATCAGATATAGCCTCTGAATTTCAAGGTTACTATGTGAAATTGTACAGCCCTATGGATAATCCCCCGCCCTTACCACAATTAGACGCCTACCTGGCATGTTCTTTTCTACCCTCACTCTCTGACTCACAGAAAGCTTCCCTGGTTGCCCCCATAACTATTGGAGAGATAATTAGAATTATCAGAGATTTGCCTTCAGACAAGACACTTGGCCCAGATGGATTTTCCTCCAACTTTTATAAAATTTTTGCCCAACAATTAGCGCCACCCCTTCTCTCCTTATTTCAACATAACCTTTCAGGACAGAATTCAGATAGGTCTCTATTTGAGACCTTAATCACCCTGATACTCAAGGAAGGTAAACCCCCTGATAGAGTACAAAGTTACAGACCAATTTCACTTCTAAATCAGGACCTCAAAATTTTAATGAATCTTCTAGCAGATCGGTTGAGTCCTATTGCATCAGATATTATAGGCCTGGAACAAGTAGGTTTCATGAAAGGCAGATCATCAGTTGACCATCTCAGAACCCTTTCACACATCTTCTTGGCATCCAGGGACTCTGACTTCTCTGTTGTCCTGGTCTCCCTGGATGCCGAGAAGACATTTGACAGGGTTGATTGGAACTTCTTGTTTCAGTCATTAGCGGCATTCAGATTTCCATCTCTATTAATAAAATGGATATGAGCATTGTACAAATCCCCAATAGCGCGAGTTATATGCAATGGGCTAATGTCGGACTCTTTCATACTACGTGCTGGAACTAGACAGGGATGTCCTTTATCCCCCTTGTTGTTTAATATGTATTTGGAACCCCTAATCCGAAGGATTACAGTGGATCCGGCTGTCCAGAGTGTAAGTATCCAGCATCAAATAGTTTAAGTTTCGGCCTATGCGGATGATTTGCTCCTTCATTTATCTTATCCCAATACGTCAATACTGTCCTTATTTAATATTCTGGAAGAATTTAGTTTTATGTCCAATTATAAATTAAATAGAGACAAGACAGTGGTTTTTCCCCTGAATCATACAGCTATGACATCGGTGGCCTCGATGGCGGGATTCTCTTGGCAGATCAATTCCTTGAGATATCTGAGAATAAACCTGCCTAGAGTCCCAAACAGATTTATAAAACTGAATCTTGACCCATTAATACACACTATTAGACAAGATTTAAAGAGATGGGCATTACTTCCTCTCTCTCCTTGGGGAAAAATTAATGTAATTAAAATGAACATTTTTCCTTGGTTATTCTACCCAATAAACCTTTCAAATGTTTGGTTACCTTTGGCATGGTTCAAAAAGACACATCAGATATTCTCTGACTTTATTTGGGCCAGTAAGAAACCCCGGATAGCTTATGATAAACTCTCGGCTCCGAAAATTAAAGGAGGATTATGCTTACCACACCTTGGAATCTACTACTGGGCCAGCCATGCAAACAAATACCTAAAATGGCTAACGTTTGACCAGCCCCCACCATCATATCTCTTTACACCTATATGGTTAAAAATTGAATGTGCCTTAATACAAGAACAAGGGCTATCCCTGCTGCGCTTTTACATGTTAATTTAAAATCCCTACCCCGAGCAATAAAAAGTAATACTATTGCACTATCCATTAGAATTCACTCCCAGTTCTGCTCTTTTCTGAAATATAAACACTTTGTTGATCTATCTCAGCCTTGGTGGGGGAACCCTAATCTCACAATTGATGGTAAACCTCTTCAAATGAGATGGATCACTCAACTAGGGGATCGCCACCTTAGTTTTTTCCTGAAAACTGATGGCTCGTGGTTAACCTCACCGGAACTTCTAAACAAGGCCCATATCCTGAACTCTGCTATTTTTAAAATATTCCAATTATGACATTTACTAATAAAATCTTTTGGAGAAGTTCCACCCTTAACCCCAAACTTATTCTGCTTAGCAGGTTAAATGCCCACTGTGGGTCTTTCCCATGCTGTTTCTAGAATATATGGCTTAATACACAACTGGAAATGGACCAACAGTTTCAGCCCAACTCACTTTTGGGCCTCTCTTCTTCCCAATCAAGAATTCCTCTGGCCTGTCCTGTGGCTGAACTGCCATAAATTTGTTATACAGGATAGGTTCTGACTAACACAATTTAAGCTCTTGCATAATCTCTATTAATTCTGACTAACACAATTTAAGCTCTTGCATAATCTTTATTAATTACCTCAGAGGATGGCCAAACTGGGACTCCTCCCTTCACCCACATGCACTCGATGTCCTCAAGGAGAGGGTAACCTGTTGCATATCTTCTGGGCATGTCCCAAGATAGCTCCCCTCTGGAATGTTATTAAACAGAAGGTTGACCCGCTCTTGGGTTTATCAGATTTATTTACTGCTGAAATTTGTATATTGGGGGATCTTTCCTCTGTGAGTGTCACTAACAGAAAGTATCATATAACCCTCATTGCCACATCGGTTAAAAAACTGGTCTTGAGGCACTGGAAGGATACGAATGATATTTCTTACAGTGAATATTTGCAGGAATTGTTGGCCAATCTTAGACTGGAAAAGACAATTGCTAGCCTACATAATCAATCTTAGAAATTTCTTAAAATATGGGGTCCTCTCACTGCTCTGTACTCTCTCCAGAAAACCTAATTATCTTTCTTTTGCCAATAGATGGCTTTATATTAGGTTGCTGTACTCTGTGTGAATGGGAGGTTTTGGGAGGGTGGGTGGGGGAGAGTTGATCTAATTTCCTATATATTATTACTGTATTACCAGTTTGTATGTTACAGTAGATCTTCTCTCTGTATTTGTGTAAAACTGAATAAAACTTTGAATTGAAAAAAAAAAGACTGGTCTACTAGTGGGGAGTGTGGTGTTAATTTTGAACTGTTGAGTACGGCTGGATAGGTAGTCTTCGAACCAGAAGGTGGCGTCTGGTAAGATGCTCAAGGATGTAAGGGAGTGGAGTATCAGCGTGTGATTGACAGTGTCAAATGCTTCTGTCAAAGTGATATACACTGCGCCAGCCAGAGATCCCTTTTCTAGTGCCTCATTATATATGATGTGTATTCGATGAGGACAGTGGTAGTACTGTGTCCTCTCCATAAACCATGTTATTCATGACAGAGTAGGTTATGTTTATCCAGGTAATCTGTAAGTTGGTCCAACACAATTTTTTCGAGTACCTTAGAGAGATTGGGTAGATCGAAATGAGCTGATAATTGTTAGTGGAAGTGCGATCACCACTTTTCAGAATAGGACTTATAATAGCTCTTTTCCAGGGCATGGGGAATTGGTTGCGACATAAGGACAGGTTAAGTAGTTTGGTGAGCTGGGCCAGGGTAACATCCAGGGTGAGTCAGATGAGATTTAGGTCCAGGGAGTCATTACTATGGCGAGCATTCACCAGGACTTTGGAGAGATAGCTTTTGGCTTCACTGCAAGAGAGAATCCACAGCTGGAAAGGGGGTTGGTTGGTTGGTTGGTGGCAGCAGGAGTGCCAGCAGTGCAGCTTGGAATTGGGCCAAAGGAGTTATGGGAAGGATGTGACTGAGGTCTGAGAAGGCTGAATTTAGGGCATTGGAGATAGCTGCTGGGTCATGAGAGATGACCCCATCAATTAGTAGTTGGGTAGGAGCAGTTGATACAGTTTCCTCACAGAGTTCTTTTATATTACTCCAGAATTTTTTTCCGGAGCCCCAGGAGGAGGTCAGGATTTGCTTATAGTAATTGGCTTTAGCTAGCCAGATAGCCCATGTGCATTTGTTTCTGGCCCCTTAGTAGAGTTGTTTATCCTGGGGGAGTTGAGAGACCAGGGACCTATGCCAGTGGATATCTCTGAGGTACATTTTGTCAAGCAGTGATTGGGAGATCCAGGGTGTGTCCCAATATTTTACAATATGTTTGGTGTAGGGGGCCAAGATGTCACAAGCAGAGTTAAAGGTAGAGATAAAATAGGTGAGGGCTGCATCAGCAGATAGGGCAGTGTGGATAGAGGTCCAGTCACAGGAGGAAATGTATGATTTGAGGAGGGAGAGGAATCCTTTTTTGAGGCACCATTGGACAGACACTTTTGGTGGGATGGGGCAGTTTATTTGACCACCTGCAGGTAACTGGGAAGTGGTCACTTAGCATATCTGGTAGCACTTTGACCTCAGAGAGGTTGTTTGGGCGGTTAGTGAAGATGAGAACAATAAGAGTGGAGGTACCATTATTGGTGTCAACTCTGGTCAGAGTGCAGACCACCTGGGAGAGGTCGTACACTAGAACAGATTCTTTGTAGAGGGAGGATGCAGATGATAGCCAATTGACATTGAAATCTCCCAGAATAATGATTTCACTCTTGGAAGGGAGATGTGAATGCTGGATAGAACTGATTCAAAAGCACAGTCTTAATGTTTAAATGAAGTGAATGTTAATGAAATAGTGACTTCATTGTAGCAATTTTATCTTGTTTTAGATACATTGCAATAAACTGTAAGAACAAAACAGCACTTCTTTAACTTGTGGGTGGCTAAAAACAAAACAATAAAGTACCTTATGCAAGCCAAAACTATAGAAAATAAAGTCAGAACCTTGTTTTGGTCCTCATATGTCTAATTTACAGTGTAATGAAAAAAGTGAATAAGAAAATACAAAATAAGATACATTTTTGCTGTTTGTTGTTCCTGAGGACACTGGAATGCAATTTCGTTTTTCAAATGCACATTACAATACATGCAGGTTTTCTTTACAGTGTTTTATACAGACATTTTTTTTCCAAAAAGCCTGCCATGGTGCATGCAAAAGAGCACTAGAATGAAAAAGCAATAGAATGGGTTAAAATGTACCCACCCCCTGGGGTAAGGATGCATTTTGTCTGTTAGAACTGCTAGGTTTATTTGCACAAATATGCACAGTTCCACTGTTTAGCACTTTTAAAACTGGACTGCTAAACTGTGACTGAAGACCACTATGTAATAGACTGTTGAGACAAAATTATAATAAATCCCAAGTTCCAAGCTTTTGAGCCTCTGTTTTTTATTGTTTTACTCTGCACAGTGCAAATTTTGCCACTTTATATGTGCTGTTACCCCATATGACTACTTATTTTTTGTATCTGTGTTGTCTCATTCGTGAACCAGTTTAGTGTTATTTTATTTTACATGTTATTTACTCCGGATAGCCCAGTTAAGATGCAAGATCTCATTTTCCGAGGGACCCTGCTTCTAGATAAGTTTGCAACTACAGTAAGTGGTCAAAAGCAACTGAAGTGTTATAGCATATATAATCATATCGTCAACACTGGCCTTTGCAACATGACTTTTTCTTGTAAAATGTATTTAATAGTCAGCAATAGAGACATGACCAGAAACACACATCTGATGATTCTACAGGTGTATAACTTAAAAAGACATTTACACCTATGTGCCCCATTTGGAACAATCCATATAGTCCATTGTTAAAACATACTTCAAAAATTACTTAGATTGGCAATTAGGAAATAATAAAATTAAAGATCTGTAAACAGTGAATTGTGGAATGTCAGCCAGACCTAAAAGACCCTGCCTGGGGGAGATTTAAAAGGTAGGGAACCAAGAGGTCCACAGGGCCTGTTCCAGTGGGCCCCACAGATGTTCATATCTCTCTTGTTGGTTAGTGGCCAGATATTGTCTGTACTCTAACTTCATATATTACAGGAGAGCTTTTACCCAATGTGCCACTGATGGGGGGGGGAGGATCTGACAACCAATTTTGGGACAACACAAGTTTGCTAACTGCGACCCCTAGATGCCATACAGGGGGTGCCCCAGTTCCCTCACATGCTTTCCCACTTGGAAGGCCCAACAGTATGTCGATTGCATCAAACATATATGAGGCTGCTAAGGTTCTAGAAAGCAGTGTAATCACTTCACTCCAGATAACACCTTGGGGCAGGGCCAGATCACATGGAAAAAGGTTCCAGGGTGAGCCTTATACTTAGGGCAATCCTCTGATTGTACACAATAAATTCTGAGGGCTAACACTGGTGTATAGTATGTCCTGTGCAGGACATTGTATTGTACAGTTCTCATTCTATTATTGACAGAGCATTGCATACCTTTTCAAAATATCACTTCTCAGTCTACCCTGGTGAGGTGTAAGGGAACCAAATCTGCTTCCTAGTTTTCCCATAGGTGGGAGAATGGGTCTGGCAAGGCTACAAGGAGGAGTTTGTAACATTTGGCTAAGGGCTTGGAAATTCCTCTAAGTAGTAGTAGTAGTAGTAAAATTTTATTCATACAAAAAATGAATAAGGATATCTCCACTGAGCTGAAGCTCCTTTACAGTGAGATCCAGGTGTCATTTCCAGTTACTCTTATAAGTTAACAATATATAACTAAAGAAAACACATATACACTATGGGCCGGCTATTCAAAAGGGTTGCGCCATGAGCAACTGGGTTAGCATGCACAAGTCTGAAAGTCATGTCATTCTGCGATATTCAGCAGGAGGCAGTTGCGCCACCGAAAACAGGCTGAGCAACAGCGCAATGCAAATGAAGGCATGCGCAACCGAAGGGGGTGGATCCATGCATAAAGAGCGCAATGCGATATTCAAAGACTTGCACAATGCGCAAGAGCTGAACAGCTGGAAGTTGCGTCCCAGCGGAAATGAGCCAAAATAAAAAGGCTCAAGGAAGAGGCGCAAGAACGCGACAGGGAAGACACATGAGGCAGAGAGACAGAGAAGGCCAAAGTAACATACAGTGCAGGCCAGGGAGTGCACAGGACAGAAGAGGGGCAAGGGAAGGTGTAGGAGACCACAGAGTGCAGAGGCCAGTAGGTGTACCAGGTGCAGTGGAGGTAGCAGTCAGGACAGCGGGGTAACAGAGAAACATCAGCCGGGGGGTCACAAGCCAGGAGATGGACAGTGCCAGCTTCCACATGGAAACTGTAATGAGGGGTGAGAATGCATGCTGCAGGGGATGAGGCGTGAAGGCCCATCATGCACGCCTCAACAGGCAGTACCATGCCCGCATCAGCTTTGAACTGTACACAGATGTCGAGATCTTGAGCCAGTACCACCTGAACAGGGCAATACTGAGATGGCTCTGTGAGCTGTGCAGTGATGTGATGCAGGCACCTCACGGAGTCACGCTCTGTCGGTGGAGACCAAGGACAGCCTGCATGTGCCTGCTCACCACGGGCACCTTCCAGAGGCCAACAGGGACACCACAGGCATCACACAGTCGGCCACATCACGCATCCTCACCCAATTCTCAGCGCACTGCTGCCACATGCTGCGGAGTGCATCCATTTCTCCAGCACCACGGCAGAGCGTACAGCAAACATGCAGGAGTTCCACAGGGTAGCACGTATGCCTGGCATGCTAGGGACCATAGACTGCACCCATGTGGCCATACGCATGCCACCTGGCCCCGATGGGGCTGCATATAGGAACAGGAAGGGCTATTCCAGTGTCAACGCCTGGTGGTGTGTGATGCCACTGGGCGCATAATCAATGTCTGTGCCACACACTCTGGTGGAGCACATGATGCCTTTATATGGTATCAGTCTGCACTGTGCCATCGATTTGAGAGTGGGGACATCCCCACAGGCCATCTAGTGGGTGAGTACGCATGTAGAAATTGCAAACGTGGGGCAAGGGTGGGAATGCCACAGGTGCTATGGTAGTGGCACACAGGGATATTGGCAATATGGACCTGAACATGATACTCATCTCCACCATCTCCACACAGGTGACAGCGGATACCCACTCCATCCCTGGCTGCTCACACCATACCGGCTCCCCATGAACCTATCGCAGCAACGCTATAATGAGGCACATTCCGCCACACACAACATCATCGAGCAGGTGTTTGGGATGCTCAAGGCACGCTTCTGATGCCTAGACACCTCCAGCGGTGCCCTACAGTACAGCTCCTCAAAGGCCTGTAGGATATTCCTGGCCTGTTGTATCCTGCACAACATGGCCAAAGACTGTGGGATAGCCGTTCTGGTCGAGGAGGGGGACAGCGATGGGGACGCCAGCGGCACCAGTGATGATGGTGATGAGCAGCCCTCCCTTGGATGGCGGGACCCCCAACAGATCCGACAGGGCCAGCTGCACCGGGACACCATCACGGAGGAGCATTATGCACGACACAGGTAAGTCAAGGGGCCATGTGCAACCAACACTGTCCTGGCACAACCCACAGGCACACAGAGTAACACACCAGGGGTGCATGACGGCAAGGGGAGTGGAAGGGACCAGGCACACAAACACACCATCAGGGAGGGGCGAACAGTCATATGGAGACACACACACACACACCAGGCATAAAGCGTATATGGGCAGGTGCACAGTAGAACAGGAACAGACACGGCAAACACACAGATCCACAGACCACACCCACCACCTGTACTGTCCAAGTACGTGTGTCAGATGCTGGGCACCCTTGCACCTTGATGTACAGTACAATGCAGGCATCATCATGCACATGCACCTGTGGACAGCAGTCGGGATGGTGTGCAGGTGGTCCGTATGTCGGCATGATGTGCAGGGCACCCACCAGTGCACTGCCCACCATGACGCACAGTGCACACAGGGCAGCACCAGACAGGGCCCACACTGGGAGACAGGTCATGTTGCACCATTCCATGGCCACCACGGATGTGTGGGCGGCCCCACCATGACCCAATAGCACTGGCAGGCTGAGCAGGGGCCACATGGGTGGCTTGCGATGGACCTGGGGGTCCCACTGCGCAATCACGACCTTGTCCGCAGTGGGGTCTGTAAGTATGCCAAACATACCTGCACCAGGGGTGCTCGGGATGCCCACAGCAGAACCCGGCATTGACAGGCTTGGTGTCGCATGACACTGGGAACGGGGAGTGGAGAGTGTACTGTGTGGGGTGCGCGGTACAGGGGCACCTGCTTGTGTGCCCAATGCAGCCACGACAGCGACCAATGCCTGGGTCTGCCTGTCAATGGTGGCAGTCACATCCATCCGCATATGGACCATCTCTGCATGGTTCAGAGCACAGTCCCTGCTGTGCCACTCCACAGCCATGCACAGTGCCTCCACGGATGTTGCAACCCACCTTTGCTGCTGTACTGATTCCCACAGCAGGTGGGTGTGCTCTTCAAATGGGTACTCTGCCACAACGGCATCCTGTCCCCCAGGGTATGGAAGGTCCTGATGCTAAACACCCCTTGAGGGTGGGCGCTGTTCACCAGGACCAGGAATGGGCATATCAAAGGGTGGTGGGCATGTGCCACCGCTGACACTGTACTCCCAGACCTGGTGGTGACACTGCTGTTGCCCTCAACCGCTGTGCCCAGGGACCACTTTTCCACTGCTGTGGCCGCAACAGTGCCAGACACCTGCACATCCACCGGTGCTGCCCCACCAGTGCTGACAGGCACAGCCTGGGACTGTGCCAACATGCTGGCACACACGTTGGAACCAGCTAGGCCCAGGGGCACGTGCTGGCTTGCTGTGTGTCCATCATGGGACACACAAATGTCACTACCCATTGCAGTCCTTGCATCATCAATGGTGCAGGTACGTGCTACAGCCACAGTCACAGCGTGCTGGCATGCTTGCATGCCAGACTGCTGAGACACAGGCTGTGCACCCCCACCCGACTCACCGACACCAGAGTTGGCAGCCCAGCGTGCATGCTGGTGCAGTGCATGCTGGCTGGTGACAGAGGTGGATGGACCCTCCTCCATGTCCAGCAGGTCTTCCTCACTGCCTGGACCCACCACCACCATCCCCTGAAGACGAACAGGATCTGTAACAGAAAGAGAGGACATGTGAGTGCATGTGAACAACCTCCCCCCCCAACACCACCACCACCATGTCATACCGTGCAGTGATGGGCTTCCACCTGTCTGGAATCCACCTCCTGGTACGCTCTCAATAGCACTCTGCTGCATTGATGCAGCCAGTCAGTCCTCAGCCGGGGTCAGCTCCACCACCGCTGGCTGGCCCCCGCCTGTGCCAGCACATGCCACCCTGAGGGCTGCCACCTTCTCCTTCACCCTCCTGTGGTCTGTCCCCATCCTCTTTTTGCATTCCTGCATGGAGCGCTGGTGGCTTCCGTGCAGGTTCACTGCCTGAGCTACCCCCTCCCATGCAGCCACATGGGCCTGAGGGGTGCCCTGCTGTCCACTCAGTAGTGGCTCCTCCTCCAGGTAGGCCTGGAAGAGGGCCTCTGTCTCTGCCATGGTGAAGTTGGGCCTCCTCCTCCGCCCACCATCCTCACCCTCACCTTGGCTCTGCTCGGTCATGTCGATCTGTATGGGTGGAAGTGGACACCTGTCACTGTGCATTCTACAGCGTTATCCCATGACCATTGTCCAGAACATCACACAGCCTGCAACCCACCTCTCACCTGCAGTAACCGAATCTGGCCAGCGCAGCCCAATGTCGCACATTTATAGCGCAATGCATGCAAATTAGGAGTGGAGCAACTGTAATGAGATGCAAATCGTGCCACTGCGCCTTTGAATGGCTGATCAGATGATTTGCATGTGTCGGCTGAATATCGCGCCGTTGCGCTTTGCGCAATACGGTTGAGGTGGCTAAGCCAATGGCGCATATCTGTGACTGTGTGGTACACTGCATTGCGCATGCCCAGGTAGCTTACGCAGGTGTCTGCCGCGCTGATGACGTGCTTTGTGCGATCGGCAATTCAGGTCATGGCCACCATTGTGCCAGTGGCGCTACAGCACTGGGCACCATATGGCACTGTGGCACTACTGCGCAATAGTCCACTGTGGCACTGGCACACAGGTGACCATTCACGCAGGATGCATAGACGTCAGATGGCGCTGTGCGTGGCCTTGCGTCATAGACCCCTGACCTGGTGTCTGACCTTTGCCCCCTGGCACTGTTCGGCTGCCATGTGTACGGCTCTGTTGCACTGTTTGGTGACAGAGCTATGTGAACCGATGGCGCTATACGAATAGCGTGATTGGAACCTATGGTGGTCTATTGTGCAACATTTCCACGTGGGGTTGCTGCGCTGCGGGGCGCCATATTGCCTGCTCTACTACCACAGTAATGGCACGCAGGAGAACTCCCCAGTGGAGTCAGTTAGAGGTGGCCAACCTGGTGGCAGTGGTTGAGCCCCACTTTGGGGCACTGTTTGGGGTCAGTCCCTCACCATGGCCCACACCCATGTGTGGCTGCAGGTGGCCACTGAACTGGAGAGGGTCACAGGTCGGTGCCGGTCTGCTGACCAGTGCAGGCACAGATATAGTGACCTCCGCCGGAGGGAGCCGGACGTGCTGCAATGCCTCAGGTCATGTGCCAGGAGGGGCATTGTGCCTAGGCCAGGTGGGTGTACCATCTATGCACCTGTATTCTCCATAGGGGTGTGACTGTGTTTTGGTGGCAGTGCATGGGGGATGGCTCTGCCATGGTTGGCTGTGTCAGTGTGTGCAGGTGTGAGATGCATGGGTCTGGCTGTGTGGGCAGGCACACTCACTGGGGCAGGGGCAGTCTGCTTTGGGTCACACTGATGTTTTCTCAACATTTGTCACCCACAGGCCTGGTGGAGGATGCAGGCCCGGGCTGAGGAGGGCCATGGCGGGGCCCAGGTGGCAGCCGGAGGAGGCGTGATGGGTGGGCCACAGTGGCAGCAGCAGCAGCAGCCACAGCTGCTTGATGAGTGTGAGTGTCATTACATCATAGATGCTATTGCATGCTGGAGGGGGTGGGCATGACCACCAGCCATGGACAACACAACCATGCACGACACAGGTGACAGTCATCACTGTCCAGTGTCACTGCACGTCCGTGTGTGAGTCACTGGTGGTCCATGCATTCACTGGGCACATGGCTGTGGAACTGGCATCCCACCACATTGCCACATCACTTGACAGCCTTGTTTGTGCTGTGATGGACATGGGCAGTGTGTGTGTGCAGTGGTGCACATAGCTGGTGCTGCCTGGTTGGGCGTGTCATGTGCATGGTCACTGTGGGTGGGTGCATACCATCACAGGTGTGGGGCACTAGGCTATATGCCTTGCAGGATGGGTGATGTTCAGGGTTGTGGACAGTCACAGCCATTGACTGTGTTCCCTTTTCCTAGGTCTCAGCATCCTACTGCGGATGGACCGTGCCCTCCAGTGGCTGACGCAGGTGTCAATCACTACACATGACCTCCTCACAGACATGCAGCACCATGGGGTCGAAGCGTGCGGAGGAACCAGAAAGATCAACAGGCAGCAGGGGACCAGCCTGCCGAGCGCTGACTACGCTTCCTTCACTTCACTCAGCCTCCCACCTGCCTTCCCTCTCCCAGTTGTTCACCCCTACCCCTTACCCACCCCTACCTTGTACCCCTACCCCCCCTTGTCTTGTACATATGTATATAGATGTTGTTGGTGTTGTACATATCTTTTTCGAATATATATATTTTGTTATGAATTCTGTGGTGGTCTCTGATTTGCAGCAGGCTATGGTTGCTCAGTTGCAGTGGTGTGCATGGCATCTGGGGTGGTAAGGTCCTGGGTATGTGTGTGTGTGCATGGGAAGGTGTCTCCGGTGTGGGAGTGCCTTTCAGTCGGTCTTGCCATCTGCTGCCGCCACTGCTGGGTGCCCAGGGTGGGTCTGGCTTGTATGGTTCTGTGCTACACGAGGTTGCAGTGTGCCAGGGTTGCATGGTGTTTACTGCAGTGCCAGTCACTGCACATGGGTGGTGTCTTGGGGTCACAGTGCAGGGTGTGCTGTACAGAAGGGGGGGCTGATGTGCACTGTGGTTGTCGACCCCCTGTGTGTGGCAGTCTCAGCCTGCCAGTGGGTGTGCTGGGGCAACATGGCCCTGTTGTGCTTTGTTGGCTTGTCCCCATGGGCCGCTGGATCATCCATCCCTCCCCCAGTGATGCTGTGCTTGGGGTGTGCGGGTGTATTGTTAGTTCTGCAGTGTGTTTCTGTGCCCATGTGTGGCATGGCTGGTGGTGGGCCCCAGCCTGCCTCCCTGGTTGTGCAGTTCCATTGCTCTGCTGGGGGTGGGGGGGCTCTGCTTGTGCTATGGCACCTCTGGACTGCTCAGCTGGGCCAGTCTTGTTGCGCTATGGTGCATCATTTCTGCTCAGCTTCCCCTTCCTGGTTGCGCTATGGCACAGTTTGTGCGATATTCAGATGTTGGCTGCTTGCGCAGTTTGTCTTGCTCCATGTTTGAATATCGCATCTGTTGCACATATGCACGATTGACTTGTGCTTGCTCCTGCTGTTGCGCACTTTTTGGGCGCAGTTTGAATATCCGGCCCTATAATTATACATCAATAAATATAACACAGTTCCAAAATCATAAAACAAACTAGGACAAGAAAAACATACAAAAAAACAATAATTAATTCACAATATACATTTAATACAAGTTACAATCTACCATCCTAAAATTCAACTATTTCCCATCATAACTGGTGTTCTCGATAAGCCATTGGTTAATTTGGTGCAACTGAAAATTTCCCTCAAGGGGTCTAAACTTCCCAGGCAATTTATTCCATATAGAAGGTCCGATATTAAAAAAATGCTTATCCCCCCCAAGCCGTTCTACGACTTGGGACTGTACAGTCCAAGTAATTAGCAGAACGCAGACCCTCAATAAGTCTTTTTGTTTTAATGGACTCAGCCATATATTTAGGGACTTTTCCTGAGATACATTTTAACATTAACATAATTGTACTAAGAGCCCGCCTTTGATACAAAGTATGCCAGTCTAATTCTTTATACATATCTACTCTGTGTGCGCTCTTTGCAGCTCCCAGTATAAATCTAATTAATTTATTATACATAACGTCAAGCCTACGTAGTTGCTCTTTAGACGCACCCATATATATCAAATTACCATACTCCAATATGGGTAGTACAACAACAGTTACAACTAATTTTCTAATTTCCAAAGACATACTATTTCTTACTCTATATAATGACCCCAAGCACTTACCAACTTTAGTCAAGGTACTATCTATATGGCTGTCCCATTTAAATTTTGTATCTAAATACACCCCCAGATATTTATAACTAACAACTTGTTGCAAGATTCTTCCTGAAAATGTTTTAATTTGTAACCCCTCATATTCAGCTTTAGGCCCATAACCCCTATGAAACACCATTACCTGAGATTTTTTTTCATTCAAAACCAATTTAGATCTAAGCAAAAATTCCTGTAACTGATCAAAAGCCTGTTGTAATACTATTTGAATAGTTCTCACTGATGAATCAGCAAAATATACAACTGTATCGTCAGCATAAAGATGGTAAGTGGGTCCCCAAAATAAATCTCCTCTAGTGGAGAGTGCCCAAAGGTCAGGATGGCATCTCATCCCCCTCCCAGTGCTGACAGTCTTGAGCATATTTGGAAATAAGTAAAAAAACTGGATGCTTGAAGGCTGTACTGTTTAGACAATTGTTCATATGTGAGAAGAAAACCTTTGCTAGTAAAGATGCGATAAAAGGTATACCCTTTTTTTACACCAAATGGCTGGATCTGGCTTTACCAGCCCCAGGATTCGGTGTGATTCCCAAAGAGTGTGTTCTGTTGATGCGTCTGGAGACAAAGATAGGGGATGATTCAGCAGCTTATGAGCAGTGAGCCAAGCCTTCAAGGAAGACCTGGTAAAGAGTTTTATTACCCCCTTTATTAGATAGTGGGGTACTGCTGTCTGCTTCCTCCAGCTGCAGCCATGCCCTACCAAAGTCATATCCACCCTGTAGGAGGTTGACCATGAAGGAAATTTGTGCAGCTAAAAAGTATAGGCAAAAATTTGGTAGCCCTAAGCCTTCCCCCTGATCAGGTGCCAAAGTACCTCTCTTTTAATTCAAGGTCTCCTGTTTTTCCATGAAAGAGATGTGATGCATCCTCACAGTGATTTAAAGTATTTGTTTGAGATATATATTAGTAATGTCTGAAACAAATAGAGGCATTGTGGTAGAAAGCACATATTTAACAAGGTTAACCCTACCAATCAGGGTCAAGGGGAGGGATGACCACCAATTGCAGTCCTCCCATACTTTGTGCAATAACTGTTTGTAATTTAAATCCACCAGTTGTGTATATTTACTCAGAAGGGTAATGCCTAGGTATTTAAGAGTTTTTGTCAGGAAACAGTCACTGCACCTATGTGAATGGGAGTTTCCTTTTCAGACGGAGGAGCTGTTCACACTTAGCCCAATTCATTTTATGGTCTGAGAGAGGGCCGTATGTGCTAAATAGGTCTGTGAGGGCAGGAAGAGCTGGGGTAGGGTCTGCCAAAAAGAGAAGCATGTCATCAGTGAAAAATGAGATAATGTGTTTCTGCCCCTTAAAATCAAAACCCTGAATGTCATAGTGGGAATGTATGGTGGCAATCAGGGCCTCAATGGTTAACACATATACGCCTTAGTTCCTCTGGTGAGGCAAAAGGCAGTGGACATAATATCATTAGTATGAATTTGGGCTTTAGGGGAGTTATATTGACTGGAAATCCAAAATCGAAAGCAGGAACCAAAGTTAAATTTTTTTAAGAACTGCAAACATAAAGGGCTGTTCAACACAATCAAATGCCTTTTTGGTGTCTAGTGCTAGGAGACCTTGGCTGCCACCACACACCCCCCACCAGACCAGAGAGACATTACAGTCAGGGTTCAGCGTATGTTGTGCTTTGCCTGTCTACCCTTCACAAAACTACTTTGGTCAGGGTGCACCAAGTCTGGGAGGCCCCCATCCAACCTAGCAGCCAGGACTTTAGCTATTACATTATAATCAGCATTAAGCAATGAGTTGAGTTAGTAGGATCCAAACCTGGTAGGGTCCTTCCCGGGCTTAGGCAATGCTGTAGTAGTAGCTAAAGTCTGAGAGGGAGGGAGACAATCAGATTCAAGACTTTCATAAGATACACCATAAGATACATTAGGTGGGAGAGTTCTCCCCAAAAGGTTTTCTAGAACTCCATAGGGATCCCGTCCGGACCTGGATCCCTACCCGACCTAGATTTTCAAATTGCTTATTTAACTTCTTGTTGGGTCACTGATTGATCAAGTTGGTCAATAAAAGAAGGGAACAGTTTGGGAAGTGATATGTCTTTAAGAAATTCATCTGGGGAGGCATCCAGGGGAATCTGAGAAGTATAAAGGGATTATAGAAATTCTGGAAACACTCACTGATTTGGGTCTGGTCAGATGAGATGTATTCCCCTGGAGTTCCCACCTCAAGAATCACCCTGTCTGCTTGCTTCCTCTAAATCTGCCATGCCAGCCACTTTTCTGCTCTGTCTCCCTTAAAGTAGGTTCCAACTCATGTTATCAAAAGGTCTCTTGCAATTCTCTGTGAGGCAACTTGATTAAGTGTGCCATTCACTCTCCTTAAGTCCCCCATCTGGACACCCTTATCTCTCACCATAAGATGGGCCTCCAAGTGACCAGTCTCATTCTCTAACTTCCACTCCTCTTCAAGGTTCTGTTTTCTCTTGTAGGCCACATAGGATATCATATCCCCCCCCCATATAAGCGTTTAAGGTCTGCCAGGTGTTTGTGGGGGAAGTATCCTCAACTTTATTGGTGGCTAAAAACTCTCTGATAGACTGTGTCATCTGCCTAATATATTGTTTATCCTGTAAGAGGACCGGGTCTAATCTCCACTGCCCCTGACAGGGTGGACCCACACCAGAAGCCTTGGAGACCCCCAAGGGGACATGGTCTGAAACAACAATAGGAAAATAGGTTGCATCTATGTCTTCTCTAATCAGGGTGGAGGAGACAAGTATGTAGTTAATCTGGGTATACACCCCATGGGAGTGGGAGTAAAAGGAAAACTTCTGTTTATTTGGGTTGAGAAAGCTCCAGACCTCAATCAGGGCCCTTTCTTTAGCCAATTGCTGTAGTGCCAAGACACTTTTGGGAGAAGGGTGAAATCAGGTACCCGAGTGATCCAACACCAGATCCCAGAAGGCATTGAAGTCCCCTCCTGTTATAATATTATTGGGATATGGAGCCAGTAATACCACCAAATGATGAAAAAAAAGCAGGCAGTCTATATTGGGGCCATACAAAGATACCAAAGTGTATGTATTCTCTGTCATGACCAGCCAACACGTACCTACCTTATGGGTTAGCGACATAAGTGTGTACTTTAATTCTTAAGGATGGCCTGAACCAAATAGCAACACCCCTAGCATGGGAGGTAAAGGGAGCCCCTAGAAATGTCTCACCCCAGGATCTCCCTAAAATATCCATTTCTTGCTTGGTAAGATGTAACTCCTGAAGAAAGACCACGTGCCCTTTTTCCTTACGCAGATAGGTCCACACCCACTTCCTCTTGACAACTGGCTTCAGGCCGTTGATATTCCATGAAAATAACTTTAATAACACCATTGTATAATATCATAAACCTTATTTATATCATTCAGCTGTTCTGTAGAAGTAAAGAGGTTATCATTACATCTAAGATCATTAGCTGATATTTTAACTTTTATAAAACTCAACAGCCCACCACTCCCCCCTTCCACCCCTTAAACAACTTCTTTTACACCTCCCACCCCTCCACCTTCTAATCCCCAGCAAATTATCCAAAAACAAACCAAAGACAGTACAACTGGCACTGCCCAAAAACTTTTTAAACCTGTAGTGTCAACTGTTTGTGAAACCCCCCTCGCTACACTTCCCCTCCAGGAAGAGCAAGTACACCCACTACTTTATGTGGATGGTGCCATTTGTGCTCTCTCCTCATGGCTGGTGATGGCTTAGATATGGTTGGTCTGCTGTGCCAGAGATGGAGGGAGATCAGGCCCCCATGTAAGGATCAGTGGAGAGGCAGCTCTGATGTGCTACAGTCCCTCTGAATAGCCATCTTGAGCCCTACATACAGTAGTTGATATTTGCTGAGTGAAATATGTGGTGAGAAGAGAGCACCCTGGGAGCGCTACTAAGTGACACCCAATATGGCATCCCCCCCCCTTAAAGGCATGGTACAGGTTGCCTGTGAATGCTCTAATGATCCATATATTGAATATCAACACCCTAATGCCAGAAAAGTCCCACACAAAGGAGGGTTTCCTTTAGATGGCCCAAATAAAATTTTACTTTGGGCAAAGCAAGTCTTCCACATAAGGTCAAAAGAGGGCCGTCCTCCCCCCAACCTGACACCATACCACACCACAGCACAGAGTTTTTAAAACATTTTCCCTGCTCCCCAGCCCAGTTTGTGGGGTTGGAAATGATCAGACTCAAATAGATCTGTTACCCCATAAATGATCTCTATACAAGTACCCCAGACTCATGCTTCCCTTTGCTGAAAGCAAAATCCTAATTAAGGCTATTACAGTTATGAATTGCATCATCAGCCAAGCACCATTTCAAAAATGTGCATTCAATATGACTTTTAATGTAAAACAATCGATATATGTAAAAGAGAGTGCACTTTGAATAGCGGAGCTGTGACACTGGTGAGCATGCCCAGGGTCATGGCTCAACTTTTCAAAGTGCAATTACTTTGACATGTGGCGATCATTTTGCTTTAAAAGTTATATTGCCAAGGATAGTGCTGAGCATATAAGTATATTTTCTATAAAACATCAGTGTCTTGCAAAAAGAGGAACTCCCTCATGAATGAGAGATATAGACATGTGAATGCAGGTGGTGGTCAGGATGAGCAAAATTAATTGTTCTCACAAAACAGCAGTAGTTTTAAATTTAATACAGTACCACAATCTTTCACCAGCTGCTCAACCTCTTCAGGAAATGATGAAGGCCAGTGCTACCAGATGCCACTACAAGAAAAAGTAATGTAGTAGCAGAGAGGTAGAGACAGTACTGAATGGAGACAACAGAGCACTTCAGGTAGCTGAGTGATTGTGCTTGAACGACAAAATTTTGGGCTTCATTCGGAATTTGGTGACATGCTTCCAGAGCTCCATTCTCTCTCTCAGTGTAACAGCAATAGCTCTGCTATGCAGCCTTAAAAAGGAGCAGAAATCCTTAAGGCACTTTGGACTAATTGGATTAACTTCCCATTGAAAACAACATGTTACAACAGTATGTGGTACCTCACTTGCTGCAGCATTGCCCTGTAGCTATGGACTGGAAACCTCCTATTGACATAAACCTCAAACATATTGCAGACATGTGATCTGCTGTTTCCTTTTAGGCACACTAATTCTGCTGTGAAGTATGTTCTTTGTGCCCCTCAGTTCTCTATGCAGTGAATTAACAACTGTATCCAGTGCATGTTATTCTCCATGTGGAATATATGTTTTAAATATTCAACACTCCCCACTTTCATTACTTCTTTTGGGAGCTTATTCCATAGATTTACAACACATTGGATGAATAAAATGCATCATCACATTACCCCTTATTGTATCCCCCTTAAGTAATTTTTCTAGCTCTAGTGCCCTGAACAAACTAAAAAAAGTTCCCACTGATCCAACCTTTCCAATCCCTTTAATTGTTTTGTAAATGTCTTCTATTTCTCCAGAAAAACATGCCTAGTATGTCTAGACATTGGCCATAGCTTAACCTCTTCATCCCTTGGACACTATAGCTATTCTCAATCTAATCAGCATCAGAACTTAATCAACACTATCAGCTTGCTCAGCTGAACTGAGGCTAAAATTTTGGTTTAAACATTAATTTGTTTCCTGCACTGCCCTGGAAATTCTTTTTTTTTCAATAAAGACCCTTTAAAAGACTGAAATGTCATTTTAATTATTCATCCCTATTTAAGTGCAGACTTCCTGTTATTTTTGCCACATCTTATTTTACAAATGTACTCGATCAAATCAGATTTAAAATTTCTAGGAAAAAATCTTTTTTAATAATCTCTTACAAACACTAAACATCTCATACAGTGCCCGTAGTGTAATCTGTAGAAGCAGAACTACTAGAGTTGAGTTACTGGAGATTATACAACTTTTATGCCCTGGGTTCCTGGTACTCACTTTATCAAGGATATTTTGGGAAGGATTTTCAAAAGGGCTGGTTGCTGATGCAGATGCAACTGAAACCTGCACCTAACTAAATCCATACTTTCCTGCCTGCCCTCTTTTCAGAGGCCTGCATCTATTTGTGACAAAGTCAGAATTTGCTCCACAAATTAACACCCATCAAGGTTTGTGTTATTTTTTTAATGCAAATTCTGTTTAATTTTGACACACCTGTGTTCAGTCTTCAGATGTTGAGCATAAACTAGATTGTCTAAGAGTGTAGACAAAAAGACCATGTTTGACTGTGGGCTGCAGGGATCAAATATGGATCTGTTGGAAAATTCTGCCCTTTGTCTTTAATGATCACAAAGCAGTTTATCACAGAGTCCACCATTATAGCTGGCCAGCCATATCTGCAGCTCCAGTCTAAAAGCAGTACTTGGTGAAAATTGAAATACAGACCTCAGGAGACAAATAAACTATATTTGTAATTAATTCCAAGGTTACATTCTGAATATATATAACCACACAGGTGTCTGTCCTTCTAAGGGATGATAAAATGACATTAAGCATTTTGTGCTCAGTATCAGAACATGTTTGAATAAAGGATGCTCTAAACCCAAGAAAAGATAGACAGTACTTATATTGCCAAATATTAATGCAACACAGCCCACAGATTTTGTTGCAATGTCCTACCTTTTCAGGGCAGGGACCCCCCCCAAAAACAATGCCCAATACATGGCATGCAATTTACTCTTGGCAGAATTAAACAAATGGCACCACTCCTAGCATTGGAGTGTATACCAGGCTCACTATCTAAAGGATGGGGGGTGGGGGTGCTTACAAAAGCAACATTTCTATTTACTCCAGGTTCGGGAAAGGATGCCCGGCATATCCTAGACCAATAGTTCTTAGACTTTGTCACAGTGAGCCTCCCCAAATCCATGGAAAAGATTCTGAGCCTCCCCTTAAAACTGAAATAATCTTGGGCCTCCCCAAAGAAGAATAACATACTGTTCTTTGTGCAGTACACCATGAACATATTGAAACCCCTTTGAGTACTTGGCTCACATTCAATTCTTTGTCTTATACTGACGTGAAACCTTTGAAAAAGAGCTCCTGTGCTCAAAGGTGTTATCTGAATAACAAATAAAATAAACAAATATTGTTATTCAGCTTATTACTTTGCTCCTTACTGCTATTGCTCTTAGCACTTCTATGCTCAACTCTTGTATTTGGGCTGTTCTGCCATCAGGCTACAAATTGATCAATTGCCACCACTCATTATTAGTTTATTGTTCATATTTCTTTGCACTATTGTTCACTGTGTATTTCTTGATTGTTTTGCAGTTACCTTTTGAAATGTATTTACTCCCTACCCTTCCCTGGGTACACCTGAGATGAGCCTTTGCTCATTCACCTTCCCTTGTCACCTATTAGTAAATAAATACATTAAATTCACCTACTATTATCCTCTTTCAGTTTGCTTCACCTCTTCACACAAAATATATAAAACTCTAAATTTAAATACAGTACTTTTTTAGACTTGCTTGAGCCTCCCCTGGAACAGGTTGGGGCCTCCCCAAGGAGGCTGGCCTCACCATTTGAGAACCCCTGTCCTAGACCTATCTTCTGAGGGGAGCCAATAGCACTTGACACCAGAAGCAATAATTCAAATGTCCACAGCTGGAACTGGGATTGTGCAGTATGGCTTTATTCACAGATGTTATTAAAAGCAAAGGTGGTCCCCCAAAGTCTTGTCATTGGAAACACAGCTAATTTTCTTTTCGCAGAACAACAAATAGGGTTAGGCAGAACTGCTTTCACACAGACCATTTTGCAGAAACTTTGTGTTTTTTCCCTTCCCTGAGGGATCTCTACAGTCTCTCTCTCTCTCTCTCTCTTTCTCTCTTTCTCTCTAAGTGCATTCCTGTAGGATGTGCCATGCACTTTACATTTCCAAAACACATTTTCATTTCTCCAAAGTGTATACCTGTGGGATGTTCCACACACTTGAAAATCCTCCTGACATTAACTTTTGCCCAAGGAAACCTAGTGCCCAGCCATGAACCAGTTAACCCTGCTTGAAACTCCAGATGGGGGTGCACCCACCATTTTCCCCAACCAGCCTCTGCCATTCCCTCAGGGTTACACCAAATGAGCTTCCAATCCCCACTGAATTGCTACAGACTCCCAACTTCATATGTTCAGGCTCAGCACATTTGTGGTGAGTAAAAAAGGGTTCTGACTGGTGTATTCTAGCCTACTCTGGGCACATACACCTCAGACAACTCCCTACTTAAAAATTCACATTCAGCACATTTGTGGTGAAAGAGGTCCTGACGGGTGTGATCAAGCCTAATGTGGGCACACACACCTCAGGCAACTCCTAAGAGAACAGTATATTACCTCTGTACTCACAGATTTGTTGCTTCTTCCTCACAGACATGGAAAGAACAAAAAAGCACCTCTTTCCTCTCTGGTAGCTTGTCAGATCCTCTCAAATTTTCCTCCCTTTAGGCAGCTGACACTCTTCAGCACCATCAGGGGATTGACCCTTGGCTCCACAGACTGCAGTCCCTCTCACTCACCCTGGAATTAAACTATGTAGTCCTGCAGGTGAACAGTTTCCACCACTTCACTGGCAAGCTGAGAATTTAACCTCACTAGGGTGAGAAATGACCAGGGTTCCCTTTTCAGAGCCCCACTGGCAGACCTCCTGCCACTCTGGGTGCCACACACAGACTAACTGCTGAACATTCTAAGCTCCACCAAAGCAGCTGACTCCAAAAGTGGCTATGCTGCTGCGAGAGTTCTAATTGACATAATCATCCTCTACCAGTTTAGCTGTGTAAAAAATGATGTCATTTTGTATAAAGTGCCTAATAAGCTCCCAATCAGCTGTCTTTACTTCCTGCATATAGCTAACACTGTTCTGATTCTGGTAACCCCAGGAGACTGGCTGGTTATAGTAAGTTTTCGTCTCTAATACACTAGCAACTGAATGGGTAATGGCAACGTCTCAGGTTACTGATCTCTTCCTATACTAGTGTATTGTTGTTTACTTTTTGTTTGTTTCCAATTTATTTGCACAGGACAGCCCAGCAGAAATGAAACATCTCCTTTTAATTGGAATTCTGCTTCTACCCAGTTCCACAGCAGAGTGGACTGGAGAACTGGGAGGTCAGGTGTCTTGCCATGGTCAGCCATCCATGGTTGGATCTGAACTTGTGATCTCCTGGTTCCTGTACTGGTGATCCATCCACTAAAATATAATGCCTCCAGGATGCTATGGTTTAACAGATCAGGATAGGATAAGTAATGAAAAAGCACAACAGCTCAGCCCAAAGTTAAATCTGAACAATCAATCAATCAATCAAAATCTTTATTTTGCCAGGTGGAACATCATTGAGACAAGCTCATTTACAAGATGGACCTCAGGCAAAACAGTTGCCAACAGGGTTAAGACATAGCAGGTTGAGTGAATGTACATAACAATTATATAGTAGTAATAACAACAACATAATAACATATAAACATCACATGTAACAAGATACTTCCACCAGAACATAGCAATAGGTTCAACAAGAGGTAGTGCCATTTAAATACAATTGCACAGATACAGATATATGGATGTAAGGTAATGAGCTAAAGTTTATACAGTAAACATCATTGGAGATGTCAAAGTAAGCAGGAGTGGCAGTTTCTCTAGTCTCTAAGACTAAGATGTAAGAGTCCTTTGATAAGTACTGTAGGCATGGCCTGGCAAGTGGGGTGGGAAGGGTAGGTGGTATTGGGAGTGGGTAGGGAAGGTCAGATGAGATAGGAAAGGGTTGGACATAATGGCCTAGGGAGGAATGACTGTTCTAAGGGAGAAACATGACAGATGTCACAGGCAGTGGCTGGGGTTTAAGTCCAATATTTGAAGCAAAGACAGATCATGATGTTGGGACCTTGATTTGGACAATGACAGAAGGGAGGACAATGTTGTTGTTAATCAGTGAAATTACTTCATTAATATATATCAAAAAATAGAAAAAGGGCTGCACTTGGGAGCGAGCAGTGCCCGGTTACAGAGATAACTCTGATACATATATATAGAAACGTAAACCGGCACCTGCTCAAAAGCACTTCACTTGAATACAGCTCGTATTTTTAAATAAGAAGTCGAGTGTGCTTATATTCTCCAATGAACTTTTAATTAGTAAAAAAACTCACTTAAAAAGTGGCACAGAACACCAAAACATGTGGAAACGCTCATAGCATATGATCCAGAAATCCTGAAATTTTCCTCACAGTTTTATGAAGCACCACAAAAGTCCATGCACAAACGGCTGTTAAAGTTCCACCAGGTGTGAGCAAAGGCAGAGGTCGCTTCCAACAGACGTCACCTGACGCGTTTCACTTGATAGCTTTCTCAAAGGTTGACGTCTTACAGGTATACACCTGTATTTAAACACAGTCCTTAAAGGGAAACACACCACTAATTTAAAACATATCAAAAGCATTATTAGCCAAAAAACCACTTAACATACCCATTCCATAATTTAAATAACTACATCCAGCTACCATTAAATAATAAAATAATACCCATTTTAATTTTATCTTTTATATTTGAGAAATGGACAAATCTCAAATCTTTCATTTAAGCCAGGTACATACATAGCCCTCATTGCAAAAAATCCAGTACTGTTCCCTACACAGCAGGAGGTTATACCACTATTAAGACAGGATTTATTAGTTAATAAACAAAAGGTGAATAGTCATGATCCACAGACCACATTTGTTACTACCTATAGTCCACAGTCTGGTGAAGTAGCCAAAATGATAAGAAAACATTGGCATTTGGTTAATTTGGATAACAATTTAAAACATAAACAGGTGGATAAACCCAAAATTGTATTTAGAAGGGGTAAAAATGTTAAAGATATTGTGGTCCATTCTGTACAACCAAATGATGAAAAAATCACAGGATTGGTTAAATAAAATGGCGAAAACTATTGAGGGTTGTAACAAGTGTGGTAATTGTAAATATTGTACATGGGTTAAAACAACAAAAACTTTTAAAAATCATGCAACAGGGGGTGAAGTTAAGATAAAGGGCTTTATTACTTGCAGCACATCTGGTGTGGTATATATTGCAGAATGTAACTGTAATTGTTTTTATATTGGGAAAACTAAACGTCCCTTTAAAATAATGATAGAGAACATGTAAGGGCTATTTTGAATGGGGATGAAAAAAATGTTTTAGCTCTACATATTATGAAATCAAATGATAAAAGTGTACATAAATTTACATTCACAGCAATAGAAAAACCTACACTTACAAAAAGAGGGGGGGATATGGATAACCTCCTGCTGTGTGGGCAACAGTACTGGATTTTTGCAATGAGGGCTATGTATGTACCTGGCTTAAATGAAAGATTTGAGATTCGTCCATTTCTCAAATATAAAAGATAAAATTAAAATGGGTATTATTTTATTATTTAATGGTAGCTGGATGTAGTTATTTAAATTATGGAATGGGTATGTTAAGTGGTTTTTGGCTAATAATGCTTTTGATATGTTTTAAATTAATTATGTGTTTCCTTTAAGGACTGTGTTTAAATACAGGTGTATACCTGTAAGACGTCAACCTTTGAGAAAGCTAACAAGCAAAACACGTCAGGTGACGTCTGTTGTAAGCGACCTCTGCCTTTGCTCACACCTGGTGGAACTTTAACAGCCGTTTGTGCATGGACTTTTGTGGTGCTTCATAAAACTGTGAGGAAAATTTCAGGATTTCTGGATCATATGCTATGAGCGTTTCCACATGTTTTGGTGTTCTGTGCCACTTTTTAAGTGAGTTTTTTACTAATTAAAAGTTCATTGGAGAATATAAGCACACTCGACTTCTTATTTAAAAATACGAGCTGTATTCAAGTGAAGTGCTTTTGAGCAGGTGCCAGTTTACGTTTCTATATATTAATATATATCACCAGTAATCATAAAACAAAATGCATCAAACCAAGGTAATGTCATCATTCCTTGTTATAATGTGACATGTTTTAATAACAAAATCCACATGCGGAAGTATGAGGACATTTATTAGACAGTTGCAGAATAATCAGGATGAAAGCATATGTCTGGACAATCCTGCTTAATGCCAGTGGAGCTTGTTATCTTTATTGGCTATTTTTAAAGAATGATATTACTTCATGGGATGAAGGCACCATTTTAAAACAAACAGGAATTAATTTATCTTTTCTAGCTGACCCTGAGGGCAATAATTCAGATTAGGACTGCAAGTCAGTTCTACCAAAGAATCAAACACCTGGAACTTCAAGTGTAAGATTCTTTTGGACAGTGGCAATCTTTTAGGGGACATAGGTGGACCTTTAGTTTGACTAGTTTTACTTGGTCCCAGTGGTGTGGACCAGATGAACCAGTCAAACTGTGAACTGCAGTTCATACCTGAAACAGTTAACTAGGGCACATAGTGAGTCATAGGCTCCAGCCTCATTTTGCAGCTCGACTTAGCTCAACCATGTGAGCCAGTGGTAAAGTTCACTTGCACACTCATTGTCTGGCTGTTATGTTGTTCAAGCAGTGCTGTGTTTAATATCTAGTTAGATTAGCTAGGAAAGTCTTCAAAGCAAACTGAAAATAATAAAAAGTCCTACCAATTAGCCCTGGAATAGCAGGGCTGCTGAAGGGGTATATTTAAGAAAACAAGCATTTGTCAATGCCGAATGTTTGCTTGCTGGCATTGGCATTGGTAGTGTAGGAGTTAGAGAGCTGCATAATAGGAATGGCAGTGAAGTATTGAACTGAAGCCAACCTCACCACCACCTTGCAGAGAGTGACAGGCATCGGGGTGTGCCTTTGGGTCGTCATGCATAACGGTCACACCATTTCACCACACCATACCCTGCAGACACCGACAAGTGTCACGGTGTGCCTTGGGGTCTTTGGCCCTTATGCTCACCCCATTCCATCAGGAAATATGGTGAGATGGGTGCAGTACAGGAGAACTGAGTGAACTTTGGGGCTGAAGAGTCCAAGGCACACCTTGATGCCTCTCAGTGGCTGCAGGGTGTGAGTGAGGGTTGAATGGTATGAGCATTACAGGCGACAATCCCAAGTCACGCCCCTGATGCCTGTGAGTGTCTACAGGGTGGGGCATTATGGTTGGAAACCCTAACACCTCAGGTGTTCATTGGTATTTTCACTTCAAATTTTCAACATGGGTTTTTTGTGACTCCACCTTATGAACAGTGGCAATATCAGTTTGTTAGCAGAAAGCTGATTTTGCACAGCAACTACGCCATTTGGCACCACAGGTGTGAAAATACATTTTGAACAGGATGTAAAAAATGACAGCTGTACTGTTCATGGGGAGGTGTAAAAATGGCAATGTTGAAAATCTGCAGTGAAAATATTAAAAAACTGGTGAAGACAGGAGTGTGCATAGAAACTGCGTAACGCACACCCTTAATGTAAGTAGTTTGGGGATTTTTTTACAGCAGATTGCCAGCATAGGCATTTTGGTACCTCTGATCATGAACGGTGTCACAGTGATTTTCTTAATCTGTCCTGAACAAAGATTTCCCACAGTGACCACGCATTTCTGCGCTGGAAGTGCGAAAATAGATTTCGGCTATGGTGTGAAAAATGACAGCTGCACTGTTCATAAGAAAGTGTGGAAAAATGCCAGTGGCGAAAATCTGGACTGAAGATAGTACAAATTCATGAACTTACAAGGGTTCATGGAGAGCACGTTTGGCCCCTAGTCCTGGCCACACAGGTTCGATCCCCAGTCACTGATTTTCAAACCGTATTTCTGGGGAACCTTATTTCTGCAAAGTCACCACATTTTCAGTTTGTTTAGTAAGACAAGTAAATTAGACACAAGCTCTGGTCAGAATGTCAGTGCAGCAGTGTTATTTTTTATTGGCCAAACATGAATCTGATCACTGGTTCACCCTGCAATGTTAGTATGTATCTAATATAAAAATCAAAGCTATTACAAAATAACACTGACTTTCTGACTGGAGCTTGCGTCTAACTTGCTTTGTCTTACTGAACACAATGAAAATGTGTGAAGCTTACATTTTGCCAGTGGGTTCAATTTACTTAGGCTTACTAAGCTCCAGGGGCAAAATCTGTAGTGTACAGTCCTCCAGCACCAGTTGAGGAGTAGGATATGACACTTGGGGAAGCCATAATCAGAATGGCCAGTAAGGGGGAGGTGCTGCTAGCTGGTGACTTCAGTCTGCCAGATGTGGAGTGGAACCTTCCAACAGCTGGTTCTGCAAGGAGTAGGGCCATCCTTGGCTCTCTGCAGGAACTTTTCTCAGGCAGCTAGTCAAAGAACCCACTAGGGACGGGGCAGCGCTGGAGTTAGCACCTATAAACAGGTCAGCATGGTAGACATCACAGTGGGCAGCCCCTTGGATACCAGTGATCACTGTACAGTGTGGTTTAACATCAAGACAGGAACAGAGGTTAACCACATGAAGATGAGGGTCCTGGATTTTAGAAGGTCTCATGTTAAAGAAACGGGGGACTGCCTCAGAAACTGCTTTGAAGGGGTACTGCCAGAGGGGTTGGAGGCACAGCTGGAAAAAAATAAGGGAGGGTATAACTAAAACAAATAACCTCTGCATAACAGAAGTGAGTAAAAGCAGAAGGAAAAAGAGATTGCTATGGTCCTCTAAGAAAATGGCAGAGGTGAGGGAGGAGGACATGGTGGTATACCTGATAAACAGAGGGAAGCAGGCAAGGTGGTGAGGAGAGCAAGGGTGCAGGTATAGGAAAGAATCATTAAGTAAACAAGGAAGGAAATGGGCACACACCAGAGTATGCTGACATAAATCAGAAGCTGAATATTTTATTTTGAATCAGCATGTCAATGCCAGGACTAACACCCCTACATATCAACCCAACCATGTGGGTCTTCCTCAGGGGGGTGGAGTCAATCATCAAACATCACTGTTTAAATACCCTGCATAATTAATTAAATTCCATACACCAGTATTAATCAATTATACAAACAGTGAGTTTGACAGAGAAATCATACTTGAAGCTTTTTCCCTCTTAAGCTGATGAATTAACAATATTCATTTAGTCATTTAGTTAATTTTGGGAAAAAAGCATTTTTTCTAATAAAATTACTTTATATGTACACAAAAATCAGCTTTAGAAACCACAACAGTAGACACTACAAGTGACACATAGGCAATATATATGAGCCTTGTTGCAAAAAGGCTGTATTTTGTATTTATGTATTCTGTCCAGAACTGATTTCACATTGGGGATCACCAACCATTACAATAGGGTCCATAACCACCTTACCTGATTTCATTTTCCCAAATTCCAACTTCCTGTATTAAAACAAGATATTATTGGGCAGCCCATTACTATGTTTAAAAGAAATAGGGCTAAGTTTTATATTTATTCTGCCCAGGGCTGCTTTTCCATATTGGAGGTCATCAATCATTGCAAAAGGTCAATGACCCCTTCACGTTGTTTTATTACCCCAAGTTTCAAACTCGTTATACAACGTTGTATAAAACAGGCCAGTTTATTAGGAGGGGAACAACAGTAAACAGAAAGCCCAATGTGAAATCCCTATTAGATATGTAGCAACACTAAGCAGTAAACCTGTTGGAAAAATAATATTAACTAGCATTTCCTATTATTACAAAGTACACATCAGATTTTGTTAGACCTTTTATGTACTACACATCCTTCTGTGTTTTTTCAAAATCAGCTCTATCTGACATATTTTATTTTACATTACACTTGTGTAACCGCACTGGAAAGGTCACCCACTATTCAGAAAGGTCACCATTTGTTTTATATAGCTTGCTGGTGTGATCACACATTAATTCTGTAACAGTCAGTCTGATTTATTGGATGTGTGGCAACAAAGATCGGAGGACCCATTATGAAGATTAGTTAGGAATTATTACAAAAAACTGTAGCAACATTTTTTGTTAAATCGTTTGAGTGCTACACAACCTTTCGGTTTCTCAAAATGAGCCCAATTTTACAACAGTGGAACCGCAGCAGTGGAGGTCACCTGCTATTGCAAAAGGTTGCCATTAATTTTTGTATGTCTTACTGGTGCAATCCACACTGGCCAGTTCTCATGTAACAACAAAAATCAGCTTTCAAATTACACAGATAGCTGGAAGGTATAGTGACCATATTACAAATAAAAACAATATTTCATATTTCCGTTCCACTATTCATTTTTCCCACTTGAAACAAAAACTTCATTTGAAGTCAGAGCAACATCTGAACTGCAGGCAAATGTATCATAAATTTATATATATATATTATTTTTCATACAAAATAGAGACTTAGAAAGACGTGTATGAGCTGAGTACAAGTTTACTTATGTGGGCAGACAAAATGCACCCATCCACAGCTGGTATTCACATTGGAAATTAATCTATAAACCCCAACAGTTTTATTCAAAAGAATGTATATTTATTTACAGATATGTGTTGAAGTCTATCAATCAATCAATCAATCAAAATCTTTATTTATTCAGGCGAACATCATTGAGCAAAGCTCATTTACAAGATGGACCTGAGTGGTCATACAAATGAGGATACAAGTATTATTACATAGACAAGAATAGAATAAATAGCAATACAATGGCATGAAATGATTATATACAACAATTTACATATATACAAGTAACAATAGAACCATTTAGCCTGTAGGAAAAAAAGAGGACAAAGGGTATAGCAGTCCTAAAATATAAGTTATATGGTCTAAACTAGTTTTTAAGTGAATATAATAGGTGATTCGGAAGAAAGAAATTGAGTTAATATAATGGATAGAAAAAGGAGGTTTAGTTGGGTCAGATAGGTGGGGATTATGCTTTATAAAAGCAATTGCAGAGCTCTGGAAAAAGGCGGAGAACAATCTTTGAAGGATGCCAGAGGTAGTAGGCTATCTAGCTTCATGGATTTTTGGAGAGAGTTCCATGCAGCTGCTAAGGAATAGCTGAAAGCAGCCCTCCCATACGGGTGCAGGCATTGGGGACCTTTAATGTGATGAGTTTACTGATCCTTAAGGTGTATGGCCTGGTTGTAATTTGAGGTAAAGCAATCAGTGATATAGGTCGGTAGTTTGCCTGTTAACGCTTTGAGTATCCAGATAACAGCATTCCTATTTCTTCTGTGTTGCAATGATGTCCAGTTGACTGCCATATAAAGGGAGCAATGATGGGTGTTGGAGGAAGGTCAGTAATAAATCTTATGGACCTGTGATACAGGGTGTCCAGCTTATGTAAGAGATGACTTGAACAATGGCAGTAGAAAATCAGCATAATCAATGAGGGATAGGAATGAGGCCTGAATTAACCTTTTTGGAATCACTGTTTAGGTAATGTTTTATTCTAAAAATAGTCGAGCCTCTGTCTTAGCTTTTAAGTAACTCTTCAATATGGACAGAATAGTCAAGCCTGTTATCTATCCAGACTCCAAGGTATTTGAAGTTATCAACAAATTCAAGTTTCTCTCCAAGTAAGGTGGATATATGTAGGGTGTTGGAGGCTGGGGTAGTGGTAGTACAACTCTTTGTGGTAAAGAACATAGCTTTTGTTTTTTTTGCATTTAGAAGTAGTTTTTTGTCAAGTAGATTGTGCTGCAGAATGGAAATCGGATTGTAAAGTTCACAGGCTTTGGAAGGTGAGGATTGCGACATACAATACAGTATCATCAGCAAACAGATGAATGTTAGATTGAGTGAGGTTGGCATCAATATTGTTTATATAAATAGCAAAGAGGATAGGGCAAGAATAGAGCCTTGTGGTACACCCCTTAGCAGAGGTTTTGAGGTGGATAGGAATTTCCATTTCTAACCAGTTGAGCCTATCTGAAAGGTAATCCTTAAACCAGTTGAGTGATAGGAATCCAGGCCTAATGAGTTAAGGAGGTGAGTAATAAGTCATGATCCACTGTGTCAAAGGCTTTACTCAAATCCAGAAACACAACACAGGTAAATTTTTTTGTCCAAATTAGTCTGCCAATCGTTGGTTACCTTGGCTAAAGGCAGTAATGGTGCTATGCTTTGATCTAAATCCAGATTGTGCAGAATTTAGAAGGTTATTGTTATCCAGATAGTCCCTTAACTGAGGTTTACTAGTTTTCGAGCATCTTAGATAGTACTGGTAGGATGGAGATAGGTCTGTAATTGTTGAGATCCCTAGTATCACCAGATTTGAGTAATGGAACTACTTGAGCTGTTTTCCAAGTAGATGGAATGGATCCAGTAGTTAGGGAAAGATTGAAGAGATGAGTAAGAGGGGCAGATAAGACATGTGAAGCAATTTTCAGGAAATAGGGATCCAGGGAGTCTGCACCTGCACTTTTAGTTGTGTCTAAATTAGAGAGGAGATCTTCCACTTCTTTCACGGATATTGGGATGAAGGAAAAAGTTGAAGTGGCCATTTGTCCCACAGTAGTTTGCAGGTTCAAGGAAGATCTCAGGATATTTGCAGGTGATGAGTCAAATGCTAGGCCAGCAGTGGTGAAGTGAACATTGAAGGTATTTAAGATTTCTTGTTTACCTGTAATTTCTGTGTCATTTAGTAGCAATTTGGTGGTTAAGGCAGGAGTAAATTCTGGCCCCAGTCCTTTATTGTACCCCAGAGTCTGGATGGGTTATTGTAGGAGGCATCCAATTCAGCTGTATAGTAGGCAGTTTTGGCAGTTCTTATTTTTTTGTACATGAATTCCTTGCTTTTCTGAAATTTAGCCAATCACTGGTGTCCTTTGTTTTCTTGCCTTTTCCACAGCTTGTCTCTGGTTCTCAAGGCTGCTTTAAGCTCAGAGGTGAACCAAGGCAGGATTTTACCTTAGTTCTGATACTGGTGATAGGTGCATGAATATTGAGAACATTGGTGATAATATCCTTTAAAGTCTGGAGTGCTGTTTCAACAGAGGTTGTAAGATAGAAATCTTGCCAATATATTGTAGTACTCAGGTCATGGAGGTAACCTGAGATATTGAAATTCTTTTTGACCTTTGAGGATAAATTCTGCAGGATTTGGTGGTTTGAGTGTGGATCTTATGCCAGCTATAGGGTAATGGTCACTCACATCACTTGGCAGTACTCCTGCATGTGAGTATAAGTGAGGCTTGTTTACCAACATAATATCCAGGAGTGAGCTGTTGCTGGAATTTCTTGGTTAATCCTAGTTGGGTCTTTAATCAGCTGTGTGAATCCATAGGTGTCACAAAAGGTTATCAAAGGTGCAGATACATTAGACAACCAGTTTAAATTCAAATCACCAAGGATGACGGTATCTTCAGGGCCTTGGTTGAGAATTGACCTAGGTGAGAAAGCAGTTTAAGGCCTGCAGAGGGGCCTATAGCATCCAATCAGTTTAAATGGAGACAATTAGGAAGGCAAATTTTGATTGATAAACATTCAAATTCATTTGGCTCAGATGTGTTGATGAGGCAGGTTGCAGAGATGGTGTCCTTAATGTATATGGCCACCCCACCACCCCTGGAAGAGCGATCTGCTCTGAAGAGCTGGTAATGGGAAGGTTCTACACTGTCTTTTGTTGTAGGCCTGAGCCAAGATTCAGAGATGACCAGAAGTCTGGAAGAGTATGTGCCACCCAAGCCTGTATTAAGATGAACTTTTAGGAGGCTGCAAGCATTGAAGTGTATGAAGCTTAGTCCTTTTATGGTAGTCAGCTCAGAAGGGAAGATAAATTGACAATGGGGCCAGGATTAATCTCAATGGAACCAATGCATAAAAGGAGGTAGAAGATTAATTTGACTAGGGCTCCAAGGATAGGGATAGAGAGTGATCAGAGCATTTCCTCTTAATCCTAGATGCACACTGTATAGTGGGAGATGGTGCTGTTATATAGGTGTGTCTTTATCATAACATAGGAGTCTGATGGACAGGCATAGAGGGTTTTATAGATCCAGGATACATGTAAAGGGCTAGGGAGAGCTGGATTGTTAGAGAGGCTTTATGTGGGATACCCCAGGGGTTGCAGTGTAATAGTGGTTCAAAGTGAATAAGGAATAGATGGTTGTACATTGTGGATGGCAGTGGAGAGCAGAACATACTCATTAACTTATTCGTCATGACAGGGGGTATAATATGATTATCATAATGGAATGGGGAGATGAGGGCTAAGGAGCAAAGGAAACAAGTTAGCATTGTCGTGGGGTAGGTATGGGTTAACAGAAGGGAATTAGATGTGCGTGGATGAGAAATTGGCGGGAAAGAGTGTATAAATACAATTAACCAAGAGGGGGAGGGGTGGCAAAATTTTGCGGCTTTGTCTGCATTTCACACTGCTTCTCCCGGCCTCCTGGAACTTTTGGTCGGTTGGAGGTCACCGCCGCCCGCTGGCGGCTCGCGGAGCCCTTCTGCGGCTGGAGCTGGAGGGCAATGCCGGCTGCAAGTCAGGGGACAGAGGAGAAGGCAGTGAGAAGGCAATTTTATTGCAGGCAATCTGCAATTAGGTGCAAGAAACAAGAATCTGCACAACAAAAGACTGGGAGGGTTTGAGGGTGGGGTAAGGCGCCTTAGCGTCTAGCCCACACAGATCCCCAGAAAAGACTGAATCACTAGCAAACATCACATCAAAACATGTTTAAATTACCCACCATTTTTAAGTAAAAACAGCTCTTTTAAGGAAGTTAATACAAGTTACAGCTAATCAGAAAATCCCATCCAGAAAAGTGTTGCAGAGTCCAGCTAAAGTCAATGGGAAAGGCGCGCAATGGAAGCAAGGCAGAGACAGCGGTCGCTTCGATTGTTCGCGGCTTTGCCGAACCTTTCACACTGCTTCTCCCGGCCTCCTGGAACTCTTGGTCGGCTGGAGGTCACCGCCCGCCCGCTGGACGCCTGGAGCCCTTCTGCGGCTGGAGCTGGAGGGCAATGCGGCTGCAAGTCAGGGACAGAGGAGAAGGCAGTGAGAAGGCAATTTTATTGCAGGCAATCTGCAATTAGGTGCAAGAAACAAGAATCTGCACAACAAAAGACTGGGAGGGTTTGGGGGGGTTAAGCGCCTGGCGTCTAGCCCACACAGATCCCCAGAAAGGCTGAATCACTAGCAAACATCACATCAAAACATGTTTAAATTACCCACAATTTTAAGTAAAACAGCTCTTTAAGGAAATTATCACAAGTTACAGCTAATCAGAAATCCCATCAAGAAAAGTGTTGCAGAGTCCAGCTAAAGTCAATGGGAAAGGCGCATCAATCGGAAGGCAGAGACAGCGGGTCGCCTGCATTGGCTGCGGCTTTTTGCCTGCATTTTCACACTGCTTCTCCCGCCTCCTGGAACTCTTGGTCGGCTGGAGGTCACCGCCGGCCCGCTGGCGGCTCGGAGCCCCTTCTGCGGCTGGAGCTGGAGGGCAATGCCGGCTGCAAGTCAGGGGACAGAGGAGAAGGCAGTGAGAAGGCAATTTTATTGCAGGCAATCTGCAATTAGGTGCAAGAAACAAGAATCTGCACAACAAAAGACTGGGAGGGTTTGGGGGTTAGGCGCCTAAGCGTCTAGCCCACACAGATCCCCAGAAAAGGCTGAATCACTAGCAAACATCACATCAAAACATGTTTAAATTACCACAATTTAAGTAAAACAGCTTTTAAGGAAATTAACACAAGTTACAGCTAATCAGAAAAATCCCATCCAGAAAAGTGTTGCAGAGTCCAGCTAAAGTCAATGGAAAAGCGCGCAATCGGAGCAAAGGCAGAGACAGCGGTCGCTTCCGATTGGTTACGGCTTTGCCCGCACTTCTTCACACTGCTTCTCCCGCCTCCTGGAACTCTTGGTCGGCTGGAGGTCACCGCCGCCCGCTGGCGGCTCTGGAGCCCCTTCTGCGGCTGGAGCTGAGGGCAATGCGGCTGCAAGTCAGGGGACAGAGGAGAAGGCAGTGAGAAGGCAATTTTATTGCAGGCAATCTGCAATTGGTGCAAGAAACAAGAATCTGCACAACAAAAGACTGGGAGGGTTTGGGGGTTAGGGCGCCTGGGCCGCCTAGCCCCACAGATCCCCAGAAAAGGCTGAATCACTAGCAAACATCACATCAAAACATGTTTAAATTACCACAATTTTAAGTAAAACAGCTCTTTAAGGAAATTAACAAGTTACAGCTTAATCAGAAAACCATCCAGAAAAGTGTTGCAGAGTCCAGCTAAAGTCAATGGGAAAGGCGCACCAATCGGAAGCAAGGCAGAGACAGCGGTCGCTTCCCGATTGGTTGCGGCTTTGCCCGTACCTTTCACACTGCTTCTCCCGGCCTCCTGGAACTCTTAGTGACTGAAGTCACCGCCCGGCCATGGCGGCTCGGGCCCTTCTGCGGCTGGAGCTGGAGGGCAATGCCGGCTGCAAGTCAGGGGACAGAGGAGAAGGCAGTGAGAAGGCAATTTTATTGCAGGCAATCTGCAATTAGGTGCAAGAAACAAGAATCTGCACAACAAAAGACTGGGAGGGTTTGGGGGGTTAGGCGCCTAAGCGTCTAGCCCACACAGATCCCCAGAAAAGGCTGAATCACTAGCAAACATCACATCAAAACATGTTTAAATTACCCACAATTTTAAGTAAAAACAGCTCTTTTAAGGAAATTAACACAAGTTACAGCTAATCAGAAAAATCCCATCCAGAAAAGTGTTGCAGAGTCCAGCTAAAGTCAATGGGAAGAGCGCGCAATCGGAAGCAAGGCAGAACAGCGATGCTGTCCCGATTGGTTGCGGCTTTGCTTGATCACTCTTTCACTACTGCTTCCCGGCCTCCTGGAACTCTTGGTCGGTTGGAGGTCACCGCCGCCCGCTGGCGGCTCGGAGCCCCTTCTGGCGGCTGGAGCTGAGGGCAATGCCGGCTGCAAGTCAGGGGACAGAGGAGAAGGCAGTGAGAGAGCAATGCTATTGCAGGCAATCTGCAATGGGTGCAAGAAACAAGAATCTGCACAACAAAAGACTGGGAGGTTTGGGGGTTAGGCGCCTAATCTAGCCACACAGATCCCAAGAAAAGGCTGAATCACTAGCAAACATCACATCAAAACATGTTTAAATTACCCACAATTTTAAGTAAAACAGCTCTTTTAAGGAAATTAACACAAGTTACAGCTAATCAGAAAAATCCCATCCAGAAAAGTGTTGCAGAGTCAAGCCAAAGTCAATGGGAAAGGCGCACCAATCGAGCAAGGCAGAGACAGCGGTAAGCTTCGATTGGTTGAAACTGCCCGTACCTTTCACACTGCTTCTCCCGGCCTCCTGGAACTCTTGGTCGGCTGGAGGTCACCGCCGGCCCGCTGGCGGCTCGGAGCCCCTTCTGCGGCTGGAGCTGGAGGGCAATGCCGGCTGCAAGTCAGGGGACAGAGGAGAAGGCAGTGAGAAGGCAATTTTATTGCAGGCAATCTGCAATTAGGCAAGAAACAAAATCTGCACAACAAAAGACTGGGAGGGTTTGGGGGTTGGCGCCTAGCCTAGCCCACACAGATCCCCAGAAAAGGCTGAATCACTAGCAAACATCACATCAAAACATGTTTAAATTACCCACAATTTTAAGTAAAACAGCTCTTTAAGGAAATTAACACAAGTTACAGCTAATCAGAAAAATCCCATCCAGAAAAGTGTTGCAGAGTCCAGCTAAAGTCAATGGGAAAGGCGCGCAATCGGAGCAAAGGCAGAGACAGCGGTCGCTTCGATTGGTTGCGGCTTTGCCGACCTGCTCACACTGCTTCTCCGGCCTCCTGGAACTCTTGGTCAGCTGGAGGTCACCGCCCGGCCGCCGGCTCCGTCTACCTGCGGCTGGAGCTGGAGGCAATGCGGCTTTCACACTGCTTCTCCAGGCCTCCTGGAACTCTTAGTCGGCTGGAGGTCACCGCTGCCCGCTGGCGGCCTCAGGCCCTTCTGCGGCTGGAGCTGGAGGCAATGCCGCTTTCACACTGCTTCTCCCGGCTCCTGGAACTCTTGGTCGGCTGGAGGTCACCGCCCGGCCCGCTGGCGGCTCGGAGCCTTCTGCGGCTGGAGCTGGAGGGCAATGCCGGCTTCACACTGCTTCTCCGGCCTCCTGGAACTCTTGGTCAGCTGGAGGTCACCGCCCGGCCCGCTGGCGGCTCGAACCCTTCTGCGGCTGGAGCTGGAGGGCAATGCCCGGCTTACACTGCTTCTCCCGGCCTCCTGGAACTCTTGGTCGCTGGAGGTCACCGCGGCCGCTGGGACTCGGAGCCTCTGCGGCTGGAGCTGGAGGCAATGCCGGCTTTCACACTGCTTCTCGGCCTCCTGGAACTCTTGGTCGGCTGGAGGTCACCGCCCGGCCCGCTGGCTCAGGCCCCTTCTGCAGCTGGAGCTGGAGAGGCAATGCCGGCTTTCACACTGCTTCTCCCGGCCTCCTGGAACTCTTGGTCGGCTGGAGGTCACCGCCGGCCCGCTGGCGGCTCGGAGCCCCTTCTGCGGCTGGAGCTGGAGGGCAATGCCGGCTTTCACACTGCTTCTCCCGGCCTCCTGGAACTCTTGGTCGGCTGGAGGTCACCGCCGGCCCGCTGGCGGCTCGGAGCCCCTTCTGCGGCTGGAGCTGGAGGGCAATGCCGGCTTTCACACTGCTTCTCCCGGCCTCCTGGAACTCTTGGTCGGCTGGAGGTCACCGCCGGCCCGCTGGCGGCTCGGAGCCCCTTCTGCGGCTGGAGCTGGAGGGCAATGCCGGCTTTCACACTGCTTCTCCCGGCCTCCTGGAACTCTTGTGGCTGGAGGTCACCGCCGCCCGCTGGCTGCTCGGAGCCCCTTCTGGCTGGAGCTGGAGGGCAATGCCGCTTTCACACTGCTTCTCCGGCCTCCTGGAACTCTTGGTCGGCTGGGAGGTCACCGCGGCCTCGCCTGGCCTCGGAGCCCTTCTGCGGCTGGAGCTGGAGGGCAATGCAGCTTCACACTGCTTCCCGGCCTCCTGGAACTCTTGGTCGGCTGGAGGTCACCGCCGCCCACTGGCGGCTCGGGCCCCTGCGGCTGGAGCTGGAGGGCAATGCAGCTTACACTGCTTCTCCGGCCTCCTGGAACTCTTGGTCGGCTGGAGGTCACCGCGACCCACGGCAGCTCGGAGCCCTTCTGCGGCTGGAGCTGGAGGGCAATGCCGGCTTACACTGCTTCTCCCGGCCTCCTGGAACTCTTGGTCGGCTGGAGGTCACGCCCGGCCCGCTGGCGGCTCAGGAGCCTTCTGCGGCTGGAGCTGGAGGGCAATGCCAGCTTTCACTGCTTCTCGGCCTCCTGGAACTCTTGGTCGGCTGGAGGTCACCGCCGGCCCGCTGGCGGCTCGGAGCCCCTTCTGCGGCTGGAGCTGGAGGGCAATGCCGGCTTTCACACTGCTTCTCCCGGCCTCCTGGAACTCTTGGTCGGCTGGAGGTCACCGCCCCCCTGGCGGCTCGAGCCTTCTGCGGCTGGAGCTGGAGGGCAATGCCGGCTTTCACACTGCTTCTCCCGGCCTCCTGGAACTCTTGGTCGGCTGGAGGTCACCGCCGGCCCGCTGGCGGCTCGGAGCCCCTTCTGCGGCTGGAGCTGGAGGGCAATGTCCTATCTAGTCATTTAATCTCAATGGGATCAGGGCTCCCAATTTCGAGATCCATTTTGATTCATACCTATTCAGTAGGTTCTGTCGGGCTCCTCCATGGGGGAGAGGGGGCACTGTATCTAAAGCCCTAAATTAAAGACCCCTCAGGTTTCTCCCATGTGCCTTAAAAAAGTGTGCTCCTAATGCATTTTCAAATTTATTTACGATGGCTCTCACATGTTTGTTTGTTTTTACTTTGTTAATCGGGTAAGGACACTGGGCTTTGCCATTGATCTTTAAAGTTGCTGAGGACAACATTATGGAATTTATTCATGCTAAAAATAACAATAATGCCCTCCTGGACAGAGACCTACTCCATTGACAAAATGCATTTATTCCATTCCGTGTCGGTTATTATAAAATAGAGATTAACAATGGATTTCAGTAAGCATCTAATTTTTTTATCCATTCATAAAAGCATGTATTCACAGTGCATTTAAAAGGAAAAAAACTTTATTTACCCCAGATAGATGCTAACATGCAACATTTCCCTTTGAGCTGGCCATTTCTCAAACTAGGTGTAAGTAATATCAGCAAAAACAAGGAAAGAACACCAGGGACAGATGGCAACAGTGCTATAACAGCCTAACCAGTCCAACCAGAAAAAAGGAATAGCACCCATTGCAAAGAACTGAAGCCCGGACACAGTGATTTCATAAATAACTGGTAATTTATTGGAAAAGAGATGCAATTCATAGCAGTAGCATAAAAACAGACATAGGTCTAATGGAAAAAAATGTTACATAAATGCTGTAATTAAATTTCTTTCCAATAAATTACCAGTTATTTATAAATACTGTGTCCTGGCTTCATCTTCATTGCAACGGATGCTGTTCCTTTTTCTGGTTGGACTTGTAAGTAATATATAACTGCCTGGCAAAACACGTTCACTTTTTGTGAGGCAGGAGTACATTTTGTCTTCAGGATTGCAGTTCTCCTAGTTTAGCAGTTTACTTTTGTGTGGGTACTATAATCCCATGCTTAGAATCCCCGCTGATTTTCCCCTTCGGTACGATTTGCCGACATCCTGAAACCCCGCCACTTAATCCATGGGTTCCGACCTCAGGACTGTCTTGTGTGGACTGTTTAAGCAGAGGAGGCATCAAGACAGTATGTGGTGTGCAAAAAAACCCACAAAACTATATGTTATATTACTTTGCTTATATAAATGCCACTGAACTTTCTCTTCCACTTTACTCTATACCATCCCCAGGCAACAGGTCCATGTCCTGGCTGAATTTCCTGACCAAAGCACGTTTCCCCCCTATTCCTGGTCATGCAGGTTCGATCCCCAGTCACTGATTTCCAAACCTTATTTCTGCAAACTCATCACATTTTCACTTTGTTGAGACATAATGTTATAATTCCTTACTGAACATACAGTATACTGGTATTCTACTGAATGTAGTGTTAGTGCTATTTGTTAACGTGGATGGCTACAAGCATAGCTGTCAACTGTCAGCATCAACATGTAGCAGATGTCTTACAAATGCAGCCAGAATAGTAACAGCACTAACATTGTATAGAACATCAGTATACCGTACTGTATGTTTTGAAAGCAAGTGTAAAAGTAGTGAAAAATAATGTGTAGCCAGCTGGTACTGTGAATAATGCAACAGAGGGGAATTAACAAGAGCTCTGATTCAGTTTCTCGAAAGGCACAAATACAGTAAAGATAAATATTGCGCCCATAGTACGGCAACTGAATGAATGAAGAATGAATGAATGATGATCTCATCACCCATAGTAATACCTGATTGGCCCTTGTCAACCAATCTGGTATTACTGTAGAATGATGTCATTATTCATTCTTGCTGGAACAAGCAGCTTACATATTTTCTGCTCTGAACATAACAACTGTATATTAAAGAGGAGTAAATTAGGACAAAAATGCATAGCAACCGGTCTGGAGGATAACGCAATACATCAGAAATATGAAATGTTCTTCCAAAATATCAAAAGCAAGCCTATTTTTTTCTCCTTTTTCTCAAAGACTGTGCAAATGCCAGCAATTCTCCAAAGAAATTGAAGTCCACTTAATATAACTAATAATTCTTTCCAGGCAGGTACCCACTGCACACTTGAATTATGTTTCCCAAACTGTAGTACATCCCTCAATAAATATTCCCAACCCCTCCTGGTCATGGCTACAGCACAGCAATGCCGGGCACTGGGTAGCAGATATTTAATTAATTTATCATTTTAATGTGTGTGACAGACAGTTACACAGCTGGCTGCCCCCGCCCCCCCATGTATATAAATTATGACACTTATTAAACAGTCTTGCCTTTAGTAAGTAGAAAACATGATTTATATAAGCAAATATTTAAACTTTGTAGAGTGGTTCAACTGAAAGCCAATTTCCTGCAGCTGTCTATTTCATGGCATCACTTGACATCAACTGCAAAACTGTTAATTATTTATTCGTTTATTCCCCCACAAATGTTGGCAGTTGAATAAAAAGGGTTAAATAAAACGGTGTAAGTGTGATTTTTTTGAGAATCTTGACATTTTCCTTTTCAGCAGGTGATTATAACTGTGGATGTTAGAGCAATTCGGTTTGGATTTTTTTCCCTATAGGCTGGTGTTCCTGACTGTTCATTACGCCGTTCATGGAGTGACTTCTGCATTACTAGCACATGAATAAGGGACCTGTCATGCTGGCTCTATAGAAAGCTGTCAAATTACAATGCAGAGATGACAGCTGTATCATGTGCCTGGGTACTATTTATAAATACCTTTTTTGTTTTGTTTTACAGACTCTCCGAGTAAGATGTCAGATGCCTTGTATTTTTTTTTTTTTTCATTGATGCGTGGTGTGCGGTCCTAAAGCTGTCATCTCACTGTTTTCTTTAACCTTTTGTTTTGTTTTATATTATTTCCCTGCATCACTTGACGAACCAGTGGGTGGGTAAAAACAGACCCGCTCAGAAGAGGCATCTATGCTGTCAGGAAATTGGTGTTGGCGAATCCATAAGTGCAATTCCTATCTCTCTTTCTGTCTCTCTATCTCCTTCTCTTTACATCCATACCAGTCCCCTTAGCCAGAAACTACATGCCATATATAACATAGTATTTAATTAAGATTTCATCTACACTGAATCAAATCTAACAAAACAATGATTCTGCTGGCTGCTAGACTGGGAACAGTCTGCAAATGGGAAAGATTAAGGGTAGGGGCATTAACTGATACTGTATAGTCATTATGATTTAGAGACACCATGTAATAAGGTCCAGATGAAGATGTGAGCCGAAATTTACGTCTCTATAATTTTAAGACACAATGTTTAGATCCACAAGAGCCACTTAATAGTGGTGATATAAAATAGTGGAGGACCAATTTCGGTTTGTTTAATTTCTTTAGTAGAGTGAAAATATAAATTATTAAAAACTTAGTGATTCAAAGGTTATGATGTAAGTATTTTTGTGACCTGCAGATAGGACTATAATAGCCATAAATTAAAACAAGTAAGTAAAACCCCAAAAAGTCAGGTTATTAACTAAGAGGAAGGAGCTGTGACTATTTACTTTATACCTTCCACATCCCTTGCTAGTCCCTGGCATCTGACATTCCATTGTTTTTGCCAGGCTTTGCAGATTATCACGAAGACAATCAAATAACAAGTCCCCAGTTACTGTAGATGTATACAGGGGTGCTCAGGACAGAGATGAGCTGAAAACAGCATTACTAGGAGCCGAGTTCCTATACTATCTACTCTGCTTGGTCACTTGACACCTCTTCTCTCTCTGGCCAAAGACAGCAAAGCAGATGAGCAACTTCTTTTTTTTTTCCAAGTAAAGGGACATTTTTAAGACTTGTTGAGGGGCACTTGAAAGGGAGTTGGAAGTCAACAGATGTTATATTATCTGTTAAAAGCACTTCACACTTCTGGGATTCCCTTCCAGAGACAGACTGCAAAGCAATTAAGTAAAGCTTTGTTTTTCTTGTGTGTGACAGGCAGGACGGGACGCCGCTGATTCAAGCGGAACATTCACGTTTTCCAGGCTTGCAGGGTCAGTGGGGAACAGCTGGAATTTGAAGTCCTTCTGCTGCTGTTAACCATTTGCATACTGTTGTGCTGAGTCTCGCATGTAGTGTCTGAAGTGTAAAAGATTCCAGACACAGCAAAACAGTGATTACGGGGTTTTTATGTCTAAAGACAAGCTCTTTTCAGGCAAAGGGCCAGTCTCATTGGAGCCAGAAAGAGTACAGGCTCTACATACCCAGCGCACCCCGTTTCTGATGCCTTTTCTGTTACTTCCCATAACAGTCCACAAGACTGTTTTCAAAAACATATCCAGACCGGAGATGGAATAACCCTCTTGTGTTTTATTTTTTGTCATTTGACTCCTCCCAGTGCACCAGCTTTAGGCGCTGGTCTTCTCATCCTCCTCCATCTCTGTACACAGCTGGCTCTTGCGGACCTGTCTGCTGCTCACTACTCATGCTTCCCCTACTGGTAGGAGTTCGCGGTTTGGCAATGCAGTACTGCACACAGTAAAATGGTGAAAGGACATTAAATCACAGAAAGGGTCCCAAGACACTATACAGTACACATGTACATATACAGAGATAGAGAGACTGAGAAGGAGCTCCTGTCTTTCCCGGCAGTTACCACTGCCACCACAATTGACATGGCTGCTGTCCTTAAAACCACCACCATGTACCTTCTAACCCTGCTGCTTCACATGGGCCACAAGGCAACAGTGGCGGCAACAGCACTAGACAAGACATTCATGGAATATAAGCACTGCACCCACTAGGAATGTAGCAGTAAGTGTTTCACTTTAGCTGCACTTTTAGTTTTGTGAAGAATGTTGCTCCATCAATCTGGGAAATGTTTGGAAAGGCAATTTTAGCTAATTAGCAAGGGCTGTTACCCTCGTGGAAAGAAAACAGCCGGCACTTCGAGACTATTTCTTTTTCCATTCAGAATACATGTTGAGGAGGATCCACTGCTCCAGCAAAGGTCTAAAACTTTCTTTGCCCATCTTGGGGTGAATGATGAAGTAGTAGAATCCTGTACTATGCTATTGCTGCATCTCAACCGTTGCATACTTGGAAAAATAAATTGTACCTATATACTGTATATATTGCCCTATCTTGAATTCTTTTGTGTTGTGGCTGGTTCAAAAATATGCAACAAGTTTACTGCTTAACTTAACAGATTTGTTAGGAAGTTTACAAGCTTTGGAATCACTGACTCAAAAGTGCCAACTTGGTTGCAACTAGTCCTCCATAGTCCAGTTGAGACATATTTCAAATATTAGGCGTTTTCCATCAGAAACTGCCAAGGCATAGGATGCCAAGTACATGAACCACAGAGCCTAGAGACATATGTTTCTGATGCTGCAGCTATGAGTCACGATTCCAAATCAAGTAATGTCGATTGTGTGGACCTTTTACCAGAATAGGGTTTGCACCGCATAAAAAATGCCAAATATTTTTATATTGAAATTAAATATTGCCTCATAATGACCATCAAAGCACAGAAAATCATTTTAGCACCCATTCTTTTGTTAAAAAATCTTAAAAGCCAAGTTCCAGAGTTCATTTCATTAGGTGATGAGTTGCTGCTACAAATGAAGTAACAGATAATGAAGGACATTGTTATTGAACTAGTACAGCGCTTTGTTTTCATATCTCTAAAAAATTACAACCTATTAACAGCAAAAACACTTCTCCATAGGAATGATTCAATTATTTACTCATTACCATTTCTTTCATTTGCCGTAATTGAATCTGCATTGAAACAAAACTATCAGCCAGTTTCAATGGTTGCAGCTGAAAGTATAAAAAAGGATTCCCTTTCTCCACACTGATGTCTAATTATTGACTGGTTCTAATTTCACAAAGTTGTGAAAGCCGAACTAGATGCCTTTCTTGTAATAAAAGAGTTTCGAACTAACTCTCTCATTTCTATGGTTCTGTGGGGGAAAGGTATCCTAAATTGTGACATCTATTAGGGTTAATAGAATAAGGAGGTTAAGTTGTAACCATTTAGTTGTGAAAGAGAATCAGTATAGATACATATTTATTTATTGACAACCTTTTTTTTCAATAGAGCATTTTTTTCCAGTAGAGTTTTATTCAGCACAAGTCCCTTTTCAGGTGGGATTATTCAATGAAAGATTAAAAATGGCTGGAGATTTCAAGCTGATAACTAGCTCATTGCCTCTAAGTATGTTTGAAATACCGGGTCATATTTTAAAACATTTCTACCTGCTGTTTGGTTGTCTCCTTCCATTTTAAATACTGTCATTGGCTAAAACCATGCTTGCGGAGTCTCCGGAGACATTACTAGACTTGATCAAATTCTACATCCAGATAAAATGGGGAAGCATTTTTGAGCCATTTTTAAACTCTTGTTTTAAACAATCAACCTACGCACACCAATTGCATTTAATATCAATCAGGTATTTGGGATCACTGCTTGATGCATAAAATTAATTTTGCAAGAACCAAGGACATGGACAAGCTTTTCTTGATAGAACCAAAAACTGGATTTGTCTCACGGTTGTATCGCATGCATCACATCCAAAAGACATACTGCATTTAGCATCCCAAGCAAGGTTTGCATAAACTAGAATTTCTTGAGACCTATAATCCCTTATTTCAACCAAAGCAATAGGTTTTAATAGCCTGCAGAATAGATTCCTCCAACAGGTTATAAAACAGCATTTTGGTAAATTAGCTGACTGACTAAACACATCCACAGCTTAACCATTGGAGTTATGGGTATGGGTCTGATGAACATAATATTATCCATAAATAAACAAGAATAGGAATTTCTTACCAGATGGATGGGAGTCTGGCCTGATATGGAGGGCTGCAGTGCCTGGTCCCGGCAGTGACGTAAGTGCTTGATTTACTACCCTGCAGATAGCACCCGAAATATAATAACTCACAGAGGTGAGCATGGACTTCAGTTTGACCCCCAAAAGCTACACATTCAAAGATTGCAGTTCTGTATTATAAAGAAGTCCATCAAGACATGCGTACAAAAGCGCCCCCTCCCACCGCCACTGCTGCAATTAAAAAAGTATACATTGGACCCGAAAATGTAATAAGCTAGCTATATTTATTGGGTCAAATGTTTATGAATTGAATATAAAGAGGTCAACAAAAAGAAAGAACACTGGAGCTTGTAATGATGGCATCCCCCATTAAGTATTCACCCAGAAACCATTCACACTGCAGAATGCACTTTGCCCATGTAAAGTGTTATTTAAGCTATTCTTGTTTTCAAATAATTGTTGGTAAATAAAGGTTTCAAGTGCGTTCCATATATTAGTTAGTTGCTAGTAAATGATATTATGAAGTAAATAAACCCGCTGTCCTCTACTGACTTCATTTGTAGAAATTCTCCCTTCCCCACCACCACCCCGTTTTTCAATCCCCGAGACAAGCAGAGACACTTTAAAGAATCATATGGAACCTTGATCAGTTCCTGCACAGATGGATCAGTGGAGAAGAAAGTCTGAAGGAGGAGACCCGTTATCGCCAGTTCATATAGTGCATATTGTCAGGAAGCTGCACTACCGCAGGACTTGCGCATGTACCCCTCTCATTTGATAGTCTCGGAAGATTGTTGTTACTAGGACAGCAGCATGTATGGCAAATACTTGAGAACAGGGCTGATGAATGAATCAGGACACACAAAGGGTAATCAGTACTGGACAGAACAGGGCATAGATTAATAAACATAGCATGTTTTCCCCTTGACTTTTTAATTTAGTATGTGTCACGAAAGCAAGCAATTCAATTTGCTCTGTAAACTGAGAAGCAAATGATGCTAACTTGATCTTCATACAGTAGTATGAATGTACTGCTATTTAAAATGGATAAGTATTAAGTATTAGTTCTTAAGCCTAAGAGCAAGCTAATGTAGAATGTTTTGTTTTCTGCTGTTCTGATTCCCACAAAAGACAGCTTTGAAGAATACAGGCAAACACGACTTAGATATTACTACATGAAAGCCAAAAGTTCTTATTTAGGGCAGTTCTTAGCCTGATCTGGACTTCTGCATTCTGAATGCTCCTGAAGATAGAGAATTCTGAGCTTTCCCTTTCACTCTTGTGTTCAGGATATTTCCCGTCTGATTGGTCAGAAAAAGAAATTGTTATGTTTACCTCTCCAGTATAGTGTGCATAGTCAGCGTCCTTCAGGCGTCCTGTGGATTTGATATCAGTAGCCCCAATGAAAGGTTTCACCAATGGATCTTGCAATTATTACCTAATGGTCACTTACTGCGTAGTTCTACCATTAAAGTACATCCGAACAAAAAGTGTGAATGAAGGACTGATGTGATCTGATCTTGTGTATAGCAGATTTTCACGAGTAAATCGGTTCCATCGTTTTATACAGTAATTTGCTGCCAGTCAATATGGTCTTAATGTTTACTGTCTGGTGACCCTGGAATAGATTTATGGATTTATCTGAGTTTTGCAGTATACGCTACATCGTCTATTCATACAGTATAACTTCGATACGCTTTCAAAATAAAACTTTAAAGTTAATGAACATACATTCTTTGTGCATGAAACAATAAAGGCGGAATACTGTCATTTACAGTTGCTGACTGGATGTCAATATAATGACCTCAAAACCCTTTTGTGGAGTGTTACCATATAAATGCAACAAGGTCCCTAAAGACCTACCTTATTGAAAGTTTCTGTGTGTGTGTGTGTGTGTGTGTGTGTGTAGGGGGAGCGCGCATGAGCAGGCGATATCTTATCGCTGCTCACTGAAGCATAGCTCCCCCTTTCAACTGTATGCCACTGCATTTTTGGAGCTGTCATAGACAGCTCCAGCAGGCATTGGAGAACTGCCGCCATGCCTGCAAACACACTGACTGAATTGGAAGAGGGCTGCCACATCTCCGAAAACTCCGATGATGGCACTATGTGTCTTGCACATGCGTGCAAGCAAACATAAAAAGGAAGAAAAAAATGAAAAGGAAGGCTGAGCAGCAGCTGAACTGTAGGCTTGCAGCAGGCCTCTGGGACCAGAGGCTTGCCTGAGAGGGAGAAGGGAAAGGAAGAGACTGTACTCTGGACTGGAGGAATGTGCTTGGAGCTGGGCAGTGGGCAGATGGGGCATCAGATGGCAATCTGCCAGTGCCCACTTGTTGTCTAATAAATTTAATCTCAGCAGTGCAGAATATACTTTTTTTTTTCAGCAGTAACATTTTAGCAGGGCATCATAAAGAGATTTTGACTGAAGCCCCTACCAGAAGCCTGGTGTCATTTTTGGGGGATTTGCTCTTATTTAGTAATTTTACTGAGCAGTAAGTGTGTGCCAGCTGATAGCAGGACAGTGTCTGGCCACTAGTTGTTGACACCTTGGCATCCCATTAAAAGATTATTTATTCACATTTGTTTTTGTGGCAGTTTCAAACACTGCTGGTTCATTTTCCCAAGTTGTAGGCTTCCTTGCAGCAGTTACTTCCTTCTCCTGAGTCTTGAAGCAGCCTTTGCAGTGTGATCTGGACAATGGGCAGGACAGCAAGTGTGTGCCAGCCCCTGGTAGTCGGCATCTTGGTGGCATGCTTTAAAAACAATTTTAACTTTTTTTCCTTTTGTGGCAGTTTTCAAATTGAAACTCTTAGTCCTCACATTGTCCCAAGTAGCTGCGGGTCCTTCTCTTCTGAGCCTTGCAGAAGCCTGTATGTGTGTTGTCCTGATCTGTGCTGTTGTGGTATGATCTGAGCAGTGGACATCAAGTGAGTGCCAGCTGGCAGCATGCTGATGCCTGGCCCCTGGTAGTTGGCAACTTGGTGGTATTCCCCCCAAAAAGTAAAAAAAAAAAAAAAACTAAGATAAAAAAATTCTCCACATCCTCCTGAGTTTTGAAGCAGTGTGTGTGTGTGTGTGTGTGTGTTTGTGGTCTTGAGTTATCCTGGTAAACAGTGTATTCTGGGCAGTGGTCAGCAAGTATGGCCAACTGGTAGTGAGTCAGAGTAGGGCCTCTCGCAATATCTTGGTGGCATCACATTAATAAAATAAAAAATAATTAAAAAAATGAAAAATAAATAAACAACATAAACTCTTACTCTTCATCATTCATCACCCAAGTGGTTGAGTCCCATAGCAAGTATTAGGAAAAAGAACAACAGAGAGGCCAAGGAGATTGTGGCATGGGATCATCCAGTCACATCAAAGAAAAACAAAAGTGGAGTGGGCTTGGTCATAGACCCTTTTCCTCAGCGGGAACTACAAGTGTAAAGGAAGATGACAGTAGTAGTTAAACAGTCTAAGAAGTATCGCACATTGTAGAAACCACTTACAGTGGCATCGCAAGGACAGCAACCTGAGGAATCACTATAGAAAAAGGAATAAGAAGGGAGTACCTCAAGTAGTGACACAGGAAGAGGAGGAGGAGGAGCAAAATGATTTGGTGGAGCTTGGGGACAGAGAAACAGATTGTGATTATATACCCAGTAAAAGTGACGGCAGCAGCAGTTCTGAGGAGGAGGTGGAGGTGGAAGTGGAAGGGGGGGAGAGGTTCGACTTGGGCAGGTACACATAAGGGATCAAAAAAAAATCAAAAGTGGTGATAAAACCAAACAACCTCTGGCCAGAGATGATAGGGCTGCAGACTAGGAATTTGGGGTAAAAATACAGAAATTTCATTTTTTAATATTTTTACACCAAATTTTCAACATAGCTTTGTTATGACCCTGCCTCATAAGGAAGGGCAGAGAAAATGTTCATCTCCTGGCCTAAAGGTGATTTTCACAGGGACTGTGAAATCAACTTTCAGGATGCAAACACACATTTTGGACAGGAGTTGAAAACTGACAGCTGTCACATGCATGAGGTGTTGGAAAGAAATGGCTATTTTGAAAATCTGGGATGAACATATTGAATATTACCAGATTTCTGAGCCTGCATTTGCAAAATTCACAATAGCCTCATAAGTTGTTTTTTTTTTTATATTTTTACACCAAATTTAAAACATAGCCTTCTTATGACCCCACCTCAGGAATAAGGTCAGAGAAAATTTTCAACTCCTGTCTGAAAGGTGATTTCATGTAGGGACTGCGAAATCATCTTTCGGGATGTAAAAGAATATTTTAGCCAGGATTTAAAAAATGACAACTGTCACATTCGTGAGGTGCTGTAAAGATATGGATATGTGGTAAATTGTGGGTAAAAATATTAAAAATGACCAAAGGTACAAACCTACATACACAAAATTCAACATAGACCCATAACTTTATTGTTTTTTAATATTTTTACACCAAGGCCCAGATATTCAAAAGGGTTGCGCCATGCGCAACAGGGTTGCACATGCGCAACTCCAAAAATGCGCCATTCTGCGATATTCAGAAGGGGCCAGTTGCGCCACCAAAAACATGCTGAGCAACAGCGCAATGGAAATGAAGGCATGCGCAACCGAAGGGGGCGGATCCATGCATAAAGTGCGCAATGTGATATTCGAACACTTGCGCAATGCGCAAGAGTGGCTCAGCCGGAAGTTGCGCAGTAGCGGAATTGAGCCAAAATAAAAAGGCTCAAGGAAGCGGTGCAAGAACCCTAGCAGGCCACAAACTGGGGGAGAGAGACAGAGAGAGAGTAAGAGAGACAGGAGCTGGAAGGGCAGAGAGGGACAGTGGGTCCAGGAGGACAGAGAGGCCAGTGGGGGGTGCCCGGTGCAGTGGAAGCAGCAGTGGGGGCAGCGGGGGTAACACAGGAACAGCAGCGGGGGGCAGAAGCCAGGGAGATGGACAGTGCCAGCTTCCACATGGAAGCTGTAATGAGGGTGAGACACCATGCTGCAGGGGCGTGGCAGCAGACGGGCCCGTCGGTGGTATGCCCCGACAGGCAATATCGTGCTCGCATCAATCGAGCTGTACACAGATGTCGAGATTGTGGGCCGGGTACCGCCTGAACAGGGCATACTGAGCGGCTCTGCGAGCTGTGCAGTGATGTGATGCAGGCACCTCACGACGGAGTCACGCTCTGTCCGTGGAGACCAAGGTGACAGCCTGCATGTGCCTGCTCACCACGGGCACCTTCCAGAGGCCAACAGGGGACACCACAGGCATTACACAGTCGGCCACGTCACGCATCCTCACCCAATTCCTCAGCGCACTGCTGCCTCATGCTGCGGAGTACATCCATTTCCCCAGCACCGCGGCAGAGCGTACAACAAACATGCAGGAGTTCCACAGGGTAGCACGTATGCCTGGCGTGCTAGGGGCCATAGACTGCACCCATGTGGCCATTCTCATACCACCTGGCCCCGACGGCAAGGCATATCGGAACCGAAAGGGGTTTTCCAGTGTCAACTGCCAGGTGGTGTGTGATGCCACTGGGCGCATTATCAATGTCTGTGCCACACACCCTGGTGGAGCACATGATGCCTTCATATGGCACCAGTCTGCACTGTGCCATCGATTCGAGAGTGGGAACATCCCCACGGGTCATCTAGTGGGTGAGTACACATGTATGGAATGCAAACTCTGGGCAAGGGTGGGAATGACACAGGTACCATGGTAGTGGCACACAAGGATGTGGGCAATATGGACCTGACATGACACTGATCTCCACTATCTCCACACAGGTGACTGCGGATACCCACTCCGTCCCTGGCTGCTCACACCATACCGGTGACCCACGATCCCAGCGCAGCTATGCTTCAATGAGGCACATGCCGCAACATGTAACATCATAGAGCGGGTGTTTGGGATGCTCAAGGCATGCTTCCGATGCCTGGACACCTCCGGCGGAGCCCTATAGTACAGCCACCAAAAGGCCTGTGGGATATTCCTGGCCTGTTGCATCCTGCACAACATGGCCAAAGACCATGGGATAGTTGTACAGGTCCAAGAGGGGGACAGCGATGGGGACGCCAGTGGCGCCGGTGATGTTGGTGATGAGCAGCCCCCCCTAGGATGGAGGGACCCCCGACTGACCCGGCAGGCCCAGCTGCACCGGGACACCATTGCAGAAGAGCACTACGCCCACACAGGTAAGTCAAGGGGACATGTGCAGGCAACACTGTCCATGCACAAACCACAGACACACAGGGAACACCCGTGCATGAAGGTCAGGGAGTTGAAGGTTCCAGGCATACCAACACACCATCAGAGGGGTGAGCACTCATATGGACACACACACACACCAGGCAGCGTACATGGGCAGCAGCACAGCACTGTGGAAATGACATTGCCAACACACAGCACCACCGACCACCCCACCACCTGGACTGTCCACGTACGTGTGTCAGGACCTGGGCACCCTTGCACCTTGGTGTACAGTGCAATGCAGGCATCATCATGCACACGCACCTGTGGACAGCAGTTGGGAGAGTGTGCAGGTGGTCCGTGTGTCAGCGTGGTGAGCAGAGCACCCAGCAGTGCACTGCCCACCATGACACACATTGCACACAGGGCAGCACCAGACAGGGCCTGCACTGGGAGACAGCTCAGTCAGGTAGCACTGTCCCACGGCCACCACGGATGCATGGGCGGCCCCACCGTGGCCCAGCAGCACTGGCAGGCTGAGCAGGGGCCACATCGGGTGGTGCTGGTGCACCACCAGGTGTCCCACTGCGTGAACGCGACCTTGCCCACACAGGGGTCTGCATCCTGCCAAACAAACTTGCACCAGGGGTGCTCGGGATGCCCACAGCAGAACCCGGCGTTTACAGGCCTGGTGTCGCACGATGCCGGGAACAGGGAGTGGAGAGCGCACTGTGTGGGGTGTGTGGTACAGGGGCACCTGACAGTGTGGCCAATACGTCTGTGACAGAGACCACTGCCTGGGTCAGCCTGTCAATGGCAGCGGTCACATCCGTCCGCATAAGGACCAGCTCGGCTCGGTCCTGAGAACACTCCCTGCTATGACGCTCCATGGACACAGACAGTGCCTCCACGGACCTTGCAACCTGCCCCTGCAGCTGTACCGAGTCCTGCAGCAGGCGGGTGTGTGTGTCCAATGGGTACTGTGCCCCAATGGCATCGTGACCCCCAGGGTGTGGACGGTCCTGGTGCACAGCACCCCTTGAGGGTGGGCACTGTTTGCTAGGACCAGGTATGGGCGGATCAAAGGGCGGTGGACATGTGCCACTGCTTGACACTGTACCACCAGACCTGGTGTGCGACTGCTGCTGCCGCCCCTCCAACTGCTGAGCCCCCAGGTCCACCTGTTCCACCTCCGTGCTGACAACAGTGCCAGACACCTGCACAGCCACTGGTGCTGCCCCACTGGTGCTGACAGGCACAGCCTGGGACTGTGCCAGCATGCTGGTACACAGGTGTGAACCAGAAAGGCCCAGGGGCACGTGCTGGCCTGCCATGTGTCCGTCATGGGACACACACCTATCACTGCCCATTGCAGGCCTGCTATCATCAATGGTGCAGGTGCGTGCCACTGCCATAGGCACAGCATGCTGGCATACCTGCATGCCAGACTGCTGAGACACAGGCTGTGCACCCCCTGCACCCGTATCACTGACACCGGAGTTGTTGGCCCAGCGTGCATGCTGCTGCAGTGCCTGCAGGCTGGTGGCGGAGGATGGTCCCTCCTCCATGTCCAGCAGGTCTGCATCACTGTCTGGACCCACCACCACCACCGTCTCCTGAAGACGAACAGGATCTGTAACAGAAAGAGAGTACATGTGAGTGCATGTGAACAACAGCTCCCCCAACAACACCACCATGTCATACCGTGCAGTGATGGGCTTCCACCTGTCTGGAATCCTCTGCCTGGTATGCCCACAATGGCACTCGGCTGCATGGCCATGACCAGTGTCTCCTCTGTAGGGGTCAGCTGCAACACCACTGGTGGGCCCCCACCAGTGCCAGCACGTGCCGCCCTGAACGCTGCCACCTTCTCCTTCAGCCTCCTGCGGTCAGTCCCCATCTTCTTCTTGCATTCCTGCATGGGCGCTGGTGGCTTCCGTGCAGGTTGATGGCCCGAGCTACCCCTCCCATGCAGCTGCGTTCCTGAGGTGCCCTCCGTCCACTCAATAGTGGCTCATCCTCCAGGTAGGCCTGGAAGGGGCCTCCGTCTCTGCCGCGGTGAAGTTCGGCCTCCTCCTATGCCCGCCGTCCACACCCTCAGCTTGGCTCTGGTCAGTCATGGTGATCTGTATGGGTGGAAGTGGACACCTGTCACTGTGCAGTCGACAGCATTTCCCCATGAGCATAGGTGCCGGCCCGGGGGGGCGGAAGCCCCCCACGTTTCCTCTCCGCATGGCAGATACTGATAGAAAGGGTGCCCTTTGTCCCTTTCTAAGTGCCCTTTTCATGATCAGCCCCCTCAGCCTTTATCATCCTCCGCCCATGAGCATTGTCCTGAGCATCACACAGCATGTAACTCACCTCTCACCTGCAGTAACCAAATCTGGCCAGCACAACCCACTGTCACATTTTTATAGCGCAACACATGCAAATGAGGTGTGGCGCAACTTACTAATGACATGCTAATCGCGCCACTCGCCCTTTGAATAGCTGATCGAATGATTTGCATATGTTGGCTGAATATGGCGTATTGCGCTGCGCATATCTGGAAGATCGGCTGAGCCAATGGCGCAGGTTTGTGCTGCGTGCTACACTGCATGCGCATGCCCAGACAGCTTACGCATCGTCTATCGTGCTGCAGACCTGCTGAGCGCGATAGGCGATTCAGGCCATGGCCACCATTGTGCCAGTGGCGCTACAGCACTGGGCACTATATGGCGCTGTGGCACTACTGCGCGATAGTCCACTGTGGCACTGGTGCACAGCTTGGCAGTCGCGCAGGATGCCTATATGTCCGATGGCACTGTGCGTAGCCTTGCGTCATTGCCATGACCTTGTGTATGCCCTCTGACCCCTGGCAATGTTAGCATGCCATGTGTACGTTCCTATTGCGCTGTCTGGTGACAGCGCCATGTGAAGTGACGGCGCTGTTCGAACAGTGCGATTGGAGCCTGTGGTGGTCTATTGCGCAACAACTCCACATGGGGTTACGGCGCAGCGGGGCGCCATATTGCCTGCTGTAAAGTTGGTGCCATGGCTAGAGGAGGGCGGTGTCCTGGAGCCAGATTGAAGTGGCCAACCTGGTAGCCCTAGTTGAGCCACACTATGATGGCCTGTATGGTGAGGTGCCCCTCACCAGTGCCAGGACTCAGCTGTGGCAGCAAGTGGCCACTGACCTGGTGGAGGTCACTGGACGGGGCCGGTCTGCTGAGCAGTGCCGGCACCGGTACAGTGACCTCTGCCGGAGGGAGCCAGAACTTTTGTTGTGGCTGCGGTCGCGTGCCAGGCGGGGCGTAGTGCCTAGGCCAGGTGAGTGTACCATCTATGCACCTATATTCTCTGTAGGGGTGTGTGTGTGCTTGGGTGGCTGTGCATAGGTGCCTGCTCGGACACGGTTGGCTGTGTCAGTGTGTGCAGCTGTGCGATGGATGGTTATGGCTGTGTGGGCAGGCACTCTCACTGGGGCAGGGGGCACTCTGCTTTTGAGTCACACTGATGTTTGTCTCAACATATGTCTCCCACAGGCCGGAATCTGAGGGGCTGGGGTGATGGTGATGTGGGCGTGCCAGGGCGGTGCTGGGGGTGTTGTGCCCACAGCAGCAGCAGCAGCAGCAGCGGCAGAGCCAGCTGCTGGAGGTGTGAGTATCATTACTTCATGGATGCTATTGCATGCTGGGGGGCAAGACCACCAGCCATGCACAACAACCCATGCAGGAAAGGGGAGGTCATAATTCCACTATACAAGACACTGGTGAGGCCCCACCTGGAGTACAGTGTACAGTTCTGGAGACCATACCTACGTATGGACATGGACTGGGTAGAGAGGGTTCAGAGGAGGGCAACACGGATGGTGCATGGATTGCATCACAAGTCCTATGAAGACAGGTTGAAGGAACTGAACATGTACTCCCTGGAGGAGAGGAGGAGAGGGGATATGATGGGGACATACAAGTGTCTTACAGGGGGGAACAGAGTGCAGGAAAACACTATTTTTAAGCGTAAAAGATGTTCCAGGACTAGAGGGCATGGGATGAAGTTGGAGGGGGGACGATTCAGAGGAAACATGAGAAAGAATTTCTTCACAGAATGGGTGGTGGACAAGTGGAACACCCTGCCAGAGGAAGTGGTGGGGGCTGACTTGGTCACGGGATTTAAGAATGCACGGGATAGCCATAAAGGAATTCTGGAGGTCAGGGGTAAGGTGCAACAGACTTATAGGAAAACAGAGTGAACTTACAAGGTCAAATGGCCAGACTGGGTGGCCCATAGGCCCTTATCTGCCGACACTGTCTATGTATCCATGTATGTAGGCATGACACAGGTGACATGCATCACTGTGCAGTATCACAGCACGTCTGTGTATGCATCACTGGTGGTCCAGGCATGCACTGGGCACATAGCTGTGTAACTGGCATCACACCACGTTGCCACATCACTTGCCAGCCTAGTTTGTGCTGTGATTGATGTGGGCAGTGTGTGTGGGTGGTGGTGCGCATAGTTGGTGCCGCCTGTTTGTGATGGCCACGTGCATGTTCACTGTGGGTGGGTGTATGCCATCACAGGTGCGGGACATTGGGCTATATGGCTTGCAGGTTGGGTGGTGTTCAGGGTTGTGGTCAGTCACAGCCATTGACTGTGTTCCCATTTTCCTAGGCCTCATTGTGCTCTGGAGGATCGAGCAGGCACTGCAGCAGCTCACCCAGGTCTCTGTGGACAACAGGACCATCCTCAGCAACATGCAGCGCCATGGGGTATGGAGGCGGCACAGCCATACACGGGAGCACCAGGTGGCAGAGGACCAGCCTCCAAGGCCTTAGGCCGGATTCCCCCTTCCCACTTCACCCATCCCTCCTGCCCTGCCTTCCCTCTCCAAGTTCTTCATCCCTACACCTTGCCCACCCCTACCTTGTACCCCTCCCCCCTCTTGTAAATAGTTATGTTGTTGTGGATTTTGTAATTCCATTTTTCTAATACATTTATATTTTGATATGAATACTGTGTTGGTCTCTGATTTGCAGCTGGCTATGGTTGCTCAGTTGCAGTGGTGTGCATGCCATCTGGGCTGGTATGGTCCTGGGTATGTGTGTGTGTGTGTGCATGTGTGTGCATGGGGAGGTATCTCCAGCATGGCAGTGGCTTTCGGTTGGTCTTGCCATCTGCTGCCACCCACTGCTGGGTGCACAGGGTGTGTCTGGCTTGTAGGCTTCTGTGTTGCATGGGGCTGACGTGTGCTGGGGGGACTGCATGGTTTCCTGCAGTGCCAGTCACTGCACATGGGTGGTGTCTTGGGGTCACAGTGCAGGGTGTGCATACCGGGGGCTGATGTGCACTGTGGTTGTCAACCCCCTGTGTGTGGCACTCTCCACCTGCCAGTGGTTGTGCTGGGGTGTCAGGGCTCTGCTATGCTTTGTTGGTTTGTCCCCATGTGCACATGGATCATCCGTCCCAACCCCAGTGATGCTGTGCTTGGGGTGTGCAGGTGTGGTGTGGGTTCTGCAGTGTGTTCCTGTGCCCATGTGTGGCATGGCTGGCGGTGGGCCCAGCCTGCCTCCCTGGATGTGCAGTTCCATTGCTCTGGGGGGGCTGTGCTTGCGCTATGGCAGCTCTGGAATGCTCAGCTGAGCTTTCCTAGTTAGCGCCATAAGCGCAACATTTCAGCTCAGCTTCTCCTTCCTGGTTGCGCTGATGAAGCAGTATGCGAATATTCAGGCGTTGGTTGCTTGCACAATTTGCTCTGCTCCATGTTTGAATATCGCACCTGTTGCGCATTTGCGCAACTGGTTTGTGCTTGCTCCTGCTGTTGCGCTACTTTTGAGCGCAGTTTGAATATCTGGGCCCAAATGTTCAACATAGCTTTCTTATGACCCCATCTCATAAACAAGGGCAGATAAAATGTTTAACTCATGCCCAAAAGGTGATTTCATGCAGGGAACACAAAATCACCTTTCAGGACAGATTTACCTAATGTCAGTCCAATTGTTCTTGAGTCAAGGTCCCAAAAAAGGCATGTTGAAAATGTAGGCCAAAAATATGCAAAATACCCAACTTATGCCACTAAGTTCAAAACTCCATTGAAATACATTGAACTGCATACCTGTTTCTTCAGTTCTCCGTTCGGCTTTGAAGAGTGAAGATGTGCTTGTGGTCCAGAGAGGATTACGGTGCTGGACCCCCAATGGGTAAGTAAGGGCTTGGGGAGGGTGCAGGGTGGTAGGTACTGAGTAGGAGGGTCAGGTGGGGGGGGGTCAGGAATGGCCACAAAAGACATTGATGGAAGGTTTACTTTCTACAGATGAAAAAAAGAAATACAACTGAGGATTCCCAATAATGACACTGGGGAATTGGGTACCCCCAGCATCACTGTTATGTTGCTGGGGATGGTAGGGTGGCGTGGTTGGTGCTGAGAGGGAGGGTAAAACAAAACTAAACAAACAAAAAAACAAACAATATATATATATATATATAAATCTATATCTATCTATCTATCTATATATATATATACACATATATTATGGTAGCACGGTAGTGCTACCATAGTTAGGGTTGAGGAGCCATTTACATGTTAAACCCCAAATTTTTCACCTTAATAACTTTGCAACCATTTGACAGATTTGCCTGAAATTTGGAATACATGATCAAAACCCATACGCCTTCGGATCTGCCAAGTTTCATACTGGTCAGATACATGGCTGTGGAGTTATTAAGTGTGATCTACACATGCGTTTACGCTTTTTCTGGAATTCTACGGTCGCGCCTACAGGTCGCACAGTTTGCATGACCAGCCCAAAATCTTCCAGGAACGTGCGGCCAGGGTCCCCAATGTGCCTTTTGAAGATTTCGTGAAAAAATATTAAATGGTTCAAAGGTTATTCAAAAAACAATTTCCAATTATAAGTCAATGGGAAAAGTTAACAAAAAGTTCAACAGTGTCGCAAATGCATCTTTACTTTCACAAATGGCCCTTTTACTGTCACAAATCCGCCATTTTGTTTTCAGTTAGTGATCAGAAAAATGCTTGGCATTTAAAATTGGGACCCTCTAGCAACCTAATTCTTTTTGTATTCACCTAGTCGGGCCCTGAGGATGCTAGCAATGTCTTTATTTTGGGGTAAAACACCCCAGAAATATGTTTTCAAATTTCTGGAAAAGTACTTTCGCCAAAGTAAGTATGCTTTTCATGAAAGTGTCTACAAATTTTGTGAAAGCTGAAATTAGCAAAGTACTTTTCTAGGCTGTGGGAAAATGACAGCAATTCTTTGGCACCCTGCTGCAAAAGAATGGTTTGGTGCTTTGGCTTGAAATTTGGAAGGAACGCAGCCGACATCTCACAGATGTGCCTTTCAGTGTTATGTCACAAAAATATTACATGGTGCCAAAGTTACAGTACTCCAAAGTTGACACTTTTTCCCATAGGATAACATTATGGCATCTGACTCATTGCAGCAATCGTTTGGTGCCCTGCTGCAATATAACGGCTTGGTCTTTTGGGCTGAAATTTGGAGGGAAGACAGCCAACATCCCATAGATGTGCCTTTTAGTGGTTTGGTGAAAAAAATATTACAGGAGCCAAAGTTATGGCACTCCGAACTTCTCTTTTTCCCATGGATAACATTACAGCGTTACTGTGTTTGTCAGGGCCCGTATCTCGAAACGGTGCAAGATACGGACTTTCGTGGAAAAATGGTTAGCCCCTAATTAGCCAGGAAAGTCATAAATCATATGACTTTTAAATTTTTTCTACATCGTGACGTTCCTGAGATATAAGCTATTTAGTATTCCAACTCCTCATTTTCTGCTCCGAGACTCATTATTATGCATACATTCTTTGTACTCACTGTCTTTCTCTATGTAGCTTTTGGGGAAAACCAGTCTGTGCACTTACATTACTGTTACTGTTGCCCTTTTCGCTTGCGGTTCCGTACCCGTTTCACTTACCATTCACATCTACGTCAAGTGAGTTGTCCTTTGTGTTTTCATTTCCACTTGCATTTCTATTATTTTTTGTCATTTGTGTCTACAGTACTGTTTCTCTTTCTGTTTCACTTTGCGTCACCATGCCCATTGACATTTCCATTTGCAGGCACCATGTTACTATGTGACAAGACATCATGTGGCGGACCATTCCCATCTACGCCACCGTGTGTGTTACCCCTTTCTGTTCTCATTCGCACTTGCATTGCCACTTGCACCACTGTTAGCACTTCTGTTTGCTTTGCTGTTCCTGTTACTGTGTCACAAGACATCATGTGTTTGGGCCCTGCACTCCCGCTGCTGCATTACATTCACTATTTCTCTTTATCATTCTCAAAAAAAGGGAAATTAGAGGCAAAAAACTCTGTTTAATGCATCAGTTAGGGTTGTTCCACATCGACAAAAGTGAGGAAATTCGAGTATAGGGTTGAAAACCCCTGGACCCCCAGCCCACCCCCAACCAGCATTGGGGTGCGCATTGGCGTGTTCAGTCCCAACTCTCACCCATTCTCCTATACTTCTGCTGCTTTACACATGTGATGGGGAGAGTTAGCCGATGACCCTAATGCCACCCCAATGCCGGTTGGGGTGGGCTTGGGGTCCAAAGAGGGTTTTCACCCAACACCGAATTTCTCACTTTTGTCGCTGTGGAGCAACCCTAACTGATGCATTAAACTGAGTTTTTGCTCTATTATATATATATATATATATATATATATGTATATTATATACATATATATATATATATATATATAAAGGGACTGTAATGGAGAACACCATATTGACACTGAGGATTAGGCACCCCAGTATCACTGCTATGTTTTGGGAGGTGGAGGTGCTGAGAGGGAGGGTCGGGGTGAGGCGATCCATAATGTTTAAAACAGCAGTCACGACGAATAATGGCACACTCTGCCATGTCCAAGATGGCTAACTCTCTCTACTGCATGTGTGCTACTAGTCGCGCACGTGCAATACAGTTTGGCAGCCATCTTGGACGTGGTAGAGTGTGCCATGTTCTGCCATGACTGCTGGCAGAGTTTAAATAGTGTAGTGTGACTGCCAATGGAGACAGCAAGTGGAGTGCTTCACGGATGCAGAGGCGACTGTGTTGTGACTCCAACATGTTGCTCAGTCCCCCACACCCTCCTGCTCAATAGATGCCTTCTCTAGTGAGCTGCAGTCGCTCGTAAGCCTGCTTTACTTTTTAATGGGGTAGGGATGTAGCTTTAGCAGAGTGGTGAATGGTGACTGTCCTGACTATCACCCTAATACTGGCTAAGCTGCCCGCCCACATTGTCATCCCATGAAAAAGTGTCACTAATAGGGCGCAGGAACAGTCTCTGGTGGTCAAAGCGACACCTAGGCAGTTTGTCAGCAAATGTAGAGGGCATAAAATGCTGTTGCCACTGAGGAGAAGACTGTCAGCAGTGAAGTAATTCAACGCAAGTTAGTAAGGAAGGTTAAATATTTGATCAAAATAGGTACAGTACCAGAGGTTCAATGCAGTTTATTAGGTGAACAGGACAATACGCCAGTTCAGGAGGCAGTTTGTCAAGGCAAATGGGCAATACACCAGTTCAGGAAACAGTTTGATCAGCAAATGAGACAATATACCAGTTCAGGAGGCAGTTCATTATGCAAATGGAACATTACACCAGTTCAGGAAGCAGTTTGTTATGAGGCACACTGCCACTTTAAGTGTGATTTGTGAGGCAACTGACATAATTTTCAGCAATGTAGCAATGGTCTGTTCCCCAGCCCCACTGTATGTGCCCCATGGAGCTATACTGCATGTGCAGTGAGAAGTTTTTAGGGTGCCTGAAGTCCTACCAGTTTCCTGTGGAGCATTACTGTTGTGCTCAATGGGTGGACCCTTTTATTGGGCCTGGCTGGCCCACTCCAGCTCTCAGCTACCTCTATAGACCATCCTGAGGTGGGAAAATGCCCTCCCACCTGTGTGGTTTTGGCCATCTTGCTTAACACCCTGAATGTACAGTAAGTTATTTGAAATAAAATAAAAACAACTTTGGGGCTGCCTTAATTATGGGGCTGCCCCACCCTTTGCTCTGCCCCTCAGAAGCTTCCTTTAGGTCTAATAAGAGCCTACAGCCCATGACTCTGCCTTCTGGGTGATTCTCCTGCCCTGCTCCTTTCCACCCCTTTCATGGCCTCAGCCGCTGCCCCTGCACTGCTGGACTCCTGGACTTCTGGTGGTCAGCACCTGCCTGGTGGCGCTGCTGCAGACTAACCATCCAGGCCTGGGGTGAAGTTCTGGCTGCTGAGAGGTTGGAGGAGGGAGGTGCTGGAAGTGGGACTTACAACTCCACCAGGCACCATGCTGGACTGTTGCTGCTCAGCTCCTCTCCTCAGCACTGTTTCTCACTGACTGCTGCTCCTCCTCTGCTCCCCTATGTGGTTCTGACTGGCAACGGCCCCAATAAGTGACTGTTTTTTCCTTTAAAAAAAAAACAGGCCTAAACAAAGCCCAAACTGTGTGGTCACAGACCTACTACAGGGATTGCAAACTCAACCGCATGGACTAAATGTCTGACCAGAGAAGAGGCACCACAGTAGAGCTGATGGAACTCTGATTCATGAAGAGGAGGGATTGTGGTATATGGCAGTCAGTTAATGATGGTCATATCCCAAAGAGACAGACAAGAAAAGAAGGAAGGAAGAAAGGAGGGAGGGAGGGAGGGAACAAGAAAGAAAGAAAGAAAGAAAGAAAGAAAGAAAGAAAGAAAGAAAGTGTTCCCAAGTCCTCAATACCAGTTCAGTGGGCTGAGGGCAGTCATTGCCAGGGCCATCTGTGCCTGGTTAGTCTTTAAGACACCTTGTACATTTTATGTACAAGGCCAGATGGTGTTACAGCAATCCCCTAAGTTGCATAAAACCCCTTTCTTCCTGCATGCCCCAGAAGTGTGGCTATCCTTTTGTGAAACATGTCTACGTGCCTCCCCATTCTGTACCTGCCCCGACCCAGCTGTTCACATAGATGTATGTAATATTTGAGATCAGGTGTGATTTTGATGTGCATCTGGCTTTTTCCCTGGCCTAGAGTGACCCGCAGGTAAGCATCCTGCAGGAAAGGGGTATTCTCTACATGTACAGAAGGACTAGTAGATGCTTGTGGATTAGGCCCACAGTGTTTCTCCTGTATTTGGAGAGGCCTTTGTGACTGCAGTTTTAGACTGTGGGGGAGGGGAGGTGTTCCAGCTAGCAAAGCAGCCCAGAATGATTAGAACTTGGAACCTTGTTTTGTACTGTGGGCATTAGTCTGTGTGCAGCAGATATCTCATATTTGTTTTCCTCAGATTTTATTGCTAATTATTTATTTTATTTATTTGTTTATTTAGTTTTGTCTGTGGCCTGTGATTTCTCATCTTATTTCTGTAGTACAGTTTGGTGTGGTTAAGGGAAGTACTGTGTCAGTGTCTTTCTACAGTATATTACAGTAATGTGGTTATTTTGTTTAGTTCTTAAAGTGACAGTTCTACTTACAGTAACGTGTTAATTACCCCTGTCATGTGTGTCTTGTTAACCCTCACTGTGTTAATTAAAGGAAAAAAAATATTTTTGGGTGGTTTTACTGTAGCTACTATTAGGTTAGTAAACAGTTCTGTTCAGACTCAGATCACACTGCTAATCCCTTGGGAGAGGTGATGTCTGCTGCTGATATTTATTATTTTTTTTTATTTATTTAAAATTTTGGTAACCGGGAAAGGCACACTGAGCCACGGCTCATTTCATGGTGCAACCTGGGGAAAGAGGGAGACGATACAGCCAGAGGGTACAAAAATCAAAACAATGAGACGAAACACAATTGATGCAGTCATAGCAAATACAGTAAGTTAAAAAGCAAAAATGTACAAATCAGTGAATACAAAAGTGAGGTAGAGTAATAATCACACATAGGGTCAGTTACCTGTAAGTTTAAAAATTCAGAAGGGGAGCAGGAGACAGGGGTTGGAGTGGCGAGGATAGCAGAGGAGAGGAGGGCTTAAGTAAGGGTGGCAGGAGGGGGTGGGGAAGGCAAATGGAGGACATGGGGTGAAGGCAAAACTAAGATGGTTTAGAGGAGAGCTGGTTTTGGGGAGGAGGGAGGCAGTTGGAGAAGGAGTTGAAGAAGATAGGTCAAAGGCAGCAAAGCAAGGTGAGAATTCTGCAAGGAAAAGTGAGAACTGCAGGGAGAGGATATCACAAGGAGATCTGAGTATGGCTACAAGTGCAGGAAGACTGAGCAGAGAGCTTTAGTAGTCTTTTAAGGGTGGGAAAGGAGGGGGAAAGCTGTAGGGTTGGGGGGAGATGATTCCAGAGTTAGGGGAGTCAGTATCAGTAGTGTAGCAAATTCCCAGAGGGCCTGGGTGCAAGGCGATGTTACAGGGCCCCTCCCCAGTTTTGAATAAACATCAAAATTATGATTTGGGCCCCTCAAACCTCATGGGCCTGGGTGCCACTGCACCCCCTGCACCCTTGTTGCTACGCCCCTGGTCAGTATGAGAAAGCTGTTAGTCCAGCACATGAATGCAGTTGCAGGATGAAGAAGGTATGAGAATATCTGGAGTGAAGTGCATAGTCAGATGCACCAATAGGAGAGAGGAGGAAGGATAGGTAAGTAGGGAACAAGTCAAGCCAGAATTTAGCATCAAGGGACATACTATGCAGCTGGAGACAAAGAGAAAGAAGAAGTACAGAGAGTGAGGAGTATAAGGAGCAGTGGTGAGTTAGAGGAGATAGGTTTGTTGTGAAGTGACAGCATTGCACAGGGTCTCCAGCTTGGTGAGCAAGAAATAGGGGGGACTGATCCATAAACCATGTCAGCATGGTTAAAGATGGGAAAGATTAGTTTGGTGATGAGTTGTCGATGTGTTGGGAAAATGAGGCAGTTTTTGTTACAGTAGAAAGCCCCAAGTATGGAGGGGAGCTTAGCATGTAGAGCACTAGTGTGTTTCCCCAGCCAATCACTTGAAATATGGGTTGGGCTGCTTTGTAGGAAAGGTGCTCAGAACTGGTACCCCTCCAGGGCTGGTGCAGCTTCTCAAGCCTGCTGAATCTTCCTCCTACTCCCTCAGGTCTCAGGGTCCTGGAGTGCTCCAAGTTCCTTATACTCGAACCCTAATAGGGGATAGGGACTTTGCTACATGTGCTCTGAGGCTATGGAACTCCCTTCCTGACCATGTAAATTCCTCCCCCTCCCACCTGAGTCTCCGGAATTCCCTGTGGGAGCACTTGAAACTGTCCTCTGTGTGCAGGTGTCCCAAGCCACCTTAACCAGGTCTCCAAATTGATCTCATCCAACCCACTGCCCACTGTCCTTTAACTCTGGGAAGCATGTGATAGCTTGCTATCTGCTTATGAATTATGTGTCCCTGGTAAAAGGGTCACTCATACATTGTAATTGCCATTGAATGTCTTAGTCTATTTATTCCATATGTATATTTTACCTATTACTGCTCACTGTAGACTATCTATGTTCATCTAGCTCTCTTGTAACTCTGTACATTGCCCCTCTTGTTGTTTTGTACCTTGTTTGAACCTGTATTTTCATTGTATTCTCCTGGGTCATACCTGAAAATAGGCATACAGCTTGTCTAGTGTACCTACCTGGTCAACAAAAGCTAAATAAATAAATGGGAGAAGTCAAGCTTGCTGTCTAACCGACACCCAAGTTTTTAAAAACTGAAACTGTTACAAGTTGGGTGCTATTGAGGGTATGGCAAGTGGGTGGATGCTGGAGTTTAGCAAGCTTCTGTATGGAGCCAAAGATCATAGAGACTGTCTTTTTAGTGTTCACAGTCAGTTGATTTGAGTTACACCAATGAAGTACATTAATGAAGTCTTGTAGGAGTAGGTCTTTGATTGAACTACGTGAGGGAACTGAAAGGTAGAGTACAGTGTCATCGGCATACATGTGTATGTGCAAGGAGACACAGGCTGAGGGAAGGTCATTTATAAAAATGGAGACTAGAACTGGCCCCAAAATAGAGCCTTCAGGGACTCTGGCCTGGATTGGGAGGGGGTGGACTTTGAGCCAGCAACTTGCATGGATTGTTGGCGACCAGAGAGGTAAGAGTGGAACTATTGCATGGCAGAGGTTGAGAGATCAGCAGAGGCCAAATTATTGAGGAGGACAGGGTGGGGCACCAAATCAAACACTTTGGCCAGGTCAGTGAAAATGGCCCCAGTGAGGCGACCGTTATCCATGGATAAGAGTGGAGTCAGTCACACAGAAGAGGGAGGAGATGGTAGAGTGATTCTTTCTGAGTCCTGACTGGAGGAGGGATGGGTTGTCAAGAAAGGCAGTGAGCCTCGAAAACACAAGGGCTTCTTGTGGGTTCACTAGGGCAGGAAGTACAGAAATTGGCCTGTGGTTCCTAGGGGAGGAGGGGTCACCTACTTTGTGCAGAGACAGGACATTAGCCATTTTCCAGGCTTGGGGAACCACAGAGAGAGAAAGGAAGAGAGATTTAGTTGGTGTGTGAGAGGAAGGGTTATGGCTGGGGCATATATTTTGAGGAGCTTGAGATCCAGCCCATCAGGACTATGCTTTGGTATCCTGTGAACAAGGTGATTGAAATTGGGCTCCTACAAAAACAGTTACTCAATTACGGTGCCTGTGTTCGTGGCTACCTAGCGGGGGGGGTGACTGGATACTGGGGTGGGCGAATAGAGTGACAGAAAATACGAGAGTATACATGCACATCCACATGCATTGGGGGAGAGGCAGGGGAGGGATGGCATGTGGAAGGGGGTGTGCCAAGCTGCTGCTGCACTGGTCCACTAGAGTGGTGGGGAAGGTGGTCAGCTGGGAGGTGCAGGGTGTAGGATTCAGGTGCAGTGCAGCTCATTTTTTGTTTTTTCCCCACAGACAGCTTTCCATTTTTGTAAGTTTTCACCCTTGGCATGCACCCCCTGAGCTGAGCATCCATAAGTAGGGTGGTGCAAGGGGCACAGCCACACATTAAAAATAAACCTGTAGGTCTCGGCACCCTTTTTGTCTCAATACGAGTGTGTGCATCGCCGAATTCATTTTCAGTGATGCATTGACTTTTGCCCCAATGGCAATCGCTATTTTGTGATTGCCCTTATGACATGGAACTCTATGCTTTGCAGGGTTGAGGGAGGCGAGTGCATTGTGAACTTCCTGGGGAGTAACTGGAGGGAAGATGAATGCATCATCTGGGGAGGGTAGGGCAGTGGGGAGAGGGACCTGACAGGGCTGGCAATGGAGGGCACAGGTCATGAAACAACTGTTGAAGTGAGATGCTATGGCAAGAGGGTCAGAAACTAGCCTGCTGTCAATTTGGAGGGAGGTTGGGGAGGATGACAGGTGGGTCAAGTAGGGAGTGCAAGACTTTCCAGAAGTTTTTTTTTATTTAATATACTTTATTATGTTTATATCAACAAAGAGAACTAGAATAAAAAAAAATGCAACAACAAGAAGAGCATAACTCACAAAAGCCAGAAGAAGGAAAAACTATAACCAAGATCCCTACCAACCTCCCCACCCATCCCATAGCTCAGCTCACCTCATCCTAGAAAAGTAAAGAACAGGCTAGAAAAGTGATTTAACAAGATAAACAAAAGCATACTGAGCAAGGAAAAAACAGAGAAACAGGAACAACGTTACAGAAGAAGGGATTAAGATTTAAGATTGCAACCCTGCAGAAGAGACTGTTAAAAGGGCATAAAGTGATTCCCATCTGCTCTGAAAAATGTGGGAATAGTTCTTCATGGAGGCAATATGCTTTTCCACCATAAATGCCATAAGAATCTCCCGGTGCCACTCTTGATGTGAAGGCACAGAGTCATCCTTTCAATGACAGAGTATAGTTATTTTCACGGTGGCTGAGAAAAATTACATTTGGGCTTTACGGCTACTAATCAACTCATGAGGGAAGAAACCCACCAAACAAATCAAGGGAGTAAAAAGATCATCTGACCCGAGAAGAGGGTCAAGGGCATTCTTGATGGCTGCCCAAAAAGGTGCCACTTTAGGGCTGTCCCATAAAATATGCCAGAGGTTACCTTCTGCGAGGTTGCATCAGGAACAAGTTGGTGATGAAAGCTTGCCCATTTTATATAACTTGACAGGGGTAAAATAAAGGTTGTGGAGAACTTGGAACTGAGTCAATCTGACTCTATCTTGCTTAACATATTTCTACAACTTAGACCAAACTGAACATCATATAGAGTGATCATCATGGATACCCAACTCTTGTGTCCAGTAATAGCAGACTCCTGAAGGGGTGTTTGAATCCACGGTTCGAAATAATTTGTAAATAGTTGACACAGAATGCGGCAAGGTCACATTATTGAGAAAATGGTCAGAGATAGATTGGTCTAACATCATTCAGGCTTTGGGGCCTTAATGATATGAAGTGGCGTGGGTTACTTGCAAATATTTAAAGTGATAGGTGCCAGGGAGTTAAAAGAGATCACAAATGGAACTAAAGGGTAGCAGCTTGTTACCCACCATTAAGGAGGCAACAGACTGATCCTTAAACTGCAGGGCAAAAAACAATGGGGATAGGTTGGGCTGCAATCTTAAAATTAGGATTGTCAAGTAGCGGCTGTACCTGAGCTCTGGTCCAGTCAAGTCCCAAGTAGCACCCTAGTTGTGCATGAACCTTCAAGGACCAGCCTATAGACATAGAGCGTAATACTGTGAGAAATTGGGAGAGCTTTATATACAGTACACTACAGGGCTGGACACCAAGTTGATGGATAAGCAAGGAGTCAATATCCAGCCACAATGGCCTATAGAAGGGGTTCTGAGACAAACCCTCAGTCAATCCCCACTGAAAACATTTGCTCTCATCAAGAGCACAGTAATACAAAAGGATACTAGGAAGGTGCAAGCTTCCATTAAGTTCAGAAGCAGTCAACTAATGACAGCATGTTAGCATGGCTCAGTTGGTAGCACATCTGCCTCTGGACCAGAAGGTCATGGATTCTCATCACACACCCACCAGGATTGGACTTGCACCTAAAATGCTGGCATCTGAGTTCAGTATTAGGGGGTGCTGTACTGTAGGGGTGTGCCGTCCTTTCAATGAGATGTTAAACCGAGGTCCCTTCTACCCATCCTGGTGCTGTCCTGGTGGGAGTCCAGGTGGAAGTAAAAGAACCAATGGCACTATTCACAAAGAGTAGGGACATTCTTGGTGTTCTGGCTAACATTTCCCTTTCCATAAACCAGTTCATGCAATTGTTCAGGCTGCGTATGGGTGCTGATGCGTGATATGGCTACCACCACACATTCAGTCACTTCACTACCAGTCTAGCACTGCTTGTAAAGTGCTTTGGGATACACTGTATATGAAAAGTGCTATATAAATGCTGATTCTTCTTCTTCAATTTGAAATAGGAGTGACGGATGGCCAGGCTCTTCCATAAAAAACTGTTAAGCAAACTTCGTAAGCAGAGAAACCAGGATTTGGAAAGAAAGATTCCTAACATTCCCAGGGAGTAAAGCAAATGGGGTAATATGTTCATTTTAACTGTGTTCATCTTCCCAAAGGGACAAAAAAAGAGAGGACCACCTTTGTAGGTTGAGTTTCAATGTGTAACAGCTGGGTAAGATTATCACAAACCATGTGTGAGACAGATTGCAAGAGCTGAATTCCCAAATAATTCAAGGAGCAGGGTTCCCAGGTGAGGTCTAAACTAATAATATCAATTTTGTTAACTAAACTATTTAAGGACAGAACTTTCATCTTGCTCCATTGGGCTTATATAAGGAAATTCGTGACAATAGACTAATTTCCTCCAAGGCGACTGGAAGTGTGTTAGAAGGGTCTTCCAGATGTAATAATCAGTTGTCAGCATAAGCCGACAGGAGATATCGCTTCCCTCCAACTGAGATAACTGATCTCTTGACTTTTTTGCAGACTATAAATCAAAGGATCAAAGAATAAATTAAACAATAATGGGGATAAGGGACAGCCTCTTCTGGTGCCACGGCTAAGAGTGAAAGGATCTGACAGTATACCATCACAGTATACCATTGTACCAAATATAGGCGGTAGGGCAGCTATAAATAATTTGAACCCAATGAACGAATTTGTGGGGGGGGGTGAATTTTAATAAAACAGAAAAAAGGTAGGGCCAGGAAATGCAGTCAAAAGCTTTTTCCACATCCAGGGAGACCAGGGCTGCAGGGAACCCACCCTCTCTAGATGTGGAAATAAGGTGGTGAAGTTTCTGAATATGATCACTCGACAAGCTGCCCTTCATGAAACCCACCTGCTCTGGGCTGACCAGGGAATCCAAAACCAGGGACAAATGATTAGCTAAAATCTGAGAAACTATTTAATGTTAGTATTTAACAATGAAATCAGATGACAGCTGCCTGGCTGCATTTCATCTTTTCCAGTTTCTTAATAAGTGCAATCAACATCTCGAAAAATGAAGCATCTGTAACACCAGAGGAATACCAAAAATTATATAACCACATAAGAAGTGGGGCCAATTCAGAGATACAGCCTATGTAAACATTGTTACTGAAATCATCTGGTCCTGGTGCTTTATCTAGAGGTAACTGCCTGATAGCATGCTGGACCTCATGAAGAGAAATTGACTGGTCTAATAACATCCTTTGAGATGGATCAAGGACCGGGAAGGGAAGAGAATCTAAATAAGCTGTGATCTTATCCACAGAGGTCTGACCTGGGAGCTCCTCCAAGAATAAATCCATATAATAGGAATGGAATATAACAACAATTTTTCTAGGCTGGATCTCGATATTGCCATTTAAATGAGGCCGAATACCAAAAATATTTTTTTGAGGAGTCCACCTGGCAAAGGCAGAGAGCCAATAACTTTCCAGCCCATTCACCAAACTCCAAGTATCTCAATTTTGTACACTGCAGAGCCAGTTCTGCTTTTCGAGATAACAGGTCTCCTGTACTGAGCTCTGAGCAGATTTATTTTAGACCATACCCGCCAGGAGAGTTCCTACTGATTGTATGCTTTCTTATGTCTCACAGAAGCTGCTCAAGAGTTGCCTTAAGCTTTTTAGAATGTTTAGAAACAAGTCTAATGTACTCACCTCTCATGGCACATTTCAATGTTCCCCATAAAGTGTCCATAGAGGGGACAGATCCTTCATTGTGTGAAATAAATTCTTTAAGAACTCTTTTAAATGAGGTGTCTGGATTCAACAAATGTTGAGAGTTGAGATGCCACATTGCATCACGCTCCCCACTCCTGCAGAAATTGTGAAGTATGCCTACTGGAGCATAATCCAAGATGACTGTTGTGTAAATATCGGAGGATATTAAACCAACCAAGCTCTCCTGATTGATGAGGAAAAAATCAGTTCTGGAAGAGCTGCCATGGGAGGGGAATAGAATATAAATTGCCTCTCTGAGGGTTGAAGAAGGTGCCATGGATTGATCAAACTCATACCATCCATGAGCTCTAGAAGCCCTCTCTGCCCCAGGGAGAGACCCGCATGACGTGAATCCAATCTATCCCAATCCAATTGGTATACAATATTCTAGTCTTTCCCAAGAAGAATGGAACAGACAACAAAAGTAGCTAGGAGGGGGGCAAACTGAGTAAAACATTTGGGCGAATCAGCATTAGGGCCATAAATGGAACCTAGGAAACCTAGGGCAACCCAGTTTTACTAGTTAAATTATGTAATGGCCCTCTGGGTCTCAGTACTCCTGAATTAGTTGAAATGGAATTGTTCAGGAAATCAAGATGGCCACTCTACTCTTTCTGTTGTTAACTCAAGCCCTATAGACCCCTCCCACCCACTGCTGTCTAAAATAATGGACATCATCTCGATTAAGATGGGTCTCCTGCAAACAGGCGATGTTAGTCAGGAGTTGCTTAAGGTGACGAAGCACCATATGATGCTTACGCCTCTCCTGGGCCCCCTCAACATTCCAGGTCAAAATCTTATCAGAACCTGCCATTTTTTCAAGCGCAGTAAAATAGGTTACACCACAATATATGGCCTGTAAAAGAAAATGAAAGAATAAAAGGCCTACCGAGCTTGCTGAGCTGCTAACACCCCCATCTCCCACCCAACCATTCCACAAAGAACCACTTCCCCCAATCAAAAAGACAACAAAATAAGAACAAATAACAAGGGAACAACCCCAGCTCGGTTCTAGTGATTACAACATGAAAAATATTCAGGTCCATGATGAGCTATACATCTCTCCACAGACCCCCCTTCCCCATCCACACTGTAAAACAGACTCTCACATAAAACAAGTCAACCCATATAGGGATCCAGACTCCCAGAGTATGTAGTTAATGTTAACAGCATATAATTAGCTTAAAACAAGGTGAACAAAGAAACAGGAAACTCTATCATTGTAGCTCCTGAGTAGCAATGATAATTGTGAACAAACTAAACTTTGTCAGTAAACAAAATAGAGGAACATTTAAAATTGACAGAGAAGAAAATGATCCTATAGAAGTCCCAAACAAGTCAGTACTATGTGGATTACAGCTCTTTCATGAGGGAATCTGTATCTTCATAGCAGGTAGTTGCAGGTATTCGGTTAACTCCCTTTTTGGATTATTTGACTTCCAAAAATAAGGCAAAAACTTCCAAAATATAGTGTGAGGAAGTCACTGACTTCCAGATCAAACACCAAAAATTAGATGACTTCCAAAATTTGTAGCCATGGAAGTGAGGAATTATGGACTTTTCTGAAAGAAATAATATTTTACCACTAATATTTTATAATAACATCATCCATAAAATTACCCTTCCTAGAATACTGAATTTCAAATATTTGATTTTGGAATTATTTTGACTTCAAAAAAATCAGCATAACTTCCAAATTTTGACTCATGAAAGTTTTAGACTTTCACTAAAAATAAATTAACTGATTCCCTGGGCAGCTGAAAAGTAAGCATAAGGAGGAATGTGGGTCTAAAGTTTACTAACATAATAAATCCTTCCTATAAAGGCTATCTGGATTTAACAATATAGGATCCGACCATCTCAGTCCGATTCAGGACTTGGCAAAAACAAAAAAAGAAAGAGAAAAGCAGACTTATCTCTCAAGGTGGCAAATCAGAGATCAGAGTCCATGCATTCCAATCAAAATCAAGGAGGGAATCAGAAAAAAGACGAACCTCTAAATGCAGTCTTTCATGAACCCGGAGTTCTCTCCACTATATATCACTGCATGGAAGACTCCATGGTAGTTTGAGTTGAGCACAAGTCATTAAAAGAAAAATAAAGTATCCAATAAGAATACTCTTAGAATGGACCTCAGCAGCCATAACAGGAGCTTCACAGAGCGAACACCAGAGAAGAGCAGAGAAGAAATCCTAGAGTCAAAGTTAGAGCTGTACCAGTGCTCCACTAGTTGAGCACATAACAAGGAGGAGATGCAAAGTCAAGCAAGCAGTGCTAAATGTGGAGCAAGAGAAATACTGTAGAGGTACAGCTTGCATTGTGCTGAAATCAAAGTCACTGCCTATAACAGAATAAAGGAAGACACATCAGAGTGGCAAAAAGGGATCAGAAGAAACAACAGCACTTTTTCCAAAAGGTTATGCCAGCAAAAGAATCCTTGGAGCACCCGGCATCAGAGTGTTCATATTGAAATGTAAGTGCCCACTAGAAAGAACAGAGTAGCTGACTGAGGCAGGTTACAAACTCCAACTAGGTTTCAAACCTTAGAATAACAACATCAAACATTAGTGAGGGCCCCAGAATCCAGAGACAAAGGGCAGCTACGGTAAGTACCTTCAACTTGAGGAAGCAGAGATCAGGGAACATTTTGGGGAGGTTAATTCAGGCTTGCTCCACAGTATCAAAGGTAGAGAATTTACCTTGGTGGCTAACTTGTAGCTGAGCGGGGTACCACATTTTAAACCCGATATGGGCAGCCAGTAATTTCAAAATTAATGGTCCATAGGCAGCACATTTCTGTCTAACTGAGTGAGGAAGGTGTTGAGCAATCCACATTTTGTGACTCTCCCAAGAAATCTCCTCCAAACCCCACAATTTATTCAAAATGAGGTAGTTGAGATCTTTAAAACTCAAGGTTGAGGAGATGCTCCCAATGGTGGTGTTGACCAAAGGTTTCTATGAGCCCTCTCTACAATATACACTGAGGCATTAGGTGAGGTGCCAGCAACTTTCTCACACAACTTTTGGATGAATAAGATGGTATTCTCCCCCTCAACGCCTTCCGACAAGCTGATAATTGTTATATTATTCCTGCGACTTTGCCCCTTACGATCTTCAATCCTGTCTTCCAGCCTGGAGATTTTCTGCTGCAGGGAAGTGATTTCAGGCTCGATGCACCCCTCCAAATCCTCCAGGGAGTAAATCCTTGCTTCAGCAACACCCACTCTCTGGGTAAGGGCAACAGCTATCAGGCTGATACTCTTAAGGTCCTCTGTAGAAGACTGGTAGAAGACTTGGTTTGCTGGCCAAGGCACCTAGCTTCACCTGAGCTCTTTCCTTCTAAGACTGCTTGAAAGGCAGAGTAGAGAAACTTACCAGAGCAAGGGAAAAGGATTAAGACTTAGTTTGGCTAAGCAGATTTACTGTGTAGTGGTGTTTTTAATTTTTACTCACAGGGATTGCTACTGTTTGTTGCTAACATTTCATTGCTTTATTTTTTCTCTGATTCAAATTGTTGTTGCTGGTATACCTTCTTCTGCATTATTACAAGGTGTGCCTACAGGTGTGTGCTAACAGATTACTCCTGTAATCTTCTGATTCAAATTGTCTTTTGCAAGGTATATCTTCTGTTACTGCTTTATTTTTCTCTGGAGCAAAGTGTTTCTTACAGCGTATATCTTCTCTGAAATTATTACAGGTGGTGCTTTACAGGTTTTACAGTTTTATCTAACATTAGGATAAGCTTTCAGGGTTACTGCATTTGGTGTTGACTGATTGTTTCTGCTCTTACCTCCTTGTTCTTTCGTCCGTGGTTCTTCTTTTTAGGCAGGGGAAGGGCCCAGCCACCCACCACCATCCCCAACCACCCCACGCTACACTCCTTTTATAGGGTACCACAGTTGTAACATTTCCTGTGGCAGAGCAGGAAGGGGCGGATCAGTGGGGCCTCCACAAGGTGATCTCATTTACAGGGGCATTAGTAATTTAACTTATTATAACAAGTTAAACAAAGCACAATTAAACCATTACTTGCATTTTTCCTTTTTTCTCCTTCTAATTACTCTGACTAGGTTACAAACCCAGCAACTTATTTGGAATGGATTTCATTAACTGCAGGTACTGTGGAACAATTTTCAGAAGGACAGTCTTACAGGATTTAGGACACTGTCCTACATGCTGAGGCCTTTGGAGATCTTAGGGCTCAGCTCCGGGCAGCATGGGCAGAGATTGCATGCCTCAAATTTCATATTGAAGAGGAAATACATTATAAGAACCACCGCCATTTCCCCAGCATCCAACAGAAAAACCTCGACCGCAGAGGGTAGTTGGTCCAGGAGGTTGGCAGGTGGTAGGAGGAGCAAATCAGGTGCCCCATCACTCTCTGCTCTCAACACATTACCTCCAAAACCATATAAACACTACAAACAGGTATCTGCCTCTATCTCTGAAATCAAATAAAGAGGCAGAAGACACTGCAGAGCAGGACACTACGTGCACAGGAGCTAGCACAACAAAACTCACCCAAATCAGGAACCAAAACAAAACAAGCACAAGGAAACCAAAAACTTCTGATCATAGGGACTCCATGATTCGGGAGTTGACACCCATCTCCAGCCAGGGTGATGGTCAGATGTCTCCCAGGTACATCAGCATGGAGAGACATTGACCGCATTGCTAAAATTGTTCAAAAGCGGAGAAAACATTGATGTCCTAATGCGCATAAGGGACTAATGATCTCGCCAGCGGTCAGTTATGGAGACCAAGGAACACCTGACTAGGCTGGGTGACAAACTATCATCTATTTCATCTGGCATCTCCTTCTCTTAGATCCTGCCAGTCTGGGAGAGGGGAGCAGATGGACGGAAGGTCAGAGAAGGGGAGATAGGGGACCTAAACACGTGGCTCAAGGGCTGGTGCAAGGAAAAAGGACACAGATTTGTAGGGAACTGGCAACAGTTCTGGGAGCGAAAGTTCTTTAAATTTGATGGACTGCATCTGACTAAAGAGGGAGTCAGTGCATTGGGGCAGAAGTTTGGCGTCTTTGCAGAATATTTAAACTAGCAAATGGGGAGAGGGGTGCAGCACCCCATACGTCGAATGGGAAGAACACCCCCCCCTCAGCTAGTGGTCAAACAGGAATTCAGCATGTTTGCCATTCATTTGCATCACCAGGTAAGAAAAAAGGTTTGTCTCCCCATACGACGCACAGGGGTAATGCCAAACTTCACCCAACAACTAACACACCAACATCTGGCCAATGGAAAATCATGTACACAAATGCTCACAGCCTGGGAAATAAGATCCCAGACCTGCAGGCAATAATGTCAGAGGCTAAACTGGACATAGTAGCAATTAGTGAGACGTGGTTTACCAGTAACCACACTGGGAGACTTCAGTACCTGGCTATGTATTGTTCAGAAGAGACCGAGGTGCAAAAAAGGGGGAGTGGCCTCTGTATGTTAATGAAAATATCAAAGCTACAGAAATTCAGAATACACATAAGGAGCCAGAAGAACTGTGGGTCACCCTGGAAACAGGAAATGGGACAGCCATAAGAACTGGGGTTGTCTACAGGCCCCAGACCAGAGGAGGACATAGACACATTACTGTTAGAAGATATACAAAACATGACAGCTAAAGGGAGGTTCTGATAATGGGAGACTTCAACATGCCGGATACAGATTGGTCAATACCAGCAGGAACATCTGCCAGAACTAGACTCATAGTGGATTCCTGCAGGGGAGGGCCTCAAACAACTGGTACAGCAACCCACAAGAGACAGGGCTATCCTAGATCTAGTACTGACTAACAAAGAAGGGATCACAGATCTCAGGTAGAAGGTCACCTGGGGGCCAGTGACCATCACATGGTATGGTTCAATTTGGCTACTACATCTAAATCATCCCATTCCAAGGCAAAATATGGGACTTCAGAGGAGCTGACTTTGATAAGATGGCCAACAGAGTTAAGCTAGCCCTGGCAAAAGAAACACAGGTGAGGGGTACAGGCAAAGTGGGCAAGCATAAAGGATGCAATACTTGAAGCAACATCCCATTGTGTTAGACAGAAAAGGAAGTGCAAAAGAAGGAAACCACTTTGGTTCTCAAATACAGTAGCAGAAAAGGTCGGAGCCAAAGGCTGGCCTTCAGGAAATATAAGGAACACAGCGGGATGAAGATGGGAGGCATACCAAACTGCCCTAAGGGAAGCAGGGAAGGCAGTAAGGCAGGCAAAGTCCCAAACTGAGGAAACGCTAGCACGAACAGTAAAAGAAGGTGACAAGACTTTCTATAGATACATTAGTGAAAGGAGAAAGTCCAGAGGGGTATTGCTAAGCTTAATGGAGAAAAGGGAGCATGTGAGGAGGAGGACCCTGTAAAGGCATCTATCCTAAATAGATACTTTTGCTCAGTATTTACTGAAGAGAAGGTAGGGCAGGGCTCACAGCTCAGCATCATGGACACAGGGGGGAGGGAGGTGAGCACTACTCCCTTCACAAAAGAAAGGGTCCTGCAAGAGCTTGCTAAGCTCAGGGTGGATAAGGCAATGGGACCTGATGGCATAAATTTTTTTTTTTTTTAAATTTAGCTTTTTCCTCCTCCTTCCGAACCCTCACCCGCCACCTAGGCATCCACCCGGTCACGGGCCGCCGGCTTCTGTCCTCAAATCAGCCACTGCCACCCGATACCCCGTGGCTTACCCCCCACGGTGGGGTCCGCGTCACACGTCCCCTGAAATGCGCCCTGAGCACCGAATTAGGTCGGGGTTCGGCCTGAGGACAAATCGAAGCCGTGGCGAGCTTCATTCGTGGCAGCGGCTGGCTCCATCTTTTCCTGTTTTCTAGGGAGGCGGGTGCTGCAATGACGCCCAGCGCCTGCCCCGCCTCCAAGTAAGTGAGCTCAGAGGTGGTTGTTCCTGGCCTCCGCCAGGAGTCCCCATCACCGGCTGGCCCGACCCTCCCCGGAGAAGGAGAGCAGTCCAACGGATGCTCAATCCATCTCCCCGCCGCCTTCAACGACCGGGTCCGCTCCTTCAACCCGGTCACTGGCGCCACAGCGGAAATCCAACCGCTGCGCCTGATGGGGCCGCTTACTGATGGCATACATCCCAGGGCCTTAAGGAGCTAAAGGAGGAACTAGCAGAGCCATTAGCAGAATTGTTTAGTTAGTCTCTGAGCACAGGAGAGGTCCCAGAAGACTGGAGAAGGGCTCATGTGATCCCGCTCCACAAGAGTGGTAGCAGGGAGGAGGCAGGGAACTACAGACCAGTCAGTCTTACTTCAGTAGTGGGCAAGATTATGGAGGCACTCCTTAAGGAAAGGATAGTGCAACACCTGGAATCCATAGGGGCACAGGATCCAAGACAGCATGGGTTTACAAAAGGAAGGTCCTGTCAAACTAATCTCATAGATTTCTTTGACTGGGTAACCAGAGTGGTGGACCAAGGGGGAGCAGTTGATGTCGCCTACCTTGACTTCAGCAAAGCTTTTGACACTGTTCCACATAGAAGATTGATAAATAAGCTGGGTAGGCTCGGGGTGGGTCAGAAGTTGGTCAACTGGGTGGCAAACTGGTTGACGGGCAGAAAACAGAGTGGTGGTAAATGGTATACAGTCCAGAAGAGATGCAAGTCACAAGTGGGGCACCTCAGGGATCAGTCCTGGGGCCAGTCCTCTTCAACATCTTCATTAGTGACTTTGCAGATGGACTAGAGGGTAAGGCTTGTCTGTTTGCAGATGACACCAAGATCTGCAACAGAGTAGATGATCCAGATGGAGTGGGCAGAATGAGAAGATCTGGATAAACTAGCAGAATGGTCAGAAGAGTGGCAACTGGGATTTAATGCAAAGAAGTGCAAAATCATGCACATAGGAAGAGAAACCCTGAAGCCACCTATAGGCTGGGAGGAAGTTGCTAGCAGTCACAAGGAAAGAAAGAGACTTGGGCATCATCATCACTGATGACCTAAAATCATCCAAGCAGACCTCTAAAGCAGTAGGTAAGGCTAGGGGGGTGTTAGGGTGTATTAGTAGGGGTATCTCAAGTCGTAAGAGGGAGGTAATAATCCCTCTGTACAAGACACTGGTTAGGCCCCATCTGGAGTATTGCATGCAGTATTGGAGGCCACACCTTCACAAGGACATTAACCAAATTGAGGCAGTCCAGAGAAGGGCAACCAAAATGGTGCAGGGACTGCATCAGAAGACATATGAGGACAGATTAACGGAGCTCAATATGTATACCCTTGAGCAAAGGAGGGATAGATGTGATATGATCAAGGCATTCAAACACCTTAAGGGCATAAACAAGGTGAAAGAGTCTAACATGTTTAAATATAAGAAAAATAGCAGGACAAGAGGACACAGCATGAGATTAGAGGGAGGCCGATTAAGGGGGAATGTGAGGAAATTATTTTTCACAGAAAGGGTGGTGGATGCATGGAATGGCTTACCACAAGAAGTGGTGGCTATGAATACAGTGCAGGGCTTCAAGCAGGCATGGGATAGGCATAAGGGAGCAATACAAATGACTATGAATAGATAGGCCACTGACAGAGCAAAGGCCGATGGCACATTTATAAGGTAGAAAAAGAAATGGGCAGACTGGATGGGCCTTGCGGTCCTTATCTGCCGTCAACTTGTATGTTTCTATGTTTCTGTAATTTTCTTAAGGTCATCTTTGAGCGCGGTAAATTCTTGTAAGAATCACTCTTCTGTTAGGACTGGTGATGAAATGGGTGAACAGGAGGGAGATGCAGCCTGGGCTTTGGATCTTCTAGAGCCCTCCTTGACGGGACTGTGACTCAGGCATTTACAGTGTGTGTGTTGTGTAAAATCATTTACTCCTGTTTTAGACTTGTTTTACTGGAGCTCTGTCTCCTGACTTGTAGCTGGAAGCAGGAAGAGAGTGGTGTAGTTCTTTAGGAGCTAGGGTGAACTACAAATTACCACTGATTGTTTTAAAACACTTTGGACTGCACTGTAACGAGTCTGTGCCTTCCTATGCATAAGTGGGTGATGCATTGATGAAATTACCCTTTAAACATTAATTTACATCACAACTTGGTTTGCAGGGATCCGTGACCTCCCCCACCAGCGATTCCTTTTCTGGTCAATAAAAGCATTAGAACTCGGCCCTGCTACGAGCAGGGCATGGGGCATCATGCGTGGAGATGTGCGCAGAGACACGCGTGTCAGCGCATATCTGCTGTGTCCGCTAGGGAGACTGGGGAGCTGGGCATAAAACCACACATCTAACAGAAAGTAGGTACATATGCTAGCTATACTGTACTACTGATTAACATGGAAGGCCCCTTTAAACAATGCAGTCAGTGTCAAATGTATAGCCAGGGAGACCCTTACATAGACTTCACCTGTGACAACTGCTTGTTAATAACTATCCTACAGGAGAAAATAGCTAGGCTCCTAGATAGGGAAACTGTTAATGAAGATATAGAAATTCTTGAAAACTTCATTGACAATGCAGTAGAATGATATATATCCCCCAGGATACTACATCCCATAATGTAGACCCCCCTGTTCTTGAAGTTGTACCTAATCATCTACCCATAGAGGACTGGGCATTAGTTACCAAAAATAAAGTTAAACGAAGAGGGGGATCAAACATATCAGCCTTTCCAACTACCCCTCCAAAACAGATTCAACTCTCTAACAGACACTGAGCCTCAGGAAAAGCCTACCAACACAGATAAATCAATTCATTGTCCTGTGGAAAATAACAAAAAAAAAATGAAATCTGTTTCTAAAAAATCACTAAGTACTGTACAATCCCCAATGCCTCCCACAGCATCTCCCACTACTCCAATATCTGTATACAAAACCAAACAGATATTTTTTCTGGGTGATTCCATAGCAAAACATCTAGACAGGGCTATCTGCAACCCTAATAAGGTTAATCGTACCTGTTCTAGCTTCAGAGGGACAAAGGCATCGGACATCACTGCTATTATTCCCTGTACTCTGCAAAATTCAGGCACAAATCCTTTTGTTATTATACATGCTGGAACAAATGATATACAACATACAGACCACAATCAACTGAAACAAGATTATATTGCACTCAACAACTTGCTCACTGATAAAGGCTGTACAGTTTGTTTCTCAGAGATCTTACCTGTTCCTAGAGCTACCCAGTTCATCACTACAAGGATTAAACAAACAAATGAATGGTTACGTAAATGGTGCATTAAACAAAACACCCCCTGTATAACACACTGGGAAAACTTTGTAGACAAACCTCCCTTATTCAGCTGGGATGGTCTGCACCTTAACAGAAGAGGCAGTACCATGCTGGAAAAATACTAAATGTCATCAACAACCATTTAAACTTAATATGAAGGGGAGAATGGGAAAATTCCCTTGTCTCTTGCATCACCTGTAAATCATCCCCCCAAAACTTGTAGAATACTGTCGCCAAATGCACTGTCCCTGAATTTTCCCAAACTGATGGAGTTGGAGGCTGAAAGCAAGCTGTTAAACCTGGGTATTATAGGAATAAAAGAAACCTGGTGGGAGTCTAGTTCATTGTGGAACCAACACATAAAGGGTTACAAACTATATCATAAAAACAGAACTGATAAAAAAGGTGTGTGGGGGGTTGTCTATATGTAAGAGAAGACATCCCCTCTTATGAAATCCCATTCCAAAATAACACTGAAAGTGTTTGGGTATCAGTACAGCTGAAGGGACTTTCACAAATAATCATAAGTAACCGATATAACCCCCCAACTTCTGATTCAAACTATAAAGCAGAATTGCTGATGGATATTGCCCATTTCTCTAATCAGAAAGATGTAATCATTCTGGGAGATTTTAACATGCCCCACATAGATTGGCCCTCCCTTACAAGTAGCAGTAAACATGATACAGAATTCTTGTTTACATTAACAAATAATGGTCTACTGCAACTTATCACCTCTCCCACTAGCGGCAGCAACATTCTTGACCTTCTTATTACAAATATGAGCAAAAACTCCTAAACATTCAGATTTTAGATCCATTAGGGAATAGTGACCACTATTCTGTTCTTTTTGAACTATTAGGAGAACATCAAAGTCTGAAAAAAAAGATAACATATAAGAAATATGGTGGTGCTAGCTTCAAAAACATTATTAAAATTACCAACCAAACCCCTGGGGAAAAGGCCATCTATTCACTCTCAGTAAATGAGTCATGGAACAAATTAAAAACTATAATCCATAAATTAGAAGAAACCATGTACCCATAAAAAACAAATATAATAAAAAGGGCAGGATACCAAAATGGCTAAACAAATCCATTAGGATTAAAATCAAATGGAAGGAAAAACATTTCATAAAACTTAAATCAAGTCAACCCATGGACAATACTTCTGCTTACATGAAGTACAAAAAATCATTACACATTTTAAAAAATATGATTAAACAAGCCAAAATAAAAATAGAATTTAAATTATCACACACTAAGGATGGATATAAATCACTTTTCTCCTACCAAAATAACAAAAAGGGAAACTCTAGGAAAATAGGGCCAATTACACATAATGGTAATATTTTGCAGTCAGACACAGCCATAGAAACATAGAATTTGATGGCAGATAAGGACTGCTTGGCCCACCTAGTCTGCCCATTTTCCTACCTAACAGATAAGCTTCAGATCCTAGTTAACCAACAGCGTACTTCCACCTACTCCCAATCTATTTAACACCTACTTTTGTTCTTTTTTTACAAAAAAAAGACACCTATGCCCCACAAGTTGATCTAAGTACAAACTCCAAATGTTCACATACCTACAATATCACATCTTCTAATATTACTCCACTTATCAAACCATTAAAAAAATCTACCAGTCCAGGGCCTGATCAAATTAGTGCTAGATTCCTAATTGAAACAGCAGAAGCAATAACAAATCCTTTAAGAATAATATTTAATAAATCTCTACAAGAAGCAGAAATTCCACTAGATTGGTTAACAGCATCAGTCACCCCCATACATAAGAAAGAGAACAGATCAACTGTTCAGAATTACCATCCCATAGGCCTCACATCTATCATCTGTAAAACTATGGAAAAAATAATCAAATCAATACTTGAAAAAGAAAAGAGGAATTAAACATTACAGACAATACTCAGTACGGGTTCAGCTCAGGGCACTCGTGTACAACTAACTTATTATCCTTCTATAATAACATCAGTCAGGGCCTGAATAATGAAAACACAAATGGATGTCATCTTACTTGATTATAGCATGGCCTTTGACAAGGTCCCCCATGGGTATCTCATCAAAAAATTAGAATCTTTGGGCTTCTTCAGTTATCTAGTTTACTGGGAAAATGCATGGTTGACAAACAGGACCCAGCGGGTTGTCATAAATGACATCTTTTCCAAGCTGAGTTCAGTTACAAGTGGGGTTCCACAGGGCTCTGTACTTGGCCCTATATTATTCAATATCTACATAAGTGACATGCAAATAAGTACCCAAAATTGGTTATCTAAATTTGCCGATGATTCTAAACTTGGGGGAATGGCGGAAAATCAACATAACCTTGATTCACTTAAATCAGATTTAAAAAACACTGAAAGGTGGTCCCAAGAAAATTTATTTATTTAGTTTTTGTTGACCGGGTAAGTGCACTAGACAAATCCTGCCTATTTTCAGGCACGACCCAGGGGAAGGGGATACAGATCAATGCCAACTGACTTTGAGCCAGATTAAGCTGTTGGTAGTATTTTTTTAGTGAATGAGGGAAATTTGGCCAGGACACCAGGGAAATTCCCTACTCTGATGGTGCATGGCCGCCAGCAGGAGTGCTGGTCAGCTCTGAAGATGGACGCTGTAGAGGAGCTACAGCAAGTTCAGTCTGCAGATGTGAAGGAGACCATAGACAAGATTCTACAAAGGTTAATTTTCCTTCAGCAGAGCTAGAAGATGCAGAATTATTTCTGGATGCCTTATCTTCTGAGGATTAAAAGTTCCTGTAAGCCCTACAGAGCCTGAAAAGTAAAAATGCTGCCTTTAAAGTCTGTTCAGCTACTTTCTTGTACAAAACCTATAGATGGTGTTGCCCTTTAAGACCTGCACTGCCTGTGGATGATGTCATGCTACTGAACACGGAAGGGATTCAGCTGGAGAATGGTGTTTCTGCTGTTTGCAGGAGCAATGGCAGTTCTAAAGATCGAAATCTTTCTGCTCCAGCACAAAAAACAGGTCAGTTGGGGGTCTCCCTGCCTAGCACTGAAGCGCTACTTGTTTCCAATAGTTTGGGGGATTTGTTGGAAGTGGGAAAATGGACTGCAAGCAAGATAAACAAAGAAACTGAAACCAGGGAAAAGTATGTGGTGGAACTGCTCCAACACTGACTAAACAAGCAGGGTTTGTTTTTCTTCTTCCACTGCTCAGATTATTTATCAAAAACAGCCAAATGAACAGGAGGAAGCAACTGTTTTTCTTTTGTGACCGAAATATGGGAATGCTTCTACATCTTTGCAGCAGGTTAAAAGTTCTGTTCCTCAGCCCATTATGCCTAACTCTGATATTTTGACTTCCTCTTCTACATTGAGTGACTGGACTCCTGCTTCAGCTTTAATGGCAGCAGGGTGAAACAAACTCCTTCAGGAGAATGGGCTGCTGACTTAACCTGGGATTCTTCATTTGACATAAACTCTCATTCCCTAAGTGGAACCCAGAAAAGCCTGTTCAATCTGCTAAAAAGGGGCTCAGACTCTAGGGATTTGGTTCTTAATGTCTCTAATGATACTGTTAGTTCTGTTTCTGTAGAGTCTCATAATGCTGTATCTGATAAAAGACCTTTATTATCTGACTTATTTGCAAAAACAAGCTTGATCCGCTCCCAGAAGCGGAATGCGGTCTATTAGATATACAGAGGCATGGCTGAAAGGCCTAATAGAAACTATGTTGGGAGACATTTAATTAAGGAATCCTTGCATTTTTCTCCTAGAGATGTGTTTGCCATCATCAATATTTCAGGAGAGGATAATTATGATGTCAGTTTTAGATCAGCTGCCTTGTTAGAATTATTTTGGATTAGGTATTCTCAGGTAAAGTTCTCTCCCCTTTGGTCCCCGTTTGTGATTATTCCCCTCTCTCAACCAGCCATCAAGTTTGTTACAGTAATGTTCCGCAATGAAGGGGTGTCAGTGGATGATATTACATATTGGTTGTCCAATAAATGTGATGTACAGGGGGATCCAGAGCCTATTTTAGACTCAGAGGGCTTTTGGACAGGCGGATGGAAATATAAGGTCAAATTACGACACAATGAACATGGTTTTATGCATATCCCAAACTCCTTCTTACTAGGCCGTGATAGAGGTGTTTGTTTTTATAGTGGTCAGCCAAGGGCCTGCTATAAATGTGGCTCACCGACCATTTGTCTAGTGTTTGTGATAGTCCTAGATGTGACAATTGTGGGGAAATTGGGCATTCACTGATTCAATGTTCTAACCCAACGAAATGTGATTTATGAGGTAGTTCTCACACATTCAACACCTGTCCGTGGGCTGCAAAAACAAAGTATCAGGGAATTGTACTGAACAGTTTTACAGAAAGCACAGGAAGACCTACTCTCTCATTCGCCTCCCACTTTTCCTGGGAACCCCTCTTGATGTAAGAAAACCTGTAACTCCTGTGACAATGAATTTAGTTCTCCCCTCCTCTCATCATTGTCAAGGCCTGTACAGCCTAATAGTTCTGCTTTGCAGGACCTCTGCTTGTCCCAAGTGTGAAATCGGGTGTATTGCTAAAACTTTAGATCAGAGCGTAGAACCCCCAAAATTAACCCTCTCTCTGCCTCCTAGAAGGTCCATGAGGAATGTGAAATCAGTACCTGATGCAGTTACAGATTCAGTGGAAACTTCTAATCCTTTTCTCTTCTTTCTTCTTGGGGATACAGCAATGGATGTTGTGGATTCAGATTCCCAAATCTCTACCCAAGACCCCATGGAACCCTCCCAAGGTTCTTATAAGGAAAAGAAAAGAAAGAAGAAAAAATAAAATAAATTCCTTCTTTTTTGGTACTCATATGGGTTTTCTGTGGGCTTCTTTGAATGTTCATAGCATTTTAAATGGAGCTAAGCAAGGCTATTTTTCATATGTTGCATAATTCTAGAATTACTGTTTGTTTTTACAAGAAACTTGGATGTTCTCTAAAGAACATGTTACTGCCTTTAAAAAGGATTGGCCTTGGGGCCCTTCATATTGGTCATTTGGTCAGGATAAAGCTGGCGCATTGGTATTCTTTTTCCACCTTCCAGTTTAAACTTCATAAATTAATAGACTGCATTCCAGGAGGGTTTTGATTGTGGACTGTTTTCTTGAATCTGTCCTATATAGACTTATTAATATTTATAATCCACAGGTAAAAACAGCCAGAATAAAGTGTATGAAAACTATACAACCTTTTCTGCTCACTACCAGGCCAGTACTGTGGGGTGGGGATTTCAACTGTTCTCTTACTGACAGGAGATCTAGTGGAAAAAAATGTATTGTGATGCTAACTTTTACAATCTGTTATTAGAGAGGCAGACCTCAGAGTCTGCAATACTTAGAATCCAACCCCTAAAAATACATTTTGTAAAGGGAAGACTGGTACCTGTATTGATTACCTTTTCACCTCCAAAAATATATATATTTCACAGTTTTCTAGACAGCCTTTTGAATTTTCAGACCATCTCCTACTTAAAATTGCAATAGAAATCCCAGTAAATTATAAGCCCTACAAAAGTAGATGGCGACTAAATACCTCATCATTACAAAATGACTTTGTCAAACATTCTATAGTTCAAATTCTAACTGCCCGCCTATCGGTGCAATGTTTATATTCGGACTTAGGGATCTGGTGGGAAGAAACTAAACTAGACTGCATGGATTGGTTTAGAACTTATGGACAAAAAACCCAGAATGATAATTTTCTTCATTACCTCACATTACATTCAAAATTACAGTCTCTATTAACTAGAGCTAACACTTCTTCAGAAGATTTATCTCCTTTAATTAAGCATGTTAAATTACAGATGAGGAAGTTTCAATATGATAGAGCCAGATCCTGCAAGCCTTAATTAACAACTACACGTCCAAAACAGTGATTGGGGACCCCTATAGTTTGTGTAAAAACCGTGCGAGATAATTCTACACTAGATTGTTTAGTCAGTAATTCACAGTATTATACTGACCCTTCGGATATAAGTCATATTATATTCCGATATTTCCAAAATTTAGGTCCTCATATAGACTTACAAACTGACGTCTTTCAGGATTTTCTGAAAGGTGTTACAGGCCCTGTCATTGATGCCTCAATGCAGCTGTTCTTCTGAACCCTTTTCTTTACAAGAAATTGTGGATGTTATTTCTAAACTTAAGCTTAATGTGTCTCCTGGGGTAGATGGGTTATCTAATGCCTTTTATAAAACTTTTGCAAATGAGCTGGTTCCCTGTTTAGTTGGTGTTTTTAATTCCTTTCTTTCTGGAGGACAGATCTATCCTGCATTCACAAAAGGGTTACAAGTTTATATCTTTAAAAAAACAGGAGATAGAAGTGAGATCAAAAACTGGAGACCTATCACATTGTTAAATTCTGACTATAAAATCTTTGCGATGCTGCTTAATAACAGACTTCAATCTTGGGCTACTCTAGTGATTTCTCCAGTTCAGTTCTGTGGTGTTTCTCAAAGGCAGAATACATTCGTACTTTGTTATATTAGAGATTTTATTGAAATATTACATCACAGCAAACAAACTGGTATTCTACTATCATTAGACTTAGAAAAAGCTTTGATAGGGTTAGTCATTCATTCCTTTTTCCAAACCTTGGCCTTTTAGGAATGCCCCTGAGATTCTTACAATTTTACAAAATTTATATTCTAATTCAATAATCTGTCCAGTTATTAAAGGGAAAATTGGAAAGGTTGGGCCTTTAAAGCTGGTGTCAGGCAGGGCTGTCCACTGAGCCCTTTATTATATATTTGCTCCTTAGAACCCCTTATTAGACATTTACAGTTGGTTTCTGGTTGGGAGGGTCCAAACATTCCCTTTTCTGACTCCTTTAGAAATGTACAAGTTTTTGCGGATGACATCTGTTTATTTTTTAAACAACAAGGCCAGCTAGAAGTTTTCTTTAAGTTATTTCACAGGTATGCGACCTTGTCAAACGCCAAAATTAATTTTCAAAAATCTAAAGGGTTGTTAATAGGAGCGAATACATTAACCCCCTTTGTGCACAGAACTATTTCATTCACTACAACACCTATTTCCATTTTAGGGTTCTGTTCGTTCCCAAAATTTACCTGAGCAGAATTGGCTTGCAGTTTTAAATAAAATGGATAATAAAGTTCAGAGGTGGAAACATTATAAATTCTCGAAACTAAAGAGAGTTCAGATTTTTAAACAATTCCTGTTACCTTGCCTACAATATTTGGCATTTCTGTACCCTGTCCCAACTAACCTGGAAGTGAAACTGTACAGTATTAGTTTTCAGTTTTTTTGGGGAAATAGGTTAAATCCCATTAAAAGGTATTATACTTACCTGGATAAAGTCAAGGGAGGGGTCGGGATGGTAGATCCTGTGGTTTTCTGTTCTTCCCTTTTTCTTGCTTTTTCTTTTTGGAACTGTACTTTAACCCCCAATATTCCAGAATTTAGCTGGTTGAAATTCTTACTATCCAAGTATTCATCGAAATGGATTGGATTGGCTCCAAAACCTAATATTTCCTTTTCTACTCCCTTTTCTTTAAACCGCTTGTTCGAAATTATATATTTGGCAATTGTCCAAATCACAAATTATTAATTCTCCAACAAAACTATATTCCACTATTATTTCTCAAATCTATCCTCATTCCCCGCATTTAAAACTGCCCAGGTACTATGACCCATCTGGTGTTAGCACAATTAAATAACCCCGTTTACCCTTACATGTGGGAGATGTAATGGTTGATAATGTATGGTCGGGTTCAGTTAGAGGGACAGCTAAGTATAAAATGAAAGAAGAAAGGTTTTGTCCTTATTTAGAGGTACGGCACAAGAAGAAACAATGGAACATTTTTTATTCATTGTTCTTTTGCCTCTAAACTATGGGTGTATTTGGCAACTATCTGGCACTTCCCATGGTTGAAACATATTTCTTATGAATTGTTAGTATTGGGATCTTTACCCCCATGTCTTGCTACATTTCATACTTCAACTGTACACATTTTCTTAGCATGTCTTAGATTTTGTTTATGGCAAGTTAGATGCCAGTGGTTTTGTATCAAAAAAGCCAACTTTTTTAGGCTTCAGCCACTATGTTATTTGTGAATTAAATAAAGTATATCTAAAAGATGCTCAGATTTATGGGACTAGAAAAGTTCAAATCTGGTGGAAGGGGTTTCAGCATATGATAAAATTTAAATAACGGATTACTTTCTTTTCTTTTATGCTTTTTGTTAAAAGATAACTGTGTATCACTTGCTTTTTGTTCAGTACCTTTGTTGATTTGTATAAGCTTTTGTGCTTTTTGCTGCTGTTTTTCTTGATGTGTTTTTTTTCCATGCTTTATTTCAATAAAGAAGCAATTTACCCCTACTCTTTTCGATAAGTGCCATGGGATCTTTAACATCCACCTGAACTACCACCAATCCAGGCAGATGGGACCTCGGTTTAATGTCTCATCCGAAAGACGGCACATCAGAAGTGCAGTACCCCTTTCATGCTGCACTGCAGTGTCAGTACTGGGATATTAACCCAAGTGCCAGACGTGGGAACTGAACCCACAGCCCTCTGATCTCCCAGCCTCAGAGGCGAGTGTGCTACCTACTGAGCCACTGACACTGCCGATAAATAAAATGGAATTTAGCACGGTCAAGTGTGTGGTCTTGCACTTTGGAATACGTAACTCAAAAAACACCTACTTTATAAATAACATCCAGCTTAAAGCCACTAACAAAGAAAGGGATCTGGGCATATTGGTAAATACCAAACTTACATCTTTTGACCATTGCTCAAAAGTGGCTAACATGACAAATGGGCTACTCAGTCAGATAAAGCATTCCTTTGTCTCGAGATCTGAACAGTGTTTGATCCCACTTTACAGGGCATGTGACAGACCACTCATTGACTATGGGTCACCATTCTGGAGCCCACATCTCAAAGGAGATATTGATAGACTAGAGAGGATCCAGAGACAGGCAACTAGGATGGTCCCTAGATTATCAGCAAACACCTATCAGTCTAGACTTCAATTAACAGGCTTAAATTCTCTTAATAATAGGAAAATTAGAGAGGATCTACCTTTCCTTTATAAGCTGTTGAAATCCCCAGACCTTATGAACAAATGTGGACTTACCTTCACTACCAGTTGAATTGTTCCTAGACGCCACACTAAACAACTTATAGTCCCCAGAGCCAGGACCAATCTCAGACTAAATTTTTTCTCAGTAAGGGAACCAAAACTCTGGAATATATTACCACTGGAACTGGTCGACTGTGGTAATTTTGATTAATTCAAAAAGGGTCTTGATTGTTGGTTAAACCAAAATCAGACAATATAAATTGCCCACCCAATTGTGGGGGGAAATCTAGATGGGCCTCTGCCTTCTTTTTCCTATAAAAACCTAGTAAACCTAGAAGGCGTATGACACATTCCAGCAGTCTTCATCTCTGCATCTGTCATGGCTAATAAATCCACCACAGATAAAATCCAGGAGGCTTCCAAAGTTAAGATAATTAGAAACTGATGGGAAAAACTCTGTATAGAAGAAGTCATTAGCGCTCTTCGGCTCTGGCCTCCGATTGGTTCCTTCAGCTTGCATCTGTGTTCCTTCTAAACCAAACTAAAATCTGTTTTCCTCACTGAAATATGTCTAAAAAGGCTGTAATCACTTTTTTGCCTGACTGCAGTACCCTTATCTTTCCACTCAGAGTGCTAAATTTAAGAAAACTGTGTGATTATACTCGCTTCTGAAACTCTGTGTATGCGCTAGCTCCTCCCATGAGCTGCAGCACTCTGTACTATTATGACTGTTGTAACATTTAGTACTTATGTGCAGTAATTGTATATATTTGTATTATTTATCTCTACTGTAAATACCTCTGTATGGACTGTACTACTTGGCCCAGACTTAACCAGGTCCATCTTGTAAATGTGCTTGCTCAACAATGTCCGCCTGGATAAATAAAGATTTTGATTGATTGATTAAAAGGTGAGGTGGAGGAGCGGAACAGTCCTTCCGAGCTGCTTACTCAGAAGAGGGCATCACGTGACTCCTGACGTTTCAGAAGTTGGCCGGGGAACATAGAGTTGATTGGACTTGAGGCCGATAGTAATGGGCCTTGGCAATACAGGTTGATTTAGTACAGGAATTGCATACAGTCTTGTAGCACAGTAATGCAACGGTATCACCGGTAGACCTATAATTTGCTATTGCCTGGTTACGGGCTTTGAACATATCAACCAGGTTAGGGGTGATCCAAGGGTGGTGGTGCCATTTCACTCATAACTTTCTGGGTGGGGCATGCACATCCCAGAATCTGTTAACGATTTTAGTGAAGAGTTAGAGGGCCACCTCGATGTCACAAGCAGCATAGACAGGGGACCAGTCAGAGGAGGTGAGGTCCAAAAGAAGGGCATCAGTGTCAAGGAATCTGAGGGCCTATGCCAAATGTATTTAGGGGAAGAATGAGGAAGGCAGACTTTTCTGACACAGTGCATGAGGCAATGATAACTGAACTAGCCTGGGAAAGTCCCAGCCACAGTGATCCAATGAGGGTGGGAGGTCAGCACCCACTCAAGGATGGAGTGGTTTTCTGCGGGAGCTGAAAATGGTAAGTTTGTTTATGAGTTGGGTTAGGTTTAGGGATTTGATAGATTGAATTATGTAGTTTGAGGGATGAGAGAGCCAGTTCATGTTAAAATCATTAAGGAGGATGAGTCCTTCCATGGTGGTTAGGAAGACAAGAGGGAAGATAATGTTAGGAAGATAGGTTGAAGGGGACTTTGAGGAAATGTAGAGCACCCTGGTGAAAAGTGGGGTGGAGAAGGGAAGGAAAAGTTTCAGGAGGAGTAGCTATGGGATGAGGAGGTAGCCTCCATGTGATGGATGGAGGTGGGGATGATGGAGCGAGTGTAGATGGCAACACTACCTCCACACTTGCCTCTGTCCTGGTGAAACAGGTGGTAGTCAGGCAGGGCCAACTGAGAGTCCGGGATTGTGGCTGAGAGCCTAGGGTCTGAGATACAGAGGATATCAAGGGAGTGCAAAGAGGTCCATACTTTTAACATATCGAGTATTGGGGTAAGGCTCCTCATATTCAGGTAGAAGATCTGGAGGATCTTGACTAAAGAGGGGAGAGAGAGAGGGCCAGAGCTGTGCTCAATGTCGCCAGCCAGGAGAAGGAGGAAGAGTGCAGTTATCCACCTATGCTGCTTTTGTCAGGAGGTGGGATAGTTATAGGGAGGTGGGAGGAGGATAGATAGCATTGGTGAAGGGTTTCCAAGCTTTGTGAGGGGAGGGAAGAAGATCTGGATGAGTAAAGTAGAGAAAGTGGTGGGAGGTGGCAAGAGGACAGGGCTAATTCAGCAGTGGAGGAAGCAGAAGGGGAAGAAGTGGGGGATAGTGTATAGGGAGTGTGGGTATGGGGCTGAGAAGGGGGATTGAGGTGGGGAAGACAAGGATAGGAGGGTTAGCCATGTAAATAGCAGCAGCAGGAGCATGGGTGAGAAAAGATGAAGTAGGAGAGAATCGCATACCATTAGAACATCTATGCAACAACAACGAAACCCCCACAGAGAAACCCCAATGGTGACAGACTTTGTGGTGACTGGGATTTCATAACGGTCTTGGCGTCAATGAGGGGTAAGCACCTAACTTCACTGTTTGTGTGACATGGAGTTAGATATTTAAAATAGTGGGTTGCAGGGGAAACAGCACCCCACATTGATGTGCTCAAGTGTGGCAGTCGGTGTTGGCAGTTGCAGGTTGTTGTTGGGCTGCATCAGTGTCAGTGATGTTGGTGGGATTGTGTTGCTGTATGGGATGTCGGTGAACTTTCTGTCACTGCAGCTGGGTGGAACTGGAGAAAAGGAAGACAGTAAAAGCAGTTGGTAGAGCTAAACGCAGCATAGGTAGGGAAGCATTGCAAGGGTTACATAGAAACATGCATAGAAGGTGACAGCAGATAAGAACTGTGTGGCCTACCTAGCATGCCCCTTTTCCCTACCTAATGCAATACCACAGACCCTAAATGATCTGCAGCTTACCCTCTGTTTGCTATTGCGAGAGTGCTCTTATGTCTATCCCATGCATTCTTGAATTCCACTACAATTTTTGTCCCCAACATCTCCTCAGGGAGGCTGTTCCAAGCATCCACAACTCTTTCTGTGAAAAAGTGGTTCTTCACGTTGCCCCTGTGCCTACCCCCCCTCTAGCCTCATATTGTTCTTGTACACCTTTGTTTCTGAAAGATGCTACCCTCCTGTGTCTTGTTAATACCCTTGAGGTACTTGAATGTCTACATATCCCCCTCTCTCTCTCTCTCCTCTTCTCCCGGGAATACATACTGAGTTCCTCTAGTCTTTCCTCATATGACTTTTGGTGCAGTCCTTGCACCATTTTTGTTGCCCTTTTCTGGACTGCCTCTATTTTGTTTATGTCCATCTGGAGATGTGGCCTCCATGACTGGACACAGTACTCCAGATGAGGTCTCACTAGTGATCTGTATAGTGGCATAACCACCTCCTTTTTTGTGCTGGTGATACCTCTGCCTATGCACTCTAGCATCCCACTGGCTCTACCCACAGCCCTTTTATATTGTTTGGTTAACTTTAGGCCATTAGATATGATTACTCCCAGGTCCCTTTCTTGATTGGTGGCTGTCAGTACCTCTCCACCCATCTTGTATTCTTTCATCCCTTTGATTTATATGCGCCAAGTGCATGATTTTACACTATCTTGCATTGAATCTTAGCTGTCACACTCTCAACCACTCCTCAAGCATGTTTAGGTCCTTTCTCATTTTTCTGCCCACCTGGAGTGTCAACCCTGTTGCAGATCTTGGTGTCATCTGAAAAGAGACATACCTTCCCCTCCAGCCCCTTTGCCACGTCACTTATGAAGACATTAAAGAGGACTGGCCCCAGCACAGATCCCGTGGCACTCCACTGGTCACCCCCCTCTCCTTGGATTGAATGCCATTTACCACCACCCTCTCTGTTCAGTCACTCAATCACTTTCTGACCCAGTTTACCACCTTGGTGTTGACTCCCAGGCTACCCAAATTATTTACCAACCTCCTAAGTGGGACAGGGTCGAAGGTCTTGCCAATATCTAGGTAGGCCACATTTACCGCCCTTCCCTGATCTATATCCCTGGTCACCTAGTCAAATAAATCTATCAGATTTGTTTGACAAGACTGTCCTGTTGTGAATCCATGCTGCATCAGATCTTGTACTCAACTGGGTTCAAGAAATATCAAAATCCTTTCATTTAGCAGTAACTCCATTAATTTCTTCACCACTGAGGTCAGGCTGACTGGCCTGTAGTTGCCATTCTCCTCCATGTTCCCACTTTTGGGAAGAGGAACTACATTCACCTTCCTCCAGTCCCCTGGAACCACCCCGTCTCTGTCAATTTGTTGAATAGGGCTGTTAGTAGTGCTGCCCGCACCTTTCTAAGTTCCTTTAGTATTCTGGGATGTATCCCATCTGGCCTCATAGCCTTGTTTCCTTTCAGATTCTTGAGTTCCTTTAGGATTCTTTCCTCCATAAATGGGCTTGTGTTCACCTCTCTCCCATTGGTGCTCCCATCACCCGATAGTGTCCTTCTCCTTCACCTTCTGTCAATACTGAACAAAAAATATTTGTTCAGGATTGTTGCTTTTTCTAGGTCCCCCTTGGCTCCTTCCCTTTTTAATCTCACAATCTCACCCCTGATCTTCTTTCATTCGCTAATGTACCTGAAAAAGGTCTTGTCTCCTTTTTTAATTGCCTGGGCTATTTTTTCTTCCATTTGTGCCTTTGAACTCCTAACTGGTTCCCCCATCTCCCTCTGCTTTTCTAGGTACAGCTCCCTGTCTTTCCCCCTCTGTGTTTCTTTGTAACTCCTGAAAGCTAGTCTTTTCTCTCTTACCTTCCCAGCCATATCCTTTGAGAACCACAGTGCTTTTCTTTTTCTTTCTCTTTGTTTTGCTTAGTTGCTTAGCAAAAAGGCTTGTTGCCTCTGCTATGGCTCCTTAAGGTAAGCCCATTGTTTCTCTACATCTCCCCCTTTTTCTTCCCCTGCCAGGGCTTCCTTGAGACATTCCCCCATTTTTGCAAAGTTAACTGCCTGAAATCCAGGACCCTTGCTTTCATGTAGTTTGACTCCTCCACTGTTCTCATATTGAACCACACTGTATGATGATCACTGTACCACAGGTGGCTACCCACCATTACATTGGTGACTCTGTCCCCATTGGTGAGTACCAACTCCAATATTGCTCCCTCTCTGGTGGGTTCCGCCAGAAGCTGCTTGAGGCACTCCCCCTGCAGGGCATCCAGGATGCCTCTGCTCCTGGCTGTGGCTGCAGACTGGATGCTCCAATCCACATCAGGCTAACTGAAGTCTCCCACTAGTGGCACTTCAACTTTGGTTGTCATTTTGTGAATGGTTTCCACTAGTACCCCATCCATTTCCTCTCCTTGTGTTGGAGGTCTGTAGATCATGTCAGTGTGAATGGTGGTGCCATTTCCTGTCTCCAGGGTGACCTGCAGTGCTTATGCTCCTTCCTGCATTCTCTGAAATGTAGTTATTTAATTCTATCCCTGACATAGATAGCCACCCCTCCACTCTTTTTTCCCTCCCTGTCTTTTCTAAATAGAGTGTAACCTGGTATGGCTATATTCTGTTCATTGTTTACCATGTACCATGTCTTGGTAACAGTGACAATGTCCAGGTCCACTTCTGCCATCAAGGCCACTAGGTCTGGGATTTTATTTTGCATGCTGCAGTCATTCATGCACATGGCCTTCCAAGTTTTGCAACCTCCCCTTCTAGTAGCTCCCCTCCTATCACCATGTCTTACCTCCCTTCCCCTCCCATTTTTGGCCCCATTCTTCCTTATCTCTGCCATTCTACCTATCTCAGTTTTAGGGTTTAGCATCAGTTTCCCAACCCAAGAGTCCTCCCTACTGACTGCTTCATTCTGTGGAAGAAGACAGTCAGTTTCTTCCTCCCTACTTTTGCCTCCCACCCAGCTAGTTTAAATGCTTGACAATGAAGCATTTAAACCTCTCACAGAGGATCTTGGTTCCCCCTGGATAGATCCAGTCTCACCCACTTGCATAGGCAGGCATCCCTCCAGGTGGGACCCTAGTCCCCAATGAAGCAGAAGCCCTCTGCCCTACACCAGCCTTTCAACCATGTGTTGAATCTTGTGGTGTGGAGTGCCCTGTACTCCCTCTTGTTGTTGACTGGTAGCACCTCTAAAAAGTTTACAGTATATGCCACTTGTGGAAGGGTTATGGGCAGCAAAAGCAATGGGCAGTAACAGAGGTGGTCAGGGAAGAAGCTGGAGCAGGGAACAGCTACATAGACTAACTGGAGCAGGACTGGAAGTAGCTGCAACCTAGGTATGGCAGTGAAGTTTGTATGGCATTCCCAGAAGTACTTGTCTGAAGTCCCAGAGGGTGCTAGGCAATAGAGTAGTGGGGTACTAGAAAGAGAACTGGGCATAGCAGAGTGAACTCCAGGACTGGCTGGGGAATAATCAGCTAAGTTGATTGCTAGGCAATGAGGATAAACAATAGACAGGGAGCGTCAAGGATATTTAAGTAAACAGATAAGTACGGGTGTGAGGGTGGGGAGTTGGTAGGAGGGATGTACCTTTTCTTATGGCAACACACGTAGCGCAGCGCCATGCTCCAGGTACAATAAGATAGCAATATAAGAGGCAGTACAAAAAACTATCAGTGACTGTGTGCCGAACACCAACAGTAGAGAGAGGTTTGCACTCCAGCGTTTCTTTAAATTTTTCCATACAATATTATAAATCTAAATATATAAAATGACTAGGAAGGGTTCAACTAAAGGGAAAGTTACTAGGAGATGGCAAAGAAGTGCATAAGTTCTGTGGGTCTGTGTGTTGCAGCTAAAAACAAATATGTCTGCAGCAGCATGTGCTACAAGCCCTGGGGCTGGTAGTAGTAGTGAAGGAGTAGTTGACAGTGGTGTTGGTGGACTTAGTGTGGCCAGATTTTTCTCTGCCACATCTGTGGCATCAGTGCTGGTAGGGGCTGGGGAGGTGGTGAGAAGAGGAGCAGTCCAAGAGGTAGATGAAGGTCTGGCTCAGGCACAGTGGTCGAGGAGGAGGCTGTTAATGTCCCTGTAACTCCTGGTGGTGGTGGCATTGAGTCTGATCTTGACAGTTGTCCATTCCCAAATAAGAGTGTGGAGCTTGACAATGAGTCAGAGCCTGAAGTGGGAAATCTGACTGTTGCACTAAACTTAAAAATGTGTCCCCAACTAAAGTTGATGAGAGGGGAGAAAGAGCCTGCAGAAAGGGAAAATCAGAAGGTCAGAGCAGAGGAGGAACAGGATATCAGGGGCAGTTGGGATGTTGATTTGGATCCCCTATGAGAAATGCAAAAGAAGAAGGCTTATGCTGCTGAACATGTGGGGCTTTGCACACCAGTATGTCATAGCACAACCAATGTCCCCCACATAGTACAAAAGTTGTTTCTCTTACGAGTGTTGAGCCCATTATACCACATGAGCCACCTAATGTCAAGGTACATAAATAATTCCAAAAGACACCCACACCCCTCCTCTGTCCCACTTCCACCACCATGTAAAATCAAGGGGTACAAAATCCTTTCTTTGGGATTTTTTATGTACTGAGCCCAGCTGATGAAACAGTTGCTATCTGTTAGTTACAGTATGCTGAGCGTGAGTTAGTTGGAAAAAAAAGAAGGGCAGCCTCCTAGGCATTGGTGGCCAACACACACACCTAAAGCCTAAGTATCTGTTATGCTAAACTCAGCACCAAAAGGAAGCCAGTGCAGGAGGGCCCTTTCCCTTATCATCTACATTTGCCAAGGCACCCAGAAGCAGCAGGGAAATAGTCCCGTTGGAGGAAGGGTTGACTGAGGAGGACTGCTACAGAGATAAGAAGAAGTCTGAGGGACTGCCTAGTAGTGGTCATATCAGCAGTGGTGAGTTGAGTAACAATACCCAAAGGCACAAAACACATCAACCCCAGTGCAGAAAACACCCCAAATCACTGTTTTCCTTTGAGCAGCACCTGTGAATACCCAGGAGTCAAATACTACCCCACCAGCTATGTCACCACATCGAGTCCAGCTGTTTGGTAGTCCAGTACCCAGAAAGGTCCAGCTTATGCTGCATAGCATGTTTGAGCATCATGCTAAATACCCACCCAGTCTTGGTATTGCATGTGAACTGAATGCTGCAGCAGCTGAAATGCTGCCCATTGATCTATTGCTACTCTCTTTTGTGGAGAACATCAGATTTAGAAAGTTGGTGGAGCGTGCCTGTCCCAAATGGAAAATTCCCTCAAGAACTTACTTCTCCACATGTGCCATTCCTTAACTTTATGGTACAGTGTCACACATGGTAATCCATGCACTGCTGCATTCAGCATTACCATACGTATATCTCAGTACTTATATGTGAACCAGAGACCAAACAGCTGGTAGCTCCTATCAGTGCATTATAGCACATTGAGCATATTGAGCATAGGTACCTGGGCTAGAATTTGACTTTGGATGGGGAAAAATTATACTTAGCCCAACTGTGGTAGTAGCAGCACTCCAGGTATTCACCATTATGCCATGCTGGCAATAAGGAGTGTAACTGTATCACACATGGGTCAGAAAATGCTAGAATTGTTCATGACTGAGATTGATGAGTGGCAGCACCCCCATTCATGGAAAATGGGTTTCACTGTGAGTGATAACGGCTTGAAAATAGGGAAATGTATCAGTGATGAACAGTTTCACAGGGTATGGTACCATGCCTGGCACACTGTCTTAATCTTGTTGTACAGCAGTTCCTAGCATCTTCCGATATCAAGTCCATATTGACTGTGGCCTGCCACATCTGTGCCCGCTTTGCCCATTCCAGAAAGGCCCATGACTATCTCAGGCACTGGCAGATCCATAGCAAACTGCCTCAGAACCATATAAAGCTGGATGTCATCACCAGATGGAACTTGACACTGCACATGATTGAGTGGTTGTACAAGCAATACAAAGCCATCTCTGGATATTTGCTGCAGCATACAAACCATGACAGTGCTGGACTATCCACGTCTCTGACAACAAACCAGTAGTGACTAATAAATGGCCTGATCATGATTCTAAAGCCATTCAAACATGCAATATAGGCAGTTAGTGGGGACACTGACTGTATCAGTCATGCCATCCCACTTCTATGGGTGCTTAGGCAGATGCTGTTGAATGTACAGCAGGTGCTGGAGGCAAGTGGTGATATGGGAAGCTGTGCCTTAATGGAACAAATGCCCCATGTCTCAGAGTGCAATACCCACATTTCTGGCATTTTGCAGTTAGCAGATTTTCAAACTACCATCATGCTGGACCCACAGTATAAATGGGGTCTGTCATCAATACTTGAAGGGGTGTGGTCAGCTCCAAAATTGAACCAATCTTCCAATAAGATGGGTACATAGGGCACAGGATGCTAAAGTCACAGTTACGTAAGGCACAACATTGAACTGAACAGAGACCAGGAGTTGCTACCACCTTGCATGGCAAATGGGCTGATAGAAAATGTAAGGAAAAATAACCACAAACAACAAAAACAAAATAACAGGGAAAAAAAAATACAAATCCACTTTGGGATGTTTTGTACCAGGTATCAATTGAAGACATGGAGGAAGGAGGAGGAGGAGGCTGATAAGGGAGTGGGACTGTAGGCAATGCAAGACATGGAGGGGTGCATATTTGGTGGGCACCAGGTACCTTATCATCATCATGGAAGAGCCCTTGCTATATTGGAGTAGCAAGGTTACTGTTTGGCCAGCGCTGACCTCCATAGTAATCAAATTCCTTGAAGTCTGCCCTTGAGTGTTAGTATGGAGATGGTATTTAGTTCAGCAGGGTCCATTGTGCAGGACAAGCACACAAATCTGTTCCTTTGGAATATTAGCATATTAAAATTTATTAAATGGAACGTGTGGCACATTCCATGCAGGACAGTCATGTTGGTATTCCTACTATATGAAGGTGGCAGTGGTGGTGAACATGAACCTGAAAAGCCTGAGGCTGTCGGCACTGGAAAATTGTCTCCTACTGAGTAGAAGAATCATGAACTGAGAAAGAATTCCCATGTGTGGACAACTCCAGTTGGGAAGACTGTGAGACCTGCCTCCTTGATGGGGATGATTGAATCATAAAAAGAAATGTGTTCTATCCATCCATTCCTCCTCAAGAGATGAATCCTTTTCCATTTTATTCAGTTTTGTTTTCCTGTCATTATATTTTTTCCCAAGTTGTGCTGCTGTTCCATATATCCATTTGATTATCTCCCCTCTCATATGTGATGCCAACAGACAAACTAGAAAATCAGTGAACACTGCAACAATTAATTTTTTTTTCAATTATTTAACTAGGGGTAGCACACTAAGATGAAAGCTTGTTTACAAGTGCGACCTTGGAGCACAGGGAAGTTAAGTGACTTGCTCAGGGTCATACAGTATGCAAGTGGGGGCTGTGGGATTCAAACCTAGGTCTCTAGATTTGCAGCTCAGAGCCTTAAACCATGCATTATACTGCCTCCACATTGCCACCACCATCTCCACTGCATGTATCCAGACTGAAAAAAAATAGGTGCCAGATATTTAAAACTTAGCCCAGGCATGAAGGGGTGTTTGTCCATGCTAACCAGGGATAGCCCCTGATTTGTGGTTGGGGTCTATATTCAGACACCCAAACAGCATAGGCAAACTATGTTAGCAGTAAGTTACTGCTGCACCCATATAAATAAGGAAGTCCACCCCTGCATTTGGATGCACCGGGATATTGGGAGATTTGCACAGGTGGTAAATACTACCTGAATGGGTGCAAATTACTACCTTTGCAAAACCCAATTTAAGGCCCAGGTGGTGAGCAAGGGGACTACTGCCACCTGCCACAGTCTGTTGAAATACTGACTTCACTGGTGTCCAGTAGCACCCCTTGCCCTTCAATTGCCTGCCACAGTAATAAAAGTGAATACCCTAGTGTCTAGTGGCACCCTTTGATCCCCATCCCCATAATGCAATAAGTGTTTCATGGTGTCTAGTGGAACCCCCACCCTCTGATCCCTGTCCCAGTAGTGCAGTAAGAATTCCCTTGTGTCTAATGGCACCCCCGCCATCCAATCACCACCCCCGTAATTCCATAATTGTTCCCTGGCATCTAGCATCCCCCCCACACCACCTGCACCAAACAAACCACACTGCCATCCCCCCTACCTCCATTTTTACCAATGCTGCATAGATGACCAGCAGAGCCCTCCTCTCACTGCCTTGGCTGTCTGCCATGTGGACTGACAGAAAGCACACATCCTGTGTACTGTTTATTAAAGGAAGAGCACATACTGTCTACAGTAGACAGTAAGCACATTCCCTTTAAAATACATATGACTCTTGCTCCCTGTCAGTTCATATGTCAGCCTGCCAAGGTGGTGAGAGGAAGGCTGTGCCAGTTGCCTGCATGCTCCCTTTGCAGTACACAGGATGCGAGCTCCCTGTCAGTCCATGTGATGGCTTGTTGAGGTGGTGAGAGGAGGTCTGTGCCAGTCACTTTTTTCGATCTGCATGGTACTGGCAGTGACAAAGGTGGGGGATGGCAGGGTAGTTTTCTCAGTTCAGGCAATGTGGCAGAGCTGCCAGGCATCAGGAAATAAGGAATTATGGGGATGGGGGTCAGAGGACAAAGGGTGCCAGTAGACACCAGGGAATACTTTTTGCATTATGGGGATAGGGATCGGAGGGTGGAGGGGTGCCAGTAGACACCAGTGAATACTTATTACATTACAAGGATGGAGAGTGAAGGGCACAGGATCCCACTAGACACCAGAGAATACTTACTGCATTACAGGGATGGGGATTGGAGGGTGGGGAGGTGCCCCTTGACACCAAAGAAAAGATACACATTTGCAGGGATGAACTATCAGGGTGGGGGGACCAGTCATTGTGACACCTGATGTGGTGGCTGGCCACAGGAGGGGTACAAAACTCATGCTGCTTCCCATGCAAATGAGCCCATAATGGACATGCTTATGACCTCTTTGTGCCTTGCAGGGCCAGTGGGCACATTTGCATGGGGCCAGCTGAATATCCCACCAGGGGCTCCCAGCACTAACAGGTCTAGGGGCATAGTTCCATGCATTTTGGTGTGGGATGCATACAACCCACATCCATGTTGGGGTAGTGCTACTCAACTTTGCACTGCCCTGACAAGGCCCTATATTCAGTCAGATAGCTCTAGTGCACTAGCCCACTGAATATAGCATCCTTAAGGGTCGTGGGAAAAGGGCAAGCAGAGTGTAAACCTTTGCACTCTGCCTTTTCCCATTACTCAGTATCTGGTCCCAAGAGTCTTAAGCCAGCATAAATGCCATTGCCAGCCATGCAGACCATGAATCCACCAGGAATTAAAATGCTTCCCCCTCCTCTGGCCTGCTTGTATCTTCCCTCTTCACCAATAACATACCAGTAGGTCACTGCCACATGCACTGCATGCATCCAGAATGAGAAATGCAAACAGACCTCCTGCCAGACAGACCTCAAGCTTAGTCCAGCCAGCCAGTCCATCAAGGTAGCAAGACCTGAAGTCAAGCAAGGCTCAACTTTGTCTGCTGTGATGGTAAGTTATTTCCACTGTTGTTCACATTCCTTATCCTCACTGCTGGTGATGACTCTATCCTCACAAAGGAGGGTCTGTCACCTTGCTTGCCAGACATTAAAATGTGTTTCTATTTTTCTCTTTTGTATCCCTAGCACTGCAGGTTTTACCATTCAAATGGATGATTGGCAAGCCAGTTGAAAAACTGGACTCAAGGTATAGACTTAAGTTGCCTGTTCCTCCTCCACCCCTTTCTGTCACATCATCATGCCAGTACAAGCCATGGTCCTCACTAATGTGATGGTAGTATCACTATATGATTTTTTTTATTCTAAATTTTCATTTTACAGGTATATAGTGACACAGTGGCCATATGAGGTTAAAAAAATCTCTTTTTAGGACTGCAGTGGGCATAGCCCTGCAGACGTCTTGATATCAGAAAAGGACTCAGCACATTCCTTCCAACCAAACAATATGTTGGAGTTGCAACACAGTCACCTCCGTGTCCATGAAACACTCCACTCATTGTCTCTGGTGGAAGTCATGCTACACTATTTTTATTCTCGACAGTCACAACAGAATGTGGCATACTCCACAATGTCCAAGATGGACACCAAACTGCACTGCACATGCGCGACTACTAGCATATGCTCAGTAGATTGTAACGGCCATCTTGGACACAGCGGAATGTGTCCTGCTTCACCATGACTGCTGATTTTTATTATCAGGTTCTCATTTTGACCGATATTTCTGACACCAGTGGGTCTAATTGGACCCATTTTTATGTTGGCACGCTTACGCAGCCAATATCTTGCAGTAGTGCAGCTTTAGAGGTGTGGTCACTGTTGGGCAAATGCAGGGCAAGCACCAGTAGGTGAGTTCCTCATTCCCCAATCAGCCTACATGCCAGCACTACACCATGCATACATAATGTGGTGAACACATCTAAGAAAAAGGTCCACTGCAATATGAGCAAAGCTCATCAGATGCAGCGGACCTTACCTTGACATGCTCTCTGACATTATGAGCATGGCAGCACAGTGGCTGCCAAACTGCTGACTTCGGGGTGCCCAATCCCCCTGTCAGTTTACTCCACCCCTCTGCATGTGTCGATGGGGGAGCCCACTCCCCATTGGCATAAAACACCACCTCATTTGTTATATGCTGAGGGGGTGGTCGATCCCCCTCGGCTCTTACCCCCCTTTCCTTGTGTGCCGATGGAGAAGCCTACTCCCTGTCAGCATAAAGAACCCCCCATTGTTAAATGCCAGGGGTGCCCAATCCCCCTCGGTTCAGCCCCCCTCACTTTCTTTGTGTGCCGAAGGGGGTGCCCAATCCCCGTTGGCATAATTTCCTCCCCCTGTGTTGTGTGCTGACAAGGGTGCCCAATCCCCTGTCAGCTACAGACCCTCCCAAACAGTTAGGTGGCAAGCTGGGAGCCCACCCCAGTGTGCCAAATCCCCTAAAAGAAAGAAACTGTCCCGCGATGTTCTATTTATTTATTTTTTTACCTGCAAAATGAAAACCATCCCTTGTAGTCTCCCTGCCCCATCCGCACCCACCCTCTGTGCACCCTGCCTCCCCACACACCCCCTCACCCCATACTTATCTCTGGAGTCCAGCGTGATGATCTTCAGTGGACCAGGAACACATCTGCACTCTTCAAAGCTGACCACAAACTGAGGAAATGCAGGTAAGCTGTATAAAGGAATAAATAAGTTTTTTTCAACTTTGATGCATATCTCAGGCATTTTGGGGAATTTTGGCCCTACATTTTCAACATGGGGTTTTTGGGACCCCTCCTCATGATTTCTTGCACTATCATAGCATTATTTGGTCCCAAAAGGTGATTTTGCAGTCACTGTGAGGAATCACCTTTCGGGACTGAGTAATGAATTGACAGTACCACTGTTCATGAGATGGGCTCTCAAAAAGCCTATGTTGCAAATTTGGTGGGAAAAATAAAAAAAATGACTTTTACGAGTGTGCATTGCGTAGTGACAAAGCCAGCTCACATTGGATCCCCAAGTGGGTCATGCCACACACCTATTGTGTCAGATTCCACTGCATCCAAATGAAAACTCTCAGCAATCTCAGAGAGAGAAAAATGCAACCTAGTAATGAGCCAGCCACAACAAAACTATTGACTGAATGGTTCAAGATAACAGTGTGTTTTGTCAATAAAGTGACACAAAACAGCAGCATGGAACTGGCATGCACTCCTACAAAACCCAAACTTACAGTTGCAAACTTGTGCCAGATTCCCCCACATCCAAACAAAAACTGTCCCTAATCTCAGAGAGAGAAAAAAATGTAACCCAGTAATGCCACTTGTGCCAGATTCCCTCACATCCAAACAAAAACTCTTGGCACTCTAAGAGAGAGAAAAAAATGTAACCCAGTAATGCACAGAAACTCCTCTTCTGAGCCAGCCACAAAAAGCTATTGTTATTTTTCAGTTGATCTCAAACACGTCTTATCCAGACTCAAACTGAATGGTTCAGGAAAACAGTGCATTTTTATCGGTAAAGTGACACAAAACAGCAGCATGGGACTGGCATGCAGTCCTACAAAACCAGAACTTACTGGAAAATGTAATACCAGCCATCCCTTTCCAAATTTAAAACCTTTTTGCTCAAGTTTAAAAATGAGGTTCCTTTACTCCCTGATAGCTTTGAGCACCAAAACAGTATCAGACCCAACACCATAGACCTATTTTCTGACTTCTGTGCCCAAAACAAAGCTGATGCATTCCCCATTCAAATTTCACACTTTCTACTCATGGCCAGTTTCATTGCTTGATTCAGGATTCAGGTGTTGACAAACACATGCCGGACCTGAAGCTGATAATCTGTATGAAAGAGGGGAGCGGACTACGTTACATTATGGGATGGTGACTGCTGCTAAAATATGGGCATAGGTGACTTGCAGCCAAAGCGTGATAATGGTCCTGGGATGCTGTGCAGACTCTGCTGCTTTTTAATATGGTGGACACAAGTTGTGCTGCAAGCTCGGTCAGCACCACAGGGCTGGTCAGCAAAGGGAGCATAAAAGATATAAACAAGAAAAGAAAAGAAAAATCATAGGCACAGAACTAGGGGAAAAAAAGACTAAAATGCCAATGCGTCATGTAAATCTGGGTGTCATATTGTGGATGTCAACCTAGCAAATCCATCTCATCTGAATAGATTCTGACAGCTGTGGTTGTACCAATCACTGCTCCTGCAATCTACAAAATCCTCTGATTTATGATTTTTTTAAGCATCTGTGTAGTTGTTTTACTGTCATTCATTTATGTCTGTAAATGTGTTGGTCATTCTGGTAATAAGCTGTGCTCCTTTCCTATATGCTGCATCTCTTTAAATTGCCTTATATTTATGTATTTGCAATCCTGACTTGCTGCACATCATCTGTATTTCCTGTAACATACCACGAGATTTAAACACTCACTGTTTATACTGTGCTAGTAAATCTTTTAGTTCTTGAAATATTTATTTAAATGTCTCTCACTTTAATATGTAAATCACCACCTTGTTAGGGCTGCAGTGGGCATAGCCCTACAGACCTCTTGCTATCAGAAAAGGACTCAGTGCATTCCTTCTGACTGAACAACATATTAGAGTTGCAACACAGTCGCCTCCATGAAGCACTCCACTCATTGTCGCTGGTGGAAGTCACACTGCACTATTTTTTATTGTTAGCAGTCAAGGCAGAACACAACACATTCCACCATGTCCAAGATTGCTGCCAAACTGTACTGTGCATGCACAACTAGTAGCGCATGGGCAGTACAGCGTGGTGGCTATCTTGGACATGGTAGAGTGTGCCCTGCTCTGATGTGACCGTTGATTTTTTTAATTTTTTTAAATTATGGATATCTCCCCAACCAACCCTCCCTCCCTCTCAGCACTCACCAACTCACCCCCCCCCAAGAAATATGACAATGACACCAGGGGTGCCCAACCCCCAGTGTCATGATCGTGTTCTCCAAGTCCTTTTTTTTAAAAATATATTTTTCTCCCCCACCCAATCCTCCTCTCAGCACCCACCACCCAACACACTTCCAGAAACATAACACTGACATTGGGGTGCCCCTATTCCCCAGTGTCACATTCAGGAATACTCTGTCCATTTAGTTTTTCTTAGACCCGAAAAAAAAAATCCATCAATGTCTTTTGTGGCCGATAGTGACCCCCATCCAACCCTAGCACTCAGCACCCACCCCACACTCCCCAAGCCCTTACTTACCCACCTGGGAGGTGCAGCACAGTAATCTTCTGTGGACCGCAGAAATGTCTTCGCTCTTCAAAGCTCGACCGTGAACTGAGGAAACAGGTATGCAGTTCAATGTATTTCAATGGGGTTTTGAACTTAGTGCCAAAATATGGCCATTTTTTTCATATTTTTGCCCCAAATTTTCAAGATGCCCTCTTTGGGACTCCACCTCATGAACAATTACATTGTCATTAGGCAGATCTGTCCCAAAAGGTGATTTTATGGTCCCTGCATGAAATCACCTTTCAGGCAGGACTTGAAAATTTTCTCTGCCCTTATTCATGAGGTGGGGTCATAAGAAGGCTATGTTTTAAATTTGGTGTAAAAATATTTAAAAAAGACAAAGTTATGAGGTTATGTTGAATTTCGCAAACACAGGCTCCTAACTTTGATAATATTCAGTATTTTTACCCAAATGTTCAACACAGTAATTTTTTTATAGCACCTCATGAATGTGCCAGCTGTCATTTTTCAATTCCTGCCCAATATGTGTTTTTAGCATTCTGAAAGTTGATTTTGCAATCCCTGCGCAAAATTCCCTTTAGGCCAGTAGTTGAATATTTTCTCTGCCCTTCTTCATGAGGCAGGGTCATAACAAGGCTATGTTGACAATTTGGTGTCAAAATATTAAAAAACGAATTTTCAATATTTTTACCGCAAATTCCTTGGCTGCAGCCCTATTAGCTCTGGCCAGTGTTTCTTTCTTAACAGTTGACAGGTATAGTAAGACTGTGACTAAAACACTGATATTCCATGTGGCAACCACAGTGGCTATGTCAGGCTAAATAATTACTCTTTTTTTCTTCACAGGTGGACACAGGGAAGAGGCTGGCAGTTACAGGCCAATCAGCTTGTCCTCGGCAGTGGGGAAACTAATGCAATCACTACTAAAAGAAAGGTTTGTGATACATCTCGAATCCAACAGAGCACAGGATCCAAGGCAGCATTGATTCACAGTGGAAAGATCTTGTCAAACAAATCTGATAGATTTCTTTGATTGGGTGACTAGGGAGGTGGATCAGGGAGGGGGAGTTTATTTGGCCTGCCTGGATTTCAGCAAGGCCTTCAACACCATCCCACATAGGATGCTAGTAAACAAGCTAGGCAACCTGAGAGTGAGTCCCAGGGTGGTAAACTGGGTCAAAAATTGGTTGAGCGATAGGACACAGAGGGTAGTGGTGAATGGAATTCAATCCAAAGAAAGGAGGGTGACCAGTGGGGTCCCGCAGGGATCAGTGTTTGGACCAGTCCTCTTTAATGTCTTCATAAGCAACATTACAGAGGTGCTGGAAGGGATGGTGAATCTCTTTGCAGATGACACGAAGATTGCAACAGGATTGACACTGCAGGAGGGGGTTGAGAAAATGAGAAGGAACCTAAGCAAGCTTGAGGAGTGGTCAACGGTGTGGCAGCTAAGATTCAATGCAAAGAAGTGCAAGATCATACACCTGAGGCACATAAATGCAGGGGAAGCATACATGATGAGGAGGGAGGTACTGACGGCAATCAAAACAGGAAATGGACCTGGGAATTATCATATCTGATGATTTAGAGGTTACCAAATAATGTTAGAAGGCTGAGAGAAGAGCCATTGGAATGCTGCTGTGCATAGGGAGAGGTATATCCAGCAGAAGGAAGCTGTGGTGATGCAACTATATAAAACATTGGTGAGACCTTATCTAGAGTACTGTGTCCAGTTCTGGAGGCCACATCTCTGGAAGGACATAGACAGAGTAGAAGCAGTTCAGAGAAGGGCGACAAAAATGGTTCAGAGGCTGCACCAAAAGTCATATGAGGGGAGACTGGAGGATCTCAATATGTATTCTCTGGAGGGGGGCTGATAGAGACTTTCAAATACCTCAAGGGTGTAAATAAGGTACAAGAGGGTAGCATCTTTCAAAAAAAGATGTTCAAAACCAAGGGGTCATGATATGAAGATAGAGGAGGTAGACTTAGGGGTAATGTGAGAAAGTATTTTTTTATAAAGAGGGTGGTGGACCCATGGAACAGTCTCCTGGCAGAGGTTGTAGGGGCAAAAACAGTAGAGGATTCAAAAACGCATAGGACAGACATAAAAGAACTCTAGTGATAGTAAAGAGCAGGTAAGCCGCAGATCATTTAGGGTCTGCAGTACATGAAACAGGTAAGGGAAAATGGGTAGACTAGTTGGGTCAAGTGCTCCTTATCTGCCTTCAAATTCTGTTTCTATGTTTCTAGGTGACAGATATACTGTAATAAGTATAGGTGTGCATAATGGATATATCATCCATGTTGCCACCCAAAGTGGCTAATTGAGTAGAGTCTAAATACATTCCTCTTATCTTCACAGGTCTGCTGTCATGCTGCCTTCTCATCCAAAAAGCAAGACCACCAGATCTGTCTGGGCACCTCTGTGCCATTTCAAGGCATGGTCATCACCAATGTGACAGTATCATTTTCAAAAATTATTTTTTCTTTTAATTTGTCATTTTTTGTTTCTGTTCACAGGTACAACACAAAATGGAGTGTACTAGAGTCTAAATGATGTATATCTTGTATTAGCAGGTCTATTTCCATTCTGTCATGAATGCCTCTTCCTCCAGCAAGCAAGCCATCTCCATTTTCTCCACCAGAGTGATGATGTAGCCAACGCTGTACCCTATACTTGGATCTTCTCCTACTCCTCCTTCTTCTGCTTCTCTACCACTGTGTATAGTCTTATAAAGTCAAATCCTCCTTTGTATCCAGCCTGAATAACAGTCATCCACCTGATGCTACTGCCTGAATCTATATTGTCACACAGCTGAAAAGTACCTGAAACAAGAGAAACAGGAGCAAAAAACAGAGAGTGACATATGAATAACAACTAAGAATTTAAAAACAAAAATGGAAAAATGAAATGAATGCTTACTTTTCCTAGTAGTAAACACTGATAAATTAAATAACCAGATTTGGGCCAGACCCATGCAGCAGCAGGATTTCATCACCCTAGTGATAAATACCTGAAAGGAGAGAAATGGGAACAAAACATTGTTTAAAATATATCATTTCCACGCCCGATCCCCCCAACCAGAGCCAAAAAATAAACACTTAACTTTGCCGGTAGGACACGCAGTGATACTCAAAGATCATTATCTAGAGTTGCATCTCAAACAAGCATTATCTTTTTATGAGAAAATATCCAGAATTTCATGGTCACTACAGTTCATCAGGACAGGTACTGTGATGGGAAACTTACAGAGTGCAGAAGCAGCATGTTTAATTCAGGTAGCCCATCTCATTTTGTTTTCTCATACAAAAATTTCCAAACAGTAGACTTTATTAGACTGAGAATTTCTGGGCACTAAATTTCATTCCCTAATGTGCATTACAAGAACTGTGTTAGTGGGACATACACACATCATTGCACCATGAAGCCCAATGCAGCAGCCTGATGTGTTTTTTCAGGTAGTTAAGAAAACTTCGGGAGCAGAGAATCTATGTAAGCTGTGCATTTCTTACAATTTCCCCTGAAGTACATTAGAAGAACTGTGGCAGGGGACTGACGTGCATTCACCTTATAGCAGCATGCAGCGGCTTGATGTGTTTAATCTGCCAGCTGAGAAAATTCTGGGAGCACAGAATTTATTTTTGTTGTGCTTATCACACTATTTTCCCTAAGATGTATTAGAAGAACTGTGGTGGTGGGACTGACAAACAGCACAGCACCTTGTAGCAACATACAGCAGCCTGACTTATTTATTCTGATAGTTGAGAACAATTCTGGGAGTACAGAATTTTTGTATGTTGTGCTTATGCCACAATTTTCCCTAAAGTGCATTACAAGAGCTGTGGTGGGGAGACTAACATGCAGCACAGCAACATGTATCAACAGGCAGCAGCCCGAGACATTTATTCTGGTAGTTAAGAAAAATTGTGAAAGCACAGAATTTAAGTATGTTGTGCTTTTGTCACAATTTACCCAAAGTGAGTTACAAGAACTGTGGAGGGGAAGTGACATACAGTACAGCAAAATGCAGCAGCAGTCAGAAGCCAGGCATATTTGTTCTGGTAGTTGAGATAATTTCTGAGAGCTCAAAAATTATGTATATTGCGTAATTTTTTTCATGGTTCTCCCTAAAGTGCTCTGCAAGAACTGTGGCAGGAGGACTAACACATGGTGCAGGACCTTGTAGCAGCATACAGCAACCTGATATATGCACCACGCATGAATTACCTCTGATATCATTGATATCATCAACCTGTGCAAGTCCTGTGATCTCACCTGGGCCTGCTACAATGGTCCCACTCCTTTTCTAACCTTATCTTTTACAGGGCTCTGAGGAACAACTGTGCAAAAGCTGTCTGAGCTACAAAATCACACCATTTCAATGCCAACCGCCATAAAAACTTTAACACACCAGCTAAATTCTGAAAGGTTATCCATTCCCTTTTCAACCTCCCTGCCCAGTCCACCCCCCAGTCCTTATTGTTAATTGTTCACCAGTGACTGACCCTCCCTCTGTTTCTACTTACTTCAATGAGTTCTTCACAACCTGTGCCCTCCATTCTTCTCTCCCTCCTGGCTCCTCTCCTCCCCTTAACCTGTATAATTCCAACCCAGTCAGGCTGTGCCCAAGCTCCTACACCTCTTAGCTCCTGCCATTGCTGCTCTCTTTACTCACCTCCTCAACCTTTCCTTTTCCCTCTGTGCTGTTCCTCGGGCTTGGAAATTGGCTAAAGTTATTTCATTTCAAAAGGAGGGGAGACTCTCCTCTCCTGGTAACTTCTGCCCCATCTCCCTTCCCCTCTCCTCCTCAAAACTGCAATAGTAATGATCTATTCCAGACTCTGCAACTACCTCTCATCCTGTAACTTCCTCTCCCCCTTCCAGTCTGACTTCCGGAAGCACAATTCCTCTGTTTCCTCCCTGCTGCATATCACTGAATTCATCTTATCTGGGATGGATATGGGGCATATTACTGCTGCCATTTTCATTGACCTGACCAAAGCCATCAGTTTAGTGTCCCATTTCTTCCTCGTGAATACGCTGACCTCTGCTGACCTCTTAGCTTCCGCTGTTGATAGGTTCCATTCCTACCTCACTGGCCATCAACAGTCACTATAGGTAGGTGGTGTTCTGTCACCTCCACTACCCATCCAGGCCAGGGTCACTCAGGGCTTCATCCTGGGTCCCATCCTCTTCTTCATCTTCCTGAATGACTTCCCAGCTGCATGTACTAACTCGTATATTCACATGTGTTCTGATGACATTGTCATCTTCTCCGCCAATCCTTCTACTGCAGCTGTTGAAGACCTGCTCCAGATCTATGAAGGCGAAGTTGGTGACCTCGCCAGTGCTTAAGCTTGCAAATTAAAACTTTGCAACATCTCTACCACTAACACACATATTTTATATATCTTGAAGAAGTTGTCTCTAATAAAATAACAAAGTTAGAAAGAGAAAATAAATATATATATATATATATATACTGTATATATATATATATATATATATATATGTGTGTGTGTGTATATATATATATATATATATATATATATGTGTGTGTGTATATATATATATATATATATATATCAGTTATCAGATGCTACCAAGGTTGAATATAAAACTCAACCAGAGGAGGACCTTGCTTGACTATTGAGTGAATTATTAGTGATCACCCTATAAAACCAGTTTCATTTTAAGGACACAAACTTCACAAATGGCAAAAAGTATTTTGGACAAAAACAAAATTTACTATATATAAAGAGAGATGTGTCCAGATTTTGGCAATCTAATCATAATTCTTAGTTATATTACAAGGTTAAAGGGGCATAGGAACCCAGCAGCTGAGTACAGGATGAAGGGGAGGTATAGACAGTCACAAAACAGGAAAGGGACCTTGGGGTTATCACATCTGAGGACCTCTAGATGGCAGGGCAATTTGACAAAACAGTATGGAGAGCTAGTGGGATGCTAAAGTGCATAGGGTATCTTCAGCAGGAGGAAGCATGTGATGTTGCCACTGTATCACTTGCTGATGAGACCCCACCTGGAGTACCATGTCCAGTTTTGGAGACTGCATCTCAAATGACATAGCGTGGAGTCAATCCAGAGGAGGTCAACTACATTGGTGCAGGGGTTACAGAAAAAGCCCTATGAGGAGAAACTGAAGAATCTCAACATGTACACTCTGGAAGAAAGGAGCAAGTAAGAGGTGACATGACAAGGACCTACAAGTACCTCAGGGGGATGCACAGTGTGCAGAGAGGGAGTGAGTCTCTTAGAAAAAGCACTAGGATCAGGTGGCATGTGATAAAGCTGGGGGGGGTTCAAGAGAGATTTAAGGAAATATTTCTTCACTGTAAAGGTGGTAGATGCCTGGAACCACCTCTCAGCAGAAGTGGTAGAGGTTAAAACAGTAGGTGACTTCAAGTATATGCGGAATAGACAAATGGGGCATATTAGAAAAGAATTATGGAGACCAGATAGGGTCTGTGCAGATAAATTATGCAATGAACATCTGGGCTGTCTGGGTGGGCTAAGGGGTCTTTTTCTGCTGACAAATGTTATCTTTCTATTACCTAAAGTTACAGTTACTCTCTGTTCTAGAAAAGGAAAATATATATTAGTGACTACATGCTAACAAGGCTAAACATTAAGCACACCTAGAGGATGACTTTGCTTTACAGTTGAGTGCACTGAGAGTGATCACTTCATACATGCAGTCAGGTGTGCCGGGAGACTGCCGTCAGGACCGCTGGATTAGCAACAGCAGCAAGCATATCAGAAGAGCTTCACTTGAAACTGGGAATCAGCTTAATGCTGCACAGAAGTGGGCACATTTTTATTATAAAATTAACTTGCTTCATCAGTGCTAAGGTGAGAGGTGGAGGAACTAATGAATGGAGGGTACAATATTTACTGATAATTACTGTGATGCAGTTGCTCATCCTAGGTGCAGGAGGTACTTGAGAGCTGCAGAAAGGGGTGTTTGAAACGAGATATCTGGCAACTGACTGTAAATACTTACAGGTTGTGGTGCATTTTATTTTCAGGTTGCTTGGTACTGCAAGGGGAGTGTTTGCTGCATGTAACTGAGGTCCTGGATTCATTTGTCTCGGCCAACTGCATTAGGCAACAACTGCAGTGCAGTTACTGAATGTTTCCAGCAGTGAGGGTTAGGCCTGCCCTACCCTCCCCTCCTGGGCTAGCCCACTTTTGTAGGTGGAACTACAGGAAACAGGTACTAATTCCTGTTCAGCTCAAGGTAGCAGGAGCGTCAGCAGCACCCTGTAGACCTGATAGCACAGAGTATTTTGTTATAATAGCTACTGCAAAATAGCTACTGCAAAATAGCAACTGCAAAATAGTGAATGACACATAATAGCGACTCATAATAACGGTGTTCCGAATATGTAATTCTCTCTGAAATCAATGAGCGACGTGGTGTTAGAATCTTTAAGATGGGGGGGTGTGGGGGGCACAGCCCCTTGCATTTATATCAAGTAATCATGCCAAGAACAGCAGTTGAAGGAACAGGTAGTAGTAGCTGTTACTGGCAGTGGCAGATGTTATTTTGACGGTCGCTATTTTGTAAGCGCTATTATCACATGGAACCATTGCAGTGGGACTGAATCTGCAATCTTGCATAACATCACAGTGGGTAGCAGGGCAAGTTAAGCCAGCAGCAACGGCAAATAAAAAAAACAACATTTAAGTGTGAGCTTAACACAGGAAACAATCACAAAAAGTAATGGGAAGCAAAGCTGTAGGTAATGGGCATAGTAGTAAAGAGTGAGGATGCAAGGGGTGGTGCAGTGTAGTGGGTGTGGAACTGCAGTATTCAGGAGAACATTTGGGATCATGCGGTGCTGCCCATCTTCAGGCACATCTCTGAGTTGAGGGAGGAGGTTGTCTGTCGCTGAGCCAAGCTGGACAGGTTACAGGGGACCTTTGCCCCCACACAGAGGCCACTGTATCCACAGATGGAACCTCAAAGGATGCCCAGGAAGAGGAGTGATTGCACCACAGTGGGCTCAGGGAGAGTGCGGGGGGGGGGTGTCTGAAGCACATGCCTCATTCAGTCCAGCTAAGTAACATCTACACATATTGGAGGAGAGGGAAAGTCCCACAAGGGTACCCACTGCTGGGACCGAGGGGGACGAGGGGGGTCCTCCATGATGGAGCCCCAGGGAAGGGGTGGAGGACCCCAGAGGAAGAGGAAGCTACTCCTGGTGGGGAACCCAACTGTCTGGGGAGTGAAGTTAGGGGCACCTAGCAATGGGGAGAGGGAGGTCAAGTGCCTTTCAGGAAGCACTGCACAGAGGGATAGGAAGCAAATCCATAGGATCACAAGCGCAATAGTAAGGAGGGAGTAGCTGGATGTTATTGTCTACCTGGGAACAAATGACCTAACAGGGGAAAAAGGTGGAGACAGTCAGAATCCAGGAAGATTTCAGAAACATGGGGGGGGGGGGGCTAAAGCAGATAGCACACTCTGTTTCCTTCTCACAGGTACTACCTGTCCATGGCATGGGGAGGCTAGGTCACTCCGCATTCAGAAATTCAACTCCAAGTTGAAGGAATGGTGTGGAAAGGAGGGGTTCGGCTTCATGGGGGGCTGGGGCCTCCCTAGAATGATGCAGGCCTGTATAAGGAGGATGGCCTGCATCCATCTGGAAAGGGTACCTTAGTCCTAAGTAAGAGGTTTCAATGCTTCTGTAGCAAGCATTTGAACTGGCCAAGGGCGAGACCAGGAAGGTCAGGGAGCTTAGTATCACCCCCCACATGAGCACATGCTCTGCATGAGAGACCAAAGAATAGATAGACAGAAAGAGGGCAGAATACATCATAGAGGCAAGAGGCAGGGAGGCCCAGGGATAAAGAACACCCAAGAAAAAGAGGGACATAGGGATATAGGCCAGGTGAGGGAAGTCATATCATGGAGTGCCATGTGTGTCAATGCCCAGAGCCTCAGTAACAAGATGGAGGACCTGGAGGCAGCCATGGCAGAGTTGGACATGGGCATTGTGGCCATCATGGAGATGTGGTATAATGATAACCATGGCTGTGAGATGGCCATACAGGCTACAACCTTTTCAGGAAGGACAGGATGGGCAGGAAGAGTGGAGGAGTGGCACTTTATGTGAAAGATAACATAAAGGCCACAGAGATTCAAGGGGAACAAGGCAAGGAAAGGGTCCTAAAGGAGCTGGAAGGAATAAGAATCGATAAAGGTATGGGGCCAGATGGGCTACACCCCTGGGTGCTGAGGGAGCTTAGGGAGGTGGTGGCTGAACCTCTGGCAACCCTGTTCATCCAGTTGCTGGAAACAGGAGAGGAACCCAAGGACTGGAAGACAGCAGATGTGGTCCTCTTATACAAAAGTGGGAACAGAGAGGAAGCAGGAAACTACTGACCAGTCAGCCTGACCTCAGTAGTGAGGAAGATCATGGTAACACTACTGAAGGAAAGAATAGTGGAACACCTAGTTGCCAACAGTCTACAGAACCCAATGCAGAATGATTTAACTTGGGGGGAGATCATGCCAGACTAACTTAATTGAATTTTTCAACTGTGTGACAAAGGAGGTGGATAGGGGCGGGGCAGTGGACGTGGCCTACCTAACTTCAGCAAGGCCTTTGACACTGTACCACACATGAGGCTGTTAAACAAGCTTGGGAACATGGGATTGGGTAGGATGGTGATGTGGTGTATTGGGAACTGGCTGTATGGCAGGACACAGAGGGTGGTGGTAAATGGCTGTCACTTTGCAGAGGGAAGGGTGACCAGTGAGGAGCCACATGGATCGGTGCTGGGCCCTGTCCTCCTCAACATCATTATCACTGACATTACAGATGACCTGGAAGGGAGAATTAGCCTGATCGCTGATGACACGAAGCTCTATAACAGGGTGGACTTGTCAAAGGATGAGGAGAGAATGAGAAGAGATCTGTAGAAACTGGAGGACTGGCCAAGGGTGTGGCAGTTGAGATTTAATGCAAAACAATTCAAAATAATGCACATGGGGCACACAAACCCTGGAACAAAATATCAGCTAGGAGGGGAGGTTATAGAAGGCTCCAAGCAGGAAAGGAACCTGCAGGCTGTCATCTCTGATGATCTTAAGCTAGGGAATCAGTGCGACAAGGCAGCAGGAAAAGCAAATAGGATACTAGGATTCATAGGCAGGGGTATCACCAGAAGAAAAGGGAGGTCATAATTACACTATACAATACATTAGTGAGGCCATACCTAGAGTATAGTGTCCAGTTCTGGAGGCCTTACCTACATAAGGACATAGGGTGGAGGCAGTACAGAGGAAGGCAACCAAGATGGTGCAATGATTGCATCACAAAACCTACATGGACAGGCTGAAGGACTTAAATATGTACTCTCTGGAGGAGAGGAAAGACAAGCAGAATATGATTGAATTATATACATACCTTACAGGAAGGAATAAGGTGAAGAAAAACACAATTCTTCATTGGAAAAGAGAGTCCAGGACTAGGGGACATGAGATGAAACTAGAAGGAAGAAGATTCAGAGGGAACATGAGGCAATATTTATTCGTGGAGAGGGTGGTGGACAAATAGAATAGCCTGCTGGAGGAGGAGGCAGTAAGGGCTGAAATGATTACAGGAATTAAGAATGTATGGGATAGGCATAGGGGGATCCTGGTAGTTGGGGGAAGGAGGCAACCTAGTTCTAGTGAAGCTTGAAAAAGCAAAGTAACATGCACAAATGGGCAGACTAGGTGGGCCAGACACCCTTATCTGCCATCAGTATGTATGTATCTTTGTATCTAAGTGTCCAGATTTGACCATAATTCTCAGTCATGTAAGTGTATCTTTTTTGTGAATTAAATATTATTGACTATATTGTGTAATTGTGTAGAAACATAGAAACATAGAATTTGAAAGCAGATAAGGACCGCTTGGCCCACCCAGTCTGCCCATTTCCCTACCTGATGGATAAGCTGCAGATTCTAGTTAATCAACAGCTTACTTCCTCCTGTCCCCCACTAGAATTGCCTTATGCCTGTCCCATGCATTCTTGAATTCTCCCACTGTTCCTGACTCCACAACCTCCTCAGGAAGGCTGTTCCATGCATCCACAACTCTCTCTGTGAAAAAATACTTTCTAACATCACCTCTGAGCTGTCCCCCCTCTAGCTTCAAATTGTGCCCTTGTTCTTGCACATCTCTTCTTCTGAAAGATACTACCCTCTTGTACCTTGTTAATTCCCTTGAGATACTTGAAAGTTTCTATCATGTGCCCCCTCTCCCTCCTTTCCTCAAGGGTATACAGTACATATTAAGCTGCTTTAGTGTCTCCTCATATGTCTTCTGGTGCAGACCTTGCACCATTTTGGTTGCACTCCTCTGAATAGCCTCTACTCTGTCTATGTCTTTGCGGAGATGGGGTCTCCAGAATTGCACGCAGTACTCTAGATGGGGTCTCACTAACTGTCTGTAGAGAGGGATAACAACTTCCTGTTTTCTACTGTTGATGCCTCTCCCTATCCATCACAGTATCCCCCCAGCACTCCTTACTGCCTTCTCACATTGCTTGCCCACCTTTAGGTCATCTGATATAATTACTCTTAGGTCTCTTTCGATTTTTGTCATTGGTATTAACTCACCCCCCATTGTGTACTCTTCCCCTGGGTTTTTGTTTCCCAGATACATTACCTTGCACTTCCTTGCATTGAATCTGAGCTGCCACATATTTGACCATTCCTCCAACCTTGCCAAGTCCCTTTTCATTCTTTCCACCCCACCTTGTGTATCAACCCTGTTGCAGATCTTTGTGTCATCTGCAAAGAGGCACACCTTTCCTTCCAGGTACTCTCCAATGTCACTTATAAAGATATTAAAGAGGACCAGTCCCAGTACCGAACCCTGCGGTACCCCGCTAATTACCCTCCTTTCTTCACTGTGGACTCCATTTACTATTACCCTTTGTGTCCTTTTGTCCATCCAGTTTTTTATCCAGGCTACCACCTTGGGACCCACTCCAAGGCTGGCTAACTTGTATATTAATCTTTTGTGTGAGACTGTGTCGAATGTCTTGCTAAAATCTAGGTAGGCCATGTCCACAACCCCTCCCAAGTCTTCTCCTTTGGTCACCCAGTCAAAGAAATCTATTAGGTTTATCTGACATGACCTTTCTGCTGTGAAACCATGCTGCTTTGGGTCCTGTGCCCCACTGGCCTCTAGGTACTCAACAATTCTTTCCTTCAGAAGTGATTCCATCATTTTCCCTACCACTGAAGTCAAACTAACTGGTCTGTAGTTTCCTGCCTCTGCTCTGCTCCCACTTTTGTGAAGTGGAATCACATTTGCCCTCCTCCATTCCTCAGGTACCACTGCATCCTCCCATGATTTGTTAAAGAGAGCAGTCAGTGGTGTTACTAGTTCTACCCTTAGTTCTTTTAGTATTCTTGTGTGAATCCCATCAGGCCCCATTGCTTTGTCCATCCTCGGTTTCAAGAGTTCTTTCAAAACCCTTTCTTCTGTGAATGGACTGGTATTGACCCCCCTATTCAGAGTTTCTCCTTTGTTTGGTTTAGGCACCTCCCCCTCCTCCTCATCTGTTGTGAATACTGTATTGAGCAGAAATATTCGTTCAGTATCCCTGCTTTTTCACTGTCACCCTCTGCCCACGTTCCCTCCCTTTATTAAGTCTCTGTATCCCTCCCTTGGTCTTTCTTCACTCCCTAATGTACCTATAAAATATTTTATCCCCCTTCTTAACAGAGTTGGCTATCTTTTCCTCAATTTGTGCCTTTGCTATTCTGACTACCTTCCCTGCTTCCTTCTGCTTTAACTGATAAAGTGTTCTGTCCTGCTCCTTCTCTGTTTCCTTATATTTCCTAAATGCTGTCCTTTTCTCCTTAACTGTCCCTGCCACCTCTTTTGAGAACCATAGTGGTTTTTTTCTTCTTTTTGTTTTATTGATTTGCTTCATGCAAAGGCTTGTTGCCTCTGCGATGGTTGTTTTGATTATCCTCCATTGTTCCTCCACCCCTCCTTCTTGCCCATTTGCTAGTGCTTTTCTAAGGCACTCTCTCACTTTCCCAAAGTCAGCCTTCCTAAAGTCTAATACTCTTGTTTTTGTATGGCTTGACTCTATGGCTGTGTTTATTGTGACCCACACTGTTTGGTGGTCACTTGTTCCCAGATGGCTACCCACTTCTAAATCTGAGATCCTTTCTCCTTCCCCATTTGAGAGTACCAGGTCTAAGACTGCTCCCTCCTGAGTGGGTTCCAATACTAGCTGTCTGAGGCATGCCCCCTGTAGGGCATCAAGAATGACCCTGCTCTTGGATGTGCCTGCAGCAAAGGTACTCCAGTTAACATCTGGCATATTCAGGTCCCCCATCAACAATGTCTCCCCTTTTTCTGCCATTTTAAGGGTGCCTTCTATCATTTCCTTGTCCATTTCCTTCCCCTGAGATGGGGGTCTGTATACAACCCCCATGCGGATTGTGGTGCCATTTTCTGTCTCCAGGGTGACCCATAGTGACTCATCAACTTCCTATTTACTCTTTAGTTCTGTTGCTTTAATCCCTTCCGTTATATACAGAGCTACTCCTCCTCCTCTTTTACCCACCCTGTCCCTCCTGTAGACTGTGTATCCTGGTATGTTGACTTCCCACTCATGGTTTTCTGTGTACCATGTTTCAGTGACTGCCACAATATCCAGGCATCCCTCTTCCATCAAGGCCACTAGTTCAGGGAGTTTGTCGCACAGACTGCAGGCATTGGTACTCATCACTTTCCATTTATTTTTTATGGCCTTACCCCTTTTAGCCCCATCCCTGTCCTTAACACCTTTTTCTGCATTTATCCCTGTCCTGTTCCCTACTGACTTCTCTGCCTTGGTGTTTACCTCTCTAACTACTGTGCTTTGTTGGGAGAGGCTGGGATTTCCCTGCTCATTTTCCGTGCCTCCCCCCTTGGCTAGTTTAAATGCTTGCCAATGAAGCATTTAAACCTGTCATAGAAACATAGAACATAGAAACATAGAATTTGACGGCAGATAAGGACCGCTTGGCCCACCCAGTCTGCCCGTTTCCCTACCTAATGGATAAGCTGCAGGTCCTAGTTAACCAGCAGCCTACTTCTTCCTACCCCCAACCCCTAGAATTGCCTTATGACTGTCCCATGCATGCTTGAATTCCACCACTGTTTTTGACTCCACAACTTCCTCTGGAAGGCCATTCCATGCATCCACAACCCTCTTTGTGAAAAATTCTTCCTTAAATTACCTCTGAGCCACCCCCCATCTTCAAATTGTGCCCTCTTGTTCTTGCACACCTCTTTTTTTGAAAGATGCTGCCATCTTGGACTTTGTTGATTCCCTTGAGGTACTTGAAAGTTTCTATCATGTCCTCCCTCTCCCTCCTTTCCTAGAGGCTATACATAATAAGCTCCTTACGTCTCTCTTCATTGTCTTCCGGTGCAGACCCTGCACCATTTTAGTTGCCCTCCTCTGGACAGCTTCCATCCTGTCTATGTCTTTGTGAAGATTGGGTCTCCAGAACTGCACGCAGTACTCCAGATGGGGTCTGACCAGCTGTCTGTACAGAGGGATGATAACTTCCTGTTTTCTACTGATGATGCCTCTCCCTGCATCCCAGTGTCCCCCCAGCCCTCCTTGCTGCCCTCTCACATTGCTTGCCCACCTTTAGGTCATCTGATATGACTACCCCCAGGTCCCTTTCCATTTTTGTTGTTGTTAGTATCTCACCCCCCATTGTGTACTCTTTCCCAGGTTTTTGTTTCCCAGGTGCATTACCTTGCACTTCTTAGCATTGAATCTAAGCTGCCATACATTTGACCATTCCTCTAACCTTGCCAAGTCCCTTCTCATCCTTTCCACCCCACCTTGTGCATCAACTCTGTTGCAGAACTTTGTGTCATCTGCAAGAGACATACTTTTCCTTCCAGTCCCTCTGCAATGTCACTTATAAAGACATTAAGAGGACCAGTCCTAATACTGAACCCTCACGGTGCCCACTAGTAACCCACCTTTCTTCAGAGTGGACTCCATTTACTATTACTCTCTGTGTCCTATTCTCCAGTCAATTCTTTACCCAGGCTGTCATCTTGGGACCCACTCATGAGCTGACTAACTTGTATATTAATCTTTTGTGTGGGACTGTGTCAAATGCCTTGCTAAAGTCTAGGTAGGCCATGTCACAGCCCTCCCTGATCTACTACTTTGGCCACCCAGTCAAAATCTATCATATTTGTCTGGCATGACCTTCCGCTGTGAATCCATGTTGCCTTGGGTCCTGTGCCCCTCTAGCCTCTAGATACTTGACCATTCTTTCCTTCAAGTGATTCCATAATTTTCCCTACTACTGAGGTTAAACTAACAGGTCTGTAGTTTCCTGCTTCTGCCTTGCTCCCACTTTTGCAGGGAATCACATCTGCCCTCCTCCAGTCCAGGGTACCACCCCATCCTCCCATGATTTGTTAAAGAGGGTAGTCAGTGGTGTCACTAGTTCTACCCTTAGTTCTTTTAGAATTCTGGGATGAATCCCATCAGGCCCCATTGCTTTGTCCACCTTCAGTTTTAAGTGTTCTTTCAGAACCCTTTCTTCTGTAAACGGGCTGGTATCAACTTCTGTATCCTGTCACCTAGGATCCTGGATCCCCCCCCCAGGACAGATGCAGACCATTGCACCAGTATAAACCTGCATCCCTCCAGGTGGCTCCCCAGTCCCCAATGAAGCCAAAACCCCAAGCTCCACACCAGTTTTTCAACCATTCATTGAATCCCATGGTGTGAAATACCCTAGCATCATCCTTGCCATAGACTGGCAGCACCTCCGAGAAGGTTACTGTACATGCTACTTGTCTAAGGCCCCTCCCCAACTCCACAAACTCCTGTTGCACTGCTCTGATCCCATTTACAGCCCGATCATTTGTCCCTAGGTGGACAATGACATCCAGCTCCCTCCCTCGTGCAGCTGCTCCCGCGATCCTGAGGATTTGCTTCCTGTCCCTCCAAGCCATGGCGCCAGGCAGGCAAATTACCTCCCCTTCCTCCCCCACGTCTACCCCCCTAATGATTGAGTCCCCCACCAGGAGTTGTTTCCTTCCCCTGTGGGGTCTCATGCCACCCTCCTGTGGGTCTCCTTTGTGGAGGTTCCCAGCATCCTCTTTGGTCTCCACTGCAGGTGACTCCATAGAGGAACCACTCTTTGCCAGAACAACATATGAATTATGGAGAGCTACAACTGGAGGGATGCACCTCTGTCCCACCACCATCTCCCTCCCTGAGCCCACCTTGGTCCAACCACTCTGCTTTCTTTGCAGCCTCTGAGGTAACAGTGGTGGCTCTGGTGGTCCCTGGGTGGGGGAAGAGGTTTCACAAATCCTAGCCAGGTCAGTCTGGGGATGGGCAACCTCCTCCCTGAGACCAGAGAGGTGCCTGTAAACAGGGCAGCATTGCAGCCTCCAGAATGTCTCCTGAAACACTGCTGCTGCACGGCCATTGCACTGCACCACTCCTATCTTGACTTATTTTGTGTCCCCTCTCCTTTTGCTTTGTATGATTATTGTTTCCTCCCTCTATGTATTTTTACACTTACTTTCCTACTGCCTATGTGCCCTTACAACTGTCACCCTTCCTGTTGTGGGACAGGAACTTCCTGTAGTCTTCAGTAGTCTCCTTCCTCCATGCCTGGATTCAGACCTCCAGCAGCCGGGGTGGGGGGGATAAAGAGTTATTTTATTTTTTTTAGGTTCCTTCAAGGTTGCTGAAACTAATGTGTCTCAGTGATCCTTCCCTTCCCACTGCCAAACAGGAAGTTCCTGTTGTCAGTCAAATTCAGTGGCTGTAAAACTAGAACTGACTTTGGGTAGAGGGATGGGAAGGAGAACAATTAGTAAAAAATCTGTAGTTCTGGACTTCTGTTTCTTGCTCTGCAGCCAGTTCTCTTCTGCCAGAAACAGTCGGAAGCTGTAATTGGAGACAGCTGCTTTTGTACACCTAAACTGCTAAGCCACACCCCAATTAGATTTACTCTCTGCTCTCAGTAAATTAAGCTGATACTGCCCCTTCCTCAGAAAAAAACACTTTTATTTTTTTTTTACTTAAATGAGACCCCCTTCTTCTAATAAAGTATCTGTTTGCTTAATCCAAACAGGTACTACTCCTTCTGAGACAGAAGTGATTAATTAGTAAAAATTCTGCAGTTCTGGACTTCTGTTTGTGTAATTGTGCTTCTCATCTATATTGTACTTGATGTAATTGTGAGTCTGTATACCATATGCCCTTTCTGTAGTTTATTAAGTACACTTCCATGCTATACCCTACAATATGAAGTCTTTACCTGATGTCAAATCCCTTTCTGGGGCAATAAGATATTCTTTTAGTGACCTGTGAAACTGCACGTTTCACATGAATTATTGTACTGTTGTGTAAAATGTATTTTTTTAACTGTTTTGTAATGCATTTTTGTTTCATCTTTAACCCTGGGTCACTTCTGAAAAAGGAATATGAGTTCCAGTATGCTTACCCAGTTACCAAAATAAATGAATTAAAAAATATTAATTGTAGTATCTTACTTATGGCAGGCACTGTTGGCTTTCATCTGCTGTGAATTACTATTTGTGGTGTTGTGACGGAGTTTGAAAACCCACCAACACCACCACAGCCCGATGTGAGCTATAGTATTAGTTACTATTCATTGCTGACCTCAGAGCATATACCCCCGGTAATCTTTGCTTCATCTCCATGCTAATAACTGTAAGACTCTGGACTCTGGTCCAACTGAGTTTCAAATTATAAGGTAATACCCCACACACCCAAATAAAACAAGTCACTGCTTTCCTTGGCTCTGTATTGGCAATAGTGCATTCAACCCTGCTTACCCACCATCCCCTCTTTACAGCTGCAGATTTTCACTCTACTATAATACATTTTACCAACTGGCAGTGTTATTTAATCTAATGTCCCTTATGTAAGCAATAAAGTATGACAGGTGCTGGTTGTACTAATTTTACCACATGCCGATAGGTACAATAAGGCATGGAGCCACAGGCTGAATGCCTTCAGCCACTGGGCGTGTAGTAAACCTGAGAAGAATTTAGACATAAATGAGAAATCATTAAAAAGCTGTAAAAACCAGAAAAAATAGTTTCTCTGCCTGTTGTGTACCACTAGGGGTCACTATATTTTCTGTATGGTGTCTTGTAGATTAACTACTTATTATATTGGCAATATACATTTTAAAAAATCTGTGTATTTTGTTCTTTTTTACTGTATGACACTGACTGTATATTTATTTATCTTTTGTGTGACCTTTGTTGAATTCATACTGGATCACTGTATTATCAATCCATAATGAATTGTGCAGACCACACAATTATCAAGGGAGCAGTATATGAAACAGCAAATGAGGTGTGTGATTTTCATTTTTTATTTATTTTTTGCTGCAAGTTTAAAAACAAACAGATGACTGATGCTGAAGTGGCAACTGTGAACCGTAAGGAGAGCAGTAGGACTTACAGTACCTGTACACTGATACCACAGATGGATGCCCGCTGTAGGCTGAACTCCTACGCTCCAATGGTCCTGTTACAGGCTCTGGCTTGTTGCAATGAAATCACCATGTGTTAGGTGGTTGCAGTATAGTGAGCTCTCTGCTCTTTGTTTCATTGTTTGTATGTTTGTTTGTTTGTTTGTTCGTATTAAAAGAGCCAAAGCTCAAGCAAATTGAGTGAGTTCAATTTGAGCATACTGAGGGAGATGACGAGTGAACAGGTAGGGAGGTTATAAGTGAGGAAGCAAGTGGACAGGGGAGGAAGGGAGGGAGGCTGCTAGCAGGCCAGCAGGGGAAGGAGGTTTTGAGTGAGGCAATGTGCTGGCAGGGGAAATAAGCTGAAGATTAAAGAGGACAAGGAATGTGTGTTAATTGGCAGCAGTTAATAATGTTCCCAGTAAGAGAAATGAAAAACTTGTCTCTGAACATGCCATATTTAACTGTACCTTAATAAACACCACACTGACTTAATGATCTCCCCACTGACATAACCAATGAGACTAAGCTGGGGCCATTTAAGAGAAAAGTCCAACAACACCTTACCGCTCTAAGCAGCTATGACTGCTAACCCTACCCTGCCCCTAACTTGTTACCTTCCCTCTGCCTTGTTACCTTCCCTATGCCTTGCTCATTCTCCCCCCACCTGCCTGCGTTACCTAACCTCTTACTCTTCTGCCCTACCCTTCTTGCTTATCCTATCCCTCCCACATCACACTTATTTCACCCTCACCCCACTCACCTCTACACCTCCTACTACCACTCCTGACAACGCTTAACATCAGACTGCTTCATTTAATGTTTGTTAAATATGAATTTACCTGTATGTTTAATTTTACTCTCTTACTCTTTACTTATACTGTTCCACAGTTCCATTTCCATGTCTATTTTTTTGGCTTGTCTTGACTTGGAACCTTTGTAAACAAGCTTCCAGCTCAAAGGTGTTATTCCAAGATATAAATAAATAAATAAATATGATGTGAAAAACTGTATTTTCAGTTGTGTTGTTTTTATGGACAACATTCTGCACAGTTCTATTTCTGGAACCAGTAATTTTTAGTTTTTACTATGTCAGTTTGTGTACAGAATGCTAAACATGATGAGCCATTGTCCTGTCAGAACCATGCTTGGAGTTCTGTGCACAAACCGTAACATACTGTAGTTCAAACTGCAGATCACTGGTTCCGTAAAGTGAACTGTAACAGAATACTGTATTGCCTATAAGAGCAAAACAATGCAAAATACAGTTTTCATATAACTTTTTAGTAAGGTACTGTACCATATAGATCATTCAGGCTGATATAATTTCTGTAAAATGGAACATTATGAAAAGCTGCCAATTAGAAATAATTCCTGTCCTCTTTAGGTGCAAATGGAAAAATTACCTTCTGAGAAAATATGGACAATATTTTTTTTTTTAAAGTGAGACATAGATAGGTGTAGCAAAATAAACAGCTGTGAAAATAAATGGCTGCTTTTCAAAAATTAACTTTTTTTCAAGATTTTACAAGAATATAGAACACCTTTCACCCAGGTGGGCAGGGGCTTATTTTTATTAACCATTGGTAGTGCTCTTTTTAACCATGGCTAGAACCAAGTCTTGGCCAATCATGACACAGGAATGTCCTTACACATTTTAATATTGTATTATATTCTCTGCATCTGGTATTTGCCTTTTGCACATGTGTTAATTGATTATACGTATTGCAGCTTGTTATATTGGTTCTGATCCCCCTCATCCCTTTCATAAGACACATCTAAAAACGAGCTGTTACCAACTCAATATGTCCTTCTGGGAAAAACTTTGAAATAGATAAAAAATAAACGTGCAAATAAGTTACAACTACTAGTATTACATTTTGCTGCATTTATAAGTTAAGAAAACATGATTTTGTGATAGAGAAAGGAGGAACGGATGATGAGGAGGATGTGTTGTATTTAGAACCTGTGGACTTCTCCTTTTTTGGTCATTATTATTATCAGTTACCATTATTCATAAATTTGGTTTTATTACTATGTTGACAATATGTGCTTCATGATGGAGGAAGAAGGAGGAGGATTATGAAGTAGATGGTTTTTTTTTCCCCAGAAGCGAGACTTGAGATGAGAAGTCTCTGGACCTGTCACCATTTGAAGAAGCATGAGAAAAGCTTGGCAGTTTAATGTGGGCATGTAATAACTTAGGCAGTATACTTTTTTTTTTACTGCAGATTTGCTGGGGTGTACACACCGGCCTGGCTCTGGCATTTAGTTGCTGGACTCTCTGTGTTGCAGTGGCAGTTGAATAACAAGGGTTGCATTAATTGGCTCAGGCTGCTGCCACCCACGGTTGCTGGATTAATGAATGAACCGTGTTTTCCCACCACTTCCCATATCTAAATGGACCCAACTGTTTCTGTTGCTGCTGCTGGTCCATCTGACCTGAATGTGGATTGGGACTGAATGTGGCAGTTAGGAGTATGCCATGTTTATATTTAAAAATGTACAGTAATTTATCTATTTTATATTATCAGCCAGAATACTGAATATAAAAGTTTTAGAGGACTTCACTGTCCTTGAATGATTGTTTTACCACAATGATTGCAAAAATGCTTTCTGTGTATTCACAGTGTCATCTGTAAACACTCACACACTGCAGAGGATCTGCTTTGTTTTTTTTTTTTGTTAGGTACAGTGGACATCTGGTGGTGATGGTGGGACTAGGGGTATTTTCAGAAGAATTGGGACATGGTTGCAAGACTATTTCTTCTTTTCTGTCACCATAGAATGATGTGCCTTTGGATACCATTGAAAATGGTAGGCAAGACAAAAGATATGACACATGAGAAGATAATGTAATCTGATATAATATCATATATTATTGTGTGAGAGATGGTGCTACATCTGATGGAATCTGAAATAATATTATATGAAAAAATAAAATAATGTGATATTATTTGATATGTAAGAAGTAATATAATCTCATAAACTACTGTATGATATATAGTACTGTAACCTAATGTAATGCATGACAAGATAATATAATACAATTTAAAATCATATATGAGATGAGAACCTAATTTAATATGCTGTGCTGTGTGATCATTTCTAGTATGTTGTATTCATTTTTAGTATCTGTTATTTTATTTATGTACCAAGAAAACATGACTCATGAAATTGAGCTCATGATTTCAGCTTGAGACTAGACACTCTTCACGTACTGTATGTTGTTTTCTGACACTGCTAGTGACAATTGGCTGGGAACTTTTAGGAATTGAAAAGGGAATGGAAGATAATTTTTGGGTGAACTAGATTTTACATTTTTTGATGGGATATCTTCCATCCCAAGTAGGGGAAATGGAAGCACCTGAAGAAGGAAGGTGGTAAACTACTGTGCTTCTGGACTGTTCATGATGGCTTCATCACCAGATGCACTGAATGACTGGCAAGAAAGGTTGCTTACACTGCAGTTGAAGTGGATCCAGTTGGCTTCTGGTGACGAATGAAACATGGTTTCCTTGGCTATACTAACGTGCACCCCAACCAGGTAATACTGTCATACACTATTAAACGTATGACGTTAGTGCTAACCCAGAATAGCACTGTAAAAGAGCGAGTGGTGCAATAACGCAAATACTGCTGTATGCAGTATTGCACCACTCGTACTATCCCAGGAAGAAGATAAGATCTCTGCTGGGATGGGGTTCCACTGAGCAGCTGCCATGGCTCAATAGACTGAGCTACTGTAGCAAGGAACACAGGCTTGATTCCAGGTCCCAGAAAGGTTTATTTTTTTTCTGACTTTCGTGCAGTTTCATGTTGCCCCAAAGTTGAGAATCCTTATTGGGGGATTCAGAGGTGCAGCCTCTGTAATGGGGATGTGGAGGTGGAGCCCCCCAAAAAAGAAAAGTGTAAATGGGGGTTCCTAGAAATGCCAGTCTGGGTTTACCTTAGCCCGGTTTGTTCTGTTCTTCTCCCACTGTCTCTCGGGCTTCTCCTGACTTGGCCTCTAATTCTTCTGGCTTCCCAGGTCCTGTTTGCCCTCATGTGTGCCCCAGCTTGCAGTCAAATGAAAATCCAGTCCCTTGGGGCTTAAACTGCTGACCGCAGGCTCCCGTTGCAAAAGCACTGCCTCCAGGGCAGCGGGAGTCGCATTGGCACGCCAAGCGCCTTTGATGTGGAGCTGCTTGTTTTGTGGTCACCTCGGGGACTGTGCCGTGGGTCCCAGGATCCCTTCCACCTATTTGGGACCTGGTGACCATGGACAGCCTACTGGGGGATGGTTCAGATGGGAATTAAAGGAGTTCTGACTGGGGCTCATTTGAGTATGCCTGTGCAGGGCCCCGGTCATCTGAATAATGCATAACAGTGTGTCTGGCTGCCTCCAGGGTAGCTATGTTCAGCTCCAGCTGAAAAGTAAAGAATTAAAATGTTTTAAATATTGGGACTGTTGCTGCTTGTTGGGAATATATTGTACATGTGGGGGAAAAGTGCTTAAAGTTAAAATGAGTACTGTTTCCCTGGCAATCCCAGTATCTGGGATTCTGTGTGTCAGCCTGTCAGCTGCTGCAAGGGGAGCTTGCATAAGTGCAGTAGCGACAGGAAAAGTAAAAGGGCCATGTTTTTCATCTGTGCAGTGACTGCAAGTACAGCCTTTAAGCTATAGAACTGTGGGGCATGTGGGACAAATAATTACTTCTTTCTGGCTGCACCAGGACATTATTCAGGACTGTATCTAATCTGCTATAAGGGACAGTGGGTTAAGCAGCTATTGCCAGCAGTACAGGCGATTGGAATTGCAGCAATAGATAGCCAGGACTTGTGAGACATTCACTGCATCTCATGGGTAAGTACCCAAGTGCTTATGGGGGCTTACTGGGACATTATTTTAGGTGCAAATTCCACAACCCAATTGTGCCTTGAGTGTTCTGATTGACAGGTCGCTCAGCAACTTGGAGACATGTCACCCCATCCCTGCTACCAATCAGGAGTCGAGCTAGGAGCTCTATAAAGAGACAATGTTGCCAGTTTGTCTGGAGATTCAGAGATGCAGAACTGAGAGAGAGAGCAGCAGAGCAGGCTCCAGCCTGCTGGGAGCCCCCCATGGGGGAGGGTCTCAGGCTCCAGCCATGCCTTCAGACCTGGGCCACTTAATTCAAGCCCTTTCAGTCTTCAGAGGGCATTTGTTATTTTATTCAGTTAACTAGTTACAGTAATTGTGCTTTCTGCAACAGCTAGTCTGGAGGTTGCCAGTACTGTCCTCCAGAGGCTAGCCTTCCCTCCCACATCAGAGAAAGATGTGGACTGAAGAATCAGATGTCCAGCAGCAGTGAGAGCGCTGACCAGACCAGATGATGTCATGCAGTGGTGAGAGCGCTGACCAAGTACCTCAGCAGTGAGAGAGCTGAAGAAGTCTTCAGGATGCCTTTGATTGTGGATGAGGCCCGTGGAGGACCTGAGTGAGTACCCTTGTACCCCCAGACATGAGGGAGAAGCTAAGCAAGTAATCTTGGGGGCACCATGCCCCATTAAGAAATGTGTGCTGTTAAGTGTGAAGTATTGAAGTCATCAGTCTGGGCTACTAATCCCATAAGAGACTGCCTAGTACAAGTAATGGATGCATCTTGTCTGTGGCCCAAATGGCTAAGTTGCAGGTGCAGCAAGATGCTGGGCTTAGTGAATCATATAAATGTGTAGCTATGGGTTAGAGTCCTGCCATCGTGGAGCTGTCTGCCAAGACGTGCTTGCCACTTCATGAGACAGGAGGCCCTAGAGCATATTAAGAGCATAGCAAGTCTAAGATAAATTAAAGAGAATGTACCTGTGCCTGCACAGAATTTCATCTAAGAGCACTTGGTATAAGTGTTAAATGGCTAGAAGTGCTGGATAGGACTCCACTTGTGGATAATGTTCTTGGTATATAGAATGTACTGGATGTGACTGCCTGAAACTAAAGTATGGGATGCTTGATGAAAGTATCATTGTCAACTTACTCTGAATAGATGCCTTTTGGTATATAAAGTACTGGATGTGAACGTGTTTAAACTGCATTTAGGATGCTTGACAGAAGCATCACTCTCAATGCATTCGATGGGACTTTCAAAAATTGTGCTGAATGTTCTGGATGTAAGAGCCACATAGTTTGTTCTGGAATGTTCAGAAGTCTGTGAGTGCAGAGCAATCCCTGATTTGTCTGCAAGTGCAGGGCAATCCCTGCTGTGGATGTAAATAGTAATTTGCTGCTTTACAACAATCTGTTTCCAAGTTGCCCCCACCCTCAAATTAATATCCGGCCACCTCGACCAGCTGCAACTCCATCAGGCCTGCAACATCTTGGACTGTGGTATCTGTTTAACCAGTATGGTATGAGATTGTGGGGTTTCTGCTGTATCTGGGACTGGTACCAGTGTGGGTAATATTAATAATTACGTTTAACATCTGATTTATCAGCAGCTAGATGGTCAGGGAGCTGGATGTCTTAAGTCGAATGGTAAAATGTGATTTACATCTGCCTGTTAATATGTAGCCACCCAGCTGGAGGGTTTACCAGCAAAAATCTAAATATCATCTGTACATGTGTAAAAACAGTAAGATAACCTCTACTCCTCCTGTTTCCCTTTCCTAGCTCCTTTATTCCCCCAAAATAAATATTTCATTGTTGTTGTTTGAAATCCTGTGTGAGCTTGTTATTAGAGAGAGTCTTTAATTCAAAATGTGGAAATGTGGGGAACTGTGTATTGGGGCATGTCTGGGGAATGTAACTGGTCATCATGGATGGTGTAGCAGCTCAGGGGGCTACACCCAGTACCATCTTACCCACATAAAGCACCCTGAGTGGAGGCACTGAGCAAAGGTTTTAAAAAAATGTTATAAGTTAGTGAACCCAACCCCCTCTGCCTATGTCCAGGGTAGTAGGCAGGGGTGTAACACTGGGGGTGGCACCGTCCAGGGGTTACATGCCACATGCAAGAAATCACGCTGTATTGGCAGCACAATTTTTGCATGTGGCACAATGTCTTGCAACATTATGACCCCTTGCAATGTGCACCAAGCCTTTGTCCTCACAGCCCCATGACAATGACCCCAGTCCTGGTTCCACCATTACCAGCCCCTTCTCCACCTCCACCACTTGCAGAACTTGTGCTTGATGAAACTGGCATAGTGGAACATTTATATGCCCCTTTCCTCCTCCTGCATCCCTTTTATCTCTTGGTTTTCACTTTATGTTTTCTGCATGCATCAACAACTCATGGAGGACAGATGATGACAAGTTGAACCTGCCACTGGACACTGACAATGAAGACTCACAATAGTCATTGATGATTATTTGATGCCCACGTGATACATATACCTGGCACAAAAAGCTACAGTGCCATATGACTTAGGATGTGACAGGGAAGAGCTACATCCCCTTCCCACTTACAGATCACATACCACCCCATTGTGAGACTTTGGTACCAGTTCATCCTCATTTAGCACTCAAACTTGACCAAAGAGATATGTATTAGCTACATTTTCCAACTAATTTCACTGATTTTCTTCATCGCATAAGAGAACAGCTCCAGCTCCTTTTCCTTACTGTACAGAATGGCACACTGGGCATGGGTTCAGAAGTGAATTTCTTGCTGTAGTGTACCGTGTGACCAATGTTTTCCACTGTAGATCAGTTTGTATAAACTGCTCTATGGCATACAACTCATGTAGTATAATGGACTTTACAGCTGAAGGATTGACACTGTGGGACCATGAAAAGGCCCCCACCCCACCCCACTTCACAACAGAGACTAAACAAAATGTGTAAAGTTTTTTTTTTCAATTTGACACAAAGACTACACAAAACACAGTAAGTAGACTTTTCTCAGCCCTAGGATTATCCAGCTGAGCAAGTAACTGATGTGATGTTCTTCTGTGGAGCCCCCTGTTTAAATACACCCCATGCCATAGACCTCATCTGATACCACCATAAACATAATCTGGAGCCTAGCAAATTCTTGGTGGAATTGGACATACTAGCAGGGCAACAACCTGTGCCAGGGGAATCAGTGTGGCTGTGATGGGTTACAATGTGGCTTTTATGCCTTTTCTCAACTCACTAGTACCATGCGGGGTCCATTCCTTATGATTCTGATACAGCTCCCCATAGTATTGTGAGGAGCTGACATGGTTGAACACTAAGGGGTGGAGACTGGAGCATTCTTGGGTGAGGTCCGGGTTGTTGGAGGACTGATTTGTGCTGAAAACCTACTACAGTGAATAATAGTGAGGAATCACTCTTAAAAAGACAGAGTTCTTGTTAAGGATAATTTCTGCATGGAAAAATGATCCCGCTCACCTCATTAGCATGGCACACTGGTTGCTTAATTCCCTCTCTAGGAGTTCCAAACCAGTCTTTTCCACTGAACAATGTGATGAGTTCAACAGATTCTTACTTATCAAGGTGCCTTCTATATGGGCCTGAACCTCCTCAAGTGACCTGCTGTGAGCTGATAATACTATTCATAGGATGGGCCTAGGTGATTGCCCATTTTAGGGTGAATTCTGTCCAGTTTTGGATGAGTAGGTGTTTAGAGTGATCTCTGGGCTGTGTCCCACCTACAGTGTAGTGGACCCAGGGCTTACTTGGCTGCTTATTGGCTGTGGGAGATCATGGGCCTGATTATTTCAGAGATTGTCAGATACTCTTTGAGGGAGAGGGTATTCCCTGCTGCCCTTAAAATGACAGTGGTGAGACCCCCTGCAAAAGAATCCACCCTTGTATCCTAACATTCTACTGAATTACAGACATGTCTCAAACCTACCTTTTGGGGTAAGATGGTAGTGATGATGCAGCTGCAGGCTCACTTGGAAAGGCCTGACATCAATAAGCCTCTTCAGCTGGGGTTTCAACCTTGTCACTGTATGGAGACTGCTCTCATCCAGGTGTTCAATTAAGTTATCATTGCAAGGGACAGAGGCCTCCGAGAAATATTGGTCCATTTTGAGCTCTCATCAACATTTAACATGTGGACCATGAGGAGCTGTTTGGGCTCCTGAGGTACTAGATATTACTCACTGACACTGTTTTGTGCTGATCTGAGTCCTGCCTCACTTGAGGAGCTCACCAGGTTGCTCTTGGAAATTACATTTCTAAAACAGTTGTGTTTGACAATGGTGTGCCTCAAGGTTGGATCCTGGTCCTGATGTTGTTTGTTATGTACATTCTGCCACTAGGTGAGATCGATATACAGTATGGCATAGAGTTTCACTGCTATGCACATGATACTGAGCAATACTTGTCTTCTTCACCAGATGGGTTTGATGCAGTAACTGTGCTGGGTCATCATTTACAGGAGATCAATAATTGGAGTGCATCTAATTGTCTCAGTCTCAACTTGCACAGGGTCAACAGTGATAAAGAGTGATGCCCCACTACCATCTCTAAATGGCATTACCCTCAGAACTGTGGATTCAGTTACAAATCTGGAGGTCAGTAGGGACTGCTGGCTGACCTTTCAACAACATGTGTCAGTGGTTGTCAGTAGTGATCTTATTTTCACATTTGTGCTATTTTCCAGATCAAACCTTATCTTGTTGCTGGAGACCTGTTTTTGGTAATCAATGCCTTTGTCACTTCCAGATTGGATTACTGCATTTCTGTGTACTTACTGTTATTTATGGGGTCTGATACACCGCCTGTAACTGGTCTAGTAAATGGCAGTCCTATTAATTTCTGGAACATCTCAGAAGGAACACATTACCCCAGTACTGGGTGATCGGCACTGGCCTCCTCTTCATTAGTACAGCAGCTTCAAGGTTGTCTTGTTAGTATACAAGGCCCTGCACAGTATGGTTCCTGCTTACCTAAAAGACCTTCTGATTCCACCTGTCTGCTCTCTTCCTACTCCACTGATGCTGTCTTGCTGTCAGCATGCCAGTCTCAGTGGAGCAGAGAGACACTAGCTTGCTGTCAGTTTCCAGGTGGAGACAAACTTTTTCATGGATAGTGCATTCATGGTCACTGCACCTGTTCTGAGGAACTTTCCTCCCTGCCACCTTATGATCACTCTGGCAGCTCAGTGGAGGCATTCAATAGGATCATAACATTTTATTTAAATCAGCAAACATACTGCCTGAGTTTATTATGCTGTTTATTTTGCTGTTATGGATTGAATTCCAAGCAAGTTATTGATTTACTGTCTACTGATTTACTAACAAAGACCATTGTTTTCTATCCAAAGGTGAAGCATTTGTCAAGGCTTAGTAAGTGGATTCCACGTATCTGTAGGATGATCCAAGTGTATTATTCAGAGTTCTCTTCTGCTTGTTTTCTTAAGTTGAATGCTACAGTTTGAAAAATGTGCCTATTATAGGATTACAGAAACCATTGTGATCCACTTGGGTTCAAAACTTGCTGTTGTTTGGGGCAACATGGCTAAGAAATGAAAATGTCAGTGCTAGATATGGATATAATGTGTGTTCAGAAAATATAAAAACAAACTAAAATAGTGCTAATAATTTGGTTGCAGAAATTGCCAGTATAGTACATCTTTTTTTATCTTGGCTTTGGACCAGCTGGCATGTTGACTTTTGTAATGGATTATCAAAATGGCAGATTTATTATGTATCCCATTTTTGCTGCATTCATGTCATGCGCTATAAATGTGAACACTGCAGCATTACTGTCCATGAGGTTCAGAATAAGATATCCTCTAGGAGACCACAGTAGAATTAAGAACTTGAATTCTTGCAGCCAGCTTACAGATAACATATTGTAGACAACGAGTATGTCAAACTCCATGGAACATAGTTAGAAATTAATTGAAATAAGCATGCAATGCAGCAGTGCTGCAATGTTTGAAGAGAAGTGGCCACCAAGGAATTGTTATTAAGCGTTTAACCAAATGTACTGTTTTACATTATATAAAATTTGTATGCATCTTTCACAGTGTTAGCGACTCAGTAGGTATATTTGCATGCTCAGTTTTGAGGCTGGAACATTGGAAGGTTGTGGATTCTAGCCCCTCATGAAGTAGTTAGGGTAATATTCATAACTAACACTATAGTGTCATATGGGGGTACTGCACTGTTGTAGTCTCATCAGTACCCTGAGGCATTAAACCAGTGTGCCTTCTGCCCAGCCCTGGTCACAGTGTAGGTGGAAGTTATTGATTCCATGGTACATATCAAAAAGGTGAAGATCAGTTTACCAGTATAATGGGCAACATTCTCCCTGCAAAAAACACAGGTCCCTGAACACCTCTCCACATAATGCACCTGGAAATAAACTATGACATCTCAGTTTGCCTTTCCTGATAATAAATTGTAAATAACTACAGTAAATAAAAGATGGGCTATAATATGAGATGAACAGCACTGATTAATAAGAAATGTTTATTTTTTTATATAAACAGCTATATAGTAGAGGTTTGCAGAATTATAAATTATGACACTGGAATTGGTGCAGAATTCTGTGAATTTTAGATGAAAGTCTGTAAAATTCCATCTAGAAAAGTTTAGTAAGCAAGTAAGTAAAGTGAGAGCTTGGTAAGTAAGTGGCAGTGGTAGAGGTTTTTGAGGTAATTCTGAAGCTGTGACCCACACATTGCGAACTGGACCTAGGCCCCAACCTGTCTCATAGTGGGATGTGTGGTGTCCCTAGGCCCAGTGTTCGCTGAGACTGGCCAGTGTTCACCCTCAGTGGGATTATTCTCTAGTGCCTTGAAAGAGGCATTGGTGAAATCCCATCTGAAGAAACCATCTCTCAACCCAGATTCCTTGGCAAATTATAGACCAGTCTCTAACCTTTCCTTTTTGGATAAGGTTATTGAGAAAATAGTGGCTCTGCAGCCCAACACACATCTCACAACATTTGACATCTATGAGCCTCTCCAGTTGGGATTTATATCCAAACATAGTACTGAAACTGCATTAGTCAGGGTGCATAATGATCTCCTCAGGGCTATAGATAGACGGGAATGGTCAATTCACATTCTCCTTGATCTCTCTTCAGTTTTTGACACTGTGGACAATGATGTGTTGATGGATAACTGATGGTGCTCTGTGGACTCACTGGCACTATTATCAGCTGGTTTGAGTCTTTTCTTAACAGGAAGAATGCAGAGGGTGGTGATGGGGAGTTTCTCCTCACTCACAAAGCCCCTTCCTTGTGGAGTTCCCCAGTGTTTGATCCTCTCACCCATGTTTGTCACTCCTGGGAGAGATTACCAGATGTTACAGTGTTGAATTTCACTGCTGTGTAGATGACACCCAGCTGTACACGTCATATGCACCCGGGACACATGACACGGTGGCAGTGCTAAATACAGTACATTTCTGACTAGGATCCAGGACTGGATGTCCTCTAGTTGGCTGAGGCTTAGCCTATACAAGAGGGAGGTGCTGGTTGTTGGCAGGGTGTGGTGACAGTTGAGGCAGTGACTGGTGTAATGCTGAGCTCTACCCCACTTACTGCCTCTACTAAGGTAAAAAGTCTGGGGGTCATTCTGTATGATAAATTGACATTTTATGCTCAGGTGTTATCTGGAGTGGCTTTTACTATCTCAGGAATTTGACCTGGATTAAAGCCCTAATCCTGCTCATGACTTGCACTCACTTGTACATGCTTTTGTGTCCTCCAGACTTGTTTACTGTAACGCTCTTTCTCTTAGGATAAGTGGAGGGGTCCTACATCACCTGCAGCTAGTGCAGAATGCAGTGGCCAGGTTGATGACATGCTTTCTGAGGTTCTGCCCTGTGACCCAGTCTTGTGGGATCTGTATTGGCTGCCAGTGAGGTTGAAAATCACCTTTAAGGTCAGTCTTCTCACATATAAGACCCTATACAGACTGGGCCTTGGCTACATAAGTAACCACATGGCTCTTTTTTAATTTATTTTCATTTATTTATTGTTTCGGAAACAACCTTTGAGCAGGAGCTCTTTTACAACGGCTCCACGTCATGAACACAAACCAGTAATACATACAAGAAACACAAATTCCGGTAGAAAAGCATACATTGAATCAAACCCGTTATTACAGACTAAAATTACTATAGACTTGCTCCAATTGACAGGAAACAAAAAAAAATTGAGTGCATTATCAATACAAGCTTTGTATCAGTTTAGCAAGCTAGGCCAGGGGAAAGTCCAGTAAGAGCAGGGGAACAGCCTTGCTAGGCAGAAGGCCTTGTCTTATAAAAGGAGGTTGGGGGTGGAGGACAAGGAGAACACTGATTATGGAAGGCAGGGGAGTCAGAACTAGTGTGTATGAGACTGAGGAGGTCAACTACCAAGAAACTGGAGTCAGGGCTGAGAAAGGAGGGAGCATGGCGAGGGGGGTATGGAGCGATGGTAGTAAAGAGATATACATGGGAAGGGAAAGGAGGGAGAGTCAGATGTGATCAGTGAGGTCAGAGGTATAGCGAAAGGATTCAAGTGAGGAAACAGAGTAGTTCTCTTGCAAGGGAGGGTCAAGGAGTAGCAGAGGCAGTGACTAGACAGGGTGACTAGGTACTGGATGGTCAGGGGTGTACAGAGGAGAGTGAGTAAGGGAGAAAAGCAGATTTACTCAGGTAGGGGGTCAGAGGAGTGGCAGGTGGAGGCAATTAGGTGCCCAACAGACAATCCGCACACACTGCTGCTGATGAAGTACTGTTTCAGATCAGACTTAAAGGCCTGGAGACTTTCTGAATTGAGTGAAACTATGGTAACCTCATTGAACCAAAGGGAGGGCCCTGTAGGAGAACACATATTGTCCAAGTGCAGTTCTTCAAAAAGGAACTGTGAGTAGAAACATAGAAACATAGAATTTGATGGCAGATAAGGACCGCTTGGCCCACCCAGTCTGCTCATTTCCCTACCTAATGGTTAAGCTGCAGATCCTAGTTAACCAGCAGCCTACTTCTTTCTACCCCCACCCTCTAGAATTGCCTTATGGCTGTCCCATGCATGCTTGAATTCAGTCACTGTTTTTGACTCCACAACCTCCTCCGGAAGGCCGTTCCATGCATCCACATCCTCTCTGTGAAAAAAAATACTTCCTTACATTACCTTTGAGCCACCCCCATCTTCAAATTTGTGCCCCTTGTTCTTACACACCTCTTTTTTTGAAATATGCTTCCCTCTTGGACTTTGTTGATTACCTTGAGGTACTTGAACATTTCTATCATGCGCCCCCCTTCCTTGAGGCTATACATATTAAGCTCCTTTAGTGTCTCTTCATATGTCTTCCGGTGCAGACCATACATCATTTTAGTTGCCCTCCTCTGGACAGCTTCCATCTTGTCTATGTCCTTGCGGAGATTGGGTCTCTAGAACTGCACACAGTACTCCAGATGGGGTCTCACCAGCTGTCTGTACAGAGGGATAACAACTTCCTGTTTTCTACTGGTGATGCCTCTCCCTATGCATCCCAGTATCCCCCCAGCCCTCTCTACTGCCCTCTCACATTGCTTGCCCACCTTTAAGTGGTCTCCTGATGTTTTAAGCTGGGCTCTGGGAATCATTTGGAAGCCCTCCTTGAATGATACTTTGTACTGACAGCTGAGAAAATTGCTGTGATGCAGGGGGGAGGTTTGCCAAGGAGGGCCTTCTTTGTAATGAGACAGGTTTGGAACTTAATTCTGTTCCACAAGGATAGCAGCTTGTACGTTCATTAAGTGTGCAGGTGTGTGTATGACGGTCAGCTGCAAGGTCAAGCCTACATGCCTTGTTAAGGGCAATAGCCACCCGTTTAAGCACTGAGACTGAAGCTGCACCATAGACCACCAGTCCATAATCTCTAGTAGATAGAATTGAGCTGGAGACAGATATCCAGAGAGCAGACAGTGTGAGATTTTTCCTATGCCTGTATAGAACTCCAAGTTTGGTATTTATAGCCTTTACTATCATGTCAATATCTTGTATGAATGAAAGGGTGTCATCAATGGTGACCCCCAGGTACTTGAAGGAGTGAACCTGCTCAAGAGGGACCATCACATTGTTGTGGATGGCAAGGGTGGGTTATCTTCTCTTGAACTGACTCTTCGACATACCCAGAACTCTCTCTGATCATTCAAGGAGGGCCTCCAAATGATTTCCAGGGCCCAGCTTAAAACATCAGGAGACCACTCATTTGAGGTGGCAGTACCGGCCCTGTGGAACTCATTCCCAAGATCTTTGAAGCAGGCCTCCTCATTGGAGGCTTTAAGCAGGGCCTGAATGCACATCTTTTCAGGGAGGCATTTGGTACTTAGTAAATAATTTTCCCAGTATTGGCTACTGATTAACTGCTGTTAGAATTATTATTTTATGTATGTTTTAATGATGTTATGTGTTTTTTGAACTGTGTTCATGTATTTGCTGTTTGCATCCTGTACAGCACATTGAGCCTCAGGGAAAGGGTGCTTAACAAATTAAACGTTATTTACCAATATCTTTATAGAAGTGAACCATAGATTTTTTTTAATAAGTCATGTTTTTTCATCATAGTTGTTTTTGTTAGGTGGTATGGCCATTCACTGTAGCACGGAGAGACTCTGTAATTAAAAGAGGAGACTCTGCTGTAGCTTGGGAGATGCTGATGTCAGTCAGGGTAGTGGAGACTCTGTCACAGATGGCAGAGACACTGACATAACTCAGAGGAGACTCTGGCATAACTGGGAGGAGACACTGGTATAACAGGAAGGATACTGCAGTAGCTGAGGTTTCATGAGACACTGCTGTAACTGAGGAGACTGCTGTAGCTAGGAAAAGACACTGAAGAATCTTGGCTGAGACCCTGCTGTAACTAGAAGAAGCAAAGCTGTAACTAAGAGAAGCAAAGCTATTTATTAGGATGAAAAATTAAAGGGGAAATTGTATATATGTATAATTTACATGTTAAGTGTGAACAGTATTAATGTGCAGCTTTTTTCTTTCCTTTTGTGTTTTCCCTTTTCAGAATATATATGCTGTTCATGTAGAACTCAACAATAATGAGATGATATCAAAACCCACTGTTGGGGTTTCGTACATCATCTAGAGGTTGCAGAGAGTTATTATTTTAAAATGGACCTTTTATTGGATCCTATAGAAGGATTATTTGTTCAAAGAATTTACATGACAATATCCATGCTGCTTCTATATTGGTAGCAATTTCTTCTTTGTCAAAATATTTGTTTTACAGTTCTTGTCATCAGGCAGCAAAACACTTTATCATGTTAAATACAGTAGTGCTGAATATGGAGTTATTATTATGGTGTTTAGCACCAATAGCATGTCATCACTTGAACCTACTTATGACCAATTGCTCTCACAGCAAACCTTCAGGCATATGAGATTCTGTGGAGTGCCTGTAAAGTACTACAATACAAAAAAATCAAACTATGCTGGTGCTTTGATATAGGATTTAGCCAGAGATCTGAAATGAATCTGGCATGGAAATAAGTTTGTCTTTTGCACCAGGGCACTCAATAAAGATGATTTATCACTAAGCCATCGTCTGAGTGGCATCCTGTTTTGAAGAAAGGTGATGAGTAATGGATTTTTTCTGTTTTACTGCCATTAAAGTTTAAACTAAACACAATAATATTTTGTAGACATATTTACCTGAATTTCTAGCAAAACGTTATTTAAAATGTGTTATGAAATATGTGATTTAAACTACTGATATGCTGTATCTGTGTTAAGGTGCATTCGTGTGGCTAAGCACCACCACTCCCACCACCACCATCACCCCTGAGGAAGTAATTTTGAGATATAAGCCACCTAGTGTGTTAGGCTGGTGACTGAAACCCTTAATCTGCTAAATAAATCTTTTGCACAACCTTTAACATCTGGGATTTGTGCACTGCTTCTTTTGTTTTGCATAGCTAGGAACTTGAGCCTATCTAGGCAACACCTGCTTGCTCTCACCACTTCTACTGGAATGCCAGTAGAAGTAGTTGAGTCCAGAAAGTACCTTGGGGTCCACTTGAACCAGGAATTTTCCTACAGAGCACACATTGACTGTATAACACTTACCTTTCACAAGAAAATTGGTCTGCTCTACGGACTTGGCAATTTTATTACAGAAGTATCACAACCCACAATTGCCACTGGCACGCTACTCTACCTCCTGCAATATGGTGCATCTGTTTTGCAATCTCTTAGGTGCTCTTACCTCAATAAACACAAAGTCCTATAGAACAAAATTGGGTGCTATGCCGCAGGTGCTCTATCCAGAGAGCACCATTGTAACGTACTTCGTTCACTGAACTGGCCATCACTCGAGGGTCGACTTGAGTACCATCTACTCTATCTAGCCTTAGAACTCACATAGGGTCCGTCCCATCCCTAGACTGTAAGATACTCTTAAACTCAAGCGGCTGAATTGACAAAACATCTGAAATCCCTGCATATGTGGGAAGAACCCAGTGCAAGTAGGTTGCCACTTGCAGATCCGCAGGGATCTGTAGATATTCATGAAGGTGAACTGGATTATGGCTGACTGCATGATAAACGGCAGCTTGCAAGCAGTGTTGCCAGAGAAATCCCCACAGCTGTGGAAAACAGTTACAGCCAGTGGGACCAGCTGTAACATTGTCCACAACTGCTATGGGTGTGCATAGCAATCTCTGCAGCTGCAGAGATTTTGGTCCACAACTGGAGTGGCGGTGTGTGACTTAGTCCCAAAATGGTTTGTAAATCCAGCCCAAGTTCCCTAGGAGGGTCTTATGGTCCACCAGCAATTATTGGAAATGCCAAAAATCAGAACCTGTGCCAGAAAGAGTTCCTTTGCCTTTTCAGCTCTAACCATTTGGCACTCCCTGCCCACTGTGCTCCTAAACTGTCCAACTCTTGGGGTTTCAGAAAAGGGCTTAAAAGGCCCAGTGGTGCTGAGGGCTGAGGCGCTGGATGCCTTACCTTGCACTGCACCCACAACCCAGGTTCAGGAATGACCTCGGGTCATTGGAGGGGCCGGCATAGGGTAGTGGGGGTGGGAGCTGGATTGAGCAATTGCTCTCCTCTCCTGGGTGGGGGGTCACCTACCCATAGTCCTGCCATCACTGAATGGAGGATCAGTGATGAGCGCAGGTGGTACTGGGTGACTGGTATGGTGGGGCGTCTCGTAAGATGTGCATGTGCGTGCCTCCACACGTGTATGTCACATCGGGGATGCACAGGAGTGGGACAGGAGAAAACTCAGATAAACCCAGAAACTACTAATTAAAAAAAGGGCTTAGAGATGTATTACTAGAACAGAGCTTAGTGTCTGCAATAGGTGACCTCACCTTGTGCTAAAATTTGATTATGCTCCATCATTCAAGCATCTCTTTGGACCTCGCACTAACACTTTGGTGTAATGTTTCCCCTCACTACTTTTTGTAATCCAAGATTATCAACTCATCATCATATATTGAAATTTATGTTTTGACAAACAGTATAGTGTTACATTTATTGTACAGCAAAGCAGTTTTATTTGATTTGTCCTGATCATGTTTTCGGACTATTTTTATCTACTTGTCAGCAAATCTGTAATTAATTTCAGGTTACCCCTTAAAAAGGGACAGCTATGGCTCAGTGGATCTACCAGTTTAACAAAATTAAAAAATAATAAGAAATAGTTAGGAGGAGGCACTGGCTTAACTGGATGAAGGCATTGTTGTAACTGGGAGGAGACATGGATATACAGTAAATGAGAAGATGCTGAAACTATTAGGAGACACTGCCATAGCTGAGAAGAGACACTGCTGTAGCTGTGAGAGACCCTCTTGTAAATATAAACACACTATCATAGCAGGGAGGAGACACAGCTGTAACTAAGAGATCATGAGATACTGCTGTAAATGGGAGAAGACACTGATATAACTGCTGCTGAGACAGTTTAACTGGGGGAGAGGCTATTGTAACAGGGGAGACAGCATGTTTCACCTTTCTATGGATTTGGCTTTCCTTGCAAAGAAAAAACAAAGAGAATGAAGCATGGAAAGGAATGTAGAACTGGTTTGTGGTTGGGTAAATGGGAATCCTATTTAAAGACACCAAAAAAATTACATCTACTTACAGAAATCAAATATTAATAGTAATGCCTCCTCTCAGATATACTGTGAGATACTCTATAATATTATATTGTATGGTGGAATGTTCTCACTTGAAATTCCACCTCACCGACAAGCTGTTCAGACACACTTAGCAAAATGAATGGAACGCTGTACTGACAGTACATGCAGAACAGCATTCCATTCATTTAGAATTGAAAACTTGAGCAGCAGTTTGAAATCATATACAGAAAACTGCCGTGCGTCAACATCATTTACAACTACATGCATAATCGCCACAACGGTTTTCTGAAAGGGGAACAGTTCATTCACAATTATGCAGAATACAGGATCAACCAGATATCCTAGGTTCACTACTATTTTTACCATTCTGTCCATTTCTGCTCTCGTCAAGAGAGACACCCAGATACCATGTTTTTTTCTTGGTAAATCCCTCCCACAGTAAAGGGGTAACCAATGGGAGTGTGCACTGCTGATGTAGGGATACCTGGCCCCTAAAAAACACATAACTCACCATTAACAAATGGGAGACAATAATTTATTTTCTGTATGAAATACTACATGTTAAAAGCCTAAACAATCTTGTTAAAATAATTTTTGGGGCACCATACACTATAAAAATTACAGGATGGGTAACCCAGTGCAGAACCATGTGTTCTGCCACCTTGGAGTCTGATTCCCACTGATCTCTTGAGCTTCACTGTCGAGGTCACAGGGCATCAGACCCCTCTGTGGCAGAACACATGGATTCTGCATGGTTACCCATCCAGTATTCTCTATGTGAATATGTGATTTGTTTTTAACTGTCACTGATTTTAATGTGATTGTTTTTATCTTGTTCATGTTTATACAGTTGTGCCCAGCATCATATTATAATTTTGCTGTTTCACACATCACCTGTTAATGCAGCATTTTGCAGCCACTAGTGATGCCACATACTGCCTGTGCTGTTGAGATGCTAGTACTTACATGTTGTCTTAGTTCCTCGCCTGCAGGTGACCACTGCAGTCCATTCACATTTTTCAAGGGGGTGTGTCAGTATTAAAAGTCACCCTGTATCTTGCCGGCCATCCCCTGAACACGACTTTACCCTTTTAGTAATAACATGCACTTCCAGAAGTATTTATTGAACTCTGTGGAGAACATGCATGCATAATTGTAAGTTAATATATCCAAAAATGCTAAAGTTATTCATAACTTTGTGTGATGTCTTTGAAATTAATGCACTGAAACACAGTGAAATGATAGCCTCTGGTTTAAAAGACAACACACTCCATAATTTCACACACTAAAAAAACTCTTACAGTTTATATTTTTTTTTGAATTAGCACTGCTTTTATTAATCATCTGCAGTACAACAGTACTTTCCACTTTAATGGTGGGGTGGGCAGGGGATTGTAGTGTATTAATTGTCTAGTTCTCTTCATACTGTACAGTATGTACAGTATTGCCCTGTGGGTAGCCCACTCTGGTTTGCAGGATCCAGGACTCCTATCCATTAGTCTGAAAGACAAAAAGTGAAGATGTGTTTCAGCACTGTGCAGACAGTACCATTGCATCATTTGTATTATTTATTACTTTGGTAATTGCTCACTGTGTGCCCTACTACCTGTCACTTCCTGTTGTAGGAGTCTACATAGTAGTCCCTATCATGGGTAAGTGCTGTTGGTAATGGTGTACCATCTGCCAGCAATGGCCATTGTGGACCTCCTCCAACTGGTCTCCCTGCTATCAGGATCTCAGAGAAGATGACTGTCAACCCCTCATCATCCTGTAATAATACAAGATTGGATATTGTTTTTAGGGCTGCAGTGGGCATAGCTCTGCAGACCTCTTGCTATAAAAATAGGACTCAATGCATTCCTTCTGTCTGAACAACATGATGAAGTAGCACCACAGTCGCCTCTGTGGTTGTGGAGCACTCCACTCCTTAAAAGTAGCACTGAGGGAGTCACGTGATGTCAGCTTGCTGAACAGCAGCAGGGGCTTGGAGCTCTCTCCTTCCATCAACTTATTCGACCTAATCTGCGATTTTCTGTTCAGCTAACTTAACGATTTACTCTTTACTGGTACGACTACACTCCGCCTGTTGGCCTCAGGGCATTTGTTTCATCAAATCCCTTCGATCTACAAGGGGATGGAGGTGGACAAAAAGCAGGCCGCAATCAGGCATACGCCGCCTGCCACTCCAGAAAAGCTGCCCAAAAAACCAAGGAACCAACCCGGCACTACCTCCGATAAAATGGGGGACAAGATTCAGCCGGCTAGTCCTCTCACCGAAGAGAGGCTTTTGCAAGAGCTTGCTCCACTAAAAGATGTTCTACAAACCATTACTTCCGACCTGAAATCTATTTGGGAAGACCTTTCATCTCTCACCACAGGGTGTCTGACTCGGAGGCCAGAATCTACTCCCTCGAACAGTGGAAATTTACTGCAGAGTCTGGGATGTCACGTTAACTCAACAAGTCAAGAAGCTACAGTTAAAACAGAAGACCTGGAAGGCCGTAACCGAAGAAATAACCTACTCATCCTGGGTCTGCGGGTGAGGAGGACCAGGCCTTATTGCCTTCCTTCAAAATTCCTTGCCAAAATAGTGGGCCCTTCACCCCTTAACCCCCACTACCACTTGGAGAGAGCACATAGATCATTAAGGCCCAGACCTCCATCAGGCTCTCCCCCACGGCCAATCATCATGAAGTTTCTCAGCTATATTGAAATGCAGCATGTCTTTACCAAGTCTCGAGAGCTGCAATCCATCATGTGGGGGTCAGCCAAACTACGTTTTGCTCAAGATCTCCCAAAAGAAACCAGGATGAAGAGAGCTGCATTTCATCCCGTCGTCCAGAAATTAATTGCTGCGGACATTCCCTTTCACATGCTATATCCTGCCACCCTCAAGGTTACCGTTGGCGACAACACCCAAAGCTATGACTCTTCGGACTTGGTCTACAAGGACCTTTCTGCTAAACTTCCTAGTTTGTTTAAAACGAATGGTTGATCTCTTGTCCCCAGCTTCAGTTTTATGGCGAGGCCTTATCTCGCCTCCTTTAGAGTTTTGGTATCCTTGCTAGTTCTTCCTTGTATTTGTCTGGGCTAGCCTTACCTGTCTGACCACTCCTGGGGTTGCTGTGATGACCAGGGACTTCGGGCGGTTGGGCGGAGGCTGGATTAGGCCGCGACGCTCTTAACTTCTGATAGCTACCCGGAACTTCTCTGGGACAGCCACTGTTTTTTGGTTCACTGTTTTTTGCGAGGGACCGGTTCGGTCCCACCTTCAAAAGGCTCCCCCGGGAAACAGCTTGTTTTCATTGAGATAGTGCCTCTATCTCGCGATCCACCTTGCCAGTCTCCTGCCCTTCTCTTTTTACCCGCCGTAGGTGGTGAGTAAATCCCCTCTACTTGGGTCTCTTTTTTTTTGCTGGAATGGTAACTGGGTCTACTTCTGGGGGATCGCAGCTCCTTATATTTTAAGCCATGGAGTCTGTTGGTGGTGGGGATACTCCTGAGCACCTTGTGACTGCTGGAAGTTGCATTGCGAGCTAATGGAAGGGGGGCTAGCAAACCCAGTCCCTTATATGGGGTTCTCTTTAATTCCTCTGGTTTGGATGGGGAATATCCTTTTCTCGGGGTTTATGGTGTTTTGGTTATTTTCTACCTTGCAAGACCCCTATAGTTTAAAGCATTCTGGGTTTGCAATGGGGATCTGGTTTCCAGGCTTTCATTGTTCCTGCATCTGTTTCCTAAATGTTCATGCCTGGTGCCAGAATGTATATAGTTGGATTGGTTTTTTTCAGGGTTGTTATTTGGGGCGGGGGTGGGTAGATCCAGCCTGTCTGTTTTCTTATCTGTACTGTTTTAAGCCAGCTTTGTCTCACTTGCCTAAGATATCACTACCTTTGGCAATCCTCTTTTGGCAGGCTACAGGGGGCTGGGATTCTGGGTTCCAAGTGTGCCTTCTCCTTTGGTTCATACTTGTTTGTTCTTGTACCTGCCTTCCTTTTTTTTTGTATTTGAAATGGCTGTAAACTCTCTTAAAATTGCATCATGGAACGTGCGTGGGCTCAGGGAGAAAGTCAAGAGGACTCAGGTATTCAAGCACTGTGATTTATTTCACACCGATATTTTGCTCCTGCAAGAAACCCACTTAACCAATGCAGAGGCGAAGTGGCTGTCTCGATCTGGTTTTTTGCAGGTGTTCGTTGCAAATGGGTCCAGCTTTAGCAAAGGTGTGGCTATACTCATTAAAAAATATGTCATCTTTCTGGTAAACACAATGATAGCTGATCCAAAGGGGAGATTTATACTGATCAAAGGTTCTCTTAATGGGGACACTATGGTTTTAGGATCAGTTTGTGGCCCAATAGGGGGTAGCTCCGAATTTTTTATGACCCTAGCAGACAAAATTAGTGCCCTGCTTCCCTCCCAACTTATATTAGGTGGTGACTAGAATCTCCCACCATCTCATATATTAGATAAAGACCCTCAATCAAACCATCTACTTACTCTGGCCCAAAGGTCTCTACTAGATTTCCTGCATATATTAGGGCTTTGTGACCCCTGGCGTCTCTCCAATCCTTCCCTTCGATCCTTCTCATTTTTCTCTCAACCCCACGGATCCTGGTCTAGAATAGACTATATTTTGATTAGCAAAACCCTTCTTCCGGGTCTCCTCCAATCTGGCATTGAGCCGATCGTCCTCTCTGACCATGCAATCGTTTGGATAAAAATTTCCCCAGACCCTAATTTCCAAAGGGACACTACCTGGAAGCTTAATACCCAACTTCTTAAAGACCCCCAAACAGTGATCCATATCAGGACCCTCATTTCTCTTTTTCTGGAGAATAACCTTGGGTCCACCTCTAGATTCGACATCATTTTGTGATCCCTTAAAAGCTATCTTAGAGGTGAACTAATTAAACTTGCTTCAACGAGGAAAAGGGCTTGGCAATCTCGGGCATCCCTTCTAATGAGCAAAATTAAGGAACTGGAAAGCTCTCACCTCCCTTCCTCTCCCCTGTCCTCCCTTGAAGCCCTCCTGGCAGTTAAAAATGAATATACTGACCTTCTTAAGGAAAAAGCTGAATACTGTCTCATCAAGACTCAAGCCAAATATATTGAGCACGGTGAGAAAGCCAGAAGGCTCTTGGCCCTAAGACTTCATACACTAGAAAGCTCCAGAATAATCCCGGCTATACAATCTCCTGCTGGCTCCACTGAAACTTCTCCCAGAGAAATAGCACAGATCTTTGAGAGGTACTATAGGAATCTTTATAGCGTGCCTTCTTCTCCTGCCCCTTTATCAGACATCTCAGCATACTTAGAGGATCTTGACATTCCTCAACTTTTGCCTTCCCACAAAAGTACCCTGCCCGCCCCTATTTCACTGTCCGAAATAGAAGACGTCATTGCCTCTATGGCTCCTGACAAGGCACCCGGTCCAGATGGTTTTCCCGAAAATTTTTACAAGGTTTTCTCCAAAGAACTCGCTCCATTACTCCTCAAACTTTATTACTATCTCTTCTCTTCTACCACCGTGGACTCTACACTTCTTGAAGCCACCATTATCCTAATTCTCAAACCGGATAAAACTCCCACTGACCCGGCGAGCTACCGGCCCATATCTCTCCAAAATTGTGATATGAAAATTCTCGCTAAGGTCTTGGCTGAACGGATTAAGAAAATCTGTACCCATCTCTTTAGCCCAGAGCAGGTCGGCTTTGTTCACTCTCATTCCCTATCAGATCATCTCAGAACCCTCTCCCATATTTCTCATCTTGCCCTATCATCCCACCTCCCCATGGCCCTAGTTTCGCTAGACGCAGAGAAAGCATTCAACCGCGTGGACTGGTCTTTTCTCTGGGCTACGATGGCCAGGATGGGTTTCCCAGTTTCCTTTCTCAAATGGATCCAGATTTTATATAACTCCCCTTCAGCCAAGATATACTGTAACGGTGTTTTCTCCTTGTGTTTCCAGCTTCATACTGGTACCAGACAGGGTTGTCCTCTCTCACCCTTTCTTTTTAATCTATATCTCGAGCCCTTTCTTATTAAACTTAAGTCTTCCCCACTTATTAAAGGATGTCTGGTGCACCAGCAGGAGTTAGTCCTCTCAGCCTATGCTGATGACATACTTCTACATATTACCCACCCTGCTACTTCCCTAGGACATGCATTGTATCTCATCAATCAATATGGTAACCTCTCTCAATATAAACTGAATATATCTAAATCCGAAATTTTTCCTTTAAATGTCTACACATACAAGCACGACCTTACCAAATTTGGAATGCGATGGTCCCCTAAATCTATTAAATATTTGGGTATTCACTATTCCTCAGACCCTTCTCTACTTAGAAAACTCAATCTGGATAATCTCAAGACTCACATCCAACAAGATTTGCTAAGATGGTCCAACCTTCCTATTTCCCTTTGGGGTAGGATTAATATTATTAAAATGAATATTCTTCCCGTATTTCTATCCCTTAACCTAATAGGTCTTTGGTTGCGGCTCTCTTACCTGCAACAGTTTCACGTAATTTTCTCGAAGTTTGTCTGGCGAGGGAGGAGTCCGGCGTTCATTCATAAATTATCTCTCCTAGGAACAAAGGGAGTCTTAGACTTCCCAACCTCTTATTGTACTACTGGGCTGCTCACCTTTCCAAATTAGGGAGATGGTTCTTAGCCCATCCGACCCTTCTCCCGATCTGGCTTCAAATCAAGAAATTGATCATTTCGAATCTAAACTAGATCCATACGCCATCTTCTACACTCCCACCTCTGTGCTTTTCGCAGTGGATAACTGACCAAACAATTCTTACATCCCTTAAATCTCTTTCTCAGTGTTTACACTTTCTAAAGATCTCTAAAATTGACTTGGGGCAGCCTATCACCTAAACCCCAACATTAAGCTGGGCAACTCGATGATTGCTCCTGAGTGGCTCCTGTATATAAAGAAACTAACTTAGAACACTATTATGATCAAGGATCTCTCCTTTCATCATCTGACACCCTAGCCAAATTGGCATTCCCAATAATAAGGTTTTTAAAATATACCAATTAAGGCACCTTATTGCTGCGAAATTTGGCACACAGTTTAGAGAACCCAAGGCCCACCCCTTCCTCTCTCACATATTTACTCTTGCTTCTAAACCACATTCCATTTCGCTAATATATTCCTTTTTACTGGATTACAAGTTTCCAAAACCTACCGCAGGGTCTAGTATCTTCTTTCTTTACTCCCTGACTCTACCCTTAACTGGTCCCATATCTGGAAAGATCTGCACAGATACCACACTCAGGACAGGCTTAAACTTACCCAATACTATATTTTGAATAATATGTATTATACCCCTAAGAAACTTTTCCGGCTTAATAAGCTTGCTCTTTCTCTTTGTACCAGGTGCTCTCACAGTGAAGGGAACCCCTTGCATATTTTCTGGTATTGTAATAAGGTAGCCCCACTGTGGTCCACCATCCACGATAATTTAGATCCCCTACTAGGTCTTACCAATTTTTTCACTCCTGAAATTTGCATTTTAGGGGACTATACTGGCCTAGACTGTATTGAACACTGGTATCATATCGCCCTTGTGTCCAGTGCGGTTAAGAGACTAGTTCTTAGGCATTGGACAGACCAATTGACCCTGACCTATTCTGAATGGTTGACTGAGCTCTCTGCCTATCTTAACATGGAAAGGTTGGCAGCCAGTTCGCGTAATCGCATGGACCTGTTTCATAAAAAATGGGGTAAATTATATGAGCTATATTTGCACCAGTGATCTCCTGGCTTCCCCTCTGATGCCCATTGTGGTTTCTTCCTCTTTCTTATCTCTTACCTTTGCCCTCTGTGCTCCTGAAGGCAAGCTTACATTTTGAGATATCGGTGAACTTATTAGTAATTTTAATTATGTAGACATCTGGCACACTTTGTGTGGGGGTGGATGGGGAGAGGTTGGGGCTGGGGGAGGTTGGGGTGGGGGTGGGTTTTTTTCTTTTCTTTTCTTTCTTTCGTTATACCATGTGGACAGCTGGCATAATCCATGTAATGACTATGTTATTTCTCACTTTGTAAAATTAATAAACTTGAATTTCAAAAAAAAAAGTAGCACTGCACTATTCGCTGTATGTCAGCAGTCATGGCAGAACATAGCACACTCTGCATGTCTGAGATGGCCACCAAACTGTACTGTGCATGCACGATTATTAGCTCATGCACAGTGCAGTGCAGTGGCTATCTTGGTCATGGCAGACTGTGCTGTATTCCACCATGCCAGCCGATTTCTTTTTTTTTTAATTATGCATATTTCCCCCACTCAACCCTCCCTCTCAGCACCTGTCACTCCACACACCCCCAGTAGCATAATAGTAACACTGCCCCCAGTGTCCTGATCACAAATCCTCTTACTGATCCCCCCATCCACTACTATGCATGTGCAGTTATTTGTACTTTTTATTTATATATTATATGTATTTATAGTTTTCTCCCCCGATCTGACCCTCCCTCTCAGCACCCACCATCCCACTACCCTTCCCAGAAATGTAACAGTGGCACTGGGGATGCCCAATACCCAGTGCAGGAATCCTTGTTTTTTATTTTTTATTACATGCTTTTATAGTTTTCTCCCCCACCGACCCTCCTCCCTCCTCTTAGCACCCACCACCCCACTACCCCCCCAGGAATGTAACAGTGGCACTGGGGGGTGCCCAGTCCCCCAGTGCAGAAATCCTAGTTTGTTTTTTTAACTGTAAGAAAAAAGTCCTTCAGTGTCTTTTGTGGCCATTACACTCCTTCCCACTCAGCACCCACCACCCTGCACCCCCAAGCCCTTACTTACCCATCAGGGATCCAATGCTTTAATCCACTCTGGACTGCAGATACATCTCCATTCTTCAAAGCTGACCATGAACTGAAGAAACAGATTTGCTGTTCAATGCATTTCAATGGTGTTTTGAACTTAGAGGCATAACTTGGCAATTTTTTCATATTTTTTGCCAAGTTTTCAACATGCTTTTTTTGGGGAACACACCTCATAATCAATTGTACTGTCATTATGCTAATCAACTGTACTGTCATTATGCAAATCTGTCCCAAAAGGTGGTTTCACACTTCTTGTGTGAAATCACATTTAGGGCAGGAAATGAAAATTTGCTCTGCACTTGCTCATGAGGTGGGGTCATAAGAAGGCTATGTTGAAAATGTGATGTGAAAATATTAAAAAACAACAACGTTATGAGCCTACTGTATGTTGAATTTTGCAAATGCAGGCTCGTAGCTTAGGTAATTTTCAATATTTTTACCCCAAATTTACAACATAGCTATATATTTACAGTATCTCATGAAATCCTTGCCAAAAAAGTTTTCTCACTTCTCGAAAGGCGATTTTGTGGTCCCTGCCTGAAATCCCCTTTCAGACAGGAGTTGATCATTTTCTCTGCCCTTGTTCATTAGTTGGTTCCATAAGAAGGCTATGTTCTAAAATTGGTATAAAAATACTCAAAAAAAAGTTATGAGACTATGCTGAATTTTACAAATGCAGGCTTGTAAGTTTGGTAATATTAAATATTTTGTATCCAAATTTTCAACATAGCCATTTCTTTAAAGCACCTCATGAATGTGACAGCTGTCATTTTTCAGCTCCTGCTCAACATGTGTTTTTGCATCCCGAAAGTTGATTTCACAGTTCCTTTGTGAAATCACATTTAGGCCAGGAGTTGAACATTTTCTCAGCCCTTCTTAATGAGGCATGGTCATAACAAGGCTATGTTGACAATTTGGTGTAAAAATATTACAAAATAACAAATTGATGCACCTACATTACATTTTGCAAATGCAGTCTCATAGCTTTGGTAATTTTCAATGTTTTTACCCCAAATTCATTGGCTGCAGAGTCAGAACAATATGCTGAAATACCAGTTTCTTATCATGTGCACTTAGCTAAGCCTTTAGTCCTGTGTCATAAAATTTGCATAAAACCATATAAACATTACTAGATACAATACTAGGTTGATAGGACTAGCAGAAGGCTCTGGGCCCGTAAAGCAAACCATCAGCACCAGCAGGCATTATTTACCCTATATCTTAAACAAATGCTTATCCAGCCTACTCTTAAATGCCTGGAAAGTCTCAGCCTCCACAACATGATCTGGGAGGCTATTCCATACTGGAATAATTCTCTGAAAGTAAAAAGCTCTCCTCAAGTTTGTTCTAGGATAAGGGGTGCAATAATCTAGGTGTGGTCTGACGAATTTGCAATATAGTGGCATTATGCAGGCCCTATTTCTTACTATGAATGCTTGTTTGATGCATCCAATTATTCTGTTAGATTTATTTATGATTTCCTTACAATGAGTACTAAAGGACAGATTGTTGCTAATATGGACCCCCAGGTTTTTTTTTCTGTTTCTGCTTTCCTTCGGCTGCAGCCATTTAATGTATATACATATCTTATGTTGTTCCTTCCAAAGGGCATAACTGTGCATTACTGTGCATTTATCCAGGTGAAACTGCATGCAATTTAAGTTTGTCCACTCCTCAAGTTTTTCTAAGTCCTGCTACTGGGAGTTTATCTGGTTCATAGTCCCTACCGCCACTCATAATTTAGGGCCATCCTCAAACTTATAAGACTGAATGAATTCTTACTTTACCACCTACTGTATACAGTTCTAGATAAAGGAAAATAATTTTTCTGTCACACCTTCACGTAATATGTATAAAAAATGATTTTATTTATCCCTGTTCAATTAATCGCTAATAACAATTTTTACATTGATAATTAAACATTGTAAACATAATGAAAAGTAGCATAAATACAAAACAACAAAGGTTTCAGAAAACAAACAAAACTAAAAGCAAAACAAAACCGAAAGCACACAGCTTGCAGTTTTGGTAACTCTTGCAAACAGTAAAATTGTTCTTGTGTAAAGATTTCAAATAGCTTTGTCTTATTAGTGTTTTAAAACCTCTCCATACTTATTCCAGATACCTTTTCTTTGGCAAAAATGTTTATATTATTACTTGCATTCAAGCTTTTCCATGTATTCAACGTCAATATTTAAGAAATTATTCTCATTATGCAACCTCCCAGTTAAACCCAATTAGAATATTATAAAAATTAATTAAAATAATACTTGGACATCTGGTTATCTGTAGAGGCTGGATTGTCTTCCTTAAAGTCAGGATGTTGGTGAGAATCCTCCTTTACTTCTGCTATGAAATGTAATTTTTCCTTGTGGCTGGCTCTGTTGCAGTTCTTATTTCTTTCCGTGCTCGAACCTCAGGCTCTTGACCTCAGCACCTCTGGTATAAACATAGCAATGAAGGCTTGGTCCATTGTTGGTCTAGACATCACCAGGCAAGCTTAGGTTTTGCCAGGGATTTCAAAACAGCAAGACAAACAACAGCATTGGCAGGTCCACAGGCACAGATCCTCTCAGCATGCTGTTCAGGCAAGAACTGGTCTGGCTCTCCATTGGTTAACTTCATTATCTCTGGTCAGAGCATCATCCTGACATCATTTCCTGCAAATGTTATCAACTTTGATTGGATCCTGCAAATGATGTAAGTGGTGACTCTTTACTCTTTCTTAGAACTGTCCCTCTGGTACCTTGTTCAACTTTAGGTCCAAAATTAATTTTTCATACAAATTTTGAATGCAACATGATAAAGTCTCCATACAAACATTTCCCAGCTCCTGCATTAGAAACAGTCTTTTGAGATGCCTCCCATGTCTGTTAGACAAATATTTCCTGGGATCATTTAATAATAATTATAACTTCAGTTCTCAGCAAAATCATTCAAAAGGATTTAATTAGCTTATAGTTTGTGTTATATGCACCAAAATTCAATAAGTTTCCTCCAGAAAACTTCTTAGGAAAGTCATCAAAAGCATGGAATTCCATTGCAAAGAGAAGTCTCTTTGGCCCCACTGGACCATGACGCCATGCTTTTTCCAAGTGATTAGCTCAAACTCTTTAAGACAGTTTATTTCTGTTTAGCACCAAGTTGCACACATTAAAATTATATATTTGAATGTGTCATGATACCATCTTTCAATCAATCAGTCTTTATGTAACCAAGTGAAACACCACTGAGATGCGCTCATTTGTAAGGTGACCCCGGGCAGAAAAGAAAAACAATTTCATATATACACAGACAAGGCTGTCAGAGGGATACCCCTCCCAGTCCCACCCAGGGACCATCCAGGCCATCACCACTGCCTCAGTGGTTTCCAAGAAAGAGGAGCAGTTGGACTACGGTGGGCTCAGGGAGGGTAAAGTGGTGGAACAGAGGTGCATCTCTCCGGTTGTACCTCTCCACAATTCAGTTGCCATTCTGGCACAGCGTGGTTCCTCTATAGAGGCACCCACAGTAGAGATCAAGAAGGATGCTGGGAACCTCCACAAAGGAGATCCAGAGGAGGGAGTTTCAGGAGCCCACGGGGAAGGAAACAGATCCTGGTGGGGACTCACTTGTTAGGAAGGTAGAGTTGGGGGAGGGAGGGAAGGGAGGAAAGGTGCTTGCCTGGTGCTATGACTTGGAGGGACAGGAAGCAAATCCTCTGGATCATGGGAGCAGCTGCATGGGGGAGGCAGCTGGAAGTCATTGTCCACCTAGGGACAAATGACCTGGCAGGAAATGGGATCAGAGCAGAGCAGCAGGAGATTGTGGAGTTGGGGAGGGGCCTTAAACAAGTAGCACGCTGTGACCATGTTGTGTGGGTGGGGTAAATGAGTGACTCAAGACCTCATTTTAAGGTTACCACACCTTTGCTTGGTGTGATGTTTATTAGTCCTGAGGACTGCTTTTTGTAAACATTATATACAAAAATAAAAGAACATCCATAAACAACCTTAAACAATAATAAGTCTTAAACTTCAGACAATAAAATAATAAGAAAATAAATAACAAATGGAAATAGATCTTCTTCAAGCTCCAGAACTACCCAACCTCGCTAGTTCTGCCACAGAGTAGTTAATTTTTTAAACACAATTTACTACAATCTTCTGTGCTATGAGACACCTTCTTCCTTCTCACTCCAAGGTTGATTTGCCATTTCTGAGCACTAGGGCAGCTTTTATACTCTTCCCTAGAGTGTCGTCTCAGGTCAGCTGATCCACCCCTAATCTAAATTACCATCATTCCTGCCCTAATGCATACAGGTTGGAGGATCAGCTGGACCATTCGCTCAGATATTAAACCTGTAGTTCATTATAACCACTCTTTGTTCTCCTTTTGGTAGTACAGGACAAGATATAAAAAATACCTACTAATTGCTTGTGATTTGTGTAGCTCCTCCCCCAACTCAAATGGAGTGACAGCTGTCATTTCTTATACAATAGCATCATTATGGGGCTGCTGGCTCCTAAGGGCTCATTTTTTTCCAAACTCCCAGCACTCAGGTAGGAACTCACTTTATTTCTTCAAACAGAAAGCAAACATGTATTCAGTTCATATGGCCAATGATTCTTTAGTGCACACATACAATAATAATGCCTATAACACCTTACAGCAGCTTCTAAACCTGGTGGCTGAAAAGGTAAGCCATCGGAAAAACATTTCAGTTCTGCCATTTTCTGTGTGTCTATTTCACAAGGGGTTCCTTTTTTTTAGCAAGAAAAAATTGTTTCTTTAAGTCGCTCATCAAGGAAATTGACAGCCTTGCACTTTCAGGGCACTGAGGCACCATGAGCAATCTTCTGGACTGTTTAAACACAGTCTCTCATTGTTTTATAATGGGGAAGCCTTCCTGTGCTATGGGCCTCTCTCCCGTGGCAGATCTCACTTCTCTGAGATCCTATTCGGCTCCTTTACCCTGCGTAACCAGTGGCAGCTGTTTCTCTCTCACAACAGATCTAAACATGGCTTCTTTCAGGGAACAGACATCCCTGTCTTTACCAAATCCCCACAGGGGCTGGACTGTAGCACAAATGCACATTGGGGCATAATACTGTATATAAAGTAAAATATCACGCTCTGTTTTCCTGACTGGAAATCATGCTTTCTACAGAGAATATTCAATAACCAGCTTTTTCTTACTGGTTACTTAGTTTTTAACTTGCAAGCATAAGGCAGGGATAAACAAGAATATATAAAGGGAACAGCTAAGTGAGTTTAAGATAATATTATGGGTGGCCTACCCATAATAGTAGAAAGGATATAGTTAGAAAAATAGAATAGATAGAAATGCTACTGCAGTAGACTTTAGGGGGAAAAGAAATGCCAAAGCCTGCTTTTGGACAGGGAGGGGGGTCATCAAACTACCACACACCCCCAAGATCAAGTGGAATCTAGGGGCTATACTATCTTGTTTCGAAGACAACCTGTGCAATAAATCTGGGTAGGATGGAACTACTGCCCACCCTCGCTTTGGTAGCTCCACCCCAGGGTCCCTTAAATACATAGAAATACATAGGTAATACTACACAAGTATCCCTACGATACTCAAATACAACCCTGGGGTGTCTAATACATTTTTACATAACAACATTTCATATTACATCAACAGGTGTACTTTCATCACAATCTGTTTTTTTTCATTTTTGTGGCAGGGGCCCCATATTTAGACAAAAAAAATTGGCATTCACATGTTGAGTACCAACACGATGTTGGACAGTAAATTTGTAACGTTGAAGCACAAAATATGACTGCATTACTCGATTATTATAATCTTTCATCTGGTGTATGAAACACAGAGGATTATGATTGGTAACCATTGTTAATGGCGCTCCCCACGAATAGAATTGTAATACCTCGATGGCCCACTTGGCTGCTAGGCATTCCTGCTCCACAGCTGAGTACTTCTGATCACGATCGTGGAGTTTGCATGAAATATACAGGACTGGGTGTTCTTCATCCTCAACAGTATGATTCAAGACACCCCAATACCTGTGCCCGAGGCATTAGTATGAACCTTGAATAGCTGACTAAAATCTGGGCTGTGTAGCACTGGTGAAGAACATAGTGCCACTTTTATATAAAAAAAAAAGCTTTCTCACACTCTGGTGTCCACACTATTTTATTACCAAATCTTTTTTTAGTCAGGTCAGTTAATGGGCTAGCCATAGTGGTGATATTGGGGATAAATCTACGGTAGTAGCCATCTAACCCAAAAAATGCGCAGACATGTTTCTTCATTTCCGGTTGAGAACAATTGGCTACCACCTCACCTTATCAATTTCAGGTTTGATGTTTCCATTACCTAACACAAAACCTAAGTACCGGGTTTCTGACATGGCTAAAGAACATTCTTTAGGGTTGATGGTTACTCCTGTTTTGGCAATTGAGCTAATGACAGCCCTCAAGTGCACCAAATGGGTGCTCCAATCCAGATTAAAGATGACAATGTCATCTAGATATGCTGCACAAGACTTAAAGTGAGGTGCCAACACATGGTTCATATACTTCTGGAACATCGCCGGAGCTCAGTGGAGTCCAAAAAGCATAGTCAGGAATTGAAACAATCCCATAGGCCTACTAAGTCCATTTTCTCTCTGGAGGTGTCTTTGAGGGGAACCTGCCAACAGCCTTTAGTACGGTCCAGGGTGGAAATGTATTGGGCCTTTTCAACTTTATCCAATATGTCATCCACTCTGGACATGGGATAGGCATCAAACTGGGATACTGCTTTTAGTCCCCTAAAATCGAGACATAGTCTAATACCTCCCTCCTTTTTTGGCACCACAACAATGGGAGAACCCTAAGCACTGTTAGAGGGTTCTATGATTTTCATTTGCAACAGTGTCTCTACTTCTTGCTGTACTTCTTGTCTCACCCTTTCTGGGGGTCTATACAGTTTCTTTCTTATGGGTGGGGATGTGGTCAGGATCTCATGCTCCACTCCCTTAGCTACACCTGGCACTCTAGTGAAGGTACTCAGATATTCTTGTAACATATCCTGTATCTCTCCTCTCTTCTCTTCTCTTCTCTTCTCTTCTCTTCTCTTCTCTTCTCTTCTCTTCTCTTCTCTTCTCTTCTCTTCTCAGGGTCTGGGGTAGGATTTACTTTCGCCTCCCGCATCCCTTTCCTAGTCTCCAGTCTCCCATAAGCTGTTTCCATTTCTATCCTGGGTGTTTCTGGTATTATCAGCATGCTCAGCCCTCTGAAACTTTTCTCATGCCATTTCTTCCGCAGGTTCACATGGTAAATTTTAGTCATATGAATCTTATCTGGTGTCTCTATCTCAAAGGTAACAGGCCCCATCTGTCTTACTACCTGATATGGTCCCTGCCATTTCATTAGGAGCTTGTTTGCAGTGGTTGGGAGTAACAACAGTACTGTATCCCCTTTTATGAATGTTTTAACCAGGGTACCCTGATCATGTGTTGCCTTCTGCATCATCTGGGTCTGAATGCTCAACTCATGGACCTTTGCAGAGTATTTAACTAATCTCTGTTTCAGTTGTTTCAGATACTTTGTTATTCCAATGTGTTTCATGTCCTTGCCTTCCTCCCAACATTCTTTAATTACTTCTAAAGGTCCTCAAGGGTTCCTGCCATAAAGGAGTTTGAATGGGGAATGACCAGTGGATGCCTGAGGAACCTCTTTGTATGCGAATAAGGCAAAGGGCAAATAATTGTCCCAATCCTTACCTTCCTCATGAACACAGTTTTTTAGCATTCATGTCAGCATTTGGTTAAAATGCTCGGTTAGGCCATCTGTCTGTGGATGATAAGAGGACATGCGGACAGCTACTGTACCCAGCAATCGATATAATTCCCTTAATAATTCCGCATTGAAATTGGAACCTCAGTTGGTCAGTCTCTCCTTCAGTATACCTACCCTACTGAACAAGTTCACTAGTTCCTCCGCTATTTTGGGTGTAGTGACTGACCTCATGGAGATGGCCTCAGGGTATTTCATCGCATAGTCACATACAACCAATATATGTTGGTTCCCCTTGGAGCATTTATTGAGTGGGCCCACCACATCCATCCCAATCCTTTCAGATGGGGTTGTCACTAGGGGTAAGGGTATCAAAGAGACTTCCACCTTCTTCCCCACTTTGGCCACAAGCTGGCATGCCTCACATTCTCTACAGTATCTAGCAACATCCTCATGTTTTTAGGCCAAAATAAATGCTGAGTTAGTTTACCCAGTGTCCTGTCTCTTCCTGCATGTCCTGCCCATGGTAGGTCATGTCTCAAATGTAACAAGTCATCTCTAAAACAAGAGTGTACCAACAATTGTTCAACCTCTTCTTTAGTCACTGGGTTTTCACACACTCTATACAACAGATCATGTTCATTATTATCTTTGGGGCCCCTGGAGTTTGTATTTTTCCCACCTATTGGAAAAAAGGCTGCAACCCTACATCATTTTTTTGTTCAGCTACAACGTTGGCTTTCACAAAAATGTTTTGTACATTTTCAGGGGTTAACCATTTCTGTTTATCATGCCATTGTCTCTGTACCTCCTTCTTCATGTTGTGGGACAGTTAGGTTTTCCCAGGTACATCAACCACCTCATCCTTAAGAGGAAATATGTCCCCCAACTCTTGCTGTCTCTTCTCCTGCACTCTTGTGGTTACAGCAGTGATAGTACCCTTGTCAGGCATTAAGTTGGCGAAGTCCAGGAAATCATGCCCGATAATCATTGATACTGGCAGGTGTGGTACCAATCCTGTTGTCAACATGGTTGTTCTCTCCTTCACCACTATGTTTACTGGCACTGTGGGGTATACATGGGTGTCTCCATGAATGCATGCCACACTCATAGGAGGCCCTTTTTCCTTCTTAGTAACTAATTCTGGGTGGTTTAACGTTTGCTTGCTTCCAGAATCTATCAAGGCTGTTACATTTTTGTTTTCTACCTTTACCTTGGTAAAAAAGTAACTGGGATTTAACAATGCCAGATGTGTTGTTTCTCCTCTCCTAGTTGGGCAGAAATGTGCGACGTGTCCCTGGCCCTTGCAATTCTGACAGATAATGTCTGCAGGGTAGGGTCATCCACTAGTACCACCCCATTGTCTTGCTGGCCTTCATATCTCCCATACCTCAGTTGTTCATAATCTGATCTCGCTAGGAGGGTTGGTTTAGTGTTGGTATTTTCAAAAACTTTGGCACCTCCTTTCTTTATATTCTGGTGGACAGATAGGTAGTCATCTGCCAAGGAAATGGCAATTTACACTGTTTCAGGGTTGTGCTCCCTTACCCAAATTGGTACATCATAGGGCACGACTTATAGGAACTGTTCATCCACTATAGTATCTACCAAATCTTCTACAGTTTTCCCTTCCAGATGCAGCCATCTATTATACAGGTCCCTCAATCTTATAAAGACCTCTCTGGGGGTGTCTTGGGCCTGAAATTTTAAAGCCCCACACCTTTGAGGGTATGTTTCGGTATTAATATCATACTGCTTTGAAATTTCCTTTTTGACTAGATTATATGTATCGGCTGTATGGGCATCCATATTACTATACACCAACTGCACCTTTCTAATTAGGTATGGAGATAATAGTATCATCTGATAATGTCATCTTTGTCAGCATGGGTTTGGGTCAGGCCTACTTCCATCCTGACCTCTACCTGCCCCTAAGTTATAAAGCCCGAAGAGTCTCTGCCCACCTGGTATCCTGCCGTCTCCTCTCATGATCCCTCTCTCACTTCATATCCATCTGTCTGATGGCCAGCCATAGGAGTAGTTCAGGTAATCCCTCCAGTGGTTCCTCTGGGTACATCCAGCATTCCTCTTTCTTTCAATCATCATCCTCATCCTTGACCTCCCAATCCTTGGGTTTCGGTGGTTTCACCACCTGTCCTAATCCCAGCATTGGGGTCTCTCCAGATCTCCTTACCTGGGTTCTGGTCAGGACACCAGTCACTATAGCTCCCTTCATCTTCTCATCATATGACATGTTACTTGCTTTACCCTAGTACCAGGACTGGTACCTGATTCTGGCCTCTCACCTATGCTAGACAACCAGATCCCACTTCTAACACCAAAATCTGTGACTGGGTTGTGTGGGTGGGGTAAATGAGTGACACAAGACCTCATTTTAAGGCTAAGACACCTTTGATTGGTGTGATGTTTATTAGTCCTGAGGACTGCTTTTTTGTAAAAATTATATACAAAAATAAAAGAACATCCATAAACAACCTTAAATGATAATAAGTCTTAAACTTCAGACAATAAAATAATAAGAAAATAAATAACAAAAGGAAATAGCTTTTTCTCAATCTCCAGAACTACCCCACTTCAGTAGTTCTGCCACAGAGTAGTTAATTTTTTAAACACAATATACTACAATCTTCTGTGCTATGAGACAACCTCTCCCTTCTCACTCCAAGGTTGATCTGCCATTTCTGAGCAATAGGGCAGCTTTCATACTCTTCCATAGAGTGTCATCAGGTCAGCTGATGCACCCCTAATCTGAATTACCATCATTCCGACCCTAATGCATACAGGTTGGAGGATCAGCTGGACCATTCACTCAGATATTAATAATGTGGTTCATTATAACCACTCTTTGTCCTCCTTTTGGTAGTACAGGACAAGATATAAAAAAAATACCTACTAATTGCCTATAATTTGTGTAGCCCCTTCCCCAGCTCAAATTGAGTGACAGCTGTCATTCCTTATATAACAGCCTCATCATGGGGCTGCTGGCTCCTAAGGGATCATTTTTTCCAAACTCCCAGCACTCAGGAAGGAACTCACTTTATTTCTTCAAACAGAAAGCAAACATGTATTCAGTTCATATGGCCAATGATTCTTCAGTGCACACATTCAATAATAACACCCTTAATACCTTACAGCTGCTTCTAAACCCAGCAGCTGAAAAGGTAAGCCGTCGGTAAAACATTTCAGTTCTGCCATTTTCTGTGTCTATTTCACAAGGGGTTCCTTTTATTTAGCAAGAATAAATTGTTTCTTTAAGGTGCACATCAAGGAAAGTAACAGCCTTGCACTTTCAGGGCACTGAGGTACTGTCAGCAATCTTCCAGACTGTTTAAACACAGTGTCTCTCTGTTTTACAATGGGGAAGTGTTTCTATGCTATGGGCATCTCTTCTGTGGCAGATCTCACTTCTTTGAGATCCTATTCAGCTCCTGTACCCTCCGTAACCAGCGGCAGCCATTTCTCTCTCACAACAGAGCTAAACATGGCTTCTTTCAGGGAACAGATGTCCCTGTCTTTCCTGAATCCCCACAGGGGCTGGACTATAGTGCAGATACACATTGGGGCATAATATATAAGGAAAAATATCGTGCTCTGTTTTCCTGACTGGAAATCATGCTTTCCACAGAGCACATTCAGACAAGGGGGTCAAACTACCACACATGCATAGTAACTTTCTTGGAAGTGCTGCCTGTCTATGGTAGGGGTGAGGCTAGGGTACTCTGCACCATTTGATTCAATGACTGGTTGAAAAACTGGTGCGGCGCTCAAGGATTTGGTTTCATTGGGGACTGGGGGTCCGCCTGGAGTGATGCAGGCCTATACTGAGGTGATGGTCTGCATCTGTCCAGGAGGGGAACCAGGATCCTAGATGATAGGTTTAAATGCTTCATTGGCAAACATTTAAACTAGCCAAGGGTGGAGGCACTGAAGAGAAGCAGGGAAATCCCAGCCCCCCCCCACAAAACAGGGTAGTTAGTGAAGTAGACATAAATGTAGAGAAGTCAATAGGGAGCAGGGCAGGGGTAAATCCAGAAAAAGGTAAAGGCAGTAAGAACAGGGATGGGCCTAAAAGGGGTAAGGCCATCAAAAATGGAGGGCAATGAGTACCAATGCCCATAGACTGCCTAACAAGCTCCCTGAACTAGTAGTCTTAATGGAAGAGGGACTCTTGGATATCATGGCAATCACAGAAACATGGTACATGGAGAACCATGACTGGGATGTCAATATAACATGGTACACAATCTATAGGAGAGACAGGGATGGTAAAAAAGGAGGCGGAACTCTCTACATAAGGGAAGGAATCAAAGCAATAGAACTGAAGAGTAAATAAGGAGGGGAGGAGGCACTGTAGGTCACCTTGGAGACAAGAAATGGCACCACAGCCTGCACGGGATTGTTTACAGACCCCATCTCAGGGAGAAGCAATGGGCAAGGAAATGATAGAAGGAATCCTTAGAATGGTAGAGAAAGGAGAGATATTGTTGATGGGGGACCTGAATATGCCAGATGTTAACTGCAGCCACATCCAAGAGCAGGGTCATTCTTGATGCCCTACGGGGAGCATGCCTCAGACAGCTAGTGTTGGAACCCACTTCAGAGGGAGCAATCTTTGACCTGATACTCTCAAATGGGGATGGAGAGAGGATCTCAGTTTTAGAAGTGGGTAGCCGTCTGGGAACAATTGACCACCAAACAGCGTGGTTTACAATAAACACAACTGTAGAGTCAAGCCATACAAAAGCTAGGGTGTTGGACTTTAGGAGGGCTGATTTTGGCAAAATGGGAGAGTGCCTCAGAAAAGTACTAACAAACAGGCAAGAAGGAGGGGTTGAGAAACAATGGGGGAAAAAATCAAAACTGCCATCACAGAGGCAACAAGCCTTTGTGTAAAGCAAATCAACAAAACAAAATGAAGGAAAAAGCCACTATGGTTCTCAAAAGTGGTGGCAGGGAAGGTTATGGAGAAAAGGATAGCATTCAGAAAATATAAGGGAACACAGAAGGAGCAGGACAGAGAACTATATCAGTTAAAGCAGAAGGAGACAGGTAAGGCAGTCAGAATAGCAAAGGCCCAAACTAAGGAAAAGATAGCCAACTATGTTAAGAAGGGGGATAAAACCTTTTGCAGGTACATTAAGGACCGAAGAAAAACCAAGGGAGGGATAATGAGGCTTAATAAAGGGGAGGTAATGTGGGCAGAGGCTGACAGTGAAAAAGCAGGGATACTGAACAAATACTTCTGCTCAGTATTCACAAAAGAAGAGGGGGGTCCCTAAACTAAACAAGGGAGAAACTCTGAATAGGGGGGTTGATACCAGTCCATTCACAGAAGAAAGGGTTTTGAAAGAACTCTTGAAACTGAGAGTGGACAAAGCAATGGGGCCTGACAGGATTCACCCCAGAATTCTAAAAGAACTAAGGGGAGAACTTGTGACACCACTGACTACCCTCTTTAACAAATCATAGGAGGATGGGGTGGTACTGGAGGACTGGAGCAGGGCAGATGTGATTCCACTTCACAGGAGTGGGAGCAAGGCAGAGGCAGGAAACTACAGACCTGTTAGTTTGACCTCAGTGGTAGGGAAAATGATGGAATCACTTCTGAAGAAAAGAATTGTTGAGTACCTAGAGGCCAGTGTGGCACAGGACCCAAGACAGCATGGATTCACAGTGGGAAGGTCATGTCAGATGAATCTAATAGATTTCTTTGACTGGGTGACCAAAGTAGTAGACCAGGGAAGGGTTATAGACGTGGCCTACCTAGACTTTAGCAAGGTATTTGACATAGTCCCACACAAAAGATTAATAAACAAGTTAGCCAGCCTGAGAGTGGGTCCCAAGGTGGTAACTTGGGTATAAAATTGGCTGGAGAACAGGACACAGAGGGTTACAGTAAACAGAGTCTACTCTGAAGAAAGGGGCATTACTAGTGGGGTACCACAGGGTTCAGTACTATGCCTTTATAAGTGACATTGTGGAGGGACTGGAAGGAAAAGTATGTCTCTTTGCAGATGACACAAAGATCTGCAGCAGGTTGATGCACAAGGTGGGGTGGAAAGGATGAGAAGGGACTTGGCAAGGTTGAAGGAAATGTCAAATGTATGGCAGCTTAGCTTCAACACAAAGAAGTGCAAAGTAGTGCACCTGGGAAATAAAAATCCAGGAGAGAGTACACAATGGGGGGTGACATACTAACAACAACAAAAATGGAAAGGGACCAGGGGAGTAATCATATCTGATGACCTAAAGGTGGGCAAGCAATGTGAGAAGGCAGTAAGGAGGGCTGGGGGGTTACTGGGATGCAAAAGGAAAGGCATCACCAGTAGAAAACAAGAAGTTGTTATCCCTCTGTACAGACAGTTGGTGAGACCCCATCTGGAGTACTGTGTGCAGTTCTGGAGACCCCATCTTTGCAAGGACATAGACAGGATGGAGGAGGGTAACTAAAATGGTGCAGCATCTACCCCAGAAGCCATACGAAGAGAGACAAAAGGAGCTTAATATGTATACCCTTGAGGAAAGGAGGAGAAGGGGAACATGATTGAAACTTTCAAGTACCTCAAGGGAATCAACAAAGTCCAAGAGGGTAGTGTCTTTCAGAAAAAAGGGATGTGCAAGAACAAGGGGGCACAATTTGAAGACAGAGGGGGATGGCTCAGAGGTAACGTGAGGAAGTATTTTTTTATGGAGAGGGTTGTAGATGCATGGAATGGCCTTCCTGAGGAGGTCGTGTGGTCAAAAACAGTGGGGAAATTCAAGAATGTAGGGACAGACATAAGGCAATTCTAGTGGGGAATAGGAGGAAGTAGGCTTGTTTAACCAGGATTTGCAGCTTACCCATTAGGTATGGAAATGAGCAGACTAGGGGGCCAAACGGTCCTTATCTGCCATCAAATTCTATATTTCTATGTTTCTATACGATTACAGGCCTTCTTAGGTAAAACATATAATACAGGCAAAAATAAGTTAGAAGTAAAAGTAAAGAAGTAATCAAACTATACAGGTTTCAATAATTCTCCAGACATAACCTATGTACAAGATATACAATAAAATATAAACCAATATGCAATATATTCAGTGGAAACTGGTAGGAATGGCTTAGAAAGCTAGGTAGTTAAGAATCAGTGGCAGCATAAGTAACAGAAGAGAGGCCGGAGGGGTAGGAAGAGAAGACAGGACCAGTCTTTCAGAAAGTGCTCAGGACAAGAAAAGGATGTTGAAAAGGAAAGCCAGGGATGAGGAGAAAGGAGGGTGATCAATGGAAACAATTACAGATCTCCTTGAAGGAATTTGCAAATAGGGTTTTGAAGATGATCAGCTTCACAGGGATAGTAAGTTTCGGGGTTTTTTGTATGTTGTTCCAAAAGACAGAAAGGGCATAATGTATTGCTGATCTAGCATAGCGAGTTCTGGCCCTAGGGATAAGGAGTGAAATATAGGAAAAGCCTCTCAAGGGGTAGCTTGTAGCAGTACAGACTGGCAGACAGTCCGAAATATACAAGGGTAGCTTGTTAATGATGACTCTGTACGTTCAGAGAATTGCATACTTCTGGTGTCTAAAACTGAGTGAGCTCTGTCCTAATTTAGCATGGAGCGTGTAGTGGTGGGTGGAGTATGGCACTCCTGTGATAAACCTAATCACCCTGTGTCCAGTTTGGAAAGAGCTGCCGTTGGCCCTTGCCCATATAGGAAGTCAGCACAGTCTAATAAAGGCATAAAAGTAGTTTGAACAAACTTTATTTTTGCATCCTAGGTAAGTAAATGCTTGATCCAAAAAAAGAGACCAAGCCTCTGTTTTAATTTTTTGACAACCGAATGAACAAATGAAACTTTGTAGTTGATCCAGACCCCTAGATGCTTATATTTCACTACAAACTCCAGGGGCTTTCCCAGCAGTGTGGTTACCTGAGGAACCATACCTAAGATGCAGGGTTTACTGTAGACGCATTAAAGAAAAACTCCATGTTAAAATCAGACAAAGATATGTAGTAGTCTTTTTTTCTGTTATAACCAGTTCCCAGTGTTTTCTTTTCCTCTGGCTGTGAGAGCTATTTTTTCTAACTTTCCCTAACTGTTTTGTTGTCCTTGGAGGTTGCCATTCTGGTTTCTTTTATGGCCTCTTCTCCCAGACAGTCTTCCCAGAGTGCCTTTTGGGGTGATGTCTAATCGCCCATGCAGGAAGCCAGTGTCTTGTTACAGGGCCTGTCACAGCTCAGCCACAGAGAAAATACTTCTTCCAGAGAAGACACACTGCTAGATTTTGGGTGAGTGCAATCATTATTATTTTTTGATATTAGTACTTTGTCCTGCTATGTTCTGCTGTGTGTGTGTGTGTGTGTGTGTGTTTGAATCATGTCGCTATTTACTCTATTCCTCTCAGTCACTTACAATTTTTGCACCAGTTCGAAGAAGCAAAAATTGAACATCACCTTATAGGTTGTAACGTAGCAGGACAAGGAACTAATATCAAAAAATAATAATGATTACACTCACTCAAAATCTAGCAGTGTGAATTCTCTGAAAGAAGTATTATCTTTGTGACTCAGCTGTGACAGACCCTGCTAAATCTAAGGGCATAGCTACATCACTGTCACATGAGCCAAGGTGCATCGTAGGAGAAAGAAAACCAATAAACCTATTTGTGATGCAGATCCCCAGGGGTCGTAAAACTACCATACAACTAGCAGGCTGATTTAGGAAAAATTCCTAATAGCAGACAGAGGAAAGAACACACTAGGACTTAACATACATATCAAAACACTCTACATAACGTGTTTTTGCACATTCTGGGTGGACTTCTCCTTTAACTCATTGCCTCTACAGGAGCTCTTTGAAGTTGCAGCACTTGTCTCCTGTATACTGTTAACAGTGAATCCCCGGGCCTTTCTAAGCAAAATCAAGCCATACTCAGCATGCCGCAAACAAATGCTAATAGCACAAAAAACGTGAGTGCTAGACGCAAAGTATGAGGGCAGACTTGTTCAGCATAAAATTACCATTCCTGTGGTGGTATGCAAGTAATAATAGGTAATTTAGTTTTTTTCCATGCTGGTTGAAACAGCAAACAAAATGTGTTTTCCACTACAAAATGCACCATAAGGCTTTCTTTGTTGGGAAATACGTAACATATCAACACCAAATTAAGCATCCAGACATTATATGTAGTTTTAATAATTTGTTTGTAAAAAAACAGCTATTTCTGTAGCATTAAACATAATGTTTCCCCATTTTAGTCAAGGTGCATTGGTGAGGTTTGAGGGATGAATTTACACCATACCGTAAACAAATGCATATAACTCCTAAAGTATACATGATACACACAACGTATCAGGGGCACAGTTGTTCTGCACAAAATTGTCTTTCCAACAGTGCTATGCAATTAATTTTGCTTAATTCAGTTTTTGTTTTATACTGGCTGAGATACCCAGAATGTGTGCTTTCTTCAAAGTGCTTAGGTGGTCCTTGATGAACAAAATGTCTGCCACACACACCGTGTCATAAACAAATGTGAATAACTCCTAAAGTGAACATGATACACACAAAGTATCAGTGGCAAAGTTGTTCAACACAACATTACCTTTCTAATAGTCCTATGCAGTCAATTTTAACCAATTCTGGCTGGCAAGTAATATTAAAACTTGAATGACATCTCCAGACGTTACTAGGGCACACAGGAAGTCTGTAAGTGACTTCTGTAGTCATTCTGGGACACACTGCAGTACATTTGCTGCCACCTTAGGTGTATTCTAGGAGGCAATGAGTTAACTGATGGTGAGAAGAGCATAGCCTTTGTTTTTTTTGCATTTAGCAAAAGCTTTAGGTACAAAAGGTTCTTCTGAAGAAGGTCAAATTGAATTTGAAGGTCCCTGCAGGCCAGTTCTGGGGTAGTTCTGTGTAAATAAAGGACAGTGTCATCAGAAAACAGATGAATGCATGCTTCTTTTATTCATGTATTAATGTTATTAATATAGATAGCAAAAAGTAATGGGCTAAGAATGTATCCTTGAGGCACATTTCTCAGTAGGGGTTTTAGTGGGGAGAGGGCCTCTTCAGCCTTGACCTGCTGTTGATGAACAGGTGAGGTAATTTGTAAACCATTTCATGGCAGAGTGGTCCAACCCAATATTATTTAGGGCAGCCAAAAGCAGGTCATGATCCACTATGTCAAAAGCTTTGCTCAGGTCAAGGAACAAGGCACTCACATGTTTTTTGGCATCTAGTGCACATTGCCAATCGTTTTTGACCTTTGCAAGTGCCGATATACAGTAGTGCTGTGACATGGTCTAAATCCCAACTGTACTGGTTGAGCAGGTTATGGGTTTCCAGATACTGCCTAAGTTGTGCATTCACTACCTTTTCAAGCATTTTGGATAGGATGGGAAGCAAAGATATTGTCCCGTAATCATTTAGGTCACTTGGATTCCCAGATTTAAATAAAGGAATAACGTGTCATTTTCCAGAATGAAGGGAGAGTGCCCTGGGCAAGTGATAAATTAAATAGGTGAGTGATGGGAACAGACTAGGAAGACTAGGTTTGCTGGCCAAGGTACTAGCTTCACCTGAGCTCTTTCCTTCTAGGTTGCTTGAAAGGACAGAACAAAGAACCTTACCAGAGCAAGGGAAAGGATTTAGACTTCTTTTGGCTAGGCAGATTTACTGTGTGTTGTTGTTTTCATTTTGTACTCACAGGGGTTGTTATTGTTTGTTGCTAACATTTTATTGCTTTATTTTTCTCTGATTCAAATTGTTGTTTACTGGGTATACCCTCTGCTGCATTATTACAAGGTGTGCCTACAGGTGTGTGCTAACAGATTACTGCTGTAATCTTCTGATTCGAATTGTCTTTTGCAAGGTATATCTTCTGTTATTGCTTTATTTGTCTCTGTAGCAAAGTGTTTCTTACAGGGTATATCTTCTGTGAAATTATTACAGGTGATGCTTTACAGGTTTTACATTTTTATCCATCATTAGGATAAGCTTTCAGGGTTACTGTATTTGTTGCTGACTGATTGTTTCTGCTCTTTCCTCCTTGTTTCTTTAGTCCGTGGTTCTTCTTTTTTCAGCAGGGGAAGGGCCCAGCCATCCACCCCCATCCCCAACTACCCCACACTACACTCCTTTTATATGGTAGCACAGTCATCAGATTTCCTGCTGCAAAGCAGGAAGGGGTGGATCAGCGGGGTATCCACATGGTGTCCTAATTTACAGGGCACCAGTAATTTAACTTGTTGTAACAAGTTATACAAAAACAAACAAACAAAACACAAAATCAAACTTTTGCTTTCATTTTCTTCCTTCTAATTATTCTGACCAGGTTATAAACCCGGCAAATTATCTGGAATGGATATCATTAACTGCAGGTACTGCAGAACTCTTTTCAGAAGGGCAGTTTTACAGGATTTAGGACATTGTCCTAACATGCTAGGCCGTTGGAGATCTTAGGACTCTGCTCCAGAAAGCATGGGCAGAGATTGCGCGCCTCAAATTTCATATTCAAGAGGAAATATATTATAAGAACCACCCGCCATTTCCCCAACATCCAACAGAAGCACCTCGACCACAGAAGGTCGTTGGCCCAGGAGGTTGACAGGTGGTTAGGAGGGGCAAATCGGGTGCCCTATCACTCAGTGCTCTCCAACATATTACCTCCACAAACAATATAAAAACTACAAACAGGTATCTGCCTCTATCTGCAAAAATCAAACAAAGGGGCAGAGGACACTGCAGAGCAGGACACTGCAGCACAGGAGCTAGCACAACAAAACTCACCCAAAACAGGAACCAAAACAAAAAAAGCAAAAGGGAAATACAGAAAACCTCTGATCATAGGAGACGCCATGATTCGGGGAGTTGATACCTATCTCTAGCCAGGGGTAATGGTCAGATGTCTCCCCAGTACATCAGCATGGAGAGACACTGACCACACTGCTAAAATTGTTCAGAAAGCAGGGGAAAACATTGACGTCCTGGTACACATAAGGACCAATTATCTCACCAGCTGGTCAGTTGTGGAGACCAAGGAACACCTCACCATGCTGAGACACAAACTATCATTCATTTCAACTGTCATCTCCTTCTCTGAGATCCTGACAGTCTGGGAGAGGGGGGAGCAGATGGACAGAAGGTCAGAGAAGGGGAGGTAGGGGAGCTAAACATGTGACTCAATGGCTGGTGCCAAGAAAAAGGACACACAATTGTAGGGAACTGGCAACAGTTTTGGGAGTGAAAGTTCTTTAAATTTGATGGACTGCATATGACTAAGGAGGGAGTCAGTGCATTGGGGCAGAGATTTGATGTCTTTGCAGCATATTTAATCTAGCAAATGGGGAGAGGAGTGCAGCACCCCATACGTTGAATGGGAAGAACACCCCTCCCCCCTCAGCTAGTGGTCAAGCAGGAGTTCAGCATGATTGCAGTTCATTTGCATCACCAGGTAAAGAAAAAGGTCCAGCTCCCCGTACGATGCACAGAGGAAATGCCAGACCTCATCCAACAACTAACACACTGAAATCTGGCAAATGGAAAATCATGTACACAAATGCTCACAGTCTGGGAAACAAAATCCCAGACCTGCAGGCAATAATGACAGAGGCTAAACTGGACATAGCAGCAATTAGTGAAATGTGGTTTACCAGTAACCACACTTGGGAGACTTCAGTACCTGGCTATGTACTGTTTAGAAGAGACCAAAGTGCAAAAAGGGGAGGGTGGAGTGGCCCTGTATGTCAATGAAAATATCAAAGCTACAGAAATTCAGAATACACATAAGGAGAAAGAAGAACTATGGGTCACCCTGGAAACAGGAAATGGGACAGCCATAAGAACTGGGGTTGTCTTCAGGCCCCCAGACCAGGGGGAGGACATAGACACATTACTGTTAGAAGATATACAAAACATGACAGCTAAAGGGGAGGTTATGATATAGAAACATAGAAACACAGAAATATAGACTTTGATGGCAGATAAGGACCACTTGGCCCACCCAGTCTACCCATTTCCCTACCAATTGGATAAGCTGCAGATTCTAGTTAAACAGCCTACTTCCTGCAACCCCCCACTATAATTGCCTTATGTCTGTCTCTTGCATGTTTGAATTCCCCCACTGTTTTAGATCCCACAACCTCTCCAGGAAGGCGATTCCATGTGTCCATCACTCTCTCCATGAAAAACAATTTCCTCACATTACCCCTGAGCTGTCCCCCCTCTATCTTTAAACTGTGCCCCTTACACATCTCTTTTTCTGAAAGATGCTACCCTCCTGGACTTTGTTGATTCCCTTGAGGTACTTAAAAGTTTCTATCTTGTCCCCCCTGTCCCTCCTTTCATCAAGGGTATACATATTAAGCTCTATCAGTCTCTCTTCATATGGTTTCTGATGTAGACCCTGCACCATTTTAGTTGCCCTCCTCTGGACTGCCTCCATCCTGTCTATGTTCTTGTGTAGATGAGGTCTCCATAACTGCACGCAGTAGTCCAGATGGGGTTTCACCAACTTTCTGTACAGAGGGATAACCACTTCCCTTTTCCTACTTGTGATGCCCCTTCCTATGCATCCCAGTATTCCCCTGGCTCTTCTTACTGACTTCTCACATTGCTTACCCACCTTTAGGTCATCTGATATGACTACCCCCAGGTCCCTTTCCATTACTGTTGTTGTTAGTACCTCCCCTGCTATTGTGTGCTCTTCTCCAGGATTTTTATTTCCCAGGTGCATTACTTTGCACTCCCTTGCAATGAATCTAAGTTGCCATATGCCTGACCATTCTTCTAACCTTGCCAAGTCCCTTCTCATCCTTTCTACCCATCCTTGTGTATCAACTCTGTTACAAATCTTTGTGTCATCTGCAAAGAGGCATACCTTTCCTTCCCGATCCTCTGCAATGTCACCTATAAAGATGTTAATGAGGACTGGACCCAGTACTGAGCCCTGAGGTACTCCACTAGTAACCCCCCCTTTCTTTGGAATGTGTTCCATTCCCTATTACCTTCAGTGTCCTGTTGCACAGCCAGTTTGCTACCCAGGCTACCATCCTGGGACCCACTCCCAGGCTGGCTAACTTGATTATTAATCTTTTGTGTGGGACAGTGTCAAATGCCTTGCTAAAATCTAGGTAGGCCATATCCACAGCCCCTCCCTGGTCTATTACTTTGGTCACCCCGTCAAAGAAATCAATTATATTCATCTGACATGACCTTCCTGCTATAAATCCATGCTGCTTTCGGTCCTGTGCCCTGCTGGCCTCTAGATACTCAACAATTCTTTCTTTCAGAAGTGATTCCATCATTTTTCCCACCACTGAGGTCAAACTAACAGGTCTATAGTTTACTGCTACTGCCTTGCTCCTACTCTTGTGAAGGGGAATCACATCTGCCCTCCTCCAGTCCTCAGGTACCACCCCATCCTCCCATGATTTGTTAAAAAGGGTGGTCAGTGGTGTCACTAGGTACTCCCTTAGTTCTTTTAGGATTCTAGGGTGAATCCCATCAGGCCCCATTGCTTTGTTCACCTTGAGTTTTATGAGTTCTTTCAGGACTCTTTCTTCTGTAAATGGACTGGGCCAACCCCACTACCCAGAGTGCTTCTATTGTTTGGTTTAGGTAACTCCTCCTCTTCTTCTTTTGTAAATACTGAGCAAAAGTATTCATTCAGTATCTCTGCCTTTTCACTGTCTCCCTCTGCCCACCTCCCTCTCCTTTATTAATCTTCATTATCCCTCCCTTAACCTTTCTATGCTTCCTAATGTACCTATAAAAGGTTTTATCCCCCTTATTAAGTGAGTTGGCTATCTTTTCCTCGGTTTGGGCCTTTGCTTTTCTGACTGCCTTCCCCACTTCTTTCTGCTTTAATTGATACAGTTCCCTGTCGTGCTCCTGCTGTGATTCCTTATACTTTTTGAATGCAGCCTTTTTCTCCTTAACCTTCTCTGACACCTCTTTTGAGAACCATAGTGTTTTTTTATTCCACTTTGTTTTCTTTATTTGTTTCACACAAAGGCTTGTTGCCTCCATAATGACAGTTTTGATTTTTCTTCATTATTCTTTGACCCCTCCTTTCTGACCATTTGCTACTGCATTCCTCAGGTATTCACCCATTATGCCAAAGTCAGCCCTTCTAAAGTCCAGTATCCTTGTCTTTGTATGACTTGTCTCCATGGTTGTGTTTATTGTGAAGCACACTGTGCAGTGGTCGTTTGTTCCCAGATGTCTACTGACTTCTAAATTTGTGATCCTCTCTCCATTTGAGAGTACCAGGTCTAATATTGCTCCCTCCTGAGTGGGTTCCACCACTAGCTGTCTAAGGCATACCCCCTGTAGGGCATCGAGAATTACCCTGCTCTTGGATGTGGCTGCAGTCCATGTCATCCAGTGAACATCTGGCATATTCAGGTCCCCCATCAAAAGTATCTCCCCTTTTTCAGCCATTTTGAGAATGTCCTCTATCATTTTCTTGTCCATTTCCTCCCCTTGAGATGGGGGTCTGTATACAACCCCTGTGTGGATTGTGATGCCATTCCCTGTCTACAAGGTGACCCAGAGTGCCCCTTGTCCTCCTCTTTACTTTTCAGGTCTGTAGCTTTGATCCCTTCCCTTATGTAGAGAGCTACTCCACCTCCTCTTTTACCCTCCCTGTCCCTTCTGTAGATTGTGTTCCCTGGTATGTTGACATCTTAGTCATGGTTCTCCATGTGCCATGTTTCTGTGACTGCCACAATATCCAAGTGTTCCTCTTCCATTAGGGCTACGAGCTCAGGAAACTTGTTTCCCAGACTATGGGCATTGGTACTCATTGCCCTCCATTTAATGTTGGTTTTATCCTTTTTTACCCCATCCCTGCTCTTTTTTCCCTTTTCTATTTTTCCATTTACTTATGTCCTGCCCTCTGTCAAGCTCTGTACCTCGGTGTTTACCCTACTGCCTGCCATGTTTTGTGAGGGGAGGCCTGAACATTCCTGCTTCCTATCAGCACCTCCCTCCTTGGCTAGTTTAAAAGCTTGCCAAGGAAGCATGTAAACCTGTCACTAGGAGCTTGTTTCCCTTCCTGGACAGATGCAGACCATCATGCCAGTATAGACCTTCATCTCTCCAGGGTGACCCCCCAGTCCCCAGTGAAGCCAAAGCCCTGTGCTCTGCACCAGTTTTGCAACTATTCAATAAACTGCATGATGTGCAGTACCCTAGCCTCACCCCGCCATAGACTGGCAGCACCTCTGAGAAGGTTACTGTGCTTGCTACCTGTCTGAGGCCCTTCCACAACTCCACAAATTCATCCTGCACTGCACTGATCTCATGCCTAGCTAGGTCATTTGTCCTGAGGTGGACAATTATATCTAGTTCCTTCTCCTGTGATGCTGCTTCTGAAATCCTGAGGATTTGCTTCCTGTTCCTCCAAGCCATGGCACCAGGCAGGCACCTTACTTCCCTCTCCTCTCCCTTCCCCAGGCCTACACCCCTAAGAATTGAGTCCCCTATCAGAAGCTGTTTCCTTCCCCTGTGGTGTCCCTGGCCACCCTTTTGTGGGTCTCCCTTGTGAATTTCCCCAGCATTCTTCTTAGTCTCCACTGAGGGTGTCATCATAGAGGAACTTTTATTTGCCAGATTGACATATGATTTGTGTAGAGGTACAACTAGGGGGCTATGCCTCTGTTCCACCCCTCTCACCCTCCCAGAACCCTCTGTGGTCCAACTGCTCTTCACATTTGGCAACCTCTGAGGCAGTGGTTATGGAACTCATGTTCTTTTGGTGGGGGAGGCCTTCTTAGTCCTTGCCAGTTCAGTCTGGAGGTGGGCAACCTCCTCCCTCAGAGCTGACAGTTGCCTGCAAATAGGGCAGCAGCACAGGTTCCAGAATGTCTCCCAGAAAACTGCTGCCCCACAGCCAGTGCATTGCGCCACTCCCCACATGTCCCTCTCCTTTATAATATACAAAGAGTAATATATAAAATATCTCTTTTTTTTTGGTGAGTACTTACCCTTTATGCAGTGTGCTGGGTTATTAAGAATATGACAGTTCTGCCCCAAGACCTGATGGGAATTGATGTCAGAACCTTTGCTATAAAGGAAATGCCACAACCATGGGTGACTTCAACATGCCAGATGCAGATTGGTCAATACCAGCAGGAACATCTGCCAGAACTAGACCCATGGTGGATTCCCTGCAGAGGGCGGGCCTCAAACAACTGATACAACAACCCACAAAAAAACAGGGCTATCCTAGATCTAGTACTGACTAACAGGAAAAAGATCTCAGATCTCAAGGTAGAATGTCACCTGGGGGCCAGTGACCATCACATGGTATGGTTCAATTTGGCCACCAGAACTAAATCATCCTATTCCAAGGCAAAACTATGGAACTTCAGAGGAGCTGAATTTGATAAGATAGCCAACATAGTTAAGCTAGCCCTGGCAAAATAAATACAGGTGAGGGGGTACAGGCAAAGTGGGCAAGCATTAAGGATGCAATACTTGAAGCAACATCCCATTGTGTTAGAGAGAAAAGAAAGTACAAAAGAAGAAGAAAAACACTTTGGTTTTCAAAAACAGTAGCAGAAAAGGTCAGAGCCAAAAGGTTGGTCTTCAGGAAATATAAGGGAACACAGTGAGATGAAGATAGGGAGGCATACCAAACTTCCATAAGGGAAGCAGGGAAGACAGTAAGGCAGGCAAAGGCTCAAACCAAGAAAACACTAGCACAAACAGTAAAAGAAGGTGACAAGACTTTCTATAGATACATTAGTGAAAGGAGAAAGTCCAGAGGGGGTCTTGGTAAGATCAAAGGAGTTAAGGGTGTGTGAGGAGGAGGACCATGTAAAAGCATCTATCCTAAATAGATACTTCTGTTCAGTATTCACTAAAGAGAAGGTAGGGCAGGGCTCACAGCTCAGCACCATGGACACCGGGGGGAGGGAAGTGAGCACTAGTTCCTTCACAAAAGAAAGGGCCCTACAAGAGTTCAATAAGCTCAGAGTGGACAAGGCAATGGGACCTGATTGCATACATCCCAGGGTACTAAAGGAGCTAAGGGTGGAACTAGCATAGCCACTATCAGAACTGTTTAGGGAGTCTCTGAGCACAGGAGAGGTCCCAGAAGACTGGAGAAGGGCTCATGTGATCCCACTCCACAAGAGTGGTTGCAGGGAGGAGGCAGGGAACTACAGACCAGTCAGTCTTACCTCAGTAGTGGGCAAGATTATGGAGGCACTTCTTAAGGAAAGGATAGTGCAACACCTGAAAGCCATAGGAGCACAGGATCCAAGACAGCATGGGTTTACAAAAGGAAGGTCCTGTCAAACTAATCTCATAGATTTCTTTGACTGGGTAACCAGAGTGGTGGACCAAGGGGGAGCAGTTGATATCGCCAACCCTGACTTCAGCAAAGCTTTTGATACTGTTCCACATAGAAGATGGATTAATAAGCTGGGTAGGCTCAGGGTGGGTCAGAAGTTGGTCAACTGGGTGGCAAACTGGTTGATGGGCAGAAAACAGAGAGTGGTAGTAAATGGTATACAGTCAGAAGAGAGATGCAAGTCACAAGTGGGGTACATCAGGGATCAGTCCTGGTTCCAGTCCTCTTCAATATCTTCATCAGTGACATTGCTGATGGACTGGAGGGTAAGATTTGTCTGTTTACAGATGACACCAAGATCTGCAACAGAGCTGATCATCCAAATGGGGTGGGCAGAATGAGAAGAGATCTGGATAAACTAGCAAAATGGTCAGAAGAGTGGTAACTGGGGTTTAATGTAAAGGAGTGCAAGATCATGCACATAGGAAAGAGAAACTCTGAAGCCACCTATAGGCTGGGAGAGGAGTTGCTGGCAGTCATAAGGGAAGAAAGAGACTTGGGCATCATCATCCCCGATGACCTGAAATAATCCAAGCAAACCACTAAAGCAGTAGGTAAGGTTAGGGTGATGTTAGGGTGTATTAGTAGGGGTATCACAAATCAGAAGAGGGATGTATTAATCCCTATTTACAAGACAATGGTTAGGCCCCATCTGGAGTACTGTGAGAAGAACTGGAGGCCACACCTTCACAAGGACATTAACCAAATTGAGGCAGTTCTGAGAAGGGCAACCAAAATGGTGCAGGGACTGCATCAGAAAACATATGAGGACAGATTAACGGAGCTCAATATGCATATACTAGAGCAATGGAGGGAGAGAGAGGTGGTATGATCGAAACATTCAAACACCTTAAGGGCATTAACAAGGTGAAAGAGTCTAACATGTTTCAATATAAGAAAAATAGCAGGACAAGAGGACACAGCATGTGATTAGAGGGAGGCCGATTAAGAGGTAATGTGAGGAAGTTCTTTTTCACAGAAAGGGTGGTGTACGCATGGAATGGCCTTCTTCAGAAAGGGAGGGGGAAGGATATGAATACAGTGCAGGGCTTCCAACAGCCACGGGATATGCATAAGGGAGCAATACAGATGAGTATGACTAGATAGCCATTGACGGAACAAAGGCTGATGGCACATTTATAAAGCATAAAAAGGAATGGGCAGACTGGATTGGCCTTGCGGTCCTTATCTGCCATCAAATTCTATGTTTCTGTGTAGACAGGAAATAATATCCTAAATTTAAGTAGTAGGGCTCAATATGGTCGGCACCTGCACTCTTTGTGGTGTCCAATTCCAGAAATAGGTTTTCTACTTGTTTCACGGAAACAAGGCAGAATGAGAAACCCACTTCTTGTGTAGGATTGGCCGGAGTTAGGTAAGTGGGATCCTGAGAACACAGCTGGTCCCTAAGATTATTGGTCAGCGAAGTATCAAAAGCCAGCCCTGCTGTGGCAAAATGGTTGTTGAGGAGGTCCAGGATCATTTGCTTATCAGAAAAGGAAGAACCACCTGAGGAAATTTTAGTAGGAAGTGAGTGTCTTCCAAAATTTTTCTGAGCAAGTGGAGGAAGAGTCAAGTTTTGTTCAGAAATACCTAGTTTTTTCAGCTCTAACTTGCTTAGTACACTGATTTCTGGAAGCTCTAAATGCTGCCCAGTTGGCAGGTTGTTTAGTTTTTCGCGCCTTCTTCCAAATTACATCACTGTGAATCAATGCAGCTTTTAGATTAGCTGTGAACCAGGACAAGAGCATTTCTTTGTGCATATTTTAACTAATGGTGCATGTCCATTTATAGTATCGATGAGGATTTTATGCAAAACCGCATAGGCTTTGTCCACTGTTGGAGACAGGTAGAAATCTTGCCACATGGAAAGTTGAAGATCAGTAAGGAAAGCATTTGGATCAAAATTATGCCAATTTTGCTTGAAGACACACTTAGAGGTAGAAACTAATTTGGGGCAGACCTCACACAAGCTATGACACAGTGGTCACTGAGATCATTTCAGACAACACCATAGTGAGTAAAGAGGTGTGGTTTGTTCATTAAAATTAGGTCCAGTAAAGTACCATGTGCTGGGTATTTCTTGTTGGGACGGGTCACTTCTGAAATTAGCTGAGTAAGCCCAAAGGCTTTACAAATATCTTCTTAAGGTTTGGAGCAGGTAGAAAACCAGTCCAGATTGAAATCACCCATGATAATAACCTCAGGGGACTGTATGCCTAACACCTCAGACAGATGGTTCAGCAGCTTAAGCTCCACAGAGGGAGATTTATAACATCCAGTTATGAAATGGGGGTCCGACTGGGAGAGCTGAACCTTTAGTGTAGTACTTTCAAATTCCTTTGGCATCGAGGTAGAATCAACTAAAGAGGCTGCAAATTTGTCCGAAATATAAATTGCTACCCCGCTCTTGTTTGTCTGTCAGCTCTAAAAACACTGTAGAGTGGTAGGTTGATCTCATGGTCCTGAGTAGAGGGTCTCAGCCCGGTTTCAGTAACCACCAGGACGTCAGTCATAGAATGACTAATCCAGGTCTTAATAGTGTTGAATTTCCTCAGCAAACTACAAGCATCAATATGTAATAAACTCATCCTCTTTAACTGTTGCAGATCAGAAGGGGATGTTATGGGGTGGAGGGGGCTTGGGTTTAGCTCCACATTGCCTGTACATGTAAGTAACAATAATAAAATGTCTTTAAGAGCATTTAACGGATGCCTAAGCAGGTGTATCCTATCCCTTTTAACGAGGCAGGAGGAATCAGATATGGGTTTCATTAGGCTGGGGTTGAAGGGACCCAAGGATACATGTAACAACACCCCAGCTGTGAAAGTAAGCGGGTGCGTGAAGGAGGGTGTAGGTGGGATCTGATAGCTCGGTCTCACATAGCATTTAAGATCAAACTCAGGTGTTTTAGCTTTTAGGTTTTTGACACAAAATAGATAATCAAATAACTCACATTTTCCATAAGTTACATATTTCAAATTTGTCCAGCCAATACAGTAGGTCAAGATGTTCTTTATCCACTGTGTAAGTTTCATGCAGGTAGCATTAAAAATAGTCTTGCAGCAAATAAAAAGTTCCTTACTCCCACTGAAGCTTAAGGAAATTTAAACAGTCTCTATATTCCCTTTTTTTCTGCTGGCTACTCGGTGTGAGCTGGTACCATGCTGTAAATCTTATTTCAACAGACTGGTTTGCGGTCTTATTAGTAAGGCTCTCTTCATTCAAGCAAAGAGTCCAGAAGTCTCTTAATTTGGCTCTGTTAAGGGGCCAGTTTAAGGATACCTTCCTGCTTTAAATGGAGAGTCATAAATGCAATGTCCCCTAAGTTTTGATATATGTAGAATGAACCTGAAAGAAGCTTTTTACTTCTTTTTGCAGACAGTTTTCCTTCTTGCCTAAAGAGTTCATATAGACAAAAATTAAAACCAGTTGTCTCTGTATTATCTCCCAGTTACATCATTTAATTATTAGACATTTATAAAGAATATAAAAAGTAATTAAAATAATGAAAAACAATATTATAATAAAATATTTTCTTATAACTAGGATTTGTTCCACATTCCCCCCTTTTTGAATTAAAATGTATTCTGAAATAATGCATTTCTTAATTTAAAAACTGTAATCCTACTATATGGGTTATAGCTCAAGCATCACAGGGAAAATGAAACACAGAACACAAAGTTGCATTATCATGTGGTAACATTATATCATCAGTGCATAACATCATCACATGCGACATCATCAGATGTGAAATCATTAGAGATGTTCAGTTATGTATAGAAATATGTACAGTACTACATGATTAAACATGATTATAACTATGTACACTTGGGGTGGGATATTCAAAAGGGTTGAGCCATGGGCAATAGGGTTGCACATGCGCAAGTCAGAAATTGCGCCATTCTGCGATATTCAGCAGGAGACAGTTGTGCCACTGAAAACAGGCTGAGCAACAGCGCAATGCAAATGAATGCATGCTCAACTGGAGGGGGAGGAACCATGCATAAACTGCACAGCCCGATATTCAGCCTGGCTGTGCAGAGTTGTGCAGGCGCAACCCCCAACCTGTGCCTGCATGACTTTGTGCCAAAAAAAAAGGCTTACGTCGAGGACCACCCACAGGTGAGCTGCTGCATTGCAGGGTGCAACACAGCAGCTGCCACCTGTGGCTGGCCCCCAACCCAGTCCCTGTGCCCCCTGCAGTCCGATCGCGGGCAGCTGACTGTAAATCCCCACCACAACCCCCCACTGGCCCGATCACGGGCATAGTGTACTCCCCCCCACCAGCCCGATGCGGGCAGCAATGTGGCTCACCCTGAACGTATCCCTGGTGGGCCAGTGGACCAAAAGCCCAATAGCGGGCAGTATGTTCCATAAACCCCCCAAATGGATCCCTGGTGGTCCAGTGGACTGAACGCCCGATCGCGGGCAGTATGTTTAATAAACCCCCAAATGGATCCCTGGTGGCTAGTGTCCCCCACCCCACCCACCCACATGCCCCACCACCACTCCCAGCAGCGGTGGGCAGCAGCATCCCACCCCGGCTTCCCCACCACCCGCACGACTGTCCAGTAGGGCTGCAAGCCCATTGGTGGAAACAAGAGCCAATGGGCGTACAGCCCATACCATAAGACAGTCCAGTTTTGTGAATGAGTTCATCCACAAACTGGACTGTCTTGTACGGTATGGGCTATGCACCCATTGGCTTTTGCTCTCCACCAATGGCAGCCCCTACTGGCAGTCAGTCAGCAGGCGGTGGGGTGGCAGGCAGGTCGGATGCTGCCACCCGCTGGCTGCTGGGGGGAGCGGTGGTGGGCTATGGGTGGGTGGGGTGGGGGACACTAGCCACCAGGGATATGTTTGGGGGATTTATTAAACATACTGCCCGCGATTGGGCTTTCAGTCCACTGGACCACCAGGGATACCTCGGGAGGAGGGGGGTTATTCAACTTACTGCCCGCGATCGGCTTTCGGTCCACTGACCACCAGGGATATGTTGGGGGGGACGCCACATTGCTGAT